>OX421860.1:3648214-4864285 GCA_949127965.1 Pandemis corylana
CACTCACAAAAGCAATATCATCACTACATAGTATAAAACAAAGTCGCTTTCTCTGTCTCCATGTCCCTATGTCCCTATGTCCCTTTGTATGCTTATATCTTCAAAACTACACAACGGATTTTGATGCGGTTTTTTTAAATAGATAGAGTGATTCAAGAGGAAGGTTTTTATGTATGATTATACGCAGACGAAGTCGCGGGCAGAAGCTAGTAATGTATATAAATATTACAGCGGGTATATGTGTGATTTTTTTTATCATTTTATTTTGCGTCTTGCGCCAAGAATGATGTCGGGCGGTTTTTTGTCTGTATATTTAGATTTTATTTAAGTAAATTTTTGATAAATTTTTTTTTGTAAACTAATTTTCTTCTAAATTATATCCTTTTATTTTCAAACTTTTTTAGTACCTACAAGCTTTAATCCCTCTTGCTCGTATTTTTGAGAGTCGAATTTTAGCGACGTTGAGTAATAGATTAACTAGAAATTTGGTATACATTTTTAAATTAGATGAATGTACATTAACAGTTAAAATAACTTGCATTCAGAGAAAAAATCTTTTTAAATAATCATATACTAGCTTGAAAGCCAGTTTAACTGAATAACAATTTTAAAACAACTTTGAAGTAAAATTTCATGATATTCCCAGTTCCGGAATAACTGTTAGTTAACCCTTTTGCGGTCAGCGGAGTTAGCAAGCTTAGTAAAGTAAGAATAAACTATACCTTAGATAGTTTACTTACTTATTAAAACGCTAATTTAACTTTAAGGTAAGTGCTATAGCCACGAGACTCCAACGATAACACATTTCTCCAGAGCCTCTATTATAAACTCTCTATTCCAATTTCAAACGCGTTGGCATAACTGGCTCAATTACGTATTGGAAAAATGGCACTCCGCTAGCACATAATAGTAACAAACTAATCCTATACCCATAGTCGCATAAGACGTTTATTGCGATAAAAACTATGTGCTTAGGAATAAGTTTTTAACTCCAAAAACTTCTCGGACGCGCTCACGTAAACAGTAGGCAGGATAAGACAAGCGCAACTCAATAAACAAATGATAAACAACACATTTAATGGGATACAGCAGCGTTTTTTTGTCACAAGTGTTCCCGCTGTCCAAAGCTGTTGCACAAAATGTTATCCAAGTTTTAGAGGCATGCATGGCAAGGCGAGATAGCACCGACGGTCTATTTGGAGGAAAACCGTCGCTAACTGCTCCGAGGCGGTTTAAACCGGTTTATGGTTACTGCGTGACTGTTAATTATAATTACAAGTTTTAATAAGACTTTGACTAATCTCATGGGTCTTGTGGGATCAGTTTTACAATGCGTTGCGGAATAATGACAGGGGGCACAGAGGAGTTAACCAACAGAGTGGTTGTTGACGACGGAATTAAAAAACGTTTCCGCTATGGTTAAAATGGTTTAATAACACAAAGTAACACAAAAACAAAGTAAGTAGGAGCCTAATACGGAATAGCTGTTTATGCTAGCAACCTGACAGAGCAACTCTTTAAAGTTGATGTCTGCACAAAAGAAAGTTATTTTAAAACTGGAACTTATGTAGAACTGTGTATTAATAGGAGGCTGCAACCCAGCCAGTCGCCAACAGGGGTTATGCTATAACGAACCTATAACCGTTATAGGTTATATATTGCATTTTTTTTAAAGTAGTTTTTACTAATGCATACCATCTTCCTGCTGCAATATTCCCTGAGCGGTACAATTTAGGGATCTTTAAAAAGCGAGCCTTCCTGTTCCTCAAAGGGCCGGCAACGCACCTGAGATTCCCCAAGTCTTGCAGGTGTCCCTGGGCGACGGTGATTGCTTTCCATCAGGTGAACCGTCTGCACGTTTGCCCCCTCTTATATAAAAAAATAAATAATAATAATACCGTAACACTACTTTTTCCGCGATTTTCTTTACTAACAGCGCACGGAACAAAATCATTTTTTTACAAGATTTCAATGTATGTATGTTTGTCCGGGTGGAATCTTGCAAATCAAATTTGAAGCAGAAGTCTTCAACCGATTCAGCTGAAATTTTGCATGCTTGTAGAAGTCGGATCACAATACAATAATCTGGTAGTAGAATTTTAGTGGCTCGGTCAGGACCGTCTCCGCAGGAGAGAACTCTTCAACGGTTGGTCCGATTGACTTAAAATACTTAATTTATAACTTAGAAATAATGATGGTAAAAGCTAAATGAAACCAATGTGACTTTTAATTATTTTATTTGTAGCTTCGAATTCCTTAAACTTTATTAGCTTAGGTACATTTTGCTATAGGTACGTAAATCATAGTCAGTACAACGGATACGGCTCAAGATGTTGCAAATTGCCTACGGATTCTCTATAAGCACCATTAAACTAATAAACAAAGACAGCGTATAACATTCCAACATCCCAGGCTTTATGTTGCATGTTGTGTTGGATATTTATGTGCAACAATATTGTTGCTGGCCGGTGGACGCGCGTAAATTGTCCATGAAACATCGATGTCAAACCGACGTAAGCTCGCCATCGATCCTATATTATGTACAGAGTACCCAACTTACAGATGAAGTAAATAATGTAAGACATATTATCAACTTGATACACACGTCAATTACCTCTAACGAGCTCCCGATCAGTAACTAGGTATCGACACCTCCTAAGTATACTGAGGCAACTGCAAAATCTTGATTTTACAGGAGAGCCGTGCAAAGGTAAAATCATTTGTAACTTTTTAATCTGTAAAGTCAATTCCATAAAACTTTGGATTCGCTGGAACAAAAGTACCTCTTTTCAGACTACATATATGGAATTCTGAAATTAATGTTAGTTTTTGAGAAAATGGTAGATACACTAGTGTACGCGTATTTTACGTGTTCTGATTTGTGGTATACTGAGGCAACTACCCCTTGATCCAGTATACACCGCACTAAGTTAATTGTTATTTTTTTCTATTTTTCATTTAATAATTAGATAAATATGTTACATAAATCCATATTGTTTAAAAATAAATACTTAGCTCATGCTCAAATGCCCTTTATCATTATTTGGTCGACATATTAGTCACTTGCACCAGTATACGCTTAAATTAAGGTCGCTTACACCTGTATACTGTTAAACATATTTAATGTTTTGCTGTTTAAAACGGGACATTGTATATATATTTTTATTAATGATAATAGAAAAAAGTTTTTTTTTAATGAATTTCAAATAAAATCTGTTTCTATTATGTTCGTAAATCTTTTAATCATAGTTCCATCATTCCTAAAAGTAACTTATTCAACAACCACAGTTTGAGCAATATTCGTTTTAGTTTAAAAATCAACATAAATCTATCCAAAATAGTCTTCTTTTCTTAATTATTGAGACTGTACTATTAAGTACTTATAAAAAATATAAAAACTTAAGTCGCTTCTTCTAAAGGTTCGATTTATCATTAGCAAGGATTCATTCCTTATTTTAACGCCTTAGTAGGATTTATCATTGCACCTTTATTCATAACTTCTATTTAATCTAAATATTTATTTAAAAATTACAATATGAGGGATTACTAATGTTTAGCAAAGAATGTTCCCCAAAGCGTCACATCGCAAATTTTGTTTCCCAAATTTTTATTTGGCAAAAATTCAATTGTCAAAACTACTTATCGCAATATTACAGTTATTATCGCAGAATATTTATCATTTAATATCAAAATCACAATTACGAGTAAGTGCCTTTATTCCGAATTGACAAGGTACTATTTCCTTTAGTCATCGTTTTTTGTGATCAATCTGTTGTAAAATTCAGTGTGTTGCGATGATATTATATTATACCACAATTGTGGAGGGCAAAACCGTAACCGGATTGTATTTCTCATGTACATGTATGTACGCTTGTTGGAAGTACATAACAATGACCTCATAATTGGCTTAAGAAACATTAAAGTAGCGTACCACGAACGTTTGCCAATTGACAAACAAAAATTTAAAGATCTTAAGATCATTAATGATAACTATATTAGATAACTAGAATAGAATAACATTAATGAATTTGATAATATCAATGTATAGCTTTAATGTACTTAATTAATTTGAAGGCATGTTTTGACGTTATATTACAACCCTAGATTTAGATATTAACTACTATTGTGTGCCCTTGCAGGGCGTCATGGACTGACTAAGAACAACGTAACCATCTTCATATGTATGTACATGACTTGACAATGAATAAATAAATAAATCTTTGTCGAAGTGGTATAATACCATCTCAACACACTGAATTTTACAACAGGTTGGTCACAAAAAACGATGACTAAAGAAAAATAATAGTACCTTGTCAATTTGGAATAAAAGCTTTTACTCATAATTGTGATTTTGATATAAAATGATAAATATTCTAGTGCCATTATAATTAAGAGAGAAACGATTAAGACAGTTTTTTTTTATTTGTATCAATTTGTTAAGGTCAGTTGAATAACTTGTCAAGAAAAGCTTCATTTTGCAAGGTTACAAGTATAATAATCATTAATTTTACGGAAATCACAGTGCATTAGAAAATAAGTGGTTGTATCTTAGACAAAATAATTTAATTTCTATCGTAAAAGGTATATTTGACGTACGCCGCGTCGTTGGTCTCTCGCGTATACTGAGGCAACGTCAGGTTACACCACGCTTGTGCCGCCCCTCCACAATATCTGTACCGCGTACAGTGGTGCAAGCGACTTGCCTCAGTATACAACGTACTGATTTACAAAATTGTGTTGTATACATTTATATACGTCACTTTATTTTCGAAACAAACAGGAATTTTACCATGAAATTTTTGTGGCAAGTAGATATTAGTATTTTAGTCAAAATTATGTAAAAAACCGAAAATGTCAAAATGGTCACTTGCCTCAGTATACTTAGGAGGTGTCGGTATAGTGTTTGTGGTGTTGCTATGCTAACTTTTTTGAGTTTTTAATGACATGGCAATCAATGGACTGTACAAATATTCATGTATGGACTGTACATACGAAACTCGGGGAAAGTGGCAGGCCACCCGCTACTTGGTGGAACAACATTAGGAAAGACATGGACCAGGACAATCTTCCTACTCATACTCAGCAACCCAGAACAGAGTTCTTTGGCGCAAATGTACAGGGAGACTCGACCCCAGATAAACTGGGAACATGGGTTGGACAAAGAAGGCACACTCTAAAAATTTCAAATAAGGGTTCGGGGGCCGAGAGAGGTGCGGGCGGCAGGTGCACTACCCGCCCGCACCTCTCTCGGTCCTCTTTGTCGTCCTACCCCGCGCCCCTGTGCCGCGCGGGCGAGGACACATTCATGCGGTCAGTCTATAATACACTTAATTCTGTATAACACTGGTTGGTTGGTAGCCATGGTGTTCTGTCATCATTTTGAATTAAGAAGAGAAAAAACTTTTTGAACGACAACTCTGTCGTTTGATTTTAATATTAGAACAACTCGTATCGCAGTGGTTATACCTACTTGTAGTTTGAAGGTAAATAAATAAATGAGCTTCGCTTTACTGCAAATCATAACAGTACTCTGTCAATGACGTGGGACACATTGCAATAGTAGGGACCTAGACTACTATGGGCTACCTAAGTTACGCTACTCTACTGGGCAGGGCATTCACATAGGGTGTCAGTTTGTTTAACATAAACGAGTATGTTGATATATTTCCCTTATTCATAAGCATGGCTCGAACAATTCATGTGGATGACAGAATGATGTTTGTATTTAACATTTAAAACTGGCTACCGTAAGCTACAATAATTTATAATATAAAAATAAATGTTATTTTAAGTTTTAATTCTTGTCTCAGACTTAAAATGTGCTTTGAAGAATTTTCTTTTCTTTCTAAATTGATTGACTGAAAAAAAAACATTTTGCCGTTTCATCACAGACAGCCGTAGCACTCGTTTGCTCGGTTTGTGTAGAGATATCCATCCCATACCGTTTATTTTGCGTTGCCACGGATATGAAAAATCTGGTGTACTGTCGTTTAACTCTAGAGATGACTATTTGAGATCATGACGTTTTGTTAATCCTGGCTAATTCAATTTACAAAATAGCACCCCATTAGACTTTTGTCGGGAAGATAATAATGTAACCGACTTAGTCCTTTTTAAGCTTCTGTTACCTCTGGATTTTTTATTTTTTTCCGGATTGTTTCATTAACGATAAAGTGGAAACGTTAAAACCAATAATAAAACACGATTCGGTCGCTGACAAAATGAAAAGCAATCCAATTTCCAGCTTGCACCTGGAAGTATTGCGTATCGGGATAATCCTTCCGTCGTGAAATATTAATGTTAGATTTTTGGGCATAAAAAAAGTATTAAAAGCTCCCCCAATAATCCGAGCCCTATCGTCAGTTGCAGAAAAATAAGATATTTTAGTAAAACCGTCTTACGGAAAGCCTTATTGATCAAATATTCACGCCAGAAAGGGAGGATTTGCATGGACAAAAACTCAAATAACTGTTCGCGAACTTTACCGAGGGTTCCGGGGAGCGTTATTTTGTTGAGATTTTTGTAAGAAAGAGCGTTTAGTTTATTGGATTACTTAAAAGAAACCTGGCCAACAAGTTTTATAGTGGTTGGCCGCAAGAAAAGTGCCCAAACCTAACCAAATTTTTACTATGAATGAAATAAAATCTTAAAATGTAAAGGTTGGTTAGCCCTACATGGCTCAAAATAATTTATATAATGCTGAGTGCTAACGTAAATTTAGTAGTGCCAAGATGCATGGAATTGTTAACCCTCACCAAGGTTTAAAAATTTTACTTATGAGTAGATAGTTTGGGGAACATATTTGACCAAAACTGCACCAACTAATCCGTTCTTCTCTATGATGAAACACGGTAAGGGGTAAAATCAATGGTTATCCAGCATCCAAACGTAAAAAAAAGCAACAACACTACACAACCATCTATGGTTAAGTGCTTAAGCGCCTTTTTTGCAATCGCATAATTTTATTTCACATGCTTTCACGCTATTCAACTGCACCAATAAATCCGATACGCACTCAGATCAGATTAAAAGAGTAAAAGTCCATTGAGACAAAAAACGAGTGTAATATTTCAACATCGGTCGTTAACAAGGGTAAAAGAGGTGGCCAGTATCAAAGACATATGCCTCCACTAAACGGCGCCATGTTACCGCGGTACCCCGAAACGTGTCTATGATTTACAGTCGTACTCTCTTTTGAGAATGCCATAAAATAGTCCCCTGTCAAACCCAAGCCGCGGTGAAATCGACTGGCAATGTTTAACAAATATTTGGCCAACCGAGTGGCTGCCTTTGTTCGTCATATAATATCAAATTTATAACGTTCTGTGTCACTCAGAATGGGCTCGTTACTTTGAATGTTTGAAAAAGATGTCACCGTTCCCCTATAGTTCATTCATAAAAACATGACGGTACTTTTATGCACCGTGAACCGCAATATCAATATTTTATGTAGAGTCTATTGTGACGGAAATATGCCATTGAACGTGGCACTGTGTATGCATACATTGAGGAGAACTGGTGACCTATCCAAACATGCATTGGTGGCCTGCCTGAAGTAAGAAAACGAAAGGGAAACACAGTTTCTGGGGCATGAGCTGGCAAGAGCAAGTCACTGAGCAGGATCGTCCCAAGTGGAAAAATTAACTTGACTATGTGCCGGGTGCGGATCAGAATATATAAAGTTTAAAATGTATTAATGGGTTAAAATACATAATGGTTCAAAATATATAATGGTGTTTTCTGTAAAAGATGAAGTTATTTGATAGTGTAAGCTATAGACTGGTTTAGGTTAGGTTAGGTTTATTTTATAACAATCCTATTAATATGGCATTTCCTGATAAAATTGCATTATATGTATATTTTGAACCATTATGTATTTTAACTCACTATGCATTTCAAACTTTATGTATTTTAATACGTACCCCTATGTGCCTGATTAAAGCCTAACCATTAATAAACATGAGAACTAATGTAAAGACAACGCGCGCAGATTCTTCAAAACGATTTCATTCGACCGATTTGTACATTAATGTTAGTTACTATACAATTTTATACTGTACTAGCTTCTGCCCGCGACTTCGTCTGCGTAGAATTATACATAAAAACCTTCCTCTTGAATCACTCTATCTATTAAAAAAACCGCATCAAAATCCGTTGTGTAGTTTTGAAGATATAAGCATACATAGGGACATAGGGACAGAGAAAGCGACTTTGTTTTATACTATGTAGTGATTTTGTATCCTTTAAAACTAATTATTTTTCATTTGTAAAATAAGCGAGTTGGGTAGCTCACTGACTCAGCCTAAACAGTACTAAATAAGAACGACTCAGTTTCTACTAAAAGTCCTTGAAGAGATGGTATTTCATTATTACTTGAATAAAGACAATATAAATAATTTCGTAAAAATTCTAAGAAACCAATGGTCAATTTAGTGAAGGTATATCAAACGTGGTCACCGGACCACTATGGTTAGTGTAATTTATCCCTCGGTCGGTGCGGTTTTGCTCTGCGAACTTGGCTGCTACACTGCCGTGTGTCTATATTACAGAGGCAAAGTGAGGTAATCTCAGAGTATGCTAGAACCGTATCCCTAGCAGAAGCAAAGGCTAGACTGCCTACAATGCTCTATAATTATCTGTGAGAGGTTGCTAACTGCTCCTGTGATGACCCAAGAGCTCCGCTCGCCAAAATTAGAGTGTGCGTTTGTACATACATACATAAATCTACGTCTATTACAGATCCTGGAGTAACAAGATCTAAAGGCCACGTTAAGCATGATTGTAGGCGTATGGCGTATAGGCGGAAAACTATCGGTCGATGAACAAATAGTACATTACTGTCTAGGCCAGGAAGTAGGCAATTGCTGGCTGAGTATTGGTTTGAACGGACGAGCTTGCGAGTCCGTTTAATAATACGAAGCCAGCAATGCTATTCTGGCCGAGGCAAGTATAGTGCTTTTCTCAAAAATCGAAAATAAACAAGAACAAAAATAAATGAAAACAAAATAGTGAAAATTGTTTTTCTTTGCCGCCTTTTTCTATCAATGGCATTTGAAGACAGTATTTTTCTACCCAGAACACCTAAAGCTATTTCAGACACAGAAAAACACGTTGTCGTATTAGCTTTTTTTTTAATTTGATGTTTTAAGTCTTGTGCCTTTATTTTATAATGGTGATTTGCATTTTAAAAAAGTTAATAATTAGACAATAATGGAATTTGTATGCAACATTACTGGAGAGTTTAACGCGACAGTAATGCTTTTTTTTTAATTTTGGACTGACCGGCAACAATTAACTTCCTGTTCTGATATGTAGTTAACAATGACGACATTACCGGACATTTTTGAGAAAAAATATTTACCTTGCTACTCCGCTACTCAAGTGCAAGATAACCAAGCCTGTGTGAAATATATATGTTTTTCATGCTGTCCCTCCACTACTGCCGCATAAAACACATATAAATCCCACAAACTTAATTATCCCTTACACCGCACAAATACTGACGCGTTTCGATCCTTCTACGGGATCATTACAATAACTCTTTATTGAACACCACATATAACAACCAAAACAGAAAAAGGTATACAGAATATTACAAGGTAACAATAGGCGGCCTTATCGCTACAGAGCGATCTCTACCAGGCAACCATAATGGACTGGAGAACAGAACAGATCTGAGCAGGTGGTGCAATTTAGAATATATATTAATATACTAAGTACTGAAATACATAATATAATTATACATGAAACACACATTTACAATAAATGGAGATATAAATAGACACATACACACATACCTAAAAAAGCCAGCTACAAGATTCATGCACAAGATGACAGATAGTGCTCCTCAGATAGTGATCATTATCAAAGTTTAACGAGCACAACTGTTACACATGCAAACCAACCCTCATTGCTTTGCTCGCTTTGCATTCCCTTCCTAATTTTACGGAGAACACTGGATCCTAGTCCAGATCATTGAAGTAACAGACAGCACCAAGTCGACAGCCACCGATTAGATCAAGCCACCACGAGCACGTAGTATATTGGATAAACGTCAAACTTGACGTATGGTTGCGCACAATACTGCGTCTTCGTTTGACAGGGGGTGCGAGGGACGAGAGAACAGAGATTACAGTGAATTCGAAGTGGAATTACGAGCGTTACGGTTGATCTGTAATGGGGGAGAGAAGCGTTTGGTTGGTGCACTCTGGGCAACAACGGTTAACAAATGATTCAAAATAAAATATTTGGTGCTGGCTGATATCTGACAGGATTTTCGACGGTTCAATGGCCGACACTGTATTTCACTCGACAATAAAATTAAAAATTAGTAAAATTATGAACGCGTTCTCGACGAATGACATGTGGATATTGTTAAAATTTGTATTGAATTGATTACACGTAGAGCTCGAAGTATCTTGTAAATTGTGACTATCTACTTTATGTAATACTGCCTAGCACATAAGGCGAATCGTCAAAAGTCTAAACACATCTGAACATTCCACAAGGAACAAGGTTGACCATATTAATCGCTTTAATTCAGCTCAAAAGTCTTGGCACATGCGTAATAGGTAACTAAAGCGTGACATGTGACAAAATATTTATAAATAAGCTGCGCGAGGCAGTCATACCCCTACTACTTCGGCCACTGTTCCGCTCACCGCCCAGCTTACCGCTCCGCTTACCGACCAGCTTACCGCTCCGCTTACCGCTCTGCTTACAGCTTGAACCCAAACGCTCCATTCTTTGCTCGTCTTGCGCCGTCGGCTCAACTTATCTTGCACCCATCGCTGCTGACAACTACGTGAGAGTGTTATTAGGCTGCCCAGCGTTGGATTACAATCAATATTAAGCTATGTTAGCTATAAATAATGGAAATTGTCTGACAAAACTGAACGCTCCGTCAGAATACTCTGATCTGAGTGTATTATTTACCATTTATTATTTGTTATAAAACCTTTTTCACTTTGTTATTCCGCTTGCATACGTATAAGACAGCCAAGCCTGTGCGAGGTTTTTATAGCCAAACCAACGCTTTGAGATTTGAGACTAACTATTGCTTTCTATTTGGTCCGATAAGGTTAGAATTACAAACCATTCGCCTTCACCTCACAGCGCCGATGCGCACACATACTACTGTTTTTTATTTTATATTTAATTTAATTAGATCTGTGAAATACGACCCTAACCTTGTCAACGGATTAAACGATATTACCTTCAAAAATAATCTAAATCATTGCTGCTGATCCCGCTTACAAGCCGAACCCGCTCATCCAGCTCTAGGCCGCAACAATTACATAAACCTAGTTGTAGCTTACGATAACTAAAGATAGTTTCCGTATAAAACACCTAATTCTTCCATGCTGGTCTGGGAGTAAAGAAGAAATATAGAATTTACCAGTAGCTTCTCTTCCCCCGCAGATGGTAAGAGCCCATCGAGGGAATGGGCGAAAGTCTTAGGAATCATGTTATAGGCGATGCGGCTAGCGACCCATCACTATTTTGATTTCCCTTTCCATCTATACGCCCTTAATCATGCTAAATGAGGCCTTAAGGTTTTGTTACCTTAGGCCCTGTCTACCCTGTAAGGGATAAAGACGTGATGTATGTATGTATGTAAAACACCTAAAGAGGCTGAGCTAAATAATAGGATGTAATAAAGATATCACTACAGTCACTGTGCACAAATTCCGAAAAAAAAATTACAATCACTGATTGGAAATCCCAACATTATTCTGAATGGACAATAAGTCAAAGATTACAAAACAAAACGACCCGTTTAAATCTGTTCTAATCCAATCGCGCGATCGGCATCACTTTGCGATTTTTCACCGAATCAATTTCGCTGTTTGTTCTTTTAACTTCGGCGACACTGACCAAACGTTTACGTGTCCTTTTTTGCGTCCTTCGTTCGGTGGAAAATGGAAAAAGTCCAGTAAATCGTGTTAGGATCAGATTGGGCCTAGGTTATTGAGGTAGCCTCGGACATTCCCGTTTACCTTTTGTTTATTTATTGTTAGCAGACTGAAATAAAACCATGTGCGAAACTGTAGACAGAGAGTGTTAAGTGTCACTTCCGAATGAATAGAGGGGCTTACGGTGAGATTTGTTATGGACAAATAAAGAACGTAAGAAGTAAAGCAGGTGGGTGAACTCTTTATATAGATAAAAATACGTACAGTAATAATAGAGAGAGAAGAAACTCTACTTCCTACTAATATTATAAATGCGAAAGTTTGTGAGTATGGATGTATGGATGTTTGTTCCTCCTTTAGGCTAGAACGGTTGAACAGATGCAGATGAAATTTGGAACATAGATAGATTATAGTCTGGAATATTACATAGGCTACTTTTTTCTCGGAAAATTGCATAGTTCCAAGTTTTAAGTAAATTTGTAATTTGGTAATTGGTGGAAAAGATTATCTCAATACGGATACTATGTAACATACGCAGAAGAACTCTAATCTCACAGCACCAATTATGACGGACCCTGCCTTGCAATGTAACTAACAATTATGGTTAATGTCAAATTCATTCGGTCACGACCTCAAAATGGTTAAAATTTGGAACACAACACAATACAATACAAATACTCTTTATTGAACACCACAAATCAGTACAAAACAATACAGAAACAATGAACAAAGTAGACAATAGGCGGTCTTATCGCTTAATAGCGATCTCTTCCAGAGAACCAATAATAGAAATAAGTTGGAGACAGTTTAAGTAGGTGGCGGAAACAAATAGACAGGATAAACGCAGGGATAATAAAAACAACAATATTAACATAAATATAATACATAGCTAAATAAATGAAATAAAATAATACATACATATACACATAACATAATACTTAAGATAAAATAAATGTGAGAAGCAATGAAAAATAAGAAGGCCATACAACAGAAAAGGATTTGATCAGAAGCAAAAAGAAAAGATAAGGTACTAAAGACAGGGAGTGGATTAAATTAGTGATAAACACTAAATTTAAACGCAAGTATAGGTAGTTTAAAGTTTCTCCAATTTTCTTACCATTTCGAACACCTTGTTTGCGCACAACAAAAGGCATTCTTTAATTTTCACCTAGAATTTTGTTGAATGCAGCAAAAACTGTCGCGTCCACTCGCTTCACAAGTCTGCCGGCAAACACAAAACAGCCTATCTTCATAGTTAAACCAGAGCAGTTACGACCTTTCGTGTAGTGAGGGCAGAAGTAATTTATATTACTGAATTCGCTCCGAGGAACGGGTCATTCCTTTAGTTTGTTTTCAGTTCCAACCGAGATAGTTTTAATTTGCGAGAAATAAATTTTTCTTTTTGTTCGAATACAGAATAGCCCGAGTTCTGTTATTTACTGTAGTTTTTAAAGGATTTTAAATTTGATTAAACCTTTGAAATTATGCAAGAGGATACTCATTAGCGGACGCGTAGAATTCGCTTATCGCTATCTCGGGGGAAATGTGCTGTTTTGCGGATTAAAAATTATCCTATGTCCTTCCAATGGACTGAAGCTCTCTGTTTGTTTACCAAAAATCGACTAATTCGGCACAGCGGTTTAAACGTGAAAAGGTAAAACACAGACAGACCGAGTACCTAGTAGAGATTAAATATTCAAATGATACGTCTTTTTTTTGTTGCGAAATTTTTTTTCAGAACGAATGTTACCTTACCTTACAGAATTTAGACCTTATTTATCTGAGTACCTTACTGACTAAAGCCAAGATCATAAATTTATGACAAAAAATTATAGACAGAGTGAGCGCGAAATGCGTTTTCCAAAAAAAGTCCGCGCAAATGGTAAAAGCCCATCGAGAGAATCATGTTATATGCGACGCGGCTAGCAACCCATCACTTTTTTGACTCCCCTGTCCACCTATACGGGCGCATGCTAAACGTGGCCATTAGGTCTTGTTACCATAGGCTCTGTCTAGCCCGTAAGGGATAAAGACGTGATTTATGTATGTATGTATGCAATTTTCAGAGTGTTGTTCACAGATCTACTAGTTGTTTCTTATTTTGCTGAAACATCTATTACTTTGACGTTTTCCGCCATTTACTTTTCCAATGCCAACGACATTGAAAACTCGCTAAAAACGGTGTCTATTGAACCATTTGCGTCTCTCAAAAGAATTTAACGTTCAAATAACTCCAACGAAAGGATTCCCCGTAAAAAGAGTGAAAACATTTCCAGGCAAAATTAGTCTTTTTGTTGCCCTTCATAGATCCTCCGGATTTGAGATTGCGCAATTCCCTCAGTATTAGAAATGTAAAACAGTCGAAATGAGTTTTGGTTCCGTTCGCAGGTATTAATTAAAGTGACTTTGGGTGGTAAGGCTGTTATTATACCTACTATAAATACCTCGATGGGAGAACGGAAAGTATTAGATTGTCAAGGTCTTTCAACATGAAACTATCGTGAGACTCAATCATAATTACACAAACGAATAAGTCACGTATAAAAAGTCGAGTGATGCTATGTTTCGGACTATTTCGTAGTCCTTCCTGGAGCGCTCGCCCCGGCGGCAGCGAAACGAACACTGCGCGCCAGCGCTCTGTTCGCGCGGCTGCTCGACGCAACTGACAGCGGCGCACAACTACCCTCGTTTTCATCGTCATTTTTATTACTGTCAAATGTAGGGCAGCACACAACACTGATCACGTCACTCCGTAAACGCTCACACTCACCGTTTGGTCAATATTAAAAACAGGTGTTAAGGTCTTCTTCCGTGAGAAATTGATGAAACGCCAACGCAATAGCCTGGACTACAAGTTTTTTGGCATTTCCCGCCATACAGCTGTGCAACAGCTGGTGACATAAGAGGCCATCCATAAAGTACGTCACACAGTTAGGGGGGGGGGGGGGGGGTCTGGAAATTTGTGACACACAAACAAAACAATTGTAGTCTTCATAGTAAACCCTGTGACGGGGCTCTAAAAATGATGAAATTGGTGTGACGTACTTTTTTATAGACGGTCCCTAACTGGCACAGGAGGTATTGTATCTTAGCCCTCTCGGCTAGCAAGAGCAGTTCTTCTTTTTTTAATGTGACCCCATCGATTGATGCGATGATTTCGCCAATGTCAAAGTAATAAATACAGTATTAAAAAATCTTGTGACAAAAATGTCGGCAACGTTGTACGGTAGAACACGGTCTAAAGACCCCCCCTGTCGGGCTCTTAGCCAATGGATTATGATATCCCTTAGAATCTGCCAGGAAATCATTAACCGATGCCATGGGTGCACCGAATCAAGCACTGCTCTTCCCCTCGGACGGATCCAAAAACGAACCGCAGCTCGTGACCTTACGCGGAGGTAACCCGACTCGCACCCCAAGCAAGAGCAGTGATGATTACTTACCATTAGGCATATCACTTGCTAGTTTGCCTTTGTAGTATAACAAAAGGGATTGGTCAGCTTTTAGGCGACTCCGCATCGCCTTGTTCCACTCCACTACAAGGCACGCTAGCTGTGCATTCAACTTATTTGAGTCACTGAGGCGAAATCGTGCCACAGAAACTAAGAAGGTACCTCTTTGAATAAAGTATTGCCGTTTCCTCTATCTAATCCCTCCAGAAAGAGCATGAAAGGGACAGCTGCAGCCCCAGAATGATAATGTCTACAGAAAACTGGTGTTGAAAGGGCTTTCGTAGTCTCCTGTTCCCTCTTTCTAAAATTAACCAATTTTTTTTTATAGGGGTAGTAATAACGAGGAGAACATCCGTACTGGGCCCGCGTGGAAACTATAACCCAAACCCTCTCGTTCTGAGAGGAGGCCTGTGCCCAGCAATGAGACGTATATAGGCTGCAAAAGGAGAATATAAAGACTTTCGTTATACCGATTTTATTATTCGTTAAAATGATTTTATTTGCGTCTCAATTTTAGTATACAAATTCTTATAGGTGCAGAGAAATCGACTTTGTATCAACTCACCTCTGTCTCAACTCTCCTCGGTCTCCCTAAGCAATAAATGAATGTAGGACCTATGTATGTACGTTTTTATGGAAAACGGCCACCCGTTGGCTATCGGTTTTCTTCTTCATTTGTCTATAGAATATTCAAAGGTTTCAACTTCTAAATATTCCAATGAATTCCTAACTTCAACGTTAACAGCTCGAACGTGCAACTAAAGTATCCCGTGAACGGATGTCTGCTGCATAAATCATTTTTAATGTTCGCCAAAGAGATTAACTTGGCAGGCTAGCCTTTGGAAGGTACTGAATATCCACACTTAGTACGCAATGTACACTCGAACTATGTGGTATTTGCAGACCGGTCAATTTAAATAATAAATAAATATTGGGGAACAATTCATACAAATTGACCTAGTCCCAAAGTAAGCGCTAGTAAGGCTTGTGTTATGGGTACTAGACAACGATATACATACTTATTTAGAGAAATACATACTTAAATACATGGAAACATCTATGACTCAGGTACAATTATTCATGCTCATCACACAAATATATGCCCTTACCAGGATTCGAACCCGGGACGCTTGCTTCGCAGGCAGGGTCACAACCAACTAAGCCAACCATGTCGTCATATTGTTTCGTAAAATAAACAATTGAAGGGTTATTAACTCTTTAGAACTCCATATTGTTGAAGAGCGTCTGGTCCGCATGTAGCGCGAAGAAAAACTGATAGAAAAACACGACTTAAACTAAAACACAAAACAAATCGAGCTGAAAATTACTACACATTATAAAACCAAGTCCTCCGCTGCGTTTGTCTGTCTGTTCTGATTTCCATGTGTTTTTCACGAATAGATAGAGCGATTTACGAGGAAAGTTTAAATTTAATGGTAAGTGTTGGAAATCTCGGGAAAAGTGAAGTTGCCTGGGATACGAATTTTGATTCTGCCAGGACGAAGTCGCGGGCAAGAGCTAGTCCTAAAGACTGGCCTTATATTCGTCATCATCATCATCATCATCATCATCATCATCAGTCTGAAGACGTCCACTGTTGAACTCCCCCTTAGAACGCCACAATGTACGACAACTCGCCACCTGCATCGGTGGATGAAAGCGGTGGGTTTTCCGCAAGTTTCATGATATATTATATAATATTTATTATATTGGTACTCCCAAATTCGAAACTCAAATCCGGCCTTTCGCTCACAGTAGCAGTGTTTATTATTATTATAGTGAGGGGGGAGGTAAGATTTGTGACCTTTTTACTGAGGCTCATTCACAAACATGTATTGTCGTCGAAAAAGGTGGATCCAAAACACGCTACAGCTCCATGAACCTTCTCGGTGTGACCATCGCTGCGTATTTACGTCTCGTTCCCTCTTACTGCAATGAATGTAGCTGTCCCACTCATATATTTATGTGGCGTGAAACAAGGCCCCAGACATTCCTCAATTCGATTGCAATGTCTGTCGCTAGGTTTAATGCTAATACTCACGGGTAGGTAGGTACACAGAGGTAGGAATAGTATATTACTGCCGAGGTCTGGAAAGTTGGGAATTACCTGATGAGGTGGTTTGCAAGCCGAGCATCGCGAGGCTTGTGAAGAGGCCAGTCAGGCAATTCTTGTTTCCGTCGAAGCATGTATAGTGCTTTTCTCAAAGAATACAACGAAATAAAAATAATATAGCAATGAAAACAAATAGATTCAATCATGTACGGAACACAATTTTATCGCATACTAAAAACTTTTTTCAAATCATAGACATTATAAATAGAAAATTAAAAAAAACTAACACTGCGATAAAGACCGAGCGGTTGGCCGGCTGTATGGACTTATTCTATCGTCCTCTCAATTTTATATGCAATTGTTTGAAGTTTAAAAAAGTTAACGAAGCGGGAAAAAATGGATTTTAGTACATTTCATTTACTCCTAGGTAAGGAAGTTTTTTTTTTTTTTTTTTTTTAATTTCGAAAAGCAAAAATAGGGTACTTGCCGTGTTCTATTTTCTTGAAATGATTGAGAAAAAACTTTTCAAAAACTATAGATTCAGGCGTTACTTGCGAAGGTCTATAACCGTTTCGGAGTATTTTTTGTGGAGGTGGTTGTGATTGTGGGTTTAGTTACTTTTTACCCGACTGCGCCAGAAAGGCCATATTTTTCGGGTGTATGTATGTATGTTTCTTTGGCACACTCTAGAGCCCAAATGACTGGTCCGATTTGAGCTTGTGAGGTATCAGATTCGTCTTAGTCGTGAGAGTGACATTGGGGTACATCAAAATTATAAAAAAATATTTTTGACGCAGTTACGCGGAACCTAACAAACATTCTTGCCTATACATTCATTCTCATATACGTTTGCATAATAATTTTAGCAAAGTTACGAAAGTGGTAATCACATACAAAAAACCTCTTTAACAAGCGTGCTAGTCATCCATGTGTAGCGAAACTCATGACCACGGCGTCGAATAAACTTTAGTATTGAGTTTAAAGTTCACGAGCAGTTAAACTGGATTAAACGTGCCGCGGATGAGACCACGGACCTATATTTAAGTAGATGACGTATCTTTTTTTATACAACATACATACATACATACACATACACAAATCACGTCTTTATCCTTTACGGGGTCGACAGAGCCTAAGGCAACAAGACCCACAGGCCACGTTTAGCACGACTGTGAGCGTATAGGTGGAAAATGGAATCAAAATAGTGATGGGTTGCTAGCCGCATCGCCTATAATATAATTCCTATGATTTTCGCCCATTCTCTCGATGGCTTTTACCATCTGCGCGGGAAGAGAAGCAACTGGTACATTCTATGTTTTTTCTTTGCTCCCAGACCAGCATGGAAGTATTTTATACAACAAGGGAACCAAACAAGCAAACATTTAGTAGGTATAACTATTGCTGGTGGTAGGATGCTTCAATGCCGGTACAGATGGGATAATTTCCGCACGGATGGTAAAAGCCCGTCGAGGGAACGGGCATAGGAATCATGACTTTTATAGGCGATGCGGCTAGCAACCCATCACTATTTTGATTCCCCTTTCCACCTATACGCCCGCAATCATGCTAAATGTGGCCTTTAGGTCTTGTTACCTTACTACCGGATATCATGTCTAAGGGATAAAGTCGTGATTTGTGTGTGTGTGTGTGTGTGTGTGTGTGTGGTGGTAGGATCTTGTGCAAGACACATGCATCAACAAAAAAATATATCGAACCAGCATTTTGTAAAATGTATTTATATGTGTTTGTAAAGGTACCTGATATAGGTGGTGTAGGGGTAACAGCACGCATCACGGAATGCTGAGGATCCGGGCTCGATTCCCGGCCATAAGTAGATTTATTTTTCGTATTTTTCTACGTGTTGTTTTCAGCAAAAGAAGCATGAAAGTAGAATAAATGCAGTAGAAATGAGAGCGTTAAGAAGAAGGTGTATCACTGAAAGATAGAATAAGGAATAATGTGATAAGGGAACGCGCGGGTGTGAAAGAGGATTATAGTGACTAGGATAGAAAAAAAGTATGCTTGGTTAGTTGGTTGGTTTGTTTTTAGGGTTCCGTACCTCAAAAGGAAAAAACGGAACCCTTATAGGATCACTTTGTTGTCCGTCTGTCTGTCCGTCCGTCCGTCCGTCTGTCAAGACCCTTTTTCTCAGGAACGCGTGGAGGTATGAAGCTGAAATTTATATCAATTACTCAGGTCTACTGTCCCTTGAAGCTGTGAAAAAATCAAACTTCTAAGCCAACGCAATCAAAAGATACAGCCGTTTATGCCGCAAATTTCCGCAAATTTTCAACTCTCAAGGGAATCAAAACCTACAAGGTACTTCCCGTGAACGCAGAATCTTGAAATTTGGTATGAAGGTAGGTCTTATAGCACAGATTAAAGAATAATTGCGAAAACCGTAAATGTGTATGTATGTCTGTATATAGCAGTGACCAATATAAAGTAACCCCACACTGCGTACATTTTGCTTTGGAGCAGGGCTCTGCTTACACTGGTTTAAAGATATTTATAGATAATGATACGGAACCCTCGGTGCGCGAGTCCGACTCGCACTTGACCGGTTTTTTTTTATATTCGTTTTATACAATTAGATATATTGTATTTTTAATTGTTTGTATAACCCGATGGCCCCAACGGAAGACCAGCGCTGGCTATAAGGCCAGAAAATGCTGAATTGTGTGACAAACTATTTATCTGTTGATTTTTTAATTGTTCTTTGTTTCCTTTAACCAATTGTGTTTGTCATATATAAACTTTTTCTTTCTGTCATGTCATACAATGAGTGATTGTGTAGGAATTAAGATAAAACTTGTTTGTTTACCTTGGCGATAAAATAGATTGCTTTGAAGAATAGAGGAAAACAAAACAGCCAGACACACGAAAGCATTTATGTCTAAGATGAAACCAGGGCGCTTCGCTTGCACCTAGCGCTACCTCAATCAATTAGTAACACTTCCATACAAGTGGGAATTCCTGGGGAATACAACCCCTAAACACATACAACTATGTTTGTCCATACGCACATGTATTGATGTACGTATAGCTGACCTTTAGAAATGTCAACAATACGGATGCCAGCGGGCCGTTCTATTGTCGCTGCCCCGGGTGAATATTATTAAAAATTCCCGGAACATGCCCCGTTCCCGGGCACGTATTAAACGGACGTAACATTGGACATTCTTATAGGTTTAACAAAATGTATCGATGAAATAGCGAGGTTATTACTACTTGTTTAACCTGTAGTGAATTTTTATTCCTCCATTTTTCTTTCATGCTGGTCTGGGAGCAAAGAAACATAGAATGTACCAGTTGCTTCTCTTCCCGCGCAGATGGTAAAAGCCCATCGAGGGAGCGGGCGAAAATCATAGGAACACATGTTATAGGCGATGAGGCTAGCAACCCATCACTATTTTGATTCCATTTTCCATCTACACGCCCTCAATCATGCTAAATGTGGCCTGTAGGTACCTGTTATCTTAGGCTCTGTTTACCCCGTAAGGGATAGAGACGTGATTTGTGTGTGAGTGTATGTGTGAATTTTTATGACTTGGAGTTTGTAAACTCATCATCACTAGGGTTTTTGGTTACTGTAACTTTTTTTTCTACACATATAAGAGGGGGCAAACGAGCAGACGGGTCACCAGATGTCGCGGGGAGAAACTAGTTACCAATAAAATATCCTCATGTACTCAATGCATAAACTATTTGAGTAAGTGCTTAACTTAAAGTTTCGTAAACATAACAACAATCCTGCCGTACCCTTTAAAACTCAATTTAATTACAGAAATTGTAAGTAGAGACAGGTGCTCCTCTTCTAACCATAACTTTTGAATCAACAGCAAGTCCATCTGGAAAGTTAAGCGCTCTAAAACCACTGTTTATTCCCACATCAACCCGCACTGACCTCCCACCTACCTCTAAAATCCAATTAGGTGCGAAATTTAAAAAAAAACTCTCACCCAACAAAAGCCGAAACGCAGTCAAAGAAAGCAATCCCAACTTTGACTGTTAACAGTTGCAAAAGTTGCCTTAAATTGACGCTGCAAATGACAGCTCGTTACATCTCCTTAACAGTCCTTGACGTCCCTCTCGGACTGAAATCGACTTTACTCTAACAATCTCCTATCTTCCAGACTACGTACTTCAAAAGAAATCTTTAAAGTAAAGTGCTTAAATTACCTTTTGTAACAACGCAATCCAGGTAAATAAGAGGTTGAGAAATAAGATGGAATTTTGGAAGTTGGTTCAGCGATCCGCTATCATTACCCGCTTCTGAAACAAAAAATAACGCTGGCCAGCTGTGTTGTGAACATTTGACTAACGTTTAAACTTTGAATAAGGAATCTGCGTCACTCTGCATTATGCGCATTTTTTTTTAATTATTTTATGGTAGAGGCAGAGTCTTTTAATAACTATTTTTACTACCGAAGGACTTGCGCGCTTTCAGCCCAAATAAAAGATTTTGACACCACCAACAAATTGATATTTTGTGAGCCACACACCTGACAGGTAATTAAAAATTAATGTGCATTTTATTGATGGCGCATTTTTTAAATAGAGTTTACGTAAGTAGAACGCAGTTGTATGACCCATAAATAGACATAATGAGACGAGAATGACATCATTTTCTCCCTCTTTTCTCAGCTACGTAAATACCGATCGCTTCACGGAGTATTAAAAATTAGACACCCCCATAACAACCCTTCATTACAGTAGGACTGCCTATGCAGTTTCTTCGTCCTTTCGTTTAACTAAGAAGCTTGCCATTTATTTTACTGGAAATACTTCAAAGTCAATATGGTTATGAGTTTACCCAGTATTTTTCTTCTTTCTTTTCCGCAGCACGTTAATATACTACATGAGGTATGTTCCTCGTTCGCTGGCCAGTACGATGAAATGGCTCTCGATATTTCCCGCTCGGAAAATATAAATAACGCGCAACTGACCCGACCTCTTCGAGAACGGACTTGTATCACACTGAAGTGAATAAGTTCTACTACCGGTTCTACTACTATTTGTACTGCTATTTTTTTATACGACAAGGCAGGCACAAACAAGTCTGCTGAAGGTAAATACCCACCTAATATGGAACATGGACACATTGAGTAAAATTTATGTATGTGTGTGTGTGTGTGTAGGTTTTTTCTGCTTAGGTGAAAATGGGGTAAAAACATTCTAGCTAGGGCCTATTCCTGGGACATACGATTCATTCAAGTAAATTTTTAATACGGAGTAATGTAGTAAAATACTTTGACGAACAGGTGAATCAAGCGTTCTTCAGACCTTCGTATGTTTGTGACAATATTTTTTTTCCATTATCTTTTTCTTATTATTGTACGAGTAAGAGTGAAAGAGGCTCTATCTGATGACTGGTTATTGGCAAAGCCAGTCACTTCCCCTTTTTTGTTTAACGCTTATTATTTCAACTAATATCTATTTTACCCCCGAAAAAGGGGTGTTCTAAGTTGGACGTTGTATATCGATGACTGTGTGTGTGTGTGTGTGCAATTTTTATATTGCGATTTAAATGCTGTTTCTATCATTCGAAAGCCAGTTTCTTTGCGGAAGATCTTAGTTATGTTTGGTAAAAATTGTTCCAGCTGTTTGAAGATTAATAATGCATCACTTTTCCAAAAAGGTGTAAGGCACTTTTGTCATAGTTTTTTTTATGTATGATTACTCGATTAATATTTGAGAGTTATTGTTAATAGAGATTGCATTTGACCTCATTAAACCGCGACCTCAATTTTATTGTGATGTTTCGTTAAATAATATGGGAATATTCTATCGTCACGGTGTAACAGCATCCCTTTTCATTCTAACGCATATCACACCTGTGTACAGTGCTTTGTACAACGTACATTTGTCTATAGCAACAGAAAATACATTTTATTTTTCATTCCACCGGTGCGTAGCCATTGCAATAGCTCGGAATTGAACCTGCTACTTATCTGTAGAGTGCAGCTTTTGCAATTCGGGGAGTGGTAGTGTTTTGTTTTTGTCGGGTCGATTGTACCCGTAATACAATTGGTATGCTTTGAATGTTGTGTTGGAGTTCAATGACAATGTACTTGTGTTTTTTATTCAACAGAGATGGCAAACAAGTGGGTGCCTAAAGGTAAGTAATTATAATCACTACAGAGGTTACCATGACGTCTCAGTAAAAATGACAGCTAAAACCTGAACTGAGTTGGAATAGAATCGCATTAAGACGTCATGGTAAGGTCCCTGCCACATTACAAATGCGTTGCCAGGGTAGGGGGCTAAAATAAAGTTTTGTTAAAAATTCTATACATATAAATAACCACAACCTTTTATATGACTTTTTTGCTGCCTGAACTTGCATTGTCAACCATCTTGATTCTGTTTTGAAAAATATTTAACTTGTGTACCTACATAATTTTGGGGTCCTAGTGAAAAAAGATATTTCTTCATAACGATTTCACACTTAAAAAAATTATGCATTTATTTTAGATTTTCTTCATTTTCACTGGACTTCAGAATTACGAATGTGTAGAATTTACTCAAGTAATTTTGTTGAATCTGAAATTTCAAAAACGCAATTCTATCACACAATCAAGTTATAGGCCTCAAAGATTTCTTTAAGATGGAAATAAGGAAATAATCAAAGTTCTTAACGACGTTCGGCAACGACGCCTTTGTCCGTCTCGGAGTTTGGAAAAATACAAAATTTAAATTGTCGCCGCGCCCGGGACCGTAAAATGCGATTTTGGGAATTAGATAGACGAGAAAATGCTAAGAGAGGTTTGTTGGCCGCTTTTCACACCTATGTATCAGTACCATGTTATAGGCGATGAGGCTAGCAACCCATCACTATTTTGATTCCTTTTTCCACCTTTACACCCGCAATCTTGCTAAATGTGGCCTGTAGTACATGTTACCTTAGGCTCTGTCTACCCCGTAAGGGACGAAGACGTGATTTGTGTGTGTGTGTGCGTGTGTGTATCAGTACCTATAGATCAAGGATCTTATCATGACACAGCGAGCGAACCTAAACTGAATCGGAATCAAATCGCATTAAGACGTCATGGTAACGAAGTGCAGTGAAAGTTTTTGTCGCAACAAACGTCTGAAACAAATGCCGTGCAATGAGTTGCCTTCCATGCTGGTCTGGGTGCAAAGAAAAATCATAGACTGTTCCAGTTGCTTCTCCTTCCACGCAGATGGTAAAAGCCCATCGAGGATCGAAAATCATAGGAATCATGTAATAGGCGATGCGGCTAGCAACCGATCTCTATTTTGATTCTCCTTTCCACCTATACGCCCACAATCATGCTAAACGTGGCTTACTAGAAAGAAAGAAAGAAAGAAGGCATTTATTCCTTTTTGCAAGACACACAAATATAAGATAATATACACAGTTCTTTAGAAAATAAACAAGGTGTAGGGACAGTTTAGCCGCGTCAGCTCATATCGCAGTGCGATTGTACTTGAATATGAGCTGACGTGGCACAGGCGCGCTCCCGGGTTGCGGGACGCGCGAGAGGGACCAGTCCTTGCTTACCGTCCTGTGAATAACGTTGTATGTCTAGTTTACTGTGTTTTGTGAATAAACTTATATTGCATAAATAACTTTATAATTTATCTCTCGATAGAGTCCCTACAGTGGTGACTACCCGACGTGTAAAACTAGTGAAAGTGCAAGTGATATATTGTATTTATTAACATACACGATGCAGGACCACGAGGACGCGAAGGACGAGAAACAAGTGGCAGCAGTGTCACTCGCGGCGAGAATCCCAGACTTCTGGGTCGACATGCCCGAAGTCTGGTTCGCCAGGGTCAACGCCATCCTGGCCCCACAAAAATTGTCAGATGAAATAAAATTCGACCTCATTCTATCTAAATTGAGTAAAGAAACGATCTCGGAACTAACAGAGATAATCCTGAAACCGCCAGCCACGGAGAAATGTAACACACTTAAGACAAAACTGCTCGCACTATACGAAGACACGAATAATGCGCGAATCAAGAAGTTACTACGCGACATCGAACTAGGGGACCAAAAACCTAGTCAGCTCCTAAGGAAAATGAAAGACCTCGCCAAGAACAATTTCCCAGACGAAACCCTGAGAATTTTATGGGAAGAACGGCTACCGGCCCAGGTCAGAGCAGTTTTAGCAGTCACAGTAACGTTAGATTTAAACGAACTAGCGGCTGTGGCCGACAAGGTACTCGAGGCAGCCAGGCCCATCCAACTCGCAGCAATTGCCCAGCAACAACCAGTGCAAGCAACAACTGGCAACGCTGATGTAGCAACGATCATGGCCGAAATAGCCAAGCTAAATGCGAGATTCGACAGTTTAGCGCGAGCCAGACCACGGTCTCGTAGCATGCAACGCAGCCGCCCTAACACCCCTCGGCCCAGCCCATCAAGAAGACGAGAAGACTGGCTCTGTTTTTACCATTTTAGGTACAGAGAAAGAGCCCGCAGATGTCTGCAGCCGTGCGCATGGAACAGAAGAACGGCGCCTACACCGTCTCCTGTTTCGGAAAACTAATTAAGGGGCCACAGCAACAAGGGAACATCTGTGTCATACGCCCCTGTTCCCGCCTTTGTATCACCGACAACAACACCGGATACAGATTTCTCATAGACACTGGAGCAAATGTTTCAGTACTGCCGGCGACCAAGAAACACAGCGAGGGAGAAGACGCAGGTTACAAGCTGTACGCGGCTAACGGAACCGAAATAAGAACATACGGAGTGAAAACCTTAGTGTTGGACCTCAACCTAAGACGCCCGTACAGGTGGGAGTTCATATTAGCCGATGTCAAGCAGCCAATCCTAGGAGCGGATTTTCTGTGTTACCATAAATTAATGGTGGATGTTAGCGCCCGCAGACTTGTTGACCAGGTAACTAATTTGAATGTGTTCGCATGTTTGTCAAAAAACGAACAACCTATAGTTAGGACAATCGTAGAGGGACACCCGTATCATAATTTGTTACTTAAATTCCAAGAAATAACCAAGCCGGCGACATTCAAAGATAATATTACACCGCACAATATAGTGCATGTTATTGAAACGGAAGGAAGGCCAGTTTTCGCACGAGCCCGCCCTCTTCCGCCGGACAGGTATATTAAAATAAAAGAAGAATTTAGATTAATGCAAGAATTGGGCATCTGTCGGCCGTCCAGTAGCCCATGGGCCAGCCCATTACACATAGTTAAAAAAAAAACGGGGACTTGCGCCCGTGCGGGGATTATCGACAACTTAACGCAATAACAAAGCCTGACAGATACCCAATTCCGCGCCTTCATGACTTCACGTACATACTAGCAAACAAAAAAATATTTACGACAATCGATATAAACAGAGCATATCATTGCATACCCGTTGCACAAAACGACATAGAGAAAACCGCTATAATTACCCCGTTTGGGTTGTACGAGTTTCCGCGCATGTCATTCGGATTAAGGAATGCGGCCCAGACATTTCAAAGGTTTATGAATAATTCAGTCCTAAACGGGTTAGATTTTTTGTTTTGCTATTTAGATGATATTATCATAGCAAGCGACAGCCCAAAACAACACGAAGAACACCTAGAAATCCTTTTCGAAAGATTAAAACAATATGGTATAACTATTAATTTGTCCAAATGCACCTTTGGGCAAAACCAAGTAAATTTTTTAGGCCATATAGTCTCAACGGAAGGTTTGCGCCCATTACAGGATAAGGTCCAAGCTATAGTCGATTTTCCCAAACCCACCACAATAGGCCAGCTACGACGGTTTATAGGTATGGTAAATTTTTACCGGTTGCATTTACGGAATGCAACACAGTATCAAGGCAAATTGTTTGAATATTTTAAGAATTCAAAGAAAAACGACAAAACCATCATAAACTGGACGGACGAATCGAGTGCGGCATTCGAACAGTGTAAGTTAGCTTTAAAAAATGCCGCCACCTTATCACATCCAGACAACAGGCCGGGAAGCGTTATGGCATTAATGTGTGATGCATCCGATAATTCAGTAGGATCGGTCTTAAACCAACGAACGGATAAGATTTGGAAACCGCTAGGTTACTTCTCTAAGAAGCTTACAACAGCTCAAAAGAAGTACAGCACGTACGACCGCGAGTTACTCGCCATATACCTAGCCATCAAATTTTTCAGAAAAATATTCGAAGGCCGCCGTTTGATTATTTATACCGACCACAAAGCCTTAACGCACGCGTTCTCGAAAGTAGGTAATGACGATACAGAAATGCCTAGACGCACGAGGCAACTTCTATACATTAGTGAGTTTACCACAGACATCAGGCACGTTAGCGGTACGGACAACATTGTAGCCGACACACTATCGAGAATCGAGACAATAGTAGGACCTTCTAGTATCAATTTCGAAGAACTCGCCGACGCACAGCTAAATGACTCATACCTGATTAACTCTGCACAAGGCCGCCCAAATAGCAACGTAGTACTTAGGAAAGTATTCATGCCACATTGTAATAAACAAATCTATTGTGAGGTTTCGACGAACAAAATTAGGCCTTACTTACCGGAAATGTTTAGAAAAACAGCATTTCACAATGTGCATGACCTTAGCCATCCGGGTATCCGCGTAACGAGAACATTAATAGGCGATAGATATTTTTGGCCCAATATGAATAAGGAAATTAATCAGTGGGCACGTACGTGCATTAAATGTCAGCGCGCCAAGATAAATCGGCATACAACAGCGGCTTTAGAGGATATACCAACCGCAGACAGATTCCAGCACATCCACATAGATATAGTAGGACCATTGCCAACGTCTCCACAAGGTTACAGGTATCTGCTCACTATCATAGATAGAACTACGCGATGGCCAGAGGCCATTCCGGTGAAAGAAATAACGGCAGAAGTAGTAACCAAGGCATTGTATAACGAGTGGATAGTGCGTTATGGTTGTCCGATCAAAATAACAACGGACCAGGGTCGTCAGTTCGAAAGCCATTTATTCAAACAGTTAGCAGTCATACTAGGGATAGACAGGATTCGTTCCTCCCCTTACCATGCACAAAGCAACGGAGCTCTCGAACGCTGGCACAGGTTTTTAAAATCCGCACTATCAGCTAGGATATCGACAACATCTTGGGTAGATGAGTTACCTACTGTTATGCTCGGGTTACGCGCGGCATGTCGTAGCGACAACGGTGTCAGCCCCGCGGAACTTACATTCGGTAAGACTTTACGTTTACCGGGAGATTTTTACAACTATGCTACGCCACCGCTCTTAACCGACCCCCACACAATAATAAAAAATATTCGCGATCACATTGACAACTGTAGGCCGGTTAATAACGTAAAACGCAATAGAAAAACGATATTTGTACATCCAGACCTCCATAAATCCGAATATGTGTTTATTCGTGACGATTCGGTGAGAAAACCTCTTAAACCTCCTTACGACGGGCCCTATAAGGTATTAGAGAGGGGTACCAAAGTTTTTAAAGTCCAGCTGCCAAACAGAATAATAAACATTTCTATAGATCGTTTAAAACCGGCATACGTTTTGTTGGAACAAGATTCCGATATTATCCCCAAACCAAATCAGCAACATAGTACTAATCCCAATAATAATTTGCAAAACGACACCACACTAGATAAAATAATTCCTACAAGCGCAATGCGAACGTCACGCAGAGGTAGAGTGATCAGATCACCCGTCAGGTTTAGATAATATTAAGTTATACATAAAGCCCTAAACGTAGCAGCAACAACACGCGATGCGGACCTACATTATGATAAGCGTAGCCGTAGGTAACTAGAATGGCTGACCTAGATGAAATGTTTATACTTACACTCTGCTCGAAATAATTAAATACCTAGGTCATAACATTTAAATAACACGGTTTTGGGACTAGGTCAGTCAGTAACCAAAATTACTAATAATCAATTTTTTTCTCTTGTAAACAAACGATAGATTGCTTACTTGGTAATTTAATTAAATTAGTTATAAGACTGTAGAGTTTCATTCAGCGTCATTGTACTTACGAGCCGTCCCGAGAGTGTTGAGAGTTTACGCAAAACCAGACAGTACTTGCCTACACAAAATGGGTTGGGGTCAGAGCAAAGACGTTAAAGAACAAAACTCCAACGTGGCCATTGCTCAGGTCCAAGCGGTCTCGGGACAGGTCGAAGACAAGCTAAACCACGTTGGGATCGGACTAATCGTTATTGGCGTAATCCTGGTCATCTTACTTTGTTACGCGGTTCGCGCCAAATGTAAACGGGGCACGAAGGCATGGATCCGTAAAGTAGTTACGGAAGTGACTCCAGCAACCAGAAAAGAGCCCAGTGTACAGTCATCCCAACAACCAGCGGTGTATTAGTGCTGAATGAAACAAAGTTTTTTTTTAAATAATATAGCTTTATTATGTGTTTATATTTTAGTAAAACAGTGTTCGGTTACATGATTCGGAAACAGAACGAATCAGCACGATCCCGAAGAGAGATCCATGTGTTAAGTACCTTTGACTTAGTAACTATTATGTAAATCGATTTAATTGAATATATTTTTTTTTAACCGTGTAAAAAAAATAAAAAAGGGGGGGAATACTGTAGGGACAGTTTAGCCGCGTCAGCTCATATCGCAGTGCGATTGTACTTGAATATGAGCTGACGTGGCACAGGCGCGCTCCCGGGTTGCGGGACGCGCGAGAGGGACCAGTCCTTGCTTACCGTCCTGTGAATAACGTTGTATGTCTAGTTTACTGTGTTTTGTGAATAAACTTATATTGCATAAATAACTTTATAATTTATCTCTCGATAGAGTCCCTACAAAGGTATAACAAAAAAAAAAAAAAACAAACAGACATGAAAAATAGATCATCAGCGTTGTGTGTCTTCGCAAAAGTGAAACGGTCGCTGGCTCAGCATTACGCTGAGGTGTTAGACACCTGCAGCACTGATTTTCAGCCAGAACCGTCTATGACTCACGAAACGATACACAGATAAAATATGTATGTATGTATGTATGTAAACTCTTTATTGTGCAAAATAAACAAGATGTGCAAAATATACTACATAATTCATAAACCTTTACGTAAACAATGCAATAGAACCCGACTTATTGTGTAACTAAAGAAATACATAAATTAATTAAATAGTACTAGGTCTTGTTACCTTAGGCTGTCTACCTCCATTACCTACCTGCATTGCACGGTCTCATTGTCTAAGGGAAGACGAGCCCACCGTACGGGCCCTCCCCTTCTTGGCGCGGTCCTGGCGAAAGCCGGGGCCACCGGGGGGGCGTTTGTGGTGAAACCCTAGTGGCATCCCACTGCGTCCCCATCACACCGGATTGAGGCAACGCCGGAGAGTTTTTAGTTCGGGTATACCCCTCCGGGGGGGAGTCCCACATAACCCTAGGCATCTCCCTCGTAAGGGATAAAGACGTGATTTATGTTTGTTTGTATGTGTAAGGAGTTATGTGCCGTAGATTAACGGGATTAAAAGAAAAATAAAAGTAAAAGTAAAACGTAAAAAATCACGTGTGTTTAATAAATCATTTTATAATCATAATATCAGAAATACGAAACACCTCGTCCTGAGAAAAGTGGCAAAAACAAACTAGCGCAGAGGTATTCTAAAGTCACTCTTCTCATTACTGCTTTGTGCTATTAGATTGTCGTAGTTAGATCTTCGTAGCGACTTCGTAGAGGTATCTACGACGTAGCACCTAAATGTGGTTAGGTAGCAAACGCGTAGCACAAATTAGACATCCACGCAGCCTTAACGAGAGGCATGTTAAGACTATTTTAAATCTAACCTCAACACTTGGAGACAAACATTATGGCTAAGAAACTGGTGCCATTTTGAAAAATTATGAATTAAAAAGTGCATTAAAATTTCCGAGCATTATGGTAAAAGCCCATTCAGGGAGTGGGCGATAATTCGAGGAATCGTGTTATAGGCGATATGGCTAGCAATCCATCCCTATTTTGATTCCCCTTTCCACCTATACGCCCACAATCATGCTAAACGTGGCCTTTGGGTCTTGTTACCTTCAATCTACCCCAGAAGGGATATACATCGTGTTTTTTTTTATTTCCAATAACTTCGGCATATTACTAGGTGCCTAGGTGCATCCATAACTAAATTTTTTTTGCAATATTTAAAAATCTAATCTATCACTTAGTTTTTATGGATGTAATAAATAGTAATAGTAATTAATATGCCGAAGTTATCAGAAATAAAAAAAATACGGTTTATACGTGATTTATGTATCTATAAATTAAAAAAAAGCAAAAACTTTCGCAAAGGCTAATCAAATTTGTGAACAGAATTGTCTGTGCCCGAGTTCGAGACTCTTCTGGCTGGTTTATTACTTTATCCTTCGTTGTACCTTAATAGGTTGTCACTTCATAAAAATGTTTCTTGCAATTTAAAAACAGCTAAAAAAACTTGCAACAAAAGAGATTATAGGGAAGCCCTCGAGAGTTTTCATTAAATTTTTCACGTCCCCCTACCGTGTATTTCACTAGAACAACAAATAAGAGGCTTATGGAGGATTTCATATTCTTCCTCCCTCGTGACAAGGGTAGCCATGGGACATGGCGGGAGTGAGACATTTCTATAAGATTAAAACTTATTGCGAACGGGTCATTTGATCTTGTTAAAGGCACGTTTATGTCTGCGGTTTTGTTCATGTGAAAGGATAAAAAGAAAGGTCATGGTCACTAATATACCCCAGTTTTTCTAATATATTAAGTACGAGTACGCCCTTTTTGGTGCCACTTTTTTGAGCGAAGTAGGTAGGCGACGAATAAAACGAGAGTGTGGATGTCGCAGCTCGTGCTAGAGCCTCCACGAGGCGCGCTCGCGTAAGTGTCAAACCTGGTTTATGTACGTTGGCTATTAGAGGCTATGCTGTACGGGTCCACTGGAATGCCGTGAAGACATTGTTAGCTACATATCCTATACAAATTTGACGATGTCAAACAGTCTCCAAGTGTTAGCTGCCGTAAATGTCAATACAAATATGACGTGGTAGCGGGCGACGTTGCCATGGCGTCTCAGCGGTTTCATCATCGTCATCATCATCAGCACGTGTCAGTCTACTGCTGGATTGGTCTTTCTCATGGTACGCCATTGAACTCGATCTTCAGCTCTCCTCCAATCCCTGCTTGTTACCATACGAATGTGATCGCCCCACCTAGCTACAGGACGTATACCGCGTAGTTAGGGTTAGTTTTTTGGTCAGGTTAGTAGGGACTGGGAGATTTATATTTAAACCTCATTTGTATGTTTCTGTGATAAGCCTGTGATCTTCCACCGCCTAGCTTCCTTGATCGATTGCCTTTAGTGGTGAAAAAATAAGTTTTTAAAACTTCCGAAGCCATGGTCACCAAAACAATGAAACACCCGCTTTTCTAATTCTTTCCATCTGCAACATGAAAAGGAAAATTAACCGCGAACAGTTTTACGTACAGAAGAACATGTTATTAAAAATTCTTTAGAACGTTACACTTTATTTTTCGAAAAATGTTTAACTTTCTGGAAAAACACGCGCGTAAAGCAAAGTAATTACTTTGCTTTTGTAACACGAAGCTGTTGGAAACGCTTAATATGATAAGATATATTTTCATACGAATAATTCTAGCTGGCAGTTGCCCACGGATTTTCGACAGTGCCAGTTTTTTGTTTCACACTAACCTTGTCCTAACATATTATTAATATTAAAACTGCATTAACTATATCCAGCGGCATAAAATATACATAATACATAAATAAAAGTAAAAATCTACATAAATAGAAATGAATCGTCGAAATATATGTACGCGCATAACTTCCAAACGGCTGCACTAGATAGGATAATTCTTTTTTAGTTGTGTTTGTTACTGTTTAGGAAAGGTTTGTATAAAATAAAATTTTGAAAAGAAAGAACTGGGCAACAGCTAGTAAAAAATGAAAATAATTATATGCATACTCGTACATAGAGGGCCAAATATTTTGCCGCTAAGTATATTTTCACAAGTCTATTTCACAATCAGCCTTAATTTTTTTTTTTAAGTAGTTAGGTACAAATTGTCATAAAATGCGGCATTTTAAAGCACTTGCTCGCTTGAAATATACTAAAAAAAAATTTTTTGCTTTTTTTATACGTCTTAAAATATTTACTTTTCGAATCGCACTACCCGCAAACAGCTAAACATTTTCGCAAATCGGTAAGTTACATACAAACTCGAGGGGAACGTCAAAAGCAGAAGGCTAATTGTGCGGTTGTTTTAACGGACCGACGGAAGGTACGTTCTTTTGATATACGGATCCCTTTGTTCCTGCTGGTGACGTTATAAAATAAATGTGCAAGATGAAGGGTTTGAGCTAAATAAGTTATTTAATTTAATTGGAGAAACTAACTGGTACATAAGGTTTTATCTTAGCCCTGGCTGGCAACGGTCACAGATTTTCATGAGTAATGATTTTGCATGAAAATATATTTCAATAATAATAGATACTATCAATTAATCCAGATATTTTTCACCGATTTTTCGTATTTTTATGATTAATCCGTTAGAAATTATATTTCTACACAATACTGAAAACGAATTATGAAAAAAAACCGAAAAGCAAAACTATAGGCACAAATCGAACCCGGATCCGCAGTAATTCGTGATGCGTGTTATGTCCCGTTACATCACCCATAGCAGAGCAAGAAATAAAGATTATCTAACATTAAAACATACGCATTAAGTACTTACTCGTACCTGTACAATGTTGATGCATAGCTTTAAAATGTTTCTAAAAGCACGCGGAATACGAAATTGCTTGGTGCTTAACAAGGCAGCAAGAAAACCTCCTACTTGCGTCTTTACAAATAAAAACAAAAGAACGCAACCAAATCCCTAAATGCATATGGATCTAATAGCAAATGAGGGTATAAGGAAAAAAACCGACGAGCGTGAGTCGCTTTGGCGATTACAGAGTTCTGTTGCTGGAGGTTTACCTTTTCATTGATATACGTCCGTTTTTGTCTATCACGTTAACATAAGTCTGTCAGACACAAACATAACATACGTTTTGGCTATGATGGATTTGTCACGTTTCATCTGTTAGTACCTGGGCGACTGAGCAAAGCTGGATGTTTGCAAAATTTGAAAAAACTAAATAATAATGTCAATAATCGCTCGTTCAAACACAAAATGTAACTTAAATTAAGAACACTGCAGTGATTGAATAATTTACAGAAGCAATTGTAGTCTATGAAAATGTATATAAGGAATATCACTATCACTACATAGTATAAAACAAAGTCGCTTTCTCTGTCCCTATGTCCCTATGCATGCTTATATCTTCAAAACTACACAACGGATTTTGATGCGGTTTTTTTTAACAGATAGAGTGATTCAAGAGGAAGGTTTTTATGTATAATTCTACGCAGACGAAGTCGCGGGCAGAAGCTAGTCCGGATATAAGTAAAAATGTAATCGACAACTTCAGGTAAAACATAGCCTGCGTTACTAATAAATGCTGAATACATACAATATCAGATCGCACCAGTGAGTGATGGGTTTATCAATAAAATGTTCATCCAATAGTGCAATCAATAAGCGTATAAAAATATCCTTGATTAAATAATACCACAGAAGAAATTTCTTCCATGCTGGTCTGGGAGCAAAGAAAAAACATAAAATGTACCATTTGTTTCTCTTCCCGTGCAGATGGTAAAAGCCCATCGAGTGATTGGGCGAAAATCTTACGGATCATGTTATATAGGCAATGTGGCTAGCAACCCATCACTGTTTTGATTTCCCTTTCTATCCATACGCCCACAATCATGCTAAACGTGGTCTTTAGGTCTTGTTACCTTAGTCTCTGTCTATACCGTAAGGGATAAAGACGTGATTTATGTACGTATGTATGTATGTACAGAAGAAATAACCTAATTTCCTGAGCTAACTACACACGTTAAACAACCAAGGTTTCATTTCATTTCATTTCATTTCATTTCATTTCATTTCAAGGTTTAAATGTCTAAACGACACTGAAAATTAGAACACAGAAAAATCCGAAAGTAAAGCTATGGCCGGGAATCGAACCCGGATCCTCGTCATTCCGTGACGCGTGCTATACCCCTACACCACCCATAGCAGGTGGGTAAGCCTTCGATTTTTTCTATCTGCAACAACTATTGACGTCGGATCCCTAAATATAAGGGAGATAGCGTTCCGAATTTCAAAAGCAAACGGCTCAAAATCTCATGCCTCTGTAAGTAGGCTTTACCTCACACGCTCTGTTATTTAGAGATATTGAAAACGCGATGAGTTCAAACGTGATAACGTATCATTTACCTAACTAGTAGTTTGCTTCGTGAAATGGCATATTTATGATTGGGAACTAAAATAATAATACGTGGTGTAACAAACACCCTGCACGACAAACATAAACATAGTTATAGAAGCTAAAAAATATTATAAAAATGAACTTTAAAAAAAGTCATAAAAAATAAACAGGCCACGTTTAGCAAAGATGTAGGCTTATAGGTGGAAAGGGGAATCAAAATAGTGGTGGGTTGCTAGCCGCATCGGCTATAACATGATTCCTATTATTTTCGCCCATTGCTTCGATGGGCTTTTACCATCTGCACGGGAAGAGAAGCAACTGGTATATTCTATGGTTTTTTGCTAACAGACCAGCATGGAAGTTGTAATGTTCTTTGTTGTTATTAGGCTCTTAGTATGTACTTTGTATTTTAATAAATAATTGAGTACGTAATGTTTTATCACTTTATTGTTAATTAAAGCACCTGGATGACCTTTCCTCGCCAATCCTGCCGCTAAGTAGCAGTGCTTGCGCTGCTGTGTTCCGGTGTGGAGAGTAAGACAGCCGGGGAAATTACGGGCACAAGAGGCATTTCATCTTAGTCCTCTAGGTTGGCAACGCATCTGCAATCCCTCCGGGGTTGCGGGTGTCTATGGGCCGTGGTGATCACTTACCATCAGGTGACCCACTTACTCGTTTGCCTTCCTATTCAAATAAAAAAAAAAAAAAATTAAACCTAACTAGACCAATTTATCGCCCCCGAAATCCCCAGCGTAGTGACATTCATGAAAATGATTGGAGCCGTTTTTAAGATTTAGGAATTAATTAATTACTTTAACACACGCGTAGTTACATTTAATTTAGCCTAGACAGTGAGATAAATTGGTTTTTGTATACTAAAATGAACAAAAAATATTTACCTTGCTACTCCGCTACTTACGTAAGCAAAAAGCGCGCTTTGCGTAAGTAGCGGAGTAGCAAGGTAATGGACCTCCGCTAAGTAACGCCTGATTCAATAAAATATTTTGTATACTAATTCAAAGTCACCGAGTGTACAGGCATAAGCAGGCAGAACAATCAAATTCACTATTTTATTTCCAGTACACTAATTACGAGTTCAACGCACTCTGAGCAACGCACTTATCCCCGTTCCGCCCCTAACCGGGAACCCCGGGATCCCGGGACCCCTGGATCCCCTGCCCGGGATCGTAAGCCTTAAACAGAGATACGCGCGGCCAATCTACAGTAAGCTCCTCACTAATGTTGAATGCATTTGGAATTGTTTGCGATGGGGGAGCAAAGGACTTTGTGAAGTGTTGTCAATAACTTAAAAGTTCTGTATTGTGGCTCTCAGTATTTGAAATCTTTAAACTCACTCGTTGACCGTCCGCAATTATAATACTCCTCTCATCCACTCAAAGGTTGAGGTTGAGGTTGGAAGTGATCCTTTAATGGCATAAATCCGCGTACACACACACGTAATTTTACACACACGTAATTTTTTTTTAACAGGTGCTACAAACATTTAATGATTTTCTTTTATATATATAAGAAACTTTATTTCACCACAGAAGTTATAAAGTGCATAACAAGAACACATTGTTACATAGAGATAGGTAGATGACATTTTATGCGGTAAGTGAAACAGCGGCCTTCGCACTAGTTTCAGGTTCTGTATCGCGAGTGCCAAGTGAAGTAATTAAAACACAAGAAATAATGTATCTTCGTGTTTGTCAATTGCATTTGTTTTATTTTTATTTTGCACAACAGACACCTTGCGACAGTAAAATGTTGTTTTTAAGGCGCCACAAAGAAACAAACATGTACCGCCGTTCAACCCATTACCGTCCTTTGAGTCGCATAGTCGAGTAAAAAGAACAGGCTTGACTGGTTTGACTGATCTACAAAGGCGATATTTCGTACTTAGGTTTACTTTATGACGTTACCAAGGAATAAGTGTAACAGTAGTTAATTACGTACTAATTACCTTGACCGAGATTTGCTTTGTTTATTTGGTACGTTTTCTAAAAATTAAACCTAGCTAGATGAATTTGTCACCCCGGAACGCTGCATACTAATTTTCATGAATATCTTTGAAGCCGTTTCCGAGATTCAGATGATATATAGATACAATAGCTCTCGTCATTAATTATTAGATTCGATTACAGTTACACGAACGTATGACTCACGTTTAAAGTCGCGTAAAGCTCGACATGTTTCGGATTAATCGGGTGTTCGTTTCGCTGCCGCTGGGCGCGCTCCAGGAAGAACTACGATTTAGTCCGAAACATGTCGAGCATCACTCGACTTTTATACGTGAGTCGTCCTTTTGTATAGGTAACTATGAATGAGTCTCACTGTAGTTTCATACATAGATAGATAGACGTACATAGATACATGTACCTTTGAGCTTAAGCTAACTTAATTGCTTACAATAACTTAACAATTCAAGTGCGCACTAAATAGTATTGATTAAACATTTGTTTTTTATGCAACAGCCAACGTTAGACCCTAGTTCAACCACAAAAGGTCCAAATCCGTAGCTTAGCTTTACACAGGAAGTTTTTATGTTAACACAAGAATTTATGTCGCGGTAGAACTTTTCCCATATTTCCAGACGACTATGTTTCCGCCCCTGCGCTGCCCGCAGGAAATCCTTTGCCCCTCTGGGGTTGCAAAATACGGCTTTCTACCCTTTTGCATCGACAAAATACACCATGTATAAAGTTATAGTGCACAAGATACGGCGTTTAACTTTTGCACTGAGTTTCTGTATTGTGTGCAAAGAAGACGAAGAAGGAGAGGAGTTCGTGTATTCATTTTGTATAATATTGGAAATAATTTTCTGAGAAAAAAACTTGTCCTTGTAATTTCCAACTTTGTATAATCACGTAGTCCCTGAGACCGAGATGCCAAACTCAGTTGTGTGATTTTGGATTAAAAATTACATACATACATTACGGGGTAGACAGAACCTAAGATAACAAAACCTTAAGGCCACGTTTAGCATGATTAAGGGCGTATAGCTGGAAAGGGAAATCAAAATAGTGATGGGTTGCTAGCCGCTAGTCGCCCATTTCCTCGATGGGATTAAGAATTAGCATATTTAAAGTTATTTTCTTATCTACTTATACATAATAATAAAATTGGAGAGGGTCGAAAGCGTACACGGAAGATATAAAAAAAATGGCTGGGGATACTTAGAATCGATAACAGAACACGTTACAGCAGTTTTTAGAATTTTTGTCTGTTGGTCTGTATAATTGCGAGCGGATCACGTGAAAACGGCTGAACGGATTTTAATGCAAACTTTACTAATCTATCAAGAAAATCCCAGGCCAGGTTATAGTCTACTTTTTAGCCCGACAAATTGCATAGTTCCCGCGGACGAAGTCGGGGGCAGAAGCTATTTTAAATATATTTACTCCATGTTATTCATACTATTAATTAGTAGGTACTTAAAGAAGCACTTGAGGACTTGTGAGGTTAATTCGCGAGAGATTGAAAAAATTGACAGCGCCTCTAGCGGCACGAAACAGTATTAAATCAATTTCATAAATTGACACTTTAAAGCAAAAGCGTGCGAGAAGTTTCTTGCGACAACTGCTTAAGCCGCTTCCCGACTTGGCGGTAGGTTATCGGTAAATTACGCTCGGTATTTTTTTATCGATTCATTACCGAGCTCCTATATACTCGTATTTGAATGCATGCTTCGTGACTGACGCGGGCCGTGCGCTCACCACCCCGCTCCCTCGCGGAATGCGCCAATCAGCAAGCATGCATTCAAATATCGGTAAAAAATACCGATATCGGCAAAAAATCTGAAAAAAATTACTGAACGGTAATTGGCTACACGCAAACAAATGTAGGTAGCCGTGTTGTTGAAAGATGTATAGGTGAAAAACTTACGTAAATAACCTGTTGTATGTGTGCGTATAGACAAATTCACGTTCCAAATTAGAAAAATGACTTAAGTGCCATAACAGTTCTGTCTACTACTACATATTATAACAGGTACTTTACTTAAGTTTTTCAATTACACATCTAGAATTTCGTGAGACCAAACTTAAGATAAAGTATTGTATACTTTATTATATCGTAAGCCAAATCTTTTATCGTCCTGAACACTTTTCCGGGGACTTGCCCAAGGCTGGATGTAAATCCATCCCACAGTAGCTTTCAACCTCCGAAACAAAATGCTTTAGTAAGTCGCAACCGTGACCTTTTCTATATTTTCTTTGAGGATTGGTACGTATAGTGTGTTTAATTTTTAGTTCGGAAAAAAATCGTTACGCACATACAAAAGCGTTTTTGTTACCTTTTTGTGTCTGGCTGATTTTTATAATATTAAAAAATAAATTCAAAAATGTAAAAAGTTTCAATTGTTTTTCTATTCACAAGAATCAGCCAGTAGCGGGTGTAACGAAGAAATTCGAAATTTTGCAAACAATGCTACACAAGCCAAAACGAAGATTTGTGACTTTTATGGGCCTTATGCAGTGATACTGCATCAGTGTCCTTACAAGTCCTACAAATTTAGATTAGAAAAAAAAAGTATCTTGTTGGGCACGAAACCCCAAAATTGAGCAAATCTCTTCTTTTTGTTCATTTACTTCAGCGGCTAAAGTCAACGTCCTAATATAAACAAAGGTCGAAGATATATCTCAAACTAACTACATAATATAATTTTATTACATAAACTATCTTATTTAGTGCAGAATTAAGTTAGCTTATTAATAACAGCTAAATTAGTCTCTATGTAATGATATTTATTCGCCTTATAGCTTAACGAATAATAAATTGGAAACATAATTGTCTCTCAGTGCCACCAAACGGCGACACAAAGTACAATGTCACATTTTACGAGCAACTCAAGCGCAACGCTATCATGTTTGTATCAAGGTTCAAAAGAAATAAAACTCGAGACGAAGTTCTGGAACTGCAAAGTGAAGCTGGTTTAAACTGCGCCTTGCTGCGTATACGTGTGCGTGTCTCAACCAGCTTGCTTGGCAAATTTTGGTTGCGCTTGTGTGCATGCATCTATACGCACACGCTAAGGCTTAGTTTTAACCAGTCGCAGGACTCTGTCATGACTTTTTATTTGGTTTGGGCTGAATATGGAGCTAGGGCACGCTCGCCTTTTATCCTGTCACTAAAGTGTGTCCTTTACTCACACAACCAGTAGAAAAGAGACACACTGAGCATCATGTGAAAAATGCTAGAAGTTTTGTCATGTGTGGGTCTATATCGGATGGCCGAGTTAAATGTTTGGCCTAATGTAATAATTGGTCGAATGATCGTTTGGTCAAAACTGAATTTATACTGAAACAATAACTTTCAGGAAAGTTATAAAATAAACCTGACATATCCAACATAATTTTACTTAGCCTAAGTAAAAAAAAACTGATTAAGTAATAAAAAAATTGGTCCAAACGAAAATTCGGCGAAACGATACGTTAGACCAAAAAAATTGTTCGACCAAACGATGGCCCGTTCTGAGCTTTTATTATTTTGTATTTAAGCGGATCAAAGACATGTCAAGTGCCCTTAAGGTTACCGAGGGGTAGTTAATGTTTGCCCGAAAAAGGAGCATTTTTACGCAAACAGCAATCGATCAAAGTGCGTTCGCTTCAAAGTAAATTGGGGCGGAATTCAAAGAACACCCTACGAGTTTAAAGATGTCAAAATGTCATACGGAGATGGATTGCGTTTTGACGAAGTTCTTGTTGAACGTTGAGGAGTTAATCAATTGAGTTGGAATATAACACAATTTGTGCATAAAAAAAATATTTACATCACGCACCTTTAGAATCGAAGTGACTCAATTAGAAAAAAAATACATTGCAAAATAAAACTTTCATGCCGCTCCGGGAGTAAAGAAAAAGCATAGAATGTACCAGTTGCTTCCCTTACAAAACCATGCATCGTTTGAATACAAAGTTTATAATTGGACCGTCAATATTTGTATTGCGTCAGTTCAATTCCAAAGGTTGATTCAATTTTATTTTAACTATTTTTTTTTTACCATTTTTTTATTTCAATTTTATTTTTTACGGTTGTTAAGGTATGCGTATAATTTTATTGTCCAAGAAACGTCAATGACTATTGCGACGTTGGTACTGTTTACGCCACAATTGATCCCAAGAAATGAAACTAAACTACAGCTTAAACTGAACTGATATACTGATGCTAAATTATATAGTCACAGTACGTGTAGGAAGAATCTCTATGAATTTAGAAAAATCTCAACCGCGCGATGCAGGATGGGGACTGAACTTGAGAGTGACATCTATCGTAAAACATCCGAACTAAAATTACATACACTAGCACTCTCTGTTGAGAGATTTCAAAAAACTTAAAGTAATAACAAACGGATATCTATACTAATCTATACTAATATTATAAAGAGGAAAGATTTGTACCTATTTTTGTATGTTTGTATGTTTGTAATGAATAGGCTCAAAAAGTACTGGGCCGATCTGGATGAAATTTGGAACATAGATAGATTATAGTCTGGAATAACACATAGGCTACTTTTTATCCCGGAAAATTGCGTGATTCCCGCGGGATAGCGATAAACGAATTCTACGCAGACGAAGTTGCGGGCAACTGCTAGTAATTTATAAATGTGCGACACGGTTAAACACGTACGAATCAATATGACAATCGGCTTTGTTGTGATGTAAAAACTGTCATATAAAATTGTAAAGCATTTTTAGGTTATAGGTACGTTGTTGTAACCTTGTTTGGTGTTTACATGACTGTGTCTGTTGTGACTCTACCATGTGTTCATTGTAACAAAAAGGTTACTTTTATCATAAAGTTGTGAAATAGAGCTTTAGAACAATTCCCGTATAGAAAAGTCGTACCCAAGTCAACATCTTCAAAAGCCCACGCTAAAGTAGGTAATGTTACGTATATGTTAAACCCAGAGCCAAAGGTAAAGATGGCTCCTACGATAACAATTTGCATAAGTTTTCCGGAGAACGCCTACGTGTCTTACTCGTAAGTCCCGGCTTTAACTTAAATTACTTTTACATGCAGGAGAGCGCATGCAAATCGACAGGCAAGTTTCATGCATAATGCGTATGCAGCCGCTGCGCTGTGCGCGTAAGCTCTGCTAATTAAGATGTGACCATTGCATGAATCCCAATCCGCACTGGGCCCGCGTAGGAACTATAGCCCAAACCCTCCAATACCATGGAGGCCTATGCCACGAGGCACGCCGAATTGCGCGACAATTAAAAAAAAAATTACTACACAATACATGTACTGAAATTGTAGCGAAACGGAATAAAAAAGGCTATATTATTATTATATTGCATGAATGGCACGTGGTTCATCGACCTTTATCTGTGTGCGACTTTACTACAAACTAGCTGCTGCACACTCACGCGTAATGTGGTTTTTTATTGATAAAATAATTTTCAAGACCGGTTTATTAGATCCAGATATTACCGCCTGCAAAAGCACACAAGTTCATAATAACTTTGGTATATATAAAAAACAAAATAAAAAACTTCTAATGCCTGACACAAAAAAAAATCTTCCATCTAACAATTATCATTAAGCAACGAAAGATAAAAATAAAAAATTTCTTAATGTTATGGCAAATCTATGAAAATTCTTCGGTGGCCGTGCATTTCATTCCCCCATTAAAGCAAATTCGCGTATAATTTTCTCAGTCAGAGCCCTGCTTATCGGCATAAAAATGCCCTAGGTACATGTTATTTTGGAGCCGAATATTGTACAGCATCTTATTCGACAAGATTGGCCTAAACCTATACCTATGTCTTTATAATTAGGCTACCATGCCTGACTGATAGATCAACGCACAGCTCAAACCACTGCAGCACTGATTGGATTACTAGTAGCGGTAGAACGTAGGCATTCGATAAGAAAGGATTTGGTGACAGGGCCATAAAGGTGATTAAAGTTTCGCTAAGAATTCTAATTCAGTGCGGACGGAGTCGCGGGAAACAGCTAGTAAGTATATACAGGACGACTTTTAAGTCGTGAAAAGATTTTTTATTTTTAAACTCTAAACCCTTGTTATAAATACTTGCACACAGTAATACTTTGTGAATCTTTTATAATTTGTCAAAACTTTTGATCACCCTACGTTTAATTGAAATGTCAACTTGTTAATTAATTAAACCTCCTTCATACTACTGGCTGGAAACTGGTGATAATGATAAATATCATTGACAATGACAATCTGTTACACGTCACAACATTATCTGTTCGGATTGAAAAGGGCCGATTAGGGTGACCAGATGATTATAAGTGGGGATTGATCCAGGATGGGCTGACATGCGATCACCACTAGAGCTCAGTGTTCTTGGGCAGCTTTATCGGAAAACGTAGTTTCTGTTCACAACTTAAAAGTCATCCTGTATTAGTTTTAGGTCTTAGCGCGCCATACTGCTCTAGAATCTGCTAAATTACTAGTATTAGGGTTAGACCATCTTGTGTTAATTTATGGAAGAAGTTTCCAGAACTCTGTAAGTTAGTTTAAGTTGACTGGCTAATCAGACTGCGGTCTATCGACGATAGCCTGAGTTTAGGTATTAGGCTTGAAGATGGAGCAGATGTGGTTTATTAAGGCCGCTTGTTGGCATGAATGTCGATTGTGGACACCAGGGAACTTACCATGACGTCTGAATGCGATTCAATTCCGATTCAGTTTAGGTTCGCTCGCTGTCAGATCCATAGTAAAAATTACAGTTAAAACTTGAACTGAGTCGGAATTGAATCGCATTACGTCATGGTAAGGCCCAAGTAGGTGAAAGTTTTCGGACACAAAATTAGTCTCGACTGCGTTGGCGTTAAAATGTGAAATACTGTGAAAATTGAGCCTCTATGTATGGTTTTACACGAAAAATGTCTCGAACGCGTACGCGTTGACATTAATTAAGTCATCATCATCATATCAGTCTTAGGACGTCCACTGTTGGACATTTATGCCTCCCCCATAGACCACCAGTTAGTTGCCTCGGTTGGAAGCGGCTTGCATCCACTGCGACATGATATGGGCTGACAATTGGCATCGGAATCAGCTAGCTGTCACATTCATACAAGAAATGTCAAAATGATCACGATGGTGATTGCTAGAGGAACGAAACGACAACACATCCTCATAGTATTAGACGTCCAAAGAATACGCTTTTCCAGTTGCCATTGTAGTCATTGCCAATTTTCAATTACAAGTAATGCCACGCTACACGCGAGTGGTAGGACCTAGGACCCTGTGTAAGATCCGTTCAGATCGCTACAAGGTACCATCTTACTCGCTAATCCTACCGATAAGTGCTTAAAGGCACATTTCGACCTTCTGGCTGACAACGCATCTGCAATCTTGTAGTGTTACAAGACTTACGGTATATTCATTTGCTCCATCCTATTTTAAATTAAAAAAAAAACAAATTGTCAATGAACGTGATAGAGATAATGCCACGCCTAAAATGCGAATGCGAAGCGTTTCATTTCCGCGTAAGCTGTTGCGGTATAAACGTCAGACCGATTCCCCGAGCTGTGAAGAACGTATCGCGAAAAGGCAGAATAGTTTTAAACAACAATGAAAACAACTTTCAGCCGACGTTAGTACGAAATCCGACGGTACCTGACACCAACGTAAATGGCTTTTGTTTTCTGAATAAATTCCACTCCGCGCTTAGTTTGGAACTGGCAACCTATAACATTAGAACATTGTACAAATTATTTAAAAAAAAGAAAAGATTTTTTTCTAATTTTGCACGGCTTTTTCGATTTATAGGCAACGGGATATTAGCCATACGCGTTTAGTTTACAACTAACAACAGAAATTATAACTGTAAAAGAATAATAAAAAAAGGTTTGATAAATGATATACTTTGTCGCATGGAATAAATAGCACTATTTTTTGAAGCTTTAATCTTATTTTCAACCCTTGCATTTGGGCATTTACTGTAAAAAAAAACAACTCCGCTATTTCTGTTCATTCAGAATTGTGGTGCATTCTGACTGAAACAGTGGAAAATAAGTGAAGCAAGCAAAGCAAAATATAAGGAATGCAGTGCCGCACACTAGGAATGCTTTCGCGTAATGCTGCTCTTACTCTGAATTTATACTAAAATAAATGTAACGTTTCCACAGCTTTGTTCTTGCTTCTGGTATTTGCTGAATCGCTTGGGTGCTGTTACCCAAACATCTGCAGTGTATGTCACTTTTTTTGTGGTTAAGTTTTTTTTTAATCTAAGGTTTCTTAATGTGTCTGGCTGGATAACAAAATTGTTACCTAGTTCGAGCCTTGTTCAAGCAACTTAAACCTTTAATTACTGTCAATAGTTCTATTGACATGTTAGCTAGTAATTCAAGCCACAATCCAGAACACATTTAATTTACGCCCTGTCAGTTTTTCAACTAACTATAAAAAATTACCTTATCTTTAGTTGCTTTTCAAACTCCGTTAACAACTGCCTGAAGTGGAAGGGGAAAGCGCAAGGGATATAGACGTGCTAGAAAGAGACAGGTATAGTATACGAAAGAAACAGTGTTGCCACTCTCAAATAATTTAGATTTCGAATATATACAGTTGTTCAATCTAAAGTTTCGTTTTGCAGCTCAAAACCAAACCTACGTTTTATCTGTTTTTTTTTTTGTTGGGCTTAATTCTCAATGCATGTTTAAAAATGTGCCTGTAATAATATCATGCACAAGATGTTATAGCACACGGCTACTCGGCTCCAACTTCTATTAGTAAAATTGCTCTATCAACTTAACAAGGTATCCGAGCAGTAATAAAAATTGTCTCGCTCCGACCAATTACACAAAGCCCTAGCAATCCTCCGGCAGGCGCGTAGGCACACTGAACGCTGAGCGGCAGCGTGCCTTCCCTGCTTAAATTAAAAAAAACTCTATGTCGTTGGTTAGTAGTCGATTTGGGACAGCTGGAGAGACTACGAGTATGTAATACAGCCCAAGTGCTCTAATTTCAAAGTCATATTACTCGAAAGTGAACGAATCAAACTACAGCTCAAGCTCAAATTTTATTTTCAATTAGCTAATGAGATTCATAAAGCTGTAAATTTTCTTCTGCTCTACTCTTATTTCAAATTCAGAACAAATTTTACCATAATGGTACTCTCAAGAGATGTGATTTCAAAACTCAGTACCCGTCTCGACCGAATAAGGCTATCCCTTAGTCCACAAACGCATAATTGCTGGTGCTGGTTTTTTTTTCTGTATGCCCGCACCAGCGTGTGGATGTAATTCTTGTGCGTGCACTAGAACCTTTTGACACGACTGGCTGGCTGGCTCACTGATTTGACGTTGCAAGCCTTTCCTTAGCTATTAAAAAACATTTCAAATTGAGGAAAGGTATGATTTCTTGATAATTCTGCCAATGTTTAGGTTGGATAAGATACTGGCCACTAAGAATCTGAGCCTATTTAAAAAAAAAGTCGCGACAACGCATTCCGTGTGCACAGGGCTCAACAGCAAAGCGTGCTGAGTCCACCAAATGGTCTATAAAACCCCTTTGTTCGAATGGAATCGAGCAAATAGTAATGGAGTTAATTACTAATAGGGACTGCTTACCTCGATTGAGGCAAGACGACTATTATGAGGCAAAAGCAATGTAAAAGTAACAGTAATAGTGGGTCAAAAGGCTAAGATTTCGGAGACTTATTAAGTCAACATTAATGTGTGTTTGTACATTGTAGCATTTAAATTGTTTAAAGAAAAAAGAACTTGTAGATTTTAAAGGTTGTTAGATTTCGTTTGCTCTCCATTTAAATAAAGATAACTTCCACTTAAATGTAACAAGAAAAAGAAACAGGAAATAAATTTTCGAAGAGTTCCGATATTCCAAACTAAATTGTACTCATTGACTAAACAAAAGACGTTTCCAATTCCTAGAGCCAATACTAGGGACTGGGGTCGCTCTGTAAATTTATACTAAGTATTTTCAACTTAATCAAAAATACTACGTATTATTGATTGTTTACACTGGTATCTAGGTATATGCCTTTTATCGTCTCCACCAGCCGGAAAACACTCATTGTTAAAGCGTTTTCAAATTGCAAGATTCGGTACCAACACCAGAAAATTTGAAAAATAAATTTTATCGGTACCGCATATCCGATATCGAATTGGACAATCTGAGAGCCAAGAATACACTCAATTCATATTTTTTTCTATCCCAGATATTACAAGGCATCCGATACCGATATCAGATCGGATAGTATGAAAACGTTTTCAGATCTAGGCTTTTCCTAACTAGTAGTGCATACAAGCAGATATGCTTAAGCTCTACCTCCTTCTGGGAGACCTTTTGGCATCCTCATTTAGTTCTATCGTCTTACAAAAATCTGTCAAAAATGGCTAAAAACTTGAGCCGTACTAGGTATTTGGTTAACTTCGAAGAACCAAGTATTTCTATTCCCAGCTCTATATATAGAAACTGCAATCCAAGGCAGTCAGTGAAGACAAACGTCTTCCCTAATGAGATATCCCCGAGTCTGCGCTATTTTTCGTTAGAACGTAAATGTTAAGAGAATCGGCAGATAAATATTAAAATACATTTTTTTAAACAATTTTTATTCGATATTGTCTCCATTGCCATCACGTAAGGTTACTTAATAATATAAATACCTTTATTTAACTAATGGATTGTTTCATCACTCAGTTAAGTTTCTGGTATCTTAAGCGTGAGATATCAATAGTGATATTTTTATTTATTATTACGAAACAAACAAAGACTACATCGTAGATATCTGATACTAAAGATATCAGGAACAACATAGAGTGGTGAAATAAGATGTTAATTATACAGCCTGGAAAACTGGGAGACAGAAATGGCACGCAATAGTTTATAAATGACATTCTAAAAACACTTTAGGTATTTATTATTATTATTATTAAATCTCTTGCATAAATGTCGCAGATAAAACAGAGAAATAATTGTTATAGGTACCTATTTACTTCTTTCGATTTTAAACGGATTCCTCTTACCCTTACCCGAGTAATTAAGATATTACTAGGGTCGCAATGAATCCCCCCGAGACCGATAAGGCGCCTTAATTTTGAGGTCTGCCTCGAACCGGATCTAACTGGATTGCGCCGGATTGCGACTTCCGAACGCTATGAATACATTATCATAAGATAGAGGGACAATTTTTGTTGTGATTCTGGTATAACCTTTCAACTACATTGAGGCTTGGGTGGTATTGTGATTGTATGTATTTATTTGAAATACCGAGGGCCTGGTTCACCACTCTCAGTTAAGACCCTGATATTTTAAGTGTCGGTTATCTATGAAGTCCTCTGTCCGTTTCGTAGTAAGAAATAGAGAGGGAATCATAGATAACTGAGACATTTACTGAGAATGGTGAAACTGGCCCTTTGAATACTTCAGCGACTGGTTGAGGTAGTCTAAAAAACATTTCAAACGTTTTTCAGCATTTTTTATTTGTGGTTGACGAATGTTTCCATATATTGGTTGATGTTCAAATTATACGAGTAAGTACGGCGTCAAAAGGGTGACGCGTATAATACATTTCTTACGCTTTCACAGAATTATTAGTAACAATTTTCGATTTAATTGAAAGAAATGAAACCTAAGACTATTTCTAACTTCCCTGAACCAATTGTATTCCCATTCGACGTGGCATCCGACACACACATGCAAAAACAAACAATCGACTCTTGCGGATGTAAAACACAAGCAACACGACTATTTAAGGCAAGCCAACATTTCCCTAACTTAATTAAAATTTAGCCAAAGACTACCGAAGAACAAAGGGTGTCATATGCACGTCATAAGCGTTAGGGCTGGCACACACGAAACCGGGCTATTTGTTGAGAAAGCGCTAATAAAGACTGCACACACGTGCTCGTGACGGTGCAGACGGGTAAAATGCCGCTGGCTGGTTAGAATGCAAGTTATTGTTTTGTTTTTTTTTTGGTTGGCAGAATGAAATTGGGGATTGGGAATAATGGAATGTTGTTTTGAATTGGAACTGGGCTAATTAGGTTGTACTCGAAATTTAAAATTAAACGAAGTTTCTGAGTTGTTTTGATGATAACGTGGATGTATAATTTGCAGTTGAATGAGTTAAATGAAATATTAATATTAAATATTATTAACATAAACTCTGATACTTTGTTTTTAAGTGAAACGCAGCCTCATAAATACGCGACTATATTTGGAAATCGCATCAACTTAGCACCAGTAATTTTGTTTCTACTTTCTAGCTATTTCATGTAGATTCGAGCCACACCGTCAACACGGGCGTAGGTGGGTACCTACTAGTGCTTAGAAAGAAAGAAAAGATTAAACCAAGTATTACTTACTCTGCGGAGTTTACATGCATAAACTATACCTTGCCTCGCCGAATTACACATGCAAAACAGCCGCGTCTGAGCGACACATTTAAGATTTAATGAAGAAACATTAATCCTTCCGACAAAGTACGATCGTGTGGATGATTTCGATGGGTTTAAAAATACATAAGTATATAGCTTAAAACTTAAATATAAATGTAAAAGCGAAAGAAGTGTTGGCATGAAGACGTGTACGCGTCATTCAGTTTAGGTTCGTTCGCTGCCAGATCCATACTAAAAACGACAGCTAAAACCTGAACTGAGTCGGAATTGACTCGCATTAAGACGTCATGGTAAGGTTCCAGTGGTCTTGCACGTCGATCGCATGCCATAGGCCAGGGTCGATACCTTTGAAAATGATAAAAAGTAAAATAAAATTATAGTAGGATGAAACCCATTAGAAAAGGTAGAGAATATTACAAAAATTAAAGGAAAAATAAATTACGGTCGATCTGAGGTCGGGAAGGGGGGGGGGGGTGAGTTTTTAAGGGTGAAAAACGGTTTATCTCGATTTCCGGCGAAACTACAAGTCTTATGAAAAAAAGTTAAATGGCAAAGTTGTAGGTAATAAAAAGATCTACAACTTTTGCTTTTACACTTTTTTCACATAACCTCAAAATTTATGTGAAAAATTCAAATAACCAAGTTTTTGGTTTTTTATTTTTATCTTTTGCAAAAATAATAATTTTTCACGAAACTTGGTGAAAACTTACCTTTTTATGTCCCGAACTTACAGTATTTTTTTTGATTTAAAAGATTCATTTTTTCACCTTATTTTGACTTAATATCGAAAAAGCACCCTAATTTTCAATCGAAAATTCTCACGTCAAAATATCTGTTTTTTTTAAAAAGTCGGTGGCCTTTTTGTTCGTTGAAATCTCTACTTTCTGATGGTATAAAAAAATATATACATTACAATGGTAATTTTTGTCAGAAAATGCAAATAAAGGAAAAAATCATTATGTTCAATTTTGAGCTATTTATTTAAAATTTACACCTTAATTACTCGTTAAACGTAAGATTACATGTTACATTGATAAACAAAAAAATTACGAATCCATTAAACATAAAGATTGGAAAAAACATGCGAAAATAATTGTTCTAAATATTTAAAAAATAGGATTTAAAGGAGATTTCATCTAAAAAATGTGACTGTTGCAATATTTTTCAGTAATAAAGTTGATTTATTAAATTCTAATTACATTTATGTCATAGAAAATCTCATCTTACTAATATTATAAATGTGAAAGTTTGTTACTCTTTCACGCCAGAACGGCTGGTCAGATCGGGATGAAATTTGGAACATATATAGATTATAGTCTGGAATAACACATAGGCCACTTTTTATCCCGGAAAATTGCGCAATTCCCGTGGGATAGCGATAAACGAATTATATGCAGACGAAGTTGCGCGCAACAGCTAGTAATATATAAATATACATGTAAATCGTACTATTCAATTTCGATACTTTATACTGATTACGTAATTCATAATAATTTTCTTAAATACAATAAAAATAGGATTTGAATCCTATTTTTAAATATTTAGAACAACTATTTTCGCATGTTTTTTGCAATCTTTTTGTTTTATGGATTCGTATTTTTTTTGTTTATCAATGTAACATGTAATCTTACGTTTAACGAGTAATTAAGGTGTAAATTTTAAATAAATAGCTCAAAATTGAACATAATGTTTTTTTTCCTTTATTTGCATTTTCTGACAAAAATTACCATTGTAATGTATATATTTTTTTATACCATCAGAAAGTAGAGATTTCAACGAACAAAAAGGCTACCGACTTTTAAAAAAAAACAGATATTTTGACGTGAGAATTTTCGATTGAAAATTAGGGTGCTTTTTCGATATTAAGTCAAAATAAGGTGAAAAAATGAATTTTTTAAATAAAAAAAAAATACTGTAAGTTCGGGACATAAAAAGGTAAGTTTTCACTAAGTTTCGTGAAAAAATTATTATTTTTGCAAAAGATAAAAATAAAAAACCAAAAACTTGGTTATTTGAATTTTTCACATAAATTTTGAGGTTATGTGAAAAAAGTGTGAAAGTAAAAGTTGTAGATCTTTTTATTACCTACAACTTTGCCATTTAACTTTTTTTCATAAGACTTGTAGTTTCGCCGGAAATCGGGATAAACCGTTTTTCACCCTTAAAAACTCACCCCCTCCCCTTCCCGACCTCAGATCGACCGTAATTTATTTTTCCTTTAATTTTTGTAATATTCTCTACCTTTTCTAATGGGTTTCATCCTACTATAATTTTATATTGTCTCAAAAATTATCGACCCTGGCCTACCAAGGCATTTGCTTTTAATTTACGACTACAGACCGCCTAAAACTAGTGTAGCATTTTACCGCCCCCCAACACACGTGGTAGCGACAGCAGGATGAGCAGTAACTTACCCTGTAATGAGAGAAGGATAAATCTTGTGCAACTAACGACGCGAACGCCTATTGTGTTTCTATTCTATTGTACTATGATATTGCGTTATGATATTTGGGAGGATCGAGAGTGATACGCAACAGGCTATATGAGGCGCTGAAGGTGTAATGAACAACATCAATCTGATGCTGAAGTGCGGTGCTGTCCAGACCGGCCCTGTAGGGTAGGCAAGTTTAACGGCCACTCTGGCGCTAGGTGGCAAGGGCCGCCAAGTACAGGTGGCATAGCGAGCGGTAAATAACTTAACAAAGAAAGGGGATTCGGTGCAACGGTTTTTTTTAATAATGTTTGTGTGTGTGTGTGTGTGTGTGTGTGTGTGTGTGTGTGTGTGTGTGTGTGTGTGTGTACTGTGATTATTATAATAATTTAAATCATATGTACGAACGGGGGGGGGGGTAGTTTGTTTAAGCTTTAAATGGATTGGAATGGATTAAAGGTATCCGATGTAAGTAAAAGCCTGAGCAATTGCGCTAATTACACATTTTATTTAACTTGCAACATGTGTGTGTATGTATGTACATATGTTGTATTTAAGTATGTTTGTACGGGTGGAATCTTGCGACTAAATTTTGAAGCAGATACCTCCAACCGATTGAGTTGAAATTTTGCATACTAATGTAAATCGGATGACAATACAATAATCTAGAAGTGGAGTTCTGATGAGCTAACCAGAATTGTCTCCGCAGGAGGGAACTCTTCAACGGTTGATTCGATAGACTTTAAATTTGGTAGGTACACGTAATGTAGGACGGGTCACATTGCAAGTACAGTCAGCAAAAAATGCTTGTAAGGTGCATTGGGGTAAGTTCGAAATTCCTCCAACTTCGAATTTACGCCAATGCACTATATTAAAAAATAAAAATTTTGACAGAAACTTAGGTATTTTTATGATACTCGTAATCAATTATCAAAAAAATACAATTTTTCAAATCATTTTTAAACCCAACAACTAAGAAAACAAACACAATGAAAACGTAGTTAACGGCAGTGACACGAAAAAAAAATTAAGACATCACATCCATCGCAACTTGCACGCAAGGAAGTCGTTAGCGCAAACGTCGTCCGTCCGCCATTTTGTTGACATTCCGCGTTCTGCGAAATGGCGTCTTTGTCCGCAAACGACAGCCATTCGTGGCATTCCCGCTACGCCTCACTCTGCCTTTGAGCTTAAATTGAACGAAAGGCCCTGATATGAGTCGAAAGCATTCTTAAAGATGCGAGAGACGAAATAGCGAGGGGCATTAGATTACTGTAGTTACTCTAACTACACACTAACGTAAAGGAAATAATATACTTACAAGTTATCTTAATATCTTAAAATATTTTGGATCAATTTTATGAGACCTTTATAAATTCGACTTTAGTTTAAACATAGGGTCGTCTCGTTTACACTGTATTGCCTTGAATTCCTGTTTCAGTGTATCCTGGAACAATAGCCTGGACAGCCATCCACATGTATCGTGGTTAAATAGCCTAAAAGCCGGACTAAACGGTTTGTTACTCGGCTTGCAGACTGTGCCAACTCCAACCCGATGGCAGAATTGAAATTGAGACAATAATTCAAAAGTTAGTAAAAATTCTAGCGGCAACTGCAAAACATGTTTCAGTATTTTTTACTGTGTTTGTGTGTGATAATATGTCAAAATATACAGTATCGGCCAAAAAAAAAAATCTTTGTGTTTTTAGGACAAAGTATTCTAGAGCCTAATCTATACATGATTAGGTTAGGTACTATAAATATGTTAACACAAAAAAACACCAATGTGATATATAGTTCTGGTTCCCGATTTTTGAAAGGACATCACTTGAAAGCAGTATTAATTTGTGTATTGCTACAAAATTAAATTATAGTTCAAATTAAATCGACTAGTTGGCTAGATTATAGACCGACCGCTTAAATGAGTCCTCGCCCGCGCGGCGCAGGGGCGCGGGGTAGGACGACAAAGGGGCCGAGAGAGGTGCGGGTGGCAGGCGCACTACCCGCCCCCGCCTCTCTCGGTCCCCTTTGTCGTCCTACGCGCCCCTGTGCCTCATTTAAGTGGTCGTTCAAATTCAGCACAATTTTGACTACTTTCGTTCGTGTGGTATTTTTAAATATACATAGATGTGATTTCAAAAATCAAGCTGCTGATAGATATAACACTAGTCAACTTTTTCGAGAGACTACCTACGAGTAGGTAAGTAAGTACTATAGGTTGTCTGTTAAGGAAATAGATGAAAGCATATAAATTAGTATTCTAGTTGGGCTATAACATAAAAGTATAGCGAACCATCGAAGATTCGTTTCGTACAAAAGCTCACAAGGGCTCTTTTGCATGTCTTTTTGAAACTACCAACGCTTTCACCTCTAAAAGATCAATTGCTCGAAAGTGTGCCAACAAAACAACTCTCAAAGTTGCTATGGGAGCTGTTTCCAGCGCAGTCTCGCGTAGACAACAAATGCGAAATGATTCTCAAAATATTTAAATACATAATAAAGGCCTCAGGTGATTTAATTCTTGTTATTTCGTTCAGCTTAGACTGTAAAGGCACATAACTATAGCACTCGCTGGCACGACAAGAACATTAGTAAATGATTGGCGCAAACACACAGGCAGCTAAACCCGAAGATTTCCGAGGGCATTAGCTTGCGCCAGCGCCTGCCAGCGGTTAAGCGTGCAGCGCAGAGAGAGCGCGAGAGAGCCAATGTCGAATTTTGTATCGTACCCTCCCTTTCAACATTTAATTAACAGCTATTAGCGTGAGCAGAACGACACGAAACCAACTTCGAAAATCGAATTTCGAAGCATAAGGCTGGGGGTTTCATTCCGTTCTCTCGTATTTTTAACCCTCGACGCAAAAAGAGGGTATAACAATAAGTATGATGTCGATGTATGCGTGTGTGTGTATTTTTCTGTGGCATCGTAGCACTTTGGTAGCGGTTTTTTTATTTGAAGGCCAGTTTTCTTGCGGTGGTTGTTAGCCATGTTTGGTAAAAATTGGTCCAGTATAGGTTGAAGAGTAGGTTAGGTATCAGTTCTTTTCAAAGTGATGTGATGAATTTTTACTATGACATTGATTTTTTTAAATTCACGTATGAATACTCGATTAATGCGTGGCGTGTGGGGTTTTCCAATTTTTTTATTTAATATTATAGGTAGTCAATGCTCGACCAATAACATGAAACTCCTGCTCTGTGTAATGCCTGCCAAAAGACTGGTCAAGTTGTTATTGCCTTACAAATTTCAGAAGCCCATACAAAGAAACACAAAACCTCCAACACTCTCTATATGGACAGACCTCTATGCAGACAATATGCTGATGTCCTGGTACTGTTTCTCCACGACTAAACAAAAAAATCGAACGCGACCCTAGCTTCATTCGTATTTCATAATTAGCTCTTAGAGGAGCTGCGATTCTGGTACTTTATGTAAAAAAAACTACGCATACTCGCTAAAGAAGTTTCCACTTTAAAAAAATGATGTTTACAGCTCAAAAAGCCTCTAGCGATTCCATTTGATTCGTTTCTTTTCATCGACCTTCGTGGATTTGTTTTATTTGTAGACGTATAAAGATACACTCTCTCATCTCCTCTCTCCCTCAGAGAACGTAACGCAAACGGTATTGCATAAGCCGCCCCCCTTAGAGCCGTATCAGATACTGTTACCTATTATCTATAGTCGGGAAGGGGTTGTTTGTTTTACGTAGGGGGGGTTTGTGATAAGCGAGAAGTGTAAGGGTAATTTTTACTGCCTTAAAGCTTGGGCCATGTTGGCTTGGGATGTCACGATTGTATTAAAGGTAGAATAGTCTGTGATCGGCCATGATCGCTTGTAATCGTCGATTATATTGAATGTAGAAAGTTGGACGGCCATTGTGTTACATAGTTAATGAGTCTGAATTTTTATTTGAAAAAAAAAAGCTGCCAACGAATTGAGAAACTTCTCCTGTTTTTGAAGTCCTTCAAAAGCGAATATAATCGTAATTTTAATTACCAAAACGGTGTCCAAATTTTATGACCTAACTGTAGAGAAATTTGAGACTAATCGTTCGAAAATGACGTCTCAAACAAAAGCAGGGGCCCGATTTTTGAAAGCAATAAGCACTGTGAAAATACTACTCGAAAATGGTGAAAAATTGTGCTAAATTTGAAATACGAGACGCTTAGAAAATTTGATTAAAGCTATAGTTCTGAAGATATAAACAGATTTATACCACTTTCGATTGGTAGTTTCGAGTGATGTGCTTTCAAAAATCGGGCCCCTGCAACTTTTAAATCCATGCATTGCTACAAAATTAACTCAAGTTTACGTTTCGGTAGATCCTGAAAACAAATTGGGGCTGTAATATTCTACTGCGTGCCTCGAGCATCTTTAAAGTAAGTATAACCGGGTTTCATTTTCAGGGGCCAATTTGTGAAAGCGCATCACTCGCGAGCCGCATTCGAATGTGGTAAAAATTATACATAGCTTCAAAACTACGAGTCAAATTTAATTCTCGTCTAGTTAATAAGTTTCATGAACACACATAGCTGGTTGGTACATATTTGGCGTTCGAAAACGAGTGTCAAGAATCGCATCCCGAATGATACACCAGCACGGCGAATGCAAGAGATAGACTACATACCCGTCTCTTTTCTAGAACGAACAGTAAGAAAAAGACGAGTCCATCTCGCACACGGCTCTCACGCACACTAAACTTGTGTGCTAGCCATACAGAAGCGCGTGTTTGCGTGTGTACATGTGCTTCTCCGCTAGAGGCAGCCTCGGGTCGATCAGCTGCCTCGAACCGAGGCCGCCCGAGTGGAGACGCTGCCTCAACGCTGCCTCGACGTCTTAGGCAGCGTCTCCACTTGCGCGGCCTCGGTTCGAGGCAGCCGCTCGACCCGAGACTGTCTCTAATGGATAAGCACCTTACGGTCGAAGAAGATGAATCACCTGAACCTTTTCTCATTAATTTCTCAATATTTTATTTGGCAGATGTATGGTTAATCCTTATGACATTTGCAGTAGGTTCCCCTGCAGCCACGCAATTCAGTTTCTGTAACTGTAAACCTAAAATGGACCTCTTTGTTAAAAACGCCTAATGTGTACTTACTACCTTGTATTTCGAATTAAGCATAATTTTTCGCCACTTTCGAGTGGTGTGCTTTCAGAAATCGGGGCTATAGATGCTGGCGGGAAAAATTCCGAATCATTCCCGTTGAATACTTCGGAAGTATTCGGAAATATTCCGAAGCTTTGGGAATATTTCAACTGTCAAAAAAAAACCAGGAAAATCGACCTTACTACCTATTTCGCGCTTAGAAGTTGTAAAATAGATTATTTTAGTTATGTTGTGAGCGGTATTAAAATCCTGTTAATCGCAGGCTAACATAATTATCTACCTATAAAAATATCAACATATACTTAATCAAATCCATTTATAATAAAATAAACATTTATATTTTACTTACGTATGTGCCACTGAACAATAATTAACTCACCCACCACACCACAAACAAACACGTTTATTCCCATTGAATTATTCAGGCGAAATATTCCGCGGAAACATTCGATTGCGGGGTACGAATCTTTCTCGCGGGGCGAGGGAAAACTTCTCCGGGGAGCATCTCCCGTCTTACCGCACCCCGCACCGCCATTGCCTGCACGCACGACTCGAGGAGCGCAGCGGCGGCGACGATCGACGATCGATGCAAAATACGATTTTTCAGCAAAAAAAAAAATCTTAATTAAATTCATTTTGAATAATTCTGATTTAAAGAAACTTTCCCAGAAGTATTCCGGAATAATTCAGAATTTTTCAGAAGTTTTGCAACTGTAATCGGGGCCCAGGCTCTGTATTCGGAGCGTGAAGTCGCTTTTATCTTGCGTATGCGACATTTTGTCTCAATGCCAAAGCTTGTTTAGACCGTGAAAGAAATATCGTATGAGTTGCGGTACTTTACCGTTACTGATCGATCAAATCCACCGTCGCAATGTTTTTTTTACGTAAGACTGGCCGAGTGATTTTTAAATTGTTGGTGTTATTTTTTATCGCTTGTTTCTAAAATAGCCCTCTTGGTCTACTACCCTCATTAGTGCCGCCAGTGTAGTCGAAACGTAAACGATTGCGTTTTGGCGCGTTACGAGCACGTTACGGCCGGCGGTAAACGGATTTCGGTTCGTGGAATCACTTTTGAATAGGCACGGCTTACCGTATAACGTTGCAATCCGCACTGGGTAGTTCTAATGTGCCACTGCTACGCTATGTGTCGTGTGTTGTTATGTGCATGATTTTCTATCCAGTTAAGAACTGGTTTCAACCGGTTTAGGAACGAAGGAGAGTTAGGACAATCCACAGCAGCAGCTCCCTATTTCAGCAACTCGACAATTGTCAATATGAAGCCAACCGGCGTAGCTTCTCGTCGAGTTTGTAATGTGAACGGAATAGTCACATGTCGCCGACAATTGTCGCGTTGGTGAAAAACGGGAAAAAGGGGCCACGTCTGTATTATTTATACCTACTATTATTACTTGCCTAGGAAAGTATTCCAGTTCTAGGAACTCCTACATGACGAGCGTAAAAACTCAACTTGATTAATTTAATTACCGTTACCAATATTTATAGTTTTACATACTTAAGGTCCGGCCACGCCACAGGTATGAAGAAACGGTGAGAGAACGTGACGCATGCAACATGTCACTGCGTATACGCAGTGGTATGGTCGCTCCATTAAAGCGTCTGCATCTGCTGAAGTTCCGTCAGAATCGCTGGAATTTACGTTTGAATAGCTCTCGTATTATATTTTAATTTTTTCAGCTGGGTTGGACCATCTTCTAAAACGGCCTGAAAGTCAAAATTACTGATTCACCGAATGTAATTAATGTAATGAAATTGTATGTGTAAACACTTTGACGTTTAATTTACAATTATAACATTGATGTAGCGAGCCTAGCGCCATCTAGTCGTCAACTACAAAACTAAACTGTGCGGGTATTTAGTGGGCTACTGTTTTTTGACCCCTTACATTCAGTAGGTACCCATTTTATTACTATCAACTAATTAACTTTATAGATGAAGTATGATATGAGTTCATTCGCTTATTTAGACTCTAAGTCCAGGCGTACATAAAAACAAGACACTGCGACAAAGTTCTAAGTAATATTATAAAAGGTAATCCAAATTTAACCATACGCCGTGGGCCACAAGGTTTTCTTTCAATCGCGATGGTGGAACAAGCTATTGTGTGAGAATAGTTGCAGTATCCGGTGGCCAGACAATGGTGTGAAGCGAGAGAAGCACCTACCAGTGAGATTGTGTGGGGCAGCGGACTTGGGTCGCTGTCTCCGATTTTGAAATGGATTCTAACCCCCTTATTCTGTAGGCTTCTGCTAACTTGACAATCGTTTGTCCTTATCTGTAACACAAAAAAAAGGACTTTTACTTTTGCAAGGGGGTCCGAGTCGGGTTACCTCCGCGTGTGGTCAAGAGCTGCGGTTCGTTTTTGGATCCGTCCGAGGGGAAGAGCAGTGCATGGTCCGGTGCACCCTGGGCATTGGTTAATGATTTCCTGGCAGATTCTGAGGGATATCATTGTCCGTTGGCTAAAGCCCGACATGGGGGGAGGGGTCTTTTGACCGTGTGTTACCGTACAACGTTGCCGACATTTTGGTTACAAGATTTTTGAATAGTATATTTATTACTTTGACAATGGCGAAATCATCTCATCGATCGATGGGGCCATATTAAAAAGAAGAAGTACTTTTGCAAGCGTTCTTAAGAACGGATTATAGTATGGTGTAAGCCGAAAAGACCGATGTGTTGCCACAATTGAATAGCCCTTATTACCACTCCAATTGATTATTTCCTCTTTGTATTTTGATAACTAAAGTAACTGTTTCGGAGACAGTGGCCGAGGTAAGGGAGCATTACTAATATTGCGTGTCGGCAGACGCATAAAGCACAATGAAAGGGGGATTTTCTTTATACCGCTACCGGCCAGTTGTTAGCCGGTAACGTGTCGGTACCCACTTTGTAACCTATATAGAATACAGCAGGCAACACAAGAGAAAGAACGATGTAAAAACACGTATATCAAGGCGAGATAGATAGATGAGACTAGTTTTCTTACGAGCCGTTCTTGCGTTCTTTCTATTCAAGACCACGAATATGTACTATCGTTTCTTAAACAAGAAAAAGTGCCCCCAATTACACGTACCTAGTAATTTTTGCTGTCTGTTTTGTAACCTCCATACATAGGTACTTGTATGACCCGGAGGCACATTTTTTCTCGTGTAAGAATCAGTGTATTAATGATTCTGGGAAGAAATACCCCAAAGTTTCTAAAATCTGAGAAAAAGTATGTACTTTTTTCTTAATTTCCCATGTAGTAGTAGTAGTTTCGATTGGTTACAGATGGCGCGACTTAGCTTTTGTTTCTTTTAGCTTCCTAGAGAGTCTCTATTTCCAATATACAAAAAGTACTCTGTGCTAGTATTCTTACGAGCCGTGAGCTCGAGAGAACCTGACATTCAATTGAAAGGACGATCACTTTTTCTTTTATACGCGTACGCGTCGACAGCTGTCAATTTTTTTCGGTCTCGACTTAGTTGTTACACGCCGATCTCATGTAACGTAGCTTTTTTTTTTATTTCATGACCTTTGGATGCGAAGTCCTTCAGTCGGAGTCTATTTATAATTTTATTATAACTAATATATTTTTTTTGTAACTTAGGTATTTAATAAGTGTTGCCTGCGACTTCGCACGTGCAGAATGAATATCAAGCCTATGTTATTAGGAATATGAATAGCATTCTAGTGCCGAAAGAAATTTCAAAATCGATTCAATCGTTTTGAATTTATTTGTTACAAACAATAATAATAGATACGTAATAAAAATACTTATCAGTATTAGCCTCTTACTTATTACTAAACCGCAATGAGGATGGGATTGAAAGATCTGTCATTTCCTCAGAATAATAGTATACTTATAAGTGTCTGTAACGAGGCACCACAAGTACGTAGCGCCCCACCTCCGGAGCGCGGCGCGCGGCCGCCCCGCACAGCACCATCCCGTATATAAGGCGAAGCTCGAGGGAGCTCCGGAGGCAGTCTTGTGTCGCAGACGAAACCGACTAGTTGGACGCGCAGTTCTGGCAAGCCCGAGCCGTGACTAACTAGATCGGTGTAGGCACACAAGGTTGTCCTAGGACCTAACCTTTCCTTCCCCCTGTATCCTGCTTTCTCGTCCCAAGCGGCTCATACCCGATTCGGACGCAAAAGCTCCTTAATGGAAGCGTGAGCAAGGCAAGCCCAGCCCGTACCATTAAGGACCCTCAGGACTCTCGAGGCAACGGTCTGTGGTTCCCGGATCGTTCCCGAAAGCCCTATCCCGTCTGAGTCAAACACAAACCCCCTTAACCAGGTGCGCGAGCGAGGCACGTCCAGCCCGCACTGGTAAGGATCCTCAGGACTCTCGAGGCGACGGTCTGTGGTTCCCGGACCGATCCCGAGAGCCCTATCCTCCCCGTAGGACCCTTCCCGACGCCCCGAGCGTACCCGCCGCCACGCACGCAGCGCCCGAGCGCTGCCCGCGTCCCGTAGAGCCGTAGAGCCCGTAGAGCTCCCGAACCCTGGACCCCTCCGGTCCAGACTGCCGCCGCAGGCACCCGATAACCGAGCTATCCCGTCGATAGCATATGTTTATATCAAATCACGCGTATCCTAGTCGTATTAACACGACACCCGTGTAAGCACCATTGCTATAATAATAAATAAGGCGTTATAGATAATAACCCGTTGTCTGCATTTAACCTCCCCTAGACCAACCCTTGAGCTAGTAGACTTTCACCCAGCCAGGTTCGAATCCCGGCGGTGATATTTGTGGACGGACCCCCGGGCAACCGTCACATGTCAATTCCAATCCCGTAGGCTTATTATCTAACTCGCTCGCAATCGCCATCGTGTTCATTTTGACAGTTCATGTATGGGCTGACAATTGGCATCGGAATCAGCTAGCGGTCACATACATACAAGAACTGTCAAAATGAACACGATGGCGATTGCGAGCGAGTTCGGTAATAAGCCTACCGGTCTAATCACGGTTTAGTTATGAAGGATGTCACATTTTGACAAATGGATTCAAATCCTTTTGAAATTCTAATCCAGTCTAAGTAAATATTAAGTAAATACTGGGTTATGATACTTACACGTTATTCATGCGTAGGAACGCAGGTAAGTTTCACCTTGAGCATTATTAGCCGGCGAGACATCAAAAACACTAACTAACCGCGGCCTTTGCTCGCTGACTCAGCAAAAATGTGCGGAACGCAGAACAACTATATTTGCCTCCCTGTTAACCTAGCTACTCATTGAGCCGGCAACACGGTCCCGGGTTACGGGGCAGTAGGTAATTTCACTGCGAGGTAAGTAGGCTGCGTATTAATACATAAAGTTTGAAATGCTGGGGCAAAACACATAAAGGTTCAAACTATTGAAAATATTATATTTAAAAATAAAATATTATATTGCGCAGTGGAAGCGTGCTGGGCCCATAACCTATTGAAAATATTATATTTAAATGTTTAAAATGTGTTTATTAAAAAATCGTATTCATGTAGAAAACTCAGAAGAGACAGTGACAGCTATTCTCATAAAAAAGAACATTATGAAATGCCTTGATGGCCAGCGTTAGATTCAACACAAACTCATATGACGGAATTTCCCCAAGAATTGGTGCTAGAAAATTAGGTAGGTACGAATATTTTCAGGGTATGTAATTTAACCTTAGAATCAATAAAAAACATAAATTATTAAAGTAGTTAATTACCTAAGTAAATGCTTTATTGTACAAATATAAAGAAGCAGAGACAAATCACAAAAAAAGAACTTAAATATATGCACAAAGGCGAACTTATCTCTATAAGGGATCTCTACCAGTTGCCCTTTTGAGTAAATGAGAGGAGCATTAAGCGAGAGACCGACAAAGAGTGAGTTTAAAATATCCATATAGTGAAAGCCACAATAGAACGTACATGTCAAAATACAACAAACATTTCATAAATAAACTACTAAATATCATTAAACACATGCATACATACACACTACATACAATATGAGTAAAGTATTGTGTGGTATTTTTGTTTTGTTTCATACAAAAATAATAATTACCATTACCCGTCCTAAGAAAATCATCCTTGCATTAGACACTGTAATTCATTAAGTAAGTATGCAGCCAGTAGTTTCACCATGCATATTTTGAACTATATCCCTTGACCCATTAGGACACATTGTTTTTTTTTTGGATAGGTACCTTGCCTACATCATCGGAGCATTTTCTGTGTTACCTATATAAATTCGATTGCTAAACTCATTTGCATACTAGACTAACTGCTTGGTTAATCTGGTTTGTAATATTCCTTGAATGCTCACATCATTAAAATCATTGCTTGCACGCCTGATTACATGTTTGCTTACTTGCACGCTTGCTTGCTTGCGCGCTTTCTGGACATGTATGCTTGCATAAGTTGCTTCTTGCCTACACACTTGTTTGCATGCTTGCGTGCTTGATTTTCAAACATAATGTATTTATATTCGTTGTCGGGGCAACTTATAATCAAATTGAAGTACAAAATAAAATGAGAAAACAATACGAATTTCAAATTAATTGCCCATAATCGCCATTTTAAGTGCGTCCTACAAAACGAAAATTGAGTTGAAATTTAAATCACGCATTACATTTCCGGGATAAAATTCGGATAATTAATTTGGACATATTTGTGAGGCAATTATTGTCGAAATTTCTTGTTTCAACGATTATTGCCCGTGTCCGCAGTTTTGTGGACAACATGGCAAAAACTGAACCCTTATAATTTCGTTCTGTCCGTGTCTTTGTGTTTGTCTGTCTGTCGGTTCGTCTGTTCGTATTTTACTAGAAACATTAAGTATATTATATAAATGAAAAGCTGAAGTTAGGTGTACTTTGTTGACCCCTACATAATTATTTCTCGACTGTTGGCTGTGGCTCCTAAAGGCTCTTAAATAATTTGCTTACAAATTTGATTACAAATCTTTTTTTTTTTTTTATATGAATAGGAAGGTAAACGAGCAAGTGGGTCACCTGATGGTAAGTGATCACCACTGTCCATAGACACCCGCAACCCCGGAGGGATTGCAGATGCGTTGCCAACCTAGAGGACTAAGATGAAATGCCTCTTGTGCCCGTAATTTCCCCGGCCGTCTTACTCTCCACACCGGAACACAGCAGTGCAAGCACTGCTACTTAGCGGCAGGATTAGCGAGTAAGATGGTGGTAGCGATCCGGACGGACCTTGCACAAGGCCCTACCACCCGCCACAATACACCCACACACAACCCAACCCAACCCAGCCACCCGCAAGTCTGTACGCTAAACAAGTACACGGTGCGAAATTGCAGTTTGTACAAAGGCCGTAGGTTGCATCTATCTACCAAACGTGCGCGAAGCGAACTGGTTGTACCTATTTCCTACATCAGAGATTGAGACATGATTCACGTCAGATACGTAGATCACGTTCAAAGCATCAAGCAATTCATTAACAGGTGTACCGTACAAGCATTAATGTACAACACATTAGTGAAGCCATCCCGCGGGACATCAAAGTCTCATCATTTATCTATTAGCGAAGCACTTCGAATGCCGTAATTAATGACTCTAATTATGTCGAGAAAAGCTTCGACACGTATGTATTGCCAGATGTGTGCGATCGCGGTGAAGATTTGTTTTTGTTTTTTTATGTTGACGATTTTTTGTCTTCGAATATAGTGTCCAACAAAATTGCCTTAGTTTTAATTTTTTGTGACGAGCCAAAAAATATACGAAAGAATCCACTAAACTGACAAAAAGACAAAATTACCTTTTTTTCTTCACAGCTATGAACAGTGCTGGTGATTCTGATTTCTGAATTAAGAAAAATCCAAAGTTTTTCTACGCATGCGTATTATATAGGTACATATTTGACATCAAAATGAAAACCGTTGTTACGAGAGTAACGAGGAAAGCAACACGATATAAGTCTGAAATAAAATGAATTTTTAATCAAAATCTATTGCAGCTCTATACTCATTTTTCAAGGGTGATGGAAAAACACGAATTATGTAGGTGAACGTCTTTAAAAAAAAATGCCCATGAATATTTTTTTCCAGAACGTACCTAACTATTAACGTAAACGTAACGGAACGTAATAACTACTATAACTATCGTTTCTTATATAAGAAAAAATGTGTCCTAGATTTAACTAAATACCTAACTACGAAATTTTCTTTTTCTGTTCGTTACGTCCCTTACGTAGTTATGTATAAAAAAACCGGTCAAGTGCGAGTCGGACTCGCGCACCGAGGGTTCCGTATCATTATCTATAAATATCTAAAACCAGTGTAAGCAGAGCCCTGTTCCAAAGCAAAATGTACGCAGTGTGGGGTTACTTTATATTGGTCACTGCTATATACAGACATACATACACATTTACGGTTTTCGCAATTATTCTTTAATCTGTGCTATAAGACCTACCTTCATACCAAATTTCAAGATTCTGCGTTCACGGGAACTACCTTGTAGGTTTTGATTCCCTTGAGAGTTGAAAATTTGCGGAAATTTGCGGCATAAACGGCTGTATCTTTTGATTGCGTTGGCTTAGAAGTTTGATTTTTTCACAGCTTCAAGGGACAGTAGACCTGAGTAATTGATATAAATTTAAGCTTCATACCTCCACGCGTTACTGAGAAAAAGGGTCTTGACAGACGGACGGACGGACGGACAGACGGACAACAAAGTGATCCTATAAGGGTTCCGTTTTTTCCTTTTGAGGTACGGAACCCTAAAAACGACTACGAACAAAAAAGTGACGAACTGGAATGGAAGTTTTGGGACACATTTTTACTTGTAGGTACTTATAAATAAGACTCGATATGGTAAACAATTATATATGAGTAAGAAAAACCCAGAACAGACACTAGACAATAGATTCTGTAAAAAAACGCTCAGGTAGGTACTACCTGTCTATTAATCGCCAAATGAAAGAAATAATAGACACAAATAGGTACAGTCAGCTGCAGACTAGCCCCATGAATAGCGGCAGATAACTATACTGAAGGGGACACGATAGCAACAAAAATCAAAACATAACCAAAAACTTTCCCCCGAGCTATTACCACTTTTTACACCTAATTACTACATACTTACACCAAAATTATTATCAAGCCGTCCTAAACCCTGGATACCTACCTTAATTTGCCCTTGCGTAGGCTAATTTTCTTGGGAATTCCCACGTAAGCTCGCTAGGTTTGTGCATGCGGTCTGTCCGAAATACTTAAGTCCGAGAATTATTCCAGAGATTGATCCCTCGAGAATGGGGTAGGGCGCTAGTAAACGAATGATTTTGTTATATTATTTCATTTTGTTTTCTGCCGGAAGAAACAGTGTTGGCAGGTATCCCACTATAGGTGGACGAAATATCGGACGAGTTGCGGGCAACCGATGGATGTAGGATAGGTGGCAAGTTCTTTGTGGCGTTCTTAGGGCGGGGCCTTTGTTCGATAGTGAACGTCATCCGGCTGATGATGATGATGATGGTGCTAGGTACAGGAGTGCAAATTGCGGATATTTTCCAAAAAGTAGGAAAACTTATTCTGGAAAATTTCATAAGAAATAAAGGGGTCCCACATAAGAAATGAAAAAATTCAATCAAAGTAGATAGGTAGGTACCTACTGTAGTTACAAGGATTCGAGACTACTGAAATATTCCAAATTTTAACTTTCCTGCAAATTTGGCAGTTTCTGAAACTTCCATAGGCAAGCCGGAAGACGTGGAAATAACTATTAATTTTATGTCTACTTATTTCTCTTCACCTACCTACTACGTATAATTTAATTTTCAGTACCTAACTGCACGATTCCGCTTTTAACAAAGCTTCAAGTACCTATATAATGTTAGCTGCTGAATTTTTCCCTGAGTTTTTACCTAAATTATTAAAAATACATAATGTGAGTTAAACCAAATTAATTCAATTTAGCCACTAAAATTGCTTAATCTACTTAATGTTCACGTAATGCATGCGAATAAACGTTTTACCGTCGCTGAGACTAGCGCCGCAAATCCGTCGGACCTTTCCAAGGATTAAATGGACAAATCCTGCCCACAGATGATTCAATTTAAATTTTGTATAGCCTGTCAGCCATTTAGCAAAGAGGCGTAGGGCGCAGATGGATGTCTGTTTACTGACGAAAAAGGTTTTTTTAAAGCTTTAGAAAGTTTGGCGGAAATAGGGTAATTGAGGATTGTTTTATTTTGGCGCGAAAATAATTGTAATGTCGTTAGGTGTTAAAATTAAAAAGTTAGCAGATAGAAATGTTAAATTTACCTACTACTTTTTTTATTTAATTTCTTAATTGGAACGATTTCAGCGTTTTTTTTATATATATAGCTACCCGAACTGCGTCTGAATAGAATGAACGCCTTGGTCCAACCTATTTAAAAACTTGCCTGCTTAGTCACCACAAAAAGAGCGGGAAAGCCGTGACGATAACAGCTTATGTAAATTCGTATAAATTGTTAGTGGGCAGAGATTTGTCGGGCTAATCCTAGGTATTGCGTTCTGAATACGAAATTTGGGGTTTATACAGTTTGTGGTTTGTTTGTGAAGGGTTGAATGAACTTATTGTGTGACGCTCTGGCGCTTTCATGAATGTCATAGCTAATATGTACTTACTTTGTCTTAAACTACTCAAAAGAACATTAATATTGTTAACCAAAGTGATTAAATGCAATTAAGAATATTTGTAGTAGGTATATTGTTGTGTGGTAATAATTAAATACTTACCATTTAATTATAACCATCAAGGAATAGGAGAAATACACATTTTTACTTACATTTTCATTTAAACGCTAAAACTCCGGTGGTTGGCCCCTGTTTTCTTTAGAGTACCTACTTACCTAGTATGTACCTATACCTATTATTAATGATTGCTAACGTTGTTTTATTTTGGGTTTCACCTATCCGCAAAACATTATTTAATACAGATACCTAAATGTCTTCTTTTTACCAAGCAAAATAAAGCTAAAAAAAGTTGTTCTTTTGTAAATTATGTTGCATAGTATTTAAACCAAATAATCAATAAATCACGGTTATCATATTTTTTTTTAGGTATTCGAGGTAGTACATAATGAAAGGCAGGTAACTAAGTGTTTATAAACAAAAAATGATTTTCCTTTAAAATATTCCATTTTTAATAACAACATGTTACAATGTTAACTTAGTAAAACATAAGATATCAAACGCCAGCCCTAGCTTTTGATCAGAAATTCGATGTTTTAATCACATCAGATACACAGTTTCTGCGATTTTTAAAAAGAATAATGTGTTTTTTTATAATTGTAGAAATGAAACCCACAAAAATGAAAGAAAACTTGGGCTTTTTTTACCCGATATTGTTTTTCGATTTCGTTGTTTGACGCCAACTGCCATCTGATGCGTAAAATGATACTCTTTTCGCTTTTTTTACTCTAGGGCCGACGCTGGTAGGTACATCATCAACGTGGTACAACAAAACAATTTCACAACTCATATGTGGAGCTCCGTCAGATCTAATAATTATTATTATTATGTATCTATAATGACTATGACTCCTAAGACTAAGGGCCTGCCACCATTGTTATGTTCCCGATACCTGGTGTTAGTGTAAGATAGTAATGATGTCTCTATTTATTACTATGAAACAGACAGTGTTGGCATCACAGTCATCTGACACTTAAGACACCAAGAACTTAACAGTGGTGAAACAGGTTAATCACGTAAACGAATGAAAAATATTTTTTTTTATTTATTGGTCAGTCTCGACATTTACTCGTGGCCACGGCCGTTGTTCTGTGACCGAAAAGTCGAGGCAATTTTATTTTTATTTTTACATGATTATCTTCCGGGAGTCATAGTAATGAGTGAAATCGCGGAAGTTAATAACATTAAGTATACGTATGTGTAACTGACACAATTGGTACTGTGCTATCTTATATACGCTTTTATAATTTTCTTAATTATAACAATTTTATATTGTGCTCTGCAGTGCGTAAGGCAAAGTTCGAAACAAATATATTTATCAGAACCGTGTGGAGACGTTTGTGGAGTTTCAGAAAATTATATTTTTTTAGATATGTCATATTTCATGAGAAGGTAACACAAGAAAGATGAACTTCTATAATAAAAACTTATTGATTTCATTTTACGTCGAACAAGGTCGACTCCACAAAGTCGTTATAACGGGATCCATCAATCTACGCTTTTTTCTAGTTCTTGCTTTTGCTGTTCTCTCACTGGTTCAATTAGGAGTAGGTTCTCCGGGAGCGCCAATCAGAAACCATCGCGTGCGCGCTTTGACAGCCATATTGCGTACTAGTCGCTTCTTGTCGTCGAGAGATGGCGCTAAATCGAATAGTACGTCTTGCTTGAATGGAAGGACCAACTGTGTAGGGTAAGTGTTCGCTATGTCATATAGACACTGGAGACTTTTTATTCTGACATCCTGAAAAAGAAAAAGCATGTTACAATACTACAGACAAAATATAGACTAAAGACTAAGGCTTTCATATTTTTAAGACAGTCAAAGACAGATATTTTATTGAATCAGGCGTTACTTTGCAGAGGTCCATTTCAAATTTCAATGAACTAAAAACATTCACCTTGCCACTTCCCTCACATGCTTTTGGCACTGGCTCGTCTATAGTGCAACCCTGTAAGTGAGTAGCGGAGTAGCAAGGTAAATGTTTTTTGTTCACTGGTTTTATTTGAAGAAAATGCTGAACTTACCATGGACTTGACATATTTAGTTAGGACTAACAGTCGTGGCAATATAGTCTGGACACTGTCTGCAATAACCATGTGCTTCGCTCTCACAAAGTGCGACAAAACATCAGTCATGACTAATAACAAATCTTTATTGTCGAATAGCAACGAATCTATTACTAGAGGCGCAATCTGAAAAGAAATGCAACAAATTACTAGAAAATAAGTACAGCGCCCATTGTTTATCACAATGGCATTTGCCATAACTCTTTCATTTTATATGGTTTGACTACGACCGATAGAAATGACTGCCACACATTCATCATCATATCAGCCACGGGACGTCCACTGTTGGCCATAGTCCTTCCCCCATAGACCTCAAGTTGCCTCAGTTGGAAGCGGCTTGCATCAACCGTGAACCAGATCATCCGTCCACCTCATTGGTGGACGTCCTACGCTGCGCTTGCTGATCCGGGAACGTTTCGGCCCCAATGACGATCTGTTCTCGGTGATATATGCCATACAGTTCACGAAATGTAAAAACGCCTATGGTTCCGATCCTCTCAAGAAGATCGTGGACACCAGAGGATTGCAGATGCGCCACGAGCCTTGAAGGCTAAGATAGAATGCATCATGTGCCAGTAATTTTTACCATACGTGTACTTAACTACCTACAATATCTACATACACCCTAGGTAACAGTAGAAGCATGGCGATACTGAGATATATCCGTTCAGCATTCTCAATTAAGTAGAAGTCAAAAGTAAACAAAACAATTCTTTGGGACCTACCTTCTTAACTTCATTATTAAGTACACTTTTAGGCGCCCTCTCGAGAATATACGCCCAGCTCAGCAAGACACTTTGTTTCGTCGCACACGACACAGGCAACTTTTCCGTGAGGACTGAGAAATTCTGGAACATTCTCTGCCTGTACAGCAGACTGATCCTGCAGTGATATCTAGCGTTGAGGTGGTCTGGGAAGTCGGTCATGATGAGATGGATGGCTTCCGCACCCAGTTTCGTGTAATCAGGGTGCGATAACACAGCTATAATCTGGAAGTTAAAAATACGCTATATGTTGAAAAAATTCAAATTGTACATCGGAATACAGTCAGAACAGTCAGAACTTCTCTTTTTTTTTTAATAATAAAATAATAGTACCTTTTGCAACCAGAAATGGAACATGTCACTGCCCCTCAACACCAAAGCCTTTACTATCCATCCATACAGCATAATCACCTTTGGACACAATTTTTCGTCATCCCTACTGCATGATGACAGATGATTCTTCAACACTTCATACAAAACATCAAACTTATCACCGAAAGGTGCTTTGTTTAAGAAATGAGCCACCAAACCACAAGCTTTATTCTTTACATCATCATTATCACTTAGAAGAGCCCTTTGTAGACTCAAAGACATAATCTCAGGAAAATTTGACTCATAAAGGGTTTCATGTAGTGAATTATACAAGCATTCTAAGACAATGAAATAGGAATCGTCCGTTTTAGATTTTTCTAGTACATATGGCATGTGCTTTGATAGTACTATTTGCTGTTTTTCAGCTGGCAGACTACTCATGGTGTTAGATATTAACGCAAAACCGTGCACAAGGGATTCGTTAGTAGACGAATTCAGTTCTTTTAACAGCCATGTTAGTATTGAGTCTATGAGACCATGATCGCTTTCAATCTGAGTTACTTTTTGATCTGTGTACAAACTCGTATTCGACATAGACTCACTGAGCGCTTCAACAACTTTAGACGCATCTTGATCATCTGATGTTATTACTTTCAACATTTCTTCAATAATAACTTTAGTGAAGTCATCAATACTAGCCAAATTCGAAAGTAAATTCAATCGTTTCTGCAGTGCATCTTTGTCTCCAGTCAAATTGTCTAAATCACATTTTCCTTTGACGACATAGTTCATGATTAACTCCGGGTACTTTCTAGCAATGGCGTGCACTGCCTCAACGCTCACACTTAGAACATCATTCTCTTGACTATGTTGTATATTATGTATTAATACTTCAACGAAAGGCAACACTAGCTCAGACGGTAACACATTTTTCACTCTAATCAGCGTTTTAAAGCCAGCAATTTGGTATTCCTTGGACGGTTGGCTCACAGCAGTCAGACATAGTTGAGGAATTCCTACTACCGATTTTTGAATTTGGTCCAACACATCCCAATGTTTGGCTATGTCATTTAGATCGCCTAAAAAGTCTAGTGTGGCGATTTGTAATTTCGGTGTTTGATTAAGTTCGTAATACGCTAATGCGGCTGGGATCATGTCTTTAGTAATAATTACGCAGGAGGCATTTGAAGCATTTGCAGTTGTCAATAACACCTTTGTAGCTTGAACAAACTGAGCGACTGTTGAAGACTCTGCAATAGCTGTCTGCATTGATATAAGTATTCCTTTGGCAAAATTCTCAAATGCTTGATCAGTATTGGCAGACGTTGATAATTTGGCAATTAGGTTTGATAGAGCTTCATGTGCAGCCATTTTGAGTTCGTCATCTGTTTTGTGAGATATTTCCCTGTTCAAAGAAGACCATAGGGCTTTAAGGAAGGGTCCATATGCTTCTGCTTTAAATGTCTTGCAGCTTAGAGTCTGTAAAGTAAATTACCCAAAGGTTATTTTAACTATTCCAGTGTCTAATGCTTATGTATAAAAATATTAAGAATCAGTTTGTACAGTTGTAACTCTCTCATGCTTGGTACTTTGGAATTGAAAAAACCTATAAAAATCTGAAACCTTGGAATTTCTTGCTAACCCCCATTGGAAAGTAAATTCCCATAAACTGTCAAATCTAACGGAGGGGGCAAGCAGTAGTATTAAAGTAAAATAAACCAACCAGTAGCTTTAATGAGTCCATTTTAGCTGTGCGTAGACTGGAGTCTAATTTATCTATCAATAATAACAAGCATTGCTCTCCAAACTCGGGTATAGCGCATAGACAAGGAGCTAGCTCATTCGCTAAATCTTGCCGGGACACAGCTTGTGGGTCGTCAGGTGACGGATGAAAATCTATTGGGTAATAGCATGATATCACTTCAAACATTTCTTCAACCAAATGTCCGAGTGGTATGTGTGTTAAGAATGTTGGTAGGAATCCAAACAAGAACAACAAGTTTCGTGGGTCCCTTTCGCCATCCATTGCTGATATGAAGCCATACACAAAGTCTGGCCCCATCAATTTCATATCTGAAATGTAAATTATACAATGAGTTTTTTTTTTAGTATCAAGCTTAGGTACTTATGAAGAAAACTAAAAACCACATGAACAGTTCATTATTACAAAATAATGATATAAACCACCAAAATTTTTAAAATATAGACTCATTTATAATGTTAAAGAAACCAAAAGTCATTGAATAGTTCAAGATAAATTGAAGCTGTAATACTGATCATAAGGTAGGAATATATTTCTGTCTATCTATATAAATTAAAAATGAGTTTCCAAAACGTGTTGCTAAGCACAAAGCATGCCTGAACCAAATTAGATCATTCTTTTTTTCATGCTCATTACAGTCAGAATAAGGTTTTGATGAAATAAAATTAATCATTATTCTCTACTTACATTCAAAATCTTTCTCCAGCAGTTTCTTTATAATCAAATAGATATTCTGCCTATCCTGTCGAACCTGTGACTGGCAAGGCACTTCCCTAAACAACAGTCTCAAAAATTCTCCACTGTTCTGCATATCATACTTTTCCATATCAATTATAGCTAAGTACCCATCTAAAACTGGTGGTATTACTCTGTGATTGTCTTTTAACCGATCAGTGTAGAATTTAGATATGAACACCACTTCCATTTGTGTTAAATAACCTTTATTCAATTCTTTTAATATTTTTGAGAAGAAGCGCATGCCTTTTTCCCGGTGTTCTACCTCTTTGTTTGTGAGTACACCAGCCATGTTCTCTACTAAGCCAGCTATGTCTATCTGTGCTGATACAATGTCTGAAAAAGAAAATTATAAGTATTGAATGCATAATCAAAACCAAATCATAATCTTCAAGTAAGGGGTCAAGAAGCAAAGAGAACCATTATAATATCACGTCTAACAACGAAATGAGTAATCTAACAACAAATAGCTGATGAAAATCCGACGTTAATTTAATAGTGAAATCAAGTCTCAAGGTTTTTAATCATAACCTAAAAGGTTGAAAAAATAGTATTAACTTATTAATACTTACCCGCAACAATACATATTGTTTTCTCCAATATGTCATCATTCTTAATTATTTCGTCAGAAAGTTTAGGAGTTTGCCACACAGATACCATTTTAACAGGATTTACAAACGAAAACGTAATAAATTTAACGCAACTATTTGGAATTATAGAATACGCTGCATTTCGAACGTTAATACATTTGATAGACGTGTTTATTTTACATATTTTGATTCATTTGCGAACAATTATAAATATTATTGTGCGTTAAAACATAAATTCCAAGTTAAATTTCAGGTTATATTACTATTTTTTAAGTTTTTGTGATGTGAATGCATGTGAATGTGAACCATCTATCTCACTTTATCCTGGCTGGGCCAATCAACAAACGTCATTTTTTTTCTGATTTCACGCAACATTAAGGCGCTTTTCCTAGTGAGTGGAACAGTACTAGCGACTGTGATGTGACAGCAGACTGTCAGTGTCAATCCATTTGACATTGACAATCGAGCGAGACGGCAAAGAGGACGCACGGTCATCGTTCATGGTGGTAGCAAGCGTTGGTTTTTGGCATTTGTTTGTGGGGTTATTTTTTTTGCTAATTAGGCTGTTGTGACCCCGTAGTCACGTAGTGTTTGTGTGTTGGATTGTGTATGCGTCAGTGTTGGTAATTGTATAATTTTTGTACTAATATGGAACCGGACGACCCTGGTGGTGGGCTGAGTAGTCCTGATTGTTCCCAAATCCCATTGAGCCAATCAAGTAATGATCCTCTAGTCTCCCAATCCCGCAAGAGACCTCTGCATCAAAATAATATTACCGAATTCCCTTCTAATAAAAAAACCGATCCCCCCGCAGATAGTATCCAAACTACATTCACACACCCTGACTTTGAAAAATTAAAGTCATTGTATGCAAAGGAAGATGTTGGACCTTTCATTATTAATGTTCAGAAGTCAGAGAGTGACCCAGCATCGGGTATTTCCTTGCGCGCAATTAGTTTCGGGCACTTCCTGTATAAGAACAATATTCTCGGTATTGTCAGGGATGGCGTAAAACGTATTGGTCGTAACCGTTTCTCGGTTGAATTTGACTCGGCAGAACATGCAAACAGCTGTTTGTCCCATCCAGCTCTTGTGTCATCCAATTATACAGCTGTTATCCCAACTTTTCATGTAACCCGCATGGGTATAATTCGTGAAGTGGCTCCTGAATATTCTATGGAGGAGATTGTTCAGAACGCGACAGTGCCGTCAGGTTTTGGTCGTGTGATCAAAGCTCGCCGGTTATGCAAAAAAACCATCAGCGAGAATAATTCTCCTATATGGACACCTACTTGGTCGGTAGTGTTGACCTTCAGTGGTCGAACTCTTCCTCCTCGGGTTTTCTGTTTCTATAACAGCCTGCCTGTCGAATGTTATGTCCTTCCCACCATCCAATGTAACAATTGTTGCCGATTTGGACACGTCAAGGCCCAGTGCAGATCGAAGCCTAGATGTTATAAGTGTGCTCAAGAGCACCCCGGTGATTCCTGTAATGTGTTAGATTTTTCGTGCACTTTCTGTACTGGCAAGCATTGTGCTAATAATGTCTCCTGTCCTGAGCAACAGAGGCAACGAGACATTAAAATGGTCATGTCCCAGGAAAATCTTTCTTACTCCGAGTCCTCTGCCCGCTTCCCTCAAGTAAGAAAGTCTTATTCTGAATCTACAAATTCTTTTATTCCTCTCCCATTACATAATAATTCCTTGCCTCCTCACACTCAACCCCAGTCTCATTCCCAATCCCAATCTGCTTCTCAATCCTACCGCAAAACTGTCTTTATTCCCCGTAAAACTTATGTTCCTCCTCCCAATTCTGGTTATGACAAGCATGCTCATCAAAATATTATCCGTGAACCTCCTCCCTGTCAACCAAACGGATGTGGTCTAAATCAGGACCCTATTTCCCCTAACGACAATCTGATTGAGCTGTTGCTCAATACTTTAATTAACATCTTGTCTCGCTTTTCTGAAGCTGGTTTACCGAACAACATGCAACAAAAATTTACTGAACTTCTATCTCTTGCCTCCTTGTATAATGGCCCAAGCCATTCTACAGTGGAATTGTCGTAGTATATGTAATAAAAAAACTGAATTACTCTATTTAATCAATAAATATCAACCCATTCTCCTTGCCGTCCAGGAGACATGGCTGAAGCCTGGCTCTATTTTTAGGGTTCCCGGCTTTGCCTGTATCCGGGATGACAGGAGGGATGGTTATGGTGGTGCAGCTGTATTAGTTGCCCGCTCTATTATTTTTTCTCAAATCCCCATTCCTCCTCACAGCGACTTCATTAGTGTGGTCGCTGTTAGGGTGAATAATATTTCCTTTCTATCCCTGTACTTACCTGACCCTCACCCTGGTATGATTCCTGAGTTGTCATCTGTTTTCTCCTCTATCCCTCCCCCTCTCATCATCTTAGGTGACTTGAATGTTCACCATACTTCCTGGGGTTCTCACTCCTGTGATGTAGTTTCCTCTAAATTTTTGGACCTCTTCGATTCCTTTAATCTGTGTGTCCTTAATGATGGCTCCCCCACTAGGCGGGTTTTGCCCACACATAACCCAAAAAGTGCTGTGGATCTCTCATTATGTTCCCCCTCAATGTCATCCAGACTTTTTTGGCAAGTGCTGCCTTTTTCATTGGGTAGTGATCACTTCCCTATCCAAATCTCGTTTCCTGACCCTGTTCCTTCTTTCTCTTCTCCTCCTCGTCTTAAATTTCAAATGAAAAAGGCAGACTGGACTAAGTATAACTCTTACCTAGACGAGGAAATTTCTCTTCTTCCCTCCCCCAATGCTAATAATATATCTGTGGCTTACGAAGGTTTTAAAAACGCCCTCCTGTCTGCGGCCGATAAATCAATCCCTGTGAAACGAAAACCATCTAGGAAAATTCGGTTCCCCCCCTGGTGGGATGCTGAATGCACGGTAGCAGTCAAAAAGAGGAGAGAGGCGGAAGCCCTTCTTTCTTCTAATTTGTCGAGAGAAAATTATAATAATTATCAGAAAGTGGCTGAAGAAACCTCAAAATACCTGCAAAGCAAAAAAAGACTGGGTTGGCAAAAGTTTTGTGAATGCCTCTCTCCTAAATCTCCCCCTTCCTTGGTTTGGGAGGGTATAAAACGATTTCGCGGTGCTTTTTCCCCGCAAGGTAAACTTTTATCCAACGACCCATCAGAGTGGGTTGAAGCTTTCGCTCTTAGGTTAGCTCCCCCTTCCGTCCCTACTGCTGAAGAAATCTCTCCAGTTTGGCCTCCCTCCTCTTCTCCTTCTCTCGACTCTTTTGATGCCCCCTTCTCTATGGAGGAGTTCCTGATTGCTACAAACCATCTTAAAGATTCGTCTCCTGGTATCGATGGAATTCCTTATTCATTTATTGTCAATTCCAGTTCCTTTTCTAAACAATATTTCCTCAATTTGGTAAACAGTATTTTTCTCTTCGGTTCTCCTCCTCAGGACTGGAAATCTCAGATAGTTGTTCCCATTCTAAAGGCGGGGAAATTATTTAATGACCCTTCCGGGTACCGACCTATTGCCCTATCGTCCGCTTTGGCAAAAATTCTAGAACACCTCATCAAAAATAGACTGGAATGGATTGTGGAAAGTAGAGGCCTTCTAGCTAAAAGTCAGTTTGGTTTTCGTAAGGGATTTAGTACGATGGATAGTCTTTCGATCTTTACAGCTGACATCAGACTCGCGTTTTCCAGAGGCGAATCTGTGGTTGGGGTTTTTTTAGATATTTCTTCGGCATATGATAATGTTCTTCTCCCTTTACTCAGACAAAAGCTGCTCCATTTAAATTTACCGGAGAGATTAGTGAATTTCACTATTAACTTCCTTCTAACTAGGTCAGTCCTTATCTCTCATAGTACTGTTTCTCTCCCACCGAGGTTGGTTTTCAAAGGTCTTCCGCAGGGCTCGGTCCTTAGTCCTCTTCTTTATAGTCTATATACTCATGATTTGGATCTGTCGGTGAATTCTTTCTGTAACGTCCTCCAGTATGCTGACGATCTCTGTCTATACTCTGTCGTTCCTAATATCTCCGACGCTGAATCCCCCCTTTCCTCAGCTCTCCATTATTTAAATATATGGTTAAATGATCATGGCCTGTCCCTTTCTATCCCGAAATGCGCGGTGGTGTCTTTTACTCGTAAAAGATCTATTCCTGACCTCGCTGTTTGCTGTGATGGCCTCCGGATTCCCGTTCTAGATAAAGCTAAATTTCTCGGTGTCACGTTAGATTCCAAGTTGTCAGGCGTTCACCACATCAATCAGGTGATCCGGAAATGTGAGAGCAATGTGAACATCATCCGGTCCCTGTCTGGTGTGTGGTGGGGTTCTCATCCGTACACTCAAAAGCTCGTGTATAATGCTCTCATTCGTAGCCATCTAGATTATGGGTCTTTCCTTTTAGAGCCTTGTAACAAAATTGGTTTAAACTCACTTGACAAAATCCAATTCAAGAGTCTTCGTATCGTCATTGGAGCTATGAGGTCTTCTCCAACTAATGCCCTCCAGACTGAATGCGTTGACCCTCCTCTCTCAATTAGGAGACAGTTCCTCTCGGATAGATTTGTGTTTAGGATCATGCAATTCTCTTCTCATCCCTTGTTACCTAAACTACACTCTCTTTCTGCTTTAGTATCTTCCTCTCCTTACTGGGCTCACAAGGATATCCCCTGTTTGGTTAAAAGCTATATCAAAATTACTCTCCTTCCCTGTCCTATTTTTCAGTGTAGGTTAAACCCCCTCTTTGAAACCCCTTTCGATGCAATCATGTTCCGTCCTGATATTCGACTCGACCTAAACATCGATAGAGTTCCCTCCTCTGCCAATATTGATGTAAGACGTGCTATCGACAAATACTGGCCTGGCTGGACTGCTTTCTATACAGATGCCTCTCAGGTCTCTGACCAGGGTTGCGTGGGTTCTGCTGTTTGGATTCCCAAGTTCAAAATTATTCTGAGTTACAGGTTGCCGTCTCTCTCGTCGGTTTTCACTGGAGAGGCGTTGGCAATTCTTGAGGCTTTGAATTATATTGAATCTCACAATCTTGATAATTGCGTTATCTTCACAGACTCCAAAAGTTCTTTACAGGCGATTTTATCGAACCAATTGCGCGCCAAAACCAAATTCCCGGTGATCCTTAATATAAAGCAAGTCCTTCATCGCCTCTTTGCGAAAAATGCTAGAGTCTCGTTGGCCTGGATACCGGCTCATGTTGGCATCCAGGGTAACGAGATGGCGGATCAGCTTGCTAAGGAGGCGACCCGTTCTGGCTGCGACTCTCACTACAGATGCTATACGCACGACCTGATTGCCCTGGCTAAGGTCCGCTTAGACTCTGACTGGCTGGTTCATTGGGTTAGAACGAGTCAAGTGAAGGGCCTGCATTACGCTGACATACAGGATAGGGTTCCTGTAAAACCTTGGTTTTTTAAATTTCGCGAGGCGAGCAAGATAACTACGTCTACGATCTGCAGACTTAGAATAGGTCACTGTAGTACTCCTGTCTTCCTCAGTAAAATTCGCGTCAGAGACAATTCTTTGTGTGAATGTGGCTTGGATGAGGGTTTCCCCGATCACATATTCTTCGAATGTCCTAAATTGTCTTCCTCCTTGTATGATCTTCTCCCTCCCTTCATTCCCCGTCCCATTAACTTTAAATCTCTTCTTCGCTATGTCTTTTCTCCTTTCATTACCATATTGTGTGATTTCATCAGCTCTAATAATTTAAGGTTTTAATTCAACCTGTATCCTCCATTTGTGTATTCTTATCAATTTTGTGTTTGTCCTAGGGTGACTCCACATCAGCACTCAGCCGAAAAGGGGTTTAGTTGCAAAATTATTTCCTTGCTGCTGCCTACTCGTTGACGTGGACAGAATCAACCGCACACCTGTCATTAAACTGACATTGGCCCAAGCCTTACGGCCGCCACTAAGGGAGAATAGAATAGAGGACGCACGCGCTTCGTAGTTAGTTATTTTGTAAAATTCATCGAAAGTGGTGCAATAATATTACAATTTAAACATGTCACACAAAAGCTTGATTGACTTTGTGGTCAAGTACCATAAGCCACGACTTTTAAACAGTGTTGTTTTCTTTCCAAGCAATGGGAACTCTTATTTCGGAAGAAGGGTGATGATACCGACAGCTTCTGCTTCGTCCACGCCTAAGATCCAGTCACCTAGGGGATTCAGCACAACCGCCACAAAATTCACAGATGTCGAATCTAAAGAAAAAAGCCAGTTTGAAGGGAAATTCCAGCTTATGTACACTTGCAAAAAATGCAACACCAGAAGCGTGAAATTTATCACTAAATTAGCATATTACAAGGGCGTAGTGATTGTGAATTGCGACGGTTGCGAGAATAGGCACCTCATTGCTGACAACTTGAACTGGTTCAGTGACATGAATGGCAAGAAGAATATAGAAGACATCATGGCAGAAAAAGGAGAAACTGTTCAGAAGATTTTGTCACAAGATCTAGAGTTTATTGCTAAAGAATTCGTCAAAAATAAAGAATCTGCGGCAGAGACATTACCAATTTCATAGTTTCATATATGTAGAGCATGGTATTCTTTAGGATAGAATATTAGAAAATTAATTTATATCAGTCCTGGAGAGTTCATCAGAAACATGTTATTTGACAAGGAATTCTTACTGATAAATTCAAAGCAAAGCCAAACTAGTTCAAAGTGTCTCTTAGAGATCCCTGATGAAGTAATAAAAGTTAATTAAAATGCCCATCAACTTTAGACATGGGTGATGCAATATCTGAACTAAACTTTATTCCGTGGTGAATGTCGACATTACCATGCTGTCTTGCATTAGTAGATGTCCAAACTAAGCTTTTTCCATGGTGGTAAAAAAAAATTAAGACATAACTTTGTTGTCTTGCATTTGTTGATGTCTGAACTAAACTTTACTCTATGGTTACACCCAAAAATGTAGGCATTACTTTGTGTCTTGCATTTGTTAATGTCTGAACTAAACTTTATTCCATGGTGGTAAATAAAAATCAAGCATTGCTTATAGTCTTTCCAACCATTTATTTTCTCTATGACAGATGTAGTTTGATAGTTATAGTGTTGTGACCTAATAAGTGATCAGTAGATACGATATCGATCCAATTTTATTATATATACGTGTAGTTGAGAAGTATTCAGCTATGGAGCCAATTTTAACCGACTTGAATGCTGATTTATTACTAAGCGTGCTGCGAAATGGCCGAATGACAGTATGTTTGTAATGAATAAAGTAAAAACTACTGGAAAAACAAAAAATATTTCACCATTAAAATGCTACGACATTATTCCTGAGTAACATAGGCTATTTTTTATCCCGGTAAAAAATTACGTGTACAAAGTCGCAGGAACACATCTAGTTCAATATATACAATACCGATACAATATCGATATTTCAATCATAACATCACTATTTGCATTCCCATAGAATGTAACTTTAATAAAACGTTTATTGTTTATCGTACTTTAAAAAGATATTACTGCATATCTGGACTCAATTTGTCTTAGATGCATATTATATGGGATCAAGGAACAAAATTAGGCAGTCGTCATATTTTTTATACCTGGCATTTAAAAGTTAATTTTTGCGTAAAAAGCGCAGTTACATTGTACGGGAGCTGTCATCGAGAAAATAAATGATTGGACAGACTATAGATACCCAGTTTGAAAGATTGAAAGATATCCAAAAAAAAGAAAAAAGCTTTTATTTTAGTATTGGAACTCACCTGAACTAAAACATTTAACACATAATTAATAATACTACAGCAGGACTTCAATACTGTTACAATTTTTTTTTTCAAAGCCTGTCATTTCAGCCACTTTACTTTTAAGGTCAGAAGATAACTGCTTTGTTATAAAATATTTACAGCATCATCAAAATTTTGTTCTTCATCAAAACATTTTATGTACATTCTGAGATGAGGCCTGTGCCCAGCAGTGGAATGTATATAGACTGGATATGATTATGATGACAGAACAGTTGAAACAATTCAAGGAAAAAGTAAATTAGTGATCATTGTGAACTCCTGTTGTGTTGTTTAATTATTTGTTCAAATAATGAGCGTTAGGTGTATTAAAGCATCATATCTTCCGATCCGATTACTGTTCTTTCAAATTACCAGTGTTTAAAATTGTTTGTGATTACCCTGTTTGCTTTGTTATTCTTTACAAACACAATGTACAATTTATTTGTAATTATTTGTTTTTCAAATATAATTACAATTGTTAATTTAAATAAATAATACTTCAAAATAATTGATTATGATTTATTTACCAATACTCTCAGGTTTTAAAATATGGCTTCTTACAAAAGTTAACATTTATAAAAAACAATGTGCAGTATGTACTCTATTTATATTATATGAAAAGAACTACACATCTAGAAATCATTGTTAGCTGGTAACACTGCACTTATGAAATAATGTTGCCTTGTTTTTGATGGCATGAGCAAACATGTACACTATCGCTAATTATTGTATTATGTATTTAATATTACATTTTGTTGATACCAGAATCAACCAGCTAGAACAAAGGTCTAAAATAATAAGATGTCACTGGTTCCATTCTTAAGTCATACCTAAATTAAGTAGCAGGATGTTTTTAACAAAAATAGTAACAACTTTTGATAAATTAGCATGTCCAAAGTAAGGAAAGAATAAAAGAGAACAATAGCTGATATTAACATCGGATTTAACATTAAAATCATAATGAAACAAGAGAAGATTTTTTTTAACAAAGTATAAAAAAGGATAGAAGTTATGAAAGGGACAGTGAAAGTGGATCCCCGATTCCTTTTGGACCTCCAAAAATATCTAAGAAAAATTATACACAACACAGTGGTATAGTTGAGGTATGTTGATAATTTCATTGTGATAATGTTAGTGAGAATTGTAGCAGAAATTTAGTAATAAAATAAATGCTGGAGGAAGAACCTCACTTAGTAAAGTAATAGAAGAAAATTTCCTGACAAAGTAGAATAGTTATCAGGGAAAAATGTAGGAAATTACTAGTGACTAAATAAATATCAAGGTATTGTTATTTAAGTAGATAAACTCATAGATCATAGAGATACAAAAACCCCTGTTAATTTTACATCAATGCTGGTTGGTTTATACGTTGATTGAACATTCTGTATATTTTGCAACAAACCAAAATTGTGAATGTTATTGTATAATCAAGTAAACAATTAGGTTTGACACTAATATATGGAGGCATTTAAGAGAAGGTAGCTATTTCTTTCATAAAAAAGATGAATGTGAGAAGCCTGAGCAACATACGACTTGAACACAAGGATTTAGCATATTATATTAAGTTGCCATATGCTTTATTTCTGTGCACTAGCCTGTGTATGAATTGTGATATAAGATTTTTTTAGATAAATAACAAGCATGATTTGCATTGCAGCGTTACCAAATGACCGTTTTTCTGTATAAATGGCTCTTATTCTAACTATCAAAGCAGATAGTATGAAATTAAATGTAATAAAGTACCTCCTTTTAGAGATATGAATAATGATAAATATAATACTACACTAGACAATATATAGGTAAAATATTCATATTGGCACCAAATGGTAGACATGACACTGCAGTAATTATTACAAAAGTCCTAATCCTAACTGTAATAAGGCACAGTGTAATCACATGGTATTTTGTTAACAAAGAAAATAAAAATTGTGCGTGTTAACCACCTACTGGGTTATGTACAAATTGTACAACATACATTGGACTTTATAAAAATGTATAATGACTTAACTAATTTGTGGAAAGTATAAATGGAATGCAAAGTCTCCCTACAGTCAGATATCGACTAAACAATTATTCAATCCAATATTTCAAAAAATTCAGTAAGAATCTGAGATAATCTCCTTTTATTCGAATTTCAGATTTTATAAAATTTCAGTCTTAGTGTAATTATAATATTCGCTGTATAATATTTAACTCTTACACCTTATTCTAAACTCTTTTTGGGCGGCTAACAACCGCATAGTCTGTACCGTTGCACTTGTTGTGATTGACTTCCTCCAAGCCCACTTGATTCTGCAAAGCTTGTGCTTGAGCAGCCGTTGGTACTTGTGGCCCTGGAGTATTCTGTTTACGGATCATGCCATAACCCAAATGAGAGTCATCTGCCAATCTTGCAGTCTGCATCACATTTTCTACTTCATCATAGTCGTTCCAGGTATCTTTACTCTTTGGTTCACCGGGAATCAAAGTTGTCGGCCTGGCCTCTATCTTCTTGTATCGAGAAGACTTATTCAACTTACTTGTAGAACCAAAGTACTGCAGCCTGTCATAGTTCTCATCTTCTGGGTCAACAATGGGGCTAGGTAGTAGAATAATTCTGGAGCCCTCTGGGCCAGAATTGTTCAAATTATCTTGGGACCTCGATATGAGTTTCATACAGTTAGGGCTGTCACCTAAATTAGGTGTAAACTCTGTATGATCAGGGTCATCAATGCCAAGTGTTTTCCATGCATCACTGCGAATTTCTACTCTGTCATATGGCACTGAAGTAGGACTGGGGTCCAGTTTCACTTGATCAATAGGCTCATAGTTTTCAAGTTTTTTGTATCGCCCAAAATCAATACTCTCATCTGTGGAACTACACAAATCTTTTACAATGCTTTTGGGCATGTTAATGAGCTTACGGGGAGGCTTTTGAGGCTTGGGTTTAAGTGCAGGCTTGGGCATCAACAGAGGAGCGCTATCTCTTTCTGAGAAGGAACTCTGTTGACTGGAGGGTGCTGTTTTGAAAGATAAAGAACTCAAGCTCAAATCATCAGGTCTTGCAGCAACAAGAGGACTCCTGGACCCAGGGAATAAGTTATGACTGGCTTGAATATTAAATTCACTGTGGTCCGGACTATTTAACTCGCTCCCAATCATCTGTTTCATTGTTTTCATCTTCAATGAAACACACTTAAATATTTCTGATTGGTTGGGATGTTCCAAATGGAAGATACCTTCGCCCGTGTCGCATTTTCTCCCAGCTTCAAACGTGAATTTACCCTGTCTATATCCATAACGTCTTATGTATCTATATGGCCAGGTAGCATACAGCTTGTTGTCATTTAAGTCTCTTAATTCGATGGCTGTCGTTGTGAGGAGTAGCAAATATCGTGTTGGCTCTAGACCGCATCTAGTTGAGGCTTCAGAAGGGCTCATCTTGACAGAGAACACACCTTCACCAGATGAACAATAAAGGTCATTGTCCTCATCACATCGGACTGGACTTACATCCCGACCCTTGAATGCTACAGACTGTAGAGCCTTCACCCACTCCAACGTTTCAGGCTCCGAGTGAGCGCAAAACTGTTGAGTATGTGACTTAGTAAGTACAGTTATAATGTTTGGACTAGAATGAGTTATTTTTATACAGTTCTCGAGAGTTATTATTTTAGGGATAGCGCCAGTGTTCAAGTCATCTTTGTTGTCGTATATTTCCAAACGTTCTATTCCTTGTTTGCTAGAGTTGAGTAGTATGCAGTATTTCTGTTGCCAATTTTTCTGAAAATAATAAATTAAGTATGGGTAATTCCACAAAAATTGGGTAGCAAAACAATAATCTTTTCATTTAGTTCTATTTGAATTTCAAGGCATAAATTACTGATATCTTTTGGCAATAAAGTCTGAACTACAGCTTGATGAGCATCACAAATAAAAGCAGGACAATTTCAGGTTACATTCTTCAATTGTCAAGGGCATTATTTAAGTGTTGCTTATAACAACAATTTTATCAACAAGATAGATGTGGATATTAATTTATAGTTCACATTAACAAAATTGATCATCTTATCAATCCATGTAATCGCAAAAAGAAACCAAAATATTTTGTTAAACATATAAAATTACGAATTCCGGGAAAAGTAACAGGCAATCGGAAGTACAAACTACATGGCACATTGCTACCTTCAACCTGTGACTCACACCATGCTAAAAAGTGTCGTAACGTACATCGCGTGCTATTAGTTTCCGCGTGATTCACTCTGTCGTAATATACAACGTAACAATTGCAAAATTTCAACTTTACAACAAATAAAAAACTCAATATTGTTACCTTTTTGGGCAATTTACAAAACACATTCCCTCCGGCTGGAGGAAACAACAAACAACCGGATTTGAGCTCATCGTCTAGCTCCATTTCAGATGTTGTTACGTGTTATTTGCAAAGTGGTCGTTAATCGGTGGGCACAGTATAACATATCAATACACTTCAGACGCGCTTAATCAGTATGCCACTGAAAATAAAACTGTGTTCTAAAATACTGCAAGACTCGCATGACAGCCAGCTGCAGTACAATGCTGTCAAAATTTGTGTCGCCATTGGGTCTACTCAAGATACGTTTTTAACTCACTTTATGATTGTTTAAAAAAAGTGTTTTATGCCGATTGTCATAGGTTATTTTATTATACCTACAAATTTTTGGGCTTAAAAATCAATACATGTGGTGATTTCAAGAAAAATCTACTCAAATTATTAGAACTATAATGAAATGTAGGGAAAAACTCATTAATCTCATTTTTTATTATTCTAAATTAGGGAGGCGTTGTATCAGCACATAGAACTGCATTTTTTTTTTATCTAAAGTAAAGGTCTACAAAAAAAAAATTGGTTAACTTAAATGTTTTAATTGGTTTTAATGTAATTCAGCCGTAAAAACAAAAAACCAAACGTGCTTGATCGCTAAAGGTGTTTTTGTGATTTAACTAGTGCCCGGGAAATAACAAAATTGTTGATTGCTAAAACTACAGCTAAAAAGTGGCTAGCGTTTCATTCAATTTCCGTAGTGCGCATTTACGATACTAATTGCTTGAGTACTAATTCATTATTTTATTTTAATACGTAATAAACTATGTAAGATCTCTGTGATCCACCTACATAAAAATAAAGTACGCCCCTTAACTGTCACTTGCGTTCGGTGACAAATTGACATTTCATTTCATTAATGATTAGCTTGGCATCCCGGTTAAAGAAATCTGCGAAGATAGTGAAATACTATTATATTTAGTTAAATGAGAAATTTAAATTAACATAAAAAAAATCACATAACATGAATATGTCTAATAATGTTAATCCTTTGGCAGGCACTGCACATTTACTAGACGAATTAGACAGTACGTTTTCATATCAATCTTTAAATGTGCGTGTTATTTTTATGTTTTTTAACATTTTTTTCTTGTTTCATGAAGAAAAGCTTATGGTTCTGCTGCGAGATGGACGCACATTAATCGGATATCTTCGTTGTGTGGACCAGTTTGCAAATTTAGTGCTTCATAAGACCATAGAAAGGATTCATGTGGGCAAAGAGTATGGGGACATACCCAGAGGCATTTTCATTGTTCGAGGCGAAAATGTAGTACTTCTTGGAGAAATAGTAAGTATAGTTGTTTAAATTGAAATTATTTTGCTTTCCGCTGCTAAATGGTTGATATTCCTTGTTTCTTCACATGGAAGTTAATTTTGAACCTGATAGTTCTTAAGAGACAAGTTATGAATGGTGCAAAAGAATAACTGTGTAACTAATTCATATAATAATGCATTTATGGAATTTTTTAAATATTTTTCATTGCTAGTTACTGGTTTCTACTTGATAAGCTTTAAAATATATTTTTTTTCAGGACAAAGATAAAGAAGAAAGCCTTCCATTAACAGAAGTATCTGTAGATGACATATTAGACGCTCAACGAAAAGAACAGGATGCCAAGATTGAACAGCAAAAGCTTCTTTCAAAAGCTCTTAAAGAGCGAGGATTGAATCTACTTGCAGAAATGGGACATGATGATATGTTTTAGGTGTCCTTTTCTGTATATTTATCTATATAATTTTTAAGACTTGATTATGATTATGACATATTATAACAATACTATCTTTATTTAAGTTATTTTTTGTTTTATTTAATTACAACAGAATACTTGTCTCTATGAATAAAACATCTGTTGAATATCTGAACATGCATAATCTATTCTGTATTACACAACATAGATTTGCATAAATAGAAAAGATATTTATTTACAAATTGTATGTAAAGAAAAAGGGAACTTGAAATCGGCATAATCTAAACCTAAAAATATAGGATTCTACCTCTGTACCATAACTCTACATAGTAAAAAACAGTCACTTTCTGCTGTCTGCTCCTCTGTATGAATAGTTAGATCTTTTATATTATGCAAAAGACTAATGCAGTTCAAGGGGTATGTTTATACATATACATGTATAAATTGTATAGTTGTTTTGTGTTGATTCATTGAAATATGATGATGCCAAGAGATTTGATGAGACTGATTAAAAATAGTGTCATATTCCTTTGAAATATAACAAAATAATGTAAATTGTTCCCCTTTATTAGAAAAAAAAAAGTCATTTGTCTATCTAAATTATAATAATATGTATAATTCAAAAATTACAATTTATGTGGAATTTTGAGTTTTGATAGCCATTCACACTGATATGATGCATTTTGTCCTTATCAAATTAAATACTTTATTTACCAAGCATTTTATGTACACATAATTCAAATAAATTTTTAGTAGTATGATACAAAACAAAATAAGAGTTCTTTTAGAAAAAAAAAGAACATGTCTTTTCAGTGCACACTTACCAGTGCAACTTTCAGTACACTTTTATTAAGATTAAAAACTTTGTTTTTCATATAGTAAGTATTTTACTAAAATATTTTTACACTATAAGACAGAGTAGAATTATTTTATATCCCAGTTCACTTAACCTTACATTATTGTAGTATAGTCTTATCATAATATTTATATTATTGCACCCATGCAAAGCAGGGGTTAGGTCTTAGGATATTATTATTACATGCTATTATTTCATCTGTTTAAAAATGCTCAGTCTTCTATCATTACTTATGTGGAGCAAGGCCACTATAGATATCTCCTTTAAGGCAGATATTATGGCTGAGGACTAAAGTCCATGAAGGTGGTGCTCACAAAAGGGCCAAGGTTGGATTGGTTCTGTTCTCTGTCATTGACAGTGACCTCATTGCTAAGTTCTGGGATGGTTCTGCTTGTGAGCATGTCAGGGTTGATGTTTTCCTTATCGGTCTCCTCGGTGCTGCTATTGAGTGAGAGGTCCTCATCGTCGCTGCCTGGCAGCGCATGCACTGTGTTGAGGTCAAGGTCCCGGTCACTGGAGTCTTCATCCTCCTCCTGGTAGAAGCTCATGCTCATGGGGTCGCGCTCGTCGTTTTTCAGCCGCTCAAGTAGCTCCTCGTTGTCATTGGAAGTGAAAGGATTTGCTTCAGTTTGCACTTCAAAAACCTGTGGGTTACAGGAGTCTGTTATGCCCTGTATTCTCTTTAAATCTTCTATATGAGCATTATTTTTGACCTTATCGGTTTCAGAGTCCACACTGAATCCAAAGCCTGAGTTGTCTAGGTTCGCTCTCTCATTCCCATTTAATTGTTCAGTGAACCCTTCAAATGATACATTATGTTGTCCATTCAACGGATCACTGTTGTCCAAGTCAAGCAGTTCAGCAGGCCTGCTATTGGCCTCTGTCTGGAACTGTGTCACATCAGGGAGCTCAATGTCGTCCATAGGCAGTGGTTTCCTCGGGGACTCGGCCAGCAAGATGTCAGTGCAGGCCACCGTCCCGGGTATGAAGACGGGGGCGACGGCATTGGGCGGCGGACTGTTCATGTCAACTGAGCTAGTTTCTTAAGCAGAGTTAGCCTGGTCGGTAGTCTCGGAACGTGGCGGCTCGACCTTGACGTAGTTCCACTCGTCTTAGAACTCCTCGCCGCTCTCAGTTACATTATCCGCCAGGGAGCCGTCAATCAATGTGGGTCGCCTTCACGTAAAACGACCTGCACAGATTAATATTAGTATCTTCTCTTCACTTCACTATCGGCGTAGTAAATTCGAACCGAGAGAGAGTAAAAATGTTTGCATATAAGCTGGTACAAATTGCGAGCGGCAAGAAAAGACCTAACACGCGTTCAGTGACCGATACGAAACCATAGGTAACGAAACTAAATCAAATGAGAAATAATTTCTTAAAAATTCCACACAACACCATACTATAATGTAACCATAGAGTAAGCGAGAGAAATGTACCCTCAATGTATGGGCACTGGAAGAAATCTGAACCAATTTTTATAGAAACAGAAAATTTTTAGTCAATTCTAACACTCGAAGTTTTTGGTATCACCCCGTAAAAGCTTTAAGAATTAAAAGCGAACGTCTTGTTCGTCGTGTTGTTGCAAGGTTTGCTCATTTTTTAAATTGTTTTACATAAACGTTTATTTGAATGTCTCGAGCAAGCTAGTAGTGTAAAGAACCGTTCAAAAATACTTTGCATATTTTAAGCACCACATTGTAATCTCTATAACAAAAGGAAAATTAAAAGGTATTAAAAAATAAAACTACACCAATAACATAGCAATGAAAATGCTTTAAATATTATCTGATTTCGAAATTCAGTACGCGGGTATATTTTTTAAAAGTAGTTTCAGTTTTGGAACGTACATTTAGCCGTTGTGACAAACTTGACATTTAAAAACAATGAAATGAAATCGCCGAAATAGGGTGAATCACAGATTAGAGGGGTGAATCTGTACATTTAAGCTGAAGTAAAAATGTTTCATTAATAAATAGGGTACACCGATATGTTTTCATTTACGAATGTGTCATGACCGCGTCTTTTATAAAAAATAGTTCCGTAATAAACATGTGCCTTATACGGTGTAAACACAGGGATAGCCTGTTATAGTACATGTGCAAAAGTTACAAACAATAAAATGACTTCTTCGGATATATTGCTGATAGAGAGACTACGCAAAGAGAACTTAGACCAATTCTTTACTTTAGTGCGCATGCATTTATCTTTCGTGGTAGACATAAATACTGACGAGTAAGTATTATTTGATACATTAATTACATGACCACTTCTTATTTTGTAAGTATTTTAGCTTTCTTGTATTGATTATTCTGTTCTTAAGTTTAAATGTATATATTTTAAGTCATTTTCGTTCATAGTACAAACAATTCAGCCTCTGAACTTACTACTATGCTCATCCCTGGAATTGTCGCCGCTGTATTAATCTTAAATTTGCTTGTTATTGATTATAGTTCTACAAATTCTACAATTCATTACAACGCAACATTCGTTAAATTCGTTTATTAACATTTTCGTTAAGCTTTGTGTGTTCAACTGTAAATCTTTAATTTCCTTCCATTATGGGAATTAAAAAACTTATTTTGTATCAGAATATTTTTATTTATGTTTTCAATACTGTTTATTTCATCATTTACTGTAGAAATATTTAACTATACATAATAATGTCTGATGTAATATTCCCTTGGCATTATTAATTAATTATATAATATTAATACTTGGCAAAAAAATCTAAATCATCTTGTTTTATGAAATAATAGTTTTTGAACGAATTTAGTGCATTACCCCTTTGTTTTAATCATAGTAAAAATGTTGCTTTCAGTGTTGACTGTTCAACTGATAAACCAAAACAGTTTAGATGGAATTTTCACAAGAAAATAAAGAATCCTGTACCGACTTCTAGTCAGACGAATGGTAATGGTGCTAAAACAGGAGCAGAGGCGAGTTCTATCACTGAGGATGGTATTTTAAGGCTCAACGAGTTAATAGATTTCCTATCAAAACCGGAAAGTAAGTGTATTTGTCATAATTACCCTCTTGTATACTGGAAGTACAAAAAAAGAAGTTATAGCCTCGTTTATTTCATGTGATGTCAATATTTTTGATAACAATAAAAAAAAAAAAACTTACATGGTGTCTAACTAAACAATCATGGAGGTAAATTTTAATTTTCAAATTTTTATGAATGGGAACATGGACCTAATGCAAAATTACGATTATTAGTAGCCTTATTTCTACCTACTTTACTATCAAAATGAATAAATGTGTGTTTAAGTCTTCTTTCTACTTGTTTTCGTTTTTTTAGTTAAATTAATGGTTAACTTTAACTAGCGTAAAATTTTCGAAAATTTAATGCTCTACCGATTATTGAAGTTAACTTACGAGTTAACGATTATCGAAGTTAACTTTTGGATTAACTGTGCCCACCTATGTGTAACAGTTACAGTTACAGATTGCAGGTGAGTACTAAAAAAGATATCCTCTTCAATATTTCCAGATGTAACGCAAGAAGGTATATTCCGTCGCACAGGCTCCCTAAGTCGGCAACAGGAACTACGTCAGCTGCTCCTTACAGGATCCAGTTTAGGCTTGGACAAGGGTCGCTTCTCAGTGCACGACTGTGCTTCTGTGCTGAAGGGTTTCTTGGCTGAACTGCCACAACCCTTGCTGATGGACCAGTATTATCAGACATATTGTACTTTAGCCAGTGAGTTGTTATAGTTAATCTGTAGGAAATATGGTTAAGTAAGAAGGTTAGCTAATAAGAATCGAAACAATAAGTAAGACCTAAACAACCTTTCCAGGAAAGTTTTCGCTTTTAAAATTTTTGTAATTTTTCAAAATCACCCAAACTTAGTGATAATTTATGTTAACTTCTATAAACAGTTGTATTTATAAATTAAATATTTGTGTCTTTTTTATAAAATAAAATAATGTGTCAAACAAGCAAGTTACTTGATTTGATGGTAAGTGATCACCGGCATAGACACCCACGGCACCAAAACATTGTAGATGCGTTGCCGGCCTAGAGGGCCAAGATAGAATTCCTATTGTGCCAGTAATTTCACCAGCTGTCTTACTCTCCTTACCGGAACACAGCAGCGCAAGCACTGCTGCTTGGCGGCAGGATTAGTTAGATTGATAAAATGTAATATGCTGCAGTGTGCACCTATATATATATATTTTTTTAATTTTATACGATACATGTTTTTCTTATTATTTTTTATTTTATATGGTATCTAGACTGTTTTTTCTTTTATTACGGAACTATCGATATTGATAAAAAATGTTTCTAACACTAGCTGGATTGCGACAGAGTTTTGTTTTGCCGCGAAAATTCGGGGCTCTAATGATCAGCAAACAAACATCCTTTTTACAGCCCAGTACCCGCCAACAGCAGAACCTTCAGAGCCCAAACTCCTCACAGCGTTGCAACTGCTCCTCCTCCTCTTGGCGCCACTGCATAGGAATTTTCTGCAGAGGCTCCTGACTTTGCTCAGATTAGTCGCCGACAATGAAGCGTCCAATAGAATGTCTCCAGACACACTCGCGACAATGTTCACGCCGCATCTACTCTGCCCGCGAAAGGTAAAAACTTACCCCCTTATTCATAAACGCTCTATAGGCTTCTGCTAACTTAGCAATCGTTTGTCCTTATCTGTCACTTTGACATTTACCTTTCACAGACAAGGACAAACGATTGCTAAGTTAGCAGAAGCCTATAGAGCGTTTATGAATAAGGCGGCTAGTTACTTGAACTTAGATTCAAAGATTCAGGTAATAATATTAATAACATAGCCCCTTTATTCCGAAATTGCAAGTTTCAATATTTATTTATAAAATCGCATAATTCGGCGTGCCTCTTGGCATAGGCCTCCTCCAGCTTGCTGGAGGGGTTTGGTCTAGTGCTCCCGTGGGGACCAGCCATGCCAAAATAATTTTGGGCAGGATAAGCGCAAAATTAGACGAAAGCCAACCAATCGAACAAGCCGGTTTCAGACGGAAAGATTCAGGTAATTACAGTTAAATAAAATTAAATTCAAAATTTAAAACCCCCTACATATTAATCAAGTAATCATAGGCAATTGGGTATTTCCAATATAAAGTACACAATCAATTATTCCAGAATTTAACTATTTTGAGGTTTTCTTATTCAGAATCGTTTACCCTATCGATCTTTATAAAAAAAAAAAATGTGTCCCAAAACTTCCATTCCTCCATTCCAGTTCGTAACTTTTTTGTTCTCTTCGTTTTTTGTATGAAACATGACGTGCAGAAGAAAAAAATTGCAAACAAAAACCGAGGACTGATGTTTTCTTGTATGAGAATCGATAGGGAAAACGTTCAATCAAAAAAAAACAAGTTAATGCCATTGATCATTTTGAAAAAGAGCTGATACTCTTCAAAATGTTGGACCAATTTTTACCAAATACGGCTCAGAACCACCGCAAGGAAACTGGCTTTCGTATGGAAAAAACCGCATCGAAATCGGCCCAGAACCAATTGTCAGCCCAACGTGAACTGTCAAAATGGACACGATTGCGAGCGAGTTAGGTAAAAAGCCTGCTGGTGATCCCCCACAGCAAGACTCACATAATATTTTGCTTTTCCAGTTGTCCCCGGAGACGTTCCACGCTGACGCCATCGCCCTGTCTCCGGTCATCAGCCTCATGATCCGCCTGGCGCCGAGCCTGTTCCGCGCGCCTGCCCCGCTGGTCACGGATGCCGCCGCTTACCTCAGCGCCAGGGAGTCGAGGCAGCATCTCGACGAGAGCATCTCGGACAAGTTAGTGAAACAATAGCATAATGCTGTCTCCGGAGACGGATACTGAGGCATCATTCGCGAGTTGGTACAGCAGCATGAACTTGAGCTCTGTCTCTTTATGATGCCGATGATCGAGGGGATTTGGATTCTCTAGGTGTGGGGGGAGGGGGTTGCGTCCTGTTAGGGCACTCCTCTTTGGTGTGGTTCTCTCCAGGCTAGGAATCAGGTTCGTAGAAGAACTCAGTATGATGCACAATAATAATTCTTAATTATAACTAGATAGGTACAGCGATTTGACAGATATGTAGGTATGTCACACGTGTTGCCGCCTTGGCTGTACGATGCAGTCTAACCCCCTTATTCATAAACGCTCTATAGGCTTCTGCTAACTTAGCAATCGTTTGTCCTTATCTGTCACTTTGACTTTTACCTTTCACAGAAAAGGACAAACGATTGCTAAGTTAGCAGAAGTCTATAGTGTTTATGAATAAGGGGGTAAATCGCCGCGTTCAGGCTATGAATCGTGACGTCCTCGTGACGTCACCACGGTGTGAGCTGTGCAGCAGCCCTGACGTATGTTGTGGCGTCAACACGTCCCCTGCCCTCCTTAGTGATGCCCCTATCAAGCGCTAGACTTGAGATAGCATCTTGATGAGAGCATCTGAAAATCTAGTGGAGCTCCGATCGCAGTGGCGTAACTATAACATCTAGGGCCCGTGGCAAAATCGTCAGATGGGGCTCTTTCCTCATTATAAAGAAGTGCATCAGCGTCCCTTCTGTGCTCTAAATCAAGCCAGTTCAGGGCCCCATAGAGCTAGGGGCCCGTGGCATTTAGCCACCCCTGCCACCCTATAGTTACGCCACTGTCCGATCGTCATCTAATCATCATCACCGTCACAGTAAATAAAATAGTGTATGCAATATGGAAACTGGGCTTTTTTTTTCGAAATAAATACCTACGCTCAAATAGAGCTACGCTCAGCTAGTAAGGCCTGTTTTAAAGTAACTAGCTACACTTTAATTAAGAGTACTTAATTTTCGTAAAACCGTATTTAGATTCTATAATAATTAAGTGATCGAATAAATTAACTCGTTTATAAATAAAATAGGGTGTTAAAAAAAAACTCAACAGTTTAAGATTTTTTATTCGTCGGTAGGTAAATATTACTTATTAAAAAATACTTTCGCCTTCTACGACACGATCGGAAAGCTCTATTATAAATTTTTAATGGTATGAAAAATTATCATCCGAAGCTCTCAATCGGCAATACGCTCTCGGCATGTTTAAAACGAAAAGATCGCGACTGACGGCACCGCGAGATTCGCTTAGGGGCCTTGTAGAAGCGCGCGTCTATGTGTGCGTTCGTTTCGACCGTTTTGTTCGAAGTTTCCTCACTGTTTAGTTTATATATATTTATACTGTGTCACCGTCGTCAGCTGTTAACATATCAACAAGGCATAGACTAGACGGTGATACGCATTAATATATCGGTGATATGGATATGCGTTGATCACAATAATATTGACCGTTTAATCCATGCGACAATTATTTTTTTCCAGAACGGCAGCGAACACGGTGTACACATTTGTGGACCGCGGCAGGACGGCGGCGGAGAACTCGTCCAACCCCACGGACACGGCGCTGGCGCAGCTGTACGCGCACATACAGGCTCTGCCCGAGTCCACGCACAAACGCCGGCTCATCAAACACTTCAACCGGCAGAATGGATACGGTATGAGATAAACGCGATGAGATTTGATCCGCTTTTATTTTTTGAGGTGTCCTACGTCAGCGTTTCGCGCCAACTTTGCACTTTCAGGGTGTACACACACACGCACGCACGCACGCACGCACGCACGCACGCACGCACGCACGCACGCACGCACGCACGCACACACACACACACACACACACACACACACACACACACACACACACACATTCACACTCTAATCACGTCTTTATCCCTTACGGGGTAGACAGAGCCTAAGGTAAAAGGTACCTACAGGCCACATTTAGCAATTAGTAATTTGCATTCTGGGTGTAGCTGGCTACTAATGAAAATTTTTTTAGAATCGTATGGTTTGAATACAAATATAATTTTGGAGAGCACTCCATACTTGGAACTAATAGAGATTTTTCTAGTGAATTTCTAGAAATTTTATTTATAACGGTAAAACCGTTTACATAAAAAATCAAGAAGTAAAAATTCTTGATTCATTTGATGTAGGTACCCATCATTTGGAAAACAGAGCTTTCTCTCGTCCATGGTGAGCAGTAGATGTTCCAAGGGAGTTTGTAATTGTGTCGTACAGACACATCATTCAAACAGGATCCGGGTTCGATTCCCGGCCATAGCTTTACTTTTCGGATTTTTCTGTGTTCTAATAATCAGTGTCGTTTAGAAAACTAATAGAGATTTAAACTTGATATTAAATACGTGTTGACACAAAAGGACACCGAAAAAGGGTCTCCAATCAGCATTTGCCTATTACTTACCTTGTTATTTTCTCTATGAACCTGTTTTCTATGTTGTTGATTATGTGGTATACAATAAATAATTATAAAGACTAAAATGTTTTAAAACTGTATTTTACCCTCCATAACTTTTACCTTACTTAGGCTCTGTCTACTCCGTAAGGGATAACCGTTATTTATGTATGTACGTATGTAATATTTTGATCGTTTTAACTGTTACAGGCACTCCAATACAGATCCAAAGAACGGGCAAAGTGGCGGGCTCCCGCAGTTTCGGAGACTCCATCAAACGCCACATATTCAACAAGGGGCTCCTCAATAAGACTCCAAAGAAGGGCTCGGGCTCCGCTATCAACTCGGTTGAAGAGGTACTATTACTATCGTTTTTGCATATTTCAAGATCATTTAACAAACTTTACATCAACTATGAAATTACACTTCTCTTAACAAACAAGTTTCATAACTGTCTAATTGTTTTTCTCTATTTAAATCATCAACTTAATTTTTCTTAATCTTTACATCTTGACTAGCATTGTGTGCGTCGCATTTTGTATTGTCTTAATTACTAAACATTAATTTTTAATATAAACTTCATCCGTTAGGCCAAATTTGTTGTCATCCATTTGTCACCGAATACCGAATATGAAATTATAAAATGAACAACAAATACTGACCTTGCTACTCCGCTACTCACGTGCAAAATATCCATGCCTGTGTGAAATATTTTTTTTTTCATGCAATCCCTCCCTGTGGCAGTAGTGGAGGGAGGGTTGCATGGAAAACATATATATTTCACACAGGCTTGGTTATCTTGCACGTGAGTAGCGGAGTAGCAAGGTAAATATGTTTTGTTCATTGAAATAGACCTCCGCAAAGTAACGCCTGATTCAATAAAATATTTGAGATTATGAACTCTAGCTCTGGATTGTTTATAAACAAACAGTTGTTTCTAGCATACCGCTATCCGGAGTTGTGGCACATAATATATTAGATGCGTGGCTGTGCGACTCTTGGCCTGACGGTACCCGTAATCTGCGCTATTTGTAATGCAATTCTAAAATGGCCACCAAAACGTATGTCATCACCAACGCTCCTTCATCCTTCCCTGTATCCACATTCAGCTGCACCAAAATCAGTGAAAACTGACATTAAAATTGCATCCTAAATAGTGCTGGTTATACGCCATCTGTACTTCTATCTCGGGAGCAGATCAGAATACATAAAGTTTAAAATGTATAATGGGTTAAAATACATAACGGTTCAAAATATATAACGCAATTTTCTGTAAAACTATTAGCTAAATGAACTTTTTTGATATCGTAATCTATAGATTGGTTTAGGTTTGTTTTATAAAGATCCTGTTAATTTGTAACTTTCTGAGAAAATCGCATTATATATTATAAACCATTATGTATTTTAACCCATTATACATTTTAAACTTTATGTATTTTAATATGTACCCTTCTATCTCTTGTCTGTGTGCCTGTCTCTAACCCGCATCACGTGCTAAACGCATGCCTTATCCACAGAAACGCAAAGGGAAGCGTCTTGACGACAAAACCGACGTATTACACAAGAACATTGTTCTTAAAAATCTAGCCCACAAAATAGCCAGTTCGGAGTCACTGGACGATGACGACTACGAATCGGATGCTAGCAACGAAAGCACGCTATCAGAAGGCGCTATAAGCCACCGCAGAAAACAGAGTCCCAAGTTCGTTTCCGAACCAAATCTAAGCATGATAGATAACGCGGAGACTCCTAAAAACGCTAAGAAAGGCTCTAGATTGTTCCGTTCAAAGTTGCTGTCGGCCTCCCAGAACATTAACAAGAAATATCAGAAGCGACACACTGTTATTAGAGCGACGCCGACGTCTTGCGTCTCATGTTTTGATGAGCAGGATACTGGTTCTGAGAATGAAGTGTCCCACGACAGTCCTATACAAGAAACTCCGAAGAAAAGGCCGATTAGAGACGAGGATTTCCGAATGCACTATCTCACGAGTACGCCGGGGTTACCGGAGACGCCTATAGTTGAGGATTGTGCGACTCCGTACACTATGAATTTTCGGAGGGCGTCAATGTCGCCTATAACGAAATCTACGCAGAAATTATCGAAAGCTATGCAGGTTTGTGTCAGCATGTTACTAACTTAGCCAAACAGCCAGTCACGTCGAGAAATAGGTATCAACGAAATAATTGTGGTTCTTTCTTGAGGTGGCTGGCCATTGTGTGTGGACATCATCTTTCTGTTTCAATGTGCTTGGAAATTCTTTGTTTGTATGTCATCAACTCTTCCCTCTTCCAAATCATGAACTAGTGTTTTTCATAACTTTAGACTCCATCCCTAATTGAAATCACTCGAACCTTTTCTATCATAGTCGGCTATAGTTATGTTTATTTTTATTTATTTTGAATATTCGATAAACCTGAAAAGAAATGGCAAAAGATCCCATCACTATTTTGATTCCCCTATCCACCTATACGCCCAATGCTAAACATGGATTTAGGTTTTGTTACCTTGGGTTCTGCCTACCTCGAAAGGGATAAGGACGTGATTTATGTATGTAAGTCACTACATAGTATAAAACAAAGTCGCTTTCTCTGTCCCTATGTCCCTATGTATGCTTGTATCTTCAAAACTACACAACGGATTTTGATGCGGTTTTTTTAGTAGATAATTCAAGAGGAAGGTTTTTATTACACATAAACGGATAACTCACGTATAAAAAGTCGAGTGATGCTGAGGAAGGTTTTTATTAGAGATGCGCCGAGTAACACTTGCCGAGTAACGAGTACCGAGTTTTACTCGGCTCAATTTTTTTTCAACCGAGTACTCGGCCGAGTAACTCGGTTCAATCAAATTCGCATTTTGTGCGCGTAAACAAGTACAAACAGGTTTGCGCCGGTCAAGACGTCGGCTCGCGTTGATACACCCCTCACCCCGCCCACGCCTTTCAACTACTAGTCACTTGATTGTTTGCAAACAAACACGTCACGTTGCGCGTCATAGTAAATAAATATAAATATATTGCTTTTCTTAAACAAAGTATGTATACTCGTTACTCGTTATCTAATAACCGAGTTATTCGGCCGAGTACGAGTATCAAAAAACCCGCCGAGTACGCAGAGTACCGAGTATCAAACGAGTACTCGGCCCATCTCTAGTTTTTATGTATAATTCTATGCAGACGAAGTCGCGGGCAGAAGCTAGTTAACTATAATTGTCAATTTTGACTTACATTTCATAGGTAAATCTTCGGTTATGGTTAAAGTTATTGTAAAAGTAATTTAGTCCAACTCACGCTTAGTGAAACCTTGTGATATTCCAGGAGTCTATAATGACGCCTCGCTCTCGCAAGCCGCTCATAATAACGTGCGAGCAGCGCGACCTGCCGGAGCAGAAGGGCGGCGCAGACGCCTACCAGTCCATGTCGCTCAAGAACGACAGCGACTTCGTGTCGTCCGACGACGAGGAGACGCATTCCTCTGTGTCGTGCGACAGGTTAGTAACATCCAGGATTCCATAACGACTTACCCTCTTATTCATAAACGCTCTGTAGGCTTCTTCTAACTTAACAATCGTTTGTCCTTATCTGTCACTTTGACATTTACCTTTCACAGACAAGGACAAACGATTGCTAAGTTAGCAGAAGCCTATAGACTCTATAGAGCGTTTATGAATAAGGGAGATAGGGTGAATTACGGGGACGCCATGGAGGGGGACGTCGCGACCAATATTCAACGTCAGTTATTCACATACTATAGTCTGTCCAATCATTTATTTTCTCGATGACAGCTCCCGTAGAATGTAACTGCGCTTTTTACGCAAAAAATAACTTTTAAATGCGAGGTATAAAAAATATGACGACTGCCTTGCTTGTTCCTTGATCCCATATAATATGGATCTAAGACAAATTGAGTCCATATATGCAGTAATATCTTTTTAAAGTACGATAAACAATAAACGTTTTAATAAAGTTACATTCTATGGGAATGCAAATAGTGATGTTATGATTGAAATATCGATATTGTATCGGTATTGTATATATTGAACTAGACGTGTTCCTGCGACTTTGTACCCGTTGTAATTTTTTATCGGGATAAAAAATAGCCTATGTTACTCAGGAATAATGTAGCATTTTAATGGTGAAATATTTTTTGTTTGTCCAGTAGTTTTCAGTTTATTCATTACAAAGATACGTTGTCATTCGGCCATTTTGCACGCTTAGTAATAAATTAGCATTCAAGTCGGTTGTTTTACTGGCTCCATAGCTGAATACTTCTCAACTACTCGTATATTTATAAAATTGGATCGATATCGTATCTACTGATCACTTATTAGGTCACAACACTATAACTATCAAACTACATCTGTCATCGAGAAAATAAATGATTGGACCAACTATAGGCTGTAGTTCTGTAATATCTAATTTGTGTAGGACACGTCATTATTATTTGTCTATAATCTATCCCCGTGCCATATTTCATCTAGATTGTTCAGCTGTGCTCATCCTCACAAACTTTCACATTTATAATATCAGTACAATTTTTATTATTTTAATTGTTTTCCCTCCGACTTAATAAAATTTAATTAAAATACGTTTATATTTAGGTACTAATACAATACAGTTTACAAGGGGTTAAGACCCACAGTACCCCTGGCACTACCCCTGGGGGTAGGGTCGGACTGAACAATACCATCGTAGTGCTGTAAGTTACGGGTATTGGGTTGGTTAGGTTAGTTAGGTAGCTCTTTATGCCGGAAGGGCAAACTGCCCTGGAATAGGAGCCCCGCGTAGCAGGGCATCGTCGATTTTTTTTTCAATTTCTCAAATCTCAGCACTACTATGATGGTATGTTTCAGTCCCAGCCTACCCCCAGGGGTAGTGCCAGCGGTATGGTGGGTCTGAAGGGAAAAGTAAGAGGTGAACAGGTGGCTATGCTAGCCTGGTGGTTTTCAGTCTCAAACCGAGACAAAAAATAAATATCAACATCTAACTGAAGCCAAATTCACTGCTCCTTGTTCCAGGTCAACAAACACTTCACAGCCGCGTTCTAGAACCTTCGAGGGGCGCTCTCTCTCAGCCGGCGACATCAGCCCCCTTCGCTCAGAAAACACCCGCTTCATACTAAGCCACGAAAGACCCATACTTATAGACCGAGACTTGAACACAACACTATGCGACGACATACCCATAACCGAGAAACATGTCATAGAGCGTGCCAGATCACTTTCAGAACCTTTCCGTGAGTATTTACTCAGCAGATCTGTTTTAACAGCCACTCCTGTAGACCTTTCTATTTTGAATAACTCCAAAGAAACAGACGAGAAGATTTCAGAGTCGCTTCTTTATTGCTTAGATGGCAATATGCCATCGGATCTCACTTCCTCTATCAATAATTTAGCGGTGGATAATTCTTTAAGGTCACCGCTAAAGAATGTTAATGTACTCGATAGTCCTAGTAGAAAACGGGGTGCCAGCTCAGTTAGGGATGAATCTGGGACTAAAAAAGCAATGGTACAGAAAGAGAATGTATGCGAACCGTTACCAGTTTATGAAATAAGAGAGACTGATCTTTAGTTCAATTGTGAAGTTAAACATAACAGTGCCTTATGATGTTCAATAAGATATGTAAGCTTTTCTTTAAATTTGATGTATCTATCAATCTTATTAGTCGAGTTTAGAGAGCGCTTTTCACAAAGTTATTTTTTTAATCAATATTTAGTTGTCTTTCTTTCTTCTCTTTTGTTCGTGGCATTATTTTCCACCTTATTTTTTTTTCCATTATAATTTCATTAAATTATTTTTGTTTCTTGACATTTTTATGATTATTTTCAAGTATCCAAATTTCGTATAAGAAATTTATGGATGTAATTTTTTGTGAATTGTTACTGATAAAAATGCCAAATTTATAATTTAAGACATTCAATATGAGTATAAAGTTTTTATAACGTTACTTAAAATTTAAGACCAATTTTAACGCGATTTTGCCTAATATTTCGGTTCATTCAAATTCATCTCTCACACTTTTAGGCTCACCCATTTTTGATGAATCCGTCCACCCGATCATTAACTGTAAACTAAATTTATTCAATAGTACATCTGACACCCTTTTCGAGTTAAATCCCCACATGGCACTTTTTATTGTTCGGTTCTGTTTATTCACCCCAAAATTTATGTATTTACTTCGCAGTTGTCCGCTCTGGAAATTCCCGTCCATCCTTTCATCAATCGACAATTCTCTCCGGACAACTCTATCCAAAATTTTAAACATTAATTTCGATCCTGTGTCTTGGTCTCAAGCGGTTCTCCCTATTAGATTCGGTGGCTTGGGTGTTCGCTCCTCGTCAAGTGTGGCACTACCGGCTTTTTTATCCTCTGCCTACAGCTCACTCTCTCTCGTCGGTATCATTTTAAATAATCCACAGATAACCGACGTTGAGTTAGCGAGCCTGGCGGAAGCCGAGAAAGCTTGGTGTGACTCTTGCCCAGGAACGGATACCCCCACCCTCAAACACTTCCAGAAGGCCTGGGACACCCCTCGCCTTATTGCAACCCACGCTTCCCTCCTCGAAAACTTCCCGGACGAATCGGGACGCGCTCGACTCCTAGCCGTTTGTGCACCCGAGTCGGGCCACTGGCTAAACGCTTTGCCGTCGAGGAACATCGGCACAGTCCTGGACCCAAGCACTCTGAGGATTGCAATTTCCCTCAGACTGGGAGCCAGGATATGTGTTCCTCACACTTGCGTTTGCGGCAAAGCGGTAGATCAACTGGGACGACATGGCCTTTCATGTGTCAGGAGCGCCGGCCGTATGTACCGTCACGGCACGATTAATGACCTGGTACGTCGGTCGCTTGCTACCGTGTCAGTGCCTTCCATTTTGGAGCCAGCTGGCATGGCAAGGGACGATGGCAAGCGGCCAGACGGGGTCACTTTGGTGCCGTGGAAGCTAGGTAGGGCCCTGGTGTGGGACGCTACTTGCGTCGACACATTCGCTCTGTCCCACATCCAGGCAACCAGCTTACACGCCGGCGCTGCAGCTGATCAGGCCCAAATCCTCAAGCGCCGCAAGTACTCCACCTTACTAAAGGATTATGAGTTTGCGGCGCTTGCGGTTGAGACTTTGGGGCCTTGGTCAGGCGACATGAAAGTATTTGTAAAGGCCCTGTCGTCCCGGTTGATCGACGCCTCAAGGGACCCAAGAGCTGGCGTGTATTTATCCCAGCGGATCGCACTTGCGGTCCAAAGGGGTAATGCCGCCAGCGTCATGGGGACTCTGCCGCAGCCAGTAGGATTGGACGGGGTTTTCTTTTTATAACTTTTTTTTATTTTATTTGTAAATATAGGTATTTTATAGTTATTTTTAGGATAGATATGTGGTTTTTAGGATAAGTGTTTGTATATAAAATATTTGAATAGTGTATGTAACTAGATTAGATTAGATTATATGAGTATTATTTTTATGAATATTTAAGCGTCTTGAAGTACCTATGTACCAGTTTAATACAAAGACAAGTATACCTACCTAAAATGTATCTTTGTGCTCGACTGTACAGTAGCCAATATTCTTAACTGTCCAATTCTTATTAAATAATGGAAACGTAGAAATGGATAGTTAAAAGCGTTGGTGATTTTACCTATTTAAAAATAAAATGACATCACGGATATGGGAGTAAGGCGGGAAACTACATATACATCACCTTGTTGTTTCCCTCAAAAATATATATATACTTATGTCTATAGTCAGCTGTATTGACTTGTAGCCAATTTGGTTCAAATTACATAATAGAATAATCCGGCCTTACTAAAATTGTTCAATTATTCCATTACATTAAACTATTATAATAAATTTGTAATCTACCAAAAAATACTTCTACAACGTTGTTGTGTGCTATGTTACACTCTTACAACAATTTAATATTATAGGTAAATATAATTTAGATATTTTAATAAAATGTTTGTTTCATTGTCAATATAATGGGTTCCATAAAAGTTTTTGTGTTTCCGTAAGTACACGGATACGGATTAAGGCGACTAGATCATTAGTATCATTACATTCCTCCCATTAATCTTTAGGCATATTTCGTTACAATAGCACAATTTATTTTTGTCATGCAGTTTTTAAGCTGATGGCAGAAAACGGCGCGTGCTTTACAAAGTAACACCTATGAATATAATTTAAAAAAAAAAACTACATAATATATTGTTGTTCATTGCCCGCATCTTCGTCTCCCACGGGAATTTAGCACTTTCCCGGGATAAAATATAGTCTTTTAACAGGGATAGTGTATATTTCTATAAGTGAAAGCCCTAGACGAACAAACAAAAACGGGAAGAAACCAAACAGTCGGATATTGTTAGCAATATAAAGTCTTATTGTGCCACAGAAATTTTCTTACCGTATATAACCGTTATATCTGTCGAATATTTAAACTTCTTCAAACTACTTTTCTACCTACCAGTCTTTTATATGATAGGTACTGTCAAATGAATCAAGAATTTTTACTTGATTTTTATGCTTACTTTTACGGTTTTACCTAAATTATATTTCTAAACGACACAAAATTAGAACACAGAAAAATCCGAAAAGTAAAGCTATGGCCGGGAATCGAACCCGAATCCTCGTCATTCCGTGACGCGTACTATAACCCCTACCCTACACCACCCATAGGAATAGCATAGCATAGTTTATAATGATGTCCAACTTTTAAGTCTCCACCGACAAAGTTTAGCGTCTTTACTAATAGATAAGCAAACAGCGGAACTAAAATACATTTTATTACCAGGACTATTACATTAAGTGTCAGGTTAATTCAGAAAGCAACAATTAAGCCGACAGCCAGCAAGATGACGATCGTCACAGAGCAGAAGAGTTTGCAGCAGAAGCGGTAGAAGCAGTTATGCGGATGCTGGCGGGGCCGTGGCGGCGGCTCTTCCAAGCCACAATACTTAGGGCATTTGGAATATTTGGGGCTGTAATAAAATAACCAAACCTTAAAAAAAATTACTACCTGTTCCCCGCGGCTTCGCCCCCGTGTAATTTTTTATTATACTTGTATGTTTTTTTCTTCATAAAACATGCCGTGAAACTTCACGAACATATACAAAAATAACTGGCTGAATTTCTCCAGCCGCTCTCGAGTTTTGAGTTTAGCAACATTCTTTTTTTTTTATATACGTGTCCCCACCCTATGGACATAGAACAACACTACACGTTTTTTAGGGTATTTTTATGCAAAGTTTAAAATAATCAGTCTAGTTCTAGTATTTACCGAGAAAACAATGGTTTTAAAATTTTAGGCTCTGGAGCACCTTCTATGTACATTGTGTTGAGTAAAACTCATTTAAGGAACTAATACAAAATCTTTTGAAGAGTTTGAAGTAATTAACAATCTTCAAGTGCAAACTCTTTAGGCGTGCTGGTAACTGTGGTAACTGCATGATTTAAAAAAATGACTGATTAAATGTGAATTTAAGATGTCAAGTTATTCTGCTGCTGAGGCTTGGATATGATTTTAATTTACGGGGAGTGCCACCAGAATGTCAAATACTATGCCTTGTATTGCTAGTAAATCATACATTCACCTATTCTGATCGCGTGTATCCTTTAAACACGCACACATCTCTGCGTTGGACTCTGACATGTGCGTCACACTAACACAGGCATCACATTTCATCTTATTCGTGCCAATAACGATACAGTATGCTATTTTTTTCTGTCGTTTATCTGGAATTAAGAAATTTTAAAATTTCATTTTACTTGTTATTTAAACAAACTGTTTCACAGCATTTTTAAGAAGTAGTATTACGAGGCTGTTCATTTCTGTGTCCATAGGCTGGGGATACGTTGTATAATTATGTATGCCAAATAACTCTTCAATCTGACTACTGAAAGCTAGTCAATATTCACTGGTAAGATTTGATTAGCAGACAGACATTGAGACAGGTGAAATTAATTAAAAACTTATCAACACGGGCAAAGATCTACTCTATTTTTAGACAAACTTAAACCTAAATACTTGCCCGTTTTTTTAAATTATCGTTATGCTGGCTTGGCTTACCGATCCCTGCTATAATTTGACTTGAGGGACGCGTTTGACTTCACCACCCACGTTATGGCTTTCGTACTTGGCATGTTGGATAAACACGCAGTGGTCCTGTGATTTTATTTTTTCATTTCGGCATGTTTTTGTTTCAGCTCTTCGCAATCATTTTTCAGTGATGACTGACAACAGGCGATTTCTTTGATTCTGTCACAAAAAAAAATAGGTAGATATTCCAAGTCACTAATTAGCTGGAATCAATATATCGCAGTGATAATCAATGGGCTGGGGAAATGCCTACACCTAACACATAAGATTTCGTGCCGCGGCTTAGACTCATGCCTTATAGCTAGGTACTCCGATATTCGATTTTCGAAATTCGTTTCGTGCTATTCCGCTCACACTAATGGTCATTAATTTGAGAATGAAAGGGATGGTATAATACGAACTTCGAAAATCCAATTTTGGAGTAGCCCCCCAGGACCAAGCATACCTCGACGCACGAGAGCTCGCGATCGCTACCATCGCTTTCTAACCTCAGTTTTTCCCGTTAGACAGAAAAGAATAACGAAAGCGATAAACGAATTTTTTGTTTAAAAAAAATAACTCACATGCAGCGTTGGCTGATTCAGAAGAGAACAATAAGGCCAATTCCTAGTAATGCGGCAATGGTTACGTAGCAGAACACCCTACAGCAGAATTTGTAGCAGCAGTCGGGCAGCGGACATGTTTCAGAAGACTTTGACCTTTGCCTTCGCATATGCTTGTCCAATTTACCGCTGTAACAAACAAATATGAGTTGCTTCTGTTTTTTAGTATTCCTTTGTAGCCCTGTCAGCGCATTGTCACGGGTACAGTCGCCGTCAGCTTCTTCTGTTTTCAAAAATATCTAAACATGCACTTGCGCGATTAATGATACGGGCGAGTTCACATATATCTGATCACCTACACTACTCAGCTCCGATGTATCTCATGGCGACTGTTCTAATGTTTTGTACCTAGTCGTAGTAGTTCTGTCCTTTATTTTGTTCTTAAGTCTTTGTTCATTTCATCAGTTCAGTAATCATCCAAGCATAGACTAACAATTGTTGTCTCCACACACGGGTTTAAAAGCATCAGCGAGATTTGTATAGTCACATATTGCACTATGGTCTCACTCGTCACGGCAGGCGTTTTAGGGTATAGTCCTATAGGTAGGGTCCTTTCTTTCTTTTTCCCCTGAATTTTCTACCGTGAAGTAATCGCTCGTCAATCAGAATTGACCCGTTCGCTCGGAGACTTCACACGGAGACAGTTCTTCCGTGAGTTGTCGTCAGTCGTGCGGAACTCCAAGTAGCAAGACACCTGATTCTTTGTAATGTTTGTGGGTGAATAAGCCAAGTTATGCTTCTCCCGAGCGCAGATCATTCCCTGACGTGGTTCTTACGGAAAATCCCAGGACTGTATTAAATTTCGTACACACTTAAATTACCATGAGGTCTTACCAAAACGGATTGAGTAGCGGAGGCATACATGGCATAGTTGGGGGGCGGGAGCCACATAGTTTCGGCAGCGATCTGAAGCCGGATCTGCAGTGAGATCGCCGATTTGAACATGAATTGCCAGTTAAACATTTCGAGAACAATCGGAGTACATAGTCATCTGGAATGAGGCCGTCTTGCCTGCGGGAAGAGGAAACAATTCGAAACTGATTCTACGGACGCAAAACATGTTCTTAGGATCGCTGCGGACCCGGCTTGATAAAGACTGGTAGAACACTTACCAGTAGTTACAGGTCGAGTCTGATGTGCAAGGTCGCATGCCGACGAAGTTAGATTAAATATTGCTTCGTTTTGTTATTCAACGGCTTGTATTTGCTTGGATTCTTTGGATCCAGCTCTACAAGCATTTCTGAAACTGATGGCCGACAGCATGTGTTGTAGGTATCCTTAGCTGTGAAAAAAGGAGGTAAGATTAGAGCCAAATAAACATCTAGACTCTAAGTATCCTTACCTTAACTTGAATATTGTAGCGAATAGAGGTGCCTTCATGAAGTGCACGAAAGGATTAGTTTAGAGTTAGTTTACATCGTCGGTCAGTACCTACCACAAGGCTGTTATTATATTAGCGGTTCGCCGGTTACATTATATGTACCTACCTGAATATTTCTTGGAAGATGTCACCTGAACTTTAACGCCATGTAGCTAGTAATAGTTTCTATATCGGCTATTTATTTTGATCTCTCATCTCCCACTTGTAGCGCACAAAATGCGAAGAAGACGCCTAGAACTGCAGCATCCCGTATTACTCTATAACTTATACCAAAGAACTCTTCATCCTCCTTTTGTTTCATCGTACGGAATCTTGTAATAGGGAGATTTCAAGTGTAAATAATTAGTAGGTACATGGCGCTTATGGTTATTATTCGTTTGTTAATTGAATTTGGTTACAAGTTTACGTGCTACATTGTACGAGCTCTGACTGTCAGTGGCGTGACTTGTGACGTCACTTGACTTTTTCTGTGAGATCCGAAGGGTGTCGTAGATTTGAAGGTTTTAATGTGACGCGTGGTCTAGAAATTTGTTAGATATGAAAGTTTAAGCAAAAATATATTTTCTCCAGCCTATATAGGTACGTTCCACTGCTGGGCACAGGCCTGCTCTCGGAGGGTTTGGGCTATGTAAATGTAAAGACTAGATATTGTTATTGACTCCCAGAATGCAGTCCAAGTTTGGAATTCCGGTTGCGTATGTGACGTTTGCCGGTCATCTTCCTACGTTCTCGAAGTGCATGCTTGGTTTTGTATTGCATATCTCCTCGTAAGAGGAACTCGAGGGTTATGTTCCTAATGCGAGACGTTCCAGGTATGAGATAGGCACGAGGCAGTATGCTTGATATGTTGTCTATTATATTGTACGTTAGTAATAGCGAGACCATAAACCGTGAATACGGAAGTTAATTTGAATACTCATTGTAGGTGTATATTAATTCATGCACAAAAATATTTACCTTGCTACTCCGCTACTCACGTGCAAGATAACCAAGCCTGTGTGAAATATATATGTTTTTCATGCAACCCTCCCTCCACTACTGCCAATAAAACACATATAAATCCCACAAACTTAATTATCCCTTACACCACACAAACACTGACGCGTTTAGATCACTCTACGGGATCATTATCAAAGTTTAATGAGCACAACTGTTACGCATGCAGACCACAACGTCGTACTCGTCGTAGTCGTCGAAAAACTTATATATTTCACACAGGCTTGGTTATCTTGCACGTGAGTAGCGGAGTAGCAAGGTAAAAAATTTTTGTTTATTGAAAAGGACCTCCGCAAAGTAACGCCTGATTCAATAAAATAAATTAAAAAAAATATTCATGCGTTAATTTTAAGTAAATATGAAGTAAATTTTATTTTGGTACACGAAAACACAACTTACTCGGATGTCGTTAGTACAACTCCCGAAACTCGATCATGCGAAATAAAGATAATTTAATAAAATTACGTCGACGTTTCGGCTGTTAGTATAATTTATGAACACAATATTTCGTAAAATCTTTTACGAGCAGGTACATAGTTAAAAAAGGGCATGTTATAATAGGTTAGGTTTGATTTTATTCTTTAACTTTCCTAAAAAAATGGTTCAAACGCCAGCACAGTTTCAATCAATTAGACGAAACCATCATTCGACCAAAAATTACATTACTTCGGACAAAAATATTCAAGCATCCAACATATACACCAAACAAACTTTGTACTAGGTAAGTTTTTAAAACATTAGTTAGTAATATTGACATACAGTGTGTATGACAAGATCGTGACCGGCATAATTTTAATTTTTAAAATGCCACACTATGAAAAAAGGTACTGGCTGAATAGCCTGATCTATTACGTACAATGCTCTGTAAAAAAAAGAAAAAAAAACTTGACCGTCTCCCGCCAAAAGCATATTTTCCAAAATGAGTGCCGCGTATGCTACACGATACGAAGCAGTGTTCCTCTGTACACATCCGAAGGGACCCAAAATGACTCGTGATCGGGCCGCTAAGTACATGAATAAGTCGAAGGCGTTTGTAAACTAGCGGGTAAAGAGATACACTGAAACAAAAAACGTCAACGACGTACCAGAACGCGGGAAAACAAAATCAACCTCCTCTGCAGAGAATAAGCGGATTTTACAAATATTTATGAAAAATCCACTGTTATCTTTGCGTTCTGGGCAAGAAAAGTTGCAGAAAAATGGTTTATCTATATCTATAGATACAATACGGAAGCGTTTGATGGAAAATGGATTCAAATTTCGAAGTACGATGAAGAAACCGCTCCTTATAGGAAAACACACGGGAAAGAGATTGTCATGGGCGAGTGAAAACAAAAACCGGGATTGGAATAATATAATATTTTCAGATGAAGATTCATTTCGGTCTGCTAATTACTCGACTAGGGCTTGGCTTACGGCTGATAACAGATTGCTCGTGCGGACCGTGAAACACCCAGTAAAGGTGCCTCTTTGGGGATGCTTCTCAAAGCACGGTTTCGGCCTTTTGCACTTGTTCACTGGTACGCTAGATGCCCTTAAAATGGCCAAAATTTATGAAAAGGCACTGTTACCTTCCGCTAAGACGATGTTCCCAAGGCATAATGCGTCATGGATCCTGCAAGAGGATAATGACCCTAAACACCGAAGTCGGGTTTGTACTGCGTGGAAGGCCGAAAATGGCATCGATGTTGTGGATTGGCCCTCACAATCACCCACCAATAGAAACCAAACCAATAGAAAATGTATGGGCGTGGATGAAGCTAAAATTGCGAGGAAAAAATACGGTTAGCGTCGCCAATCTATCTCGAGAACTGAAGTTCATATGGAGGTCTTTACCCTACAGTTTCGCTGAAAACTTAGTTGAAAGTATGCCTCATATATGCCATGCCATTATAGAAAATTCGGGAGACTGGACACCTTATTAAAAATAAAGCATGAAATTGTAATAAAATAACTGTTAAATTAGAAAATTTCGCATGATAAATCTTTTTTGTTTAGAAGTTTAACCGGTCACGCTTTTATCGTACATAGTGTACATAATACACATATCTGGAAGGTGTGTATGTGACCTATGAACCTATATGTTTTGGATGAATGAACTGGAGATTCTGTGTGTGGTGGATTTAGCCGAGAAGCCCCGATCTTCCACCAGGACCCTTGGACGTGGCGGCGGGACGATTAAAGCGTTGAGTCGCGGGACCCCGTTTATATCCTACAACGTCTAATTCCCCCAAAGGGTAGGCAACCTAACTAAGGTAACAAGACCTTAAGGCTACGTTTAGCATGATTGTGGGCGCATAGGTGTAAAGGGAATCAAAATAATAAGTAATATTAACCTACCTAGGTACCTATAAGTCTATACACCCACAAAGGACACAAGAACGAGAGGACAAGGGCAATGATCTACGGTAGATAACTCAGCGTTCCCTAGAGCGGTGTAATCCTTTTCAAACTTAGTGTTTGTTGTATTTAATTCTCAAAGGAAAACCCGGTTGTGAACCAAGGGCCGCACTTTAGGGTCGCCTTTAGAAAATCTAGACAAAGATAACGTGATTAGTGGTTGAGTCTAGTGCTGAGTCTGACACAGGCCTTGGTGAAATCTCTTAGACACTACTTTTCCTCTTCAATTCATGCGGGCTCTGAAAAGGGTCGTAGGTATTCGTTCATGAAATCTGCTGAAATCTTAAGACGGTGAACTCTACGATGTATGGCCAAAAGTTCTTTACAGATTTGGAAAAAAAAGCGTACCTACGAGTTTGGAAACTAGGTCTTTATCTGTAGGTACTGATTTAAAAAAAAAACTGGCGAATTGAGAACCTCCTACTTTTTTAAAGTCGTTTAAAAACAGAGATTAACTTCGATTGTGCGTTTTGGGGTAAATCTTAGACTTAGGTATACCTACATTATATTGACTTCTATTAGACTTCATGTGCCCCTATCCACACCGTGCAGTACAAACTTACAATACAATACAATACAAATACTCTTTATTGAACACCACAAATCAGTACAAAACAATACAGAAACAAAGAACAAAGTGGACAATAGGCGGTCTTATCGCTTAATAGCGATCACTTAGGTACATCTTATCTTTCTAACTTTAAAAACATACCATAACATTTGACCTTGCAGATATCCACGTAGTTAAGTCACTGATAAACTTACTGATAACCAATTAACTGTCGTTTGTATGACTATACGTCATCTCTAGGAATTATTTACAAGGGTTCCGCACTGGAAAGGTGTCAATTGCATCCTTTTAAGCTGGATACTCATCTGCAAGTTGTTACCGTGACTGGTTGCACGTTATATGTACTAAAAACCCTTGTGTTTTTTTTAAATATTAAAACCGACAAACGGGCATGCGGCGCACCTGATGGTAAGTGATCACCGCCGCCCATGGACAACTACAGCACCAATGGGACTGCTAGCGCGTTGCTGGCCTTGCAAGAAATGGTACACTCGCCTCTTAAAGGTACCCATGTCATAGCCAGAAATACCCCAGCCGCCAGCCCATTCCAAATTTTGCACGTACGGGGCAAGAAAGACCGCTGGAATCGCACGGTGTTGGAGCACCAACCATCCGTTGCCGTGTGCCGTATCCGTGTGGTGTGGTGTTCCGCTCACGGCAGGTTCGCGAGTCACGTCCTACACTACTGTATTTACTGTATTTGGTTAAGCTAATGTTAAACAATGGGGACTATCGTTTCTTTGCTCACCAGTTGGCGCCACTGTTGACTAAGGTCCAGAGGTATAGCTGTCAAAGGCGAATATAATATCGGCGCCGAAGTTTTAAATCTTGAATCTCATTAAGTTTATTAATTATAAATAACTATCATCATATCGACTATACTGCGATGTAGTGCAGTTCCGTTTTGTTCGGAAAAAATAAATCCACTTTCAAAGCGTTCACATTAATCGCCAAATAATCAATATTTGCGATAATTTCCCGAAGGAGTTCACTTTTCAACTGGTAAATGAAAGAAATTGTAATTTATCTCACGAAACCTGCCAAAACCAGTGAAAAGTGAATGTTATTGGACCTCACGCGACACTAGCGCCTCTAGTGGCAAATTCACACGCGATAGCCCCCATTACGTTTTACGTGTTGCTAAGCCAGCATTCATTTTTGTGTCCATTTTACTCCTACCTAAATAAATACCGGTCGTACAAACTATGCTGTATTAATTTGTCCAAATAAATACATTGCCTTTCATTCTTTCTTACTAGTTCGGCTTCTTGTTTGAAAGTAAATAAGCTGTTTGAAGTTTGGGACTGGGAATAGTTCACAGAAAGTTGATGTTTCAGCTTTAGATTGGCCAACGCGCCACAGAACATTCGCCATATCGTACCACACGAAATGAGTTTCGACGCACTGCATCCGACAACTTTGAGCTAAAACTTCTTTATTTGAAACGAAATAAAGTTTAGCTTTGCCGTTCCCGGCGCCGGGGGCGTTTAGATTGTGCTGCGAAAATGTCAGAGCATCGAGAGTTGTGCGGAAAATTCGTTGGGTACGTTTAAATTTCATAAACTTCGGTTATTATTGGTGAATACCAACTCCGTCAAAGACTGGAGAACAGGGAATCCGTTTTGCGAAGCAAGTAAATTACTCAGTTGTATAAATATATCTACCCAAGTTTCGTATTTATATATGAGTCAGGCCCTAAATTTTGCCGCAAATGGCGCAACGGTGACGCTGACAGTGGCGGATTTACAAATTTTCAAGGTATAGGCTGAATTTTTGCCGCCCTTGCAAAATCTGTTACAGACTTCTTAAAATTTTTATTATGAGGTAAAAAAAAAAGGTCGTGCCCCAAATTTGCCGCTCCCAAAATCCCAAATTTGCCGCCCCCAAAATCTGCCGCCCTAGGCTCGAGCCTTCTCAGCCTTATGGTAAATCCGCCACTGGACGCTGAATAAAAAAATACCAGAAAAAGGGAGATTTAATATCTAAAAATATAACTAAACTACTTTTAGAACAAGATGAGCCCGAAATTTTACGTAGCAAGTGAAAACACAAAATATTATTTACGGCACGTACCTATAGATTGATGTATGAAACTAATGTCGTATCGTATATCGCAATATTTTGTTAATACTTGTTGTTTAGTATCCGCTTTTATTGTTAATGATATTCACGGCTATTATCAACACCATAATGATAAACTTTGTGTCACTTCTCTAGTGGAATCAAAACAAGCAATTATTTCCTGATACATATCGTGTTTGTTACGTAAGGAACTTAGTGCAGTATCGAGTTAGACTATCGATCTATAATGTAGATACCTGAAGTTGCAAGATTTTAATGTAAGCACCTTTTTTGTGACGAAGAGGAAATATTTATTGATGCCCTAGGCACGGGGAGGTAGGTACGTGTAGAGGTGTAAAAGTAACGAAAAAAAGCGTACCTTTATGTATTCGTTACTATTAACATGAGTACCCGTTACTTTCGTATCGTTACGTTACTCGTTACTTTGATACCTCATAACATAGCATAGAGCAGCGAATCAGTCGTGTCGTATTGCGTGCGAGTACAGTATCATCAACGGTGGTTGTGGTGTCGCTTCATTCGTAATTTGTAGAGCTACCCGGTATCGCCAGAGACGACGGCAATAGACCGGAAGGCATGTCACTGTTTCCGTGGAAGCTGGGTCAGGTGCTGGTGTGGGACGCTACCTGTGTAGACACACTGGCCCCTTCCCACGTCCACGGAATAATAGAGCAGGTGCGGCAGCAAAGGCGGCCGAAAAATTAAAGATAAACAAAGGTCAGACAAATAAAGGTCTGGGCTCCGACTACTACTTCCCGCCATTCGAGGTTGAAACCTTAGGTCCGTAGGGTCCCAGCGCGCATATGTTAATCAAGGAAATGTCTAAGAGGCTGATCGACTACAACTGAGACCAAAGAGCTGGTAGAGTCTTCGCACAGCGAATTAGTATAGCAATACAGCGGGGAAATGTTGCCAGCATCTTTGGCTCCATGCCGCGGGGGAGTACATTTTTAGATTTATTTTAATTAATTAAATTTATAGAAAACATTATTTATACATAATTACATACCTACGTAGCCGCGTAAGGTAGGCCTAAATTTTTTTCAATTTACCGTGTTTTGAACTAGACTTAATAGGTAAATGTATGAAAAAAGCGCTGCGGGTGTCTATGGACAGTGGTGATCATTTAACATCAGGTGACCCACTAGTTCGTTTGACTGGCCTCTCTAACATAAAAAAAAAACTACAGAACTATTACGGGATCTGCTGAATTTGCAATGAATTTACCATTTTGTTTTTTTTTTAATTCACCGAATAAGCGCGCGCATGCCTAAAACGCACGATCAGCAAACGTTTCCAAGCACGCATCAACTGTACTTATGTGAACTGAAACAGTTGTACCCAAAGTAACGAAATGTATCGTTACTCGGTACTTGATGGCTCACCCACTCAGTATCGAATACATACGGTTTGCTACAGTACTAGGTACTGGGGACTCCTCTCTGAAGGGGTATACCCAAAGTAAAACCTCTCCGGCGTAGCCGACAGTTCGGTGTGATGAGAACGCAGTGGGATCCCACAAGATTTTCATCACAAACCCTCTGGTGGCCCCAGGTTCCGCCAGACCCGAGTCAAGAGTCTTCCCTCAGACGATGAGACCGTGTAATGCAGGTAGGTACTTAATTAGATTTAGAAATCATTTAATACGTACATCTTTCATTTGTTTTCTACTCTCTGCTCGTATTATCTATTTACTACTTACCCATATCCCTCACTATGGGCCTTATGAACAAGCTCAAAGTAGCCCAAAGAGCTATGGAGAGGGCTAGATATGCTGGGAGTCTCTCTGCGAGATCGAATCAGAAATGAGGAGATCCGTAGAAGAACCAAGGTTACCGACATAGCCCAGCGGATTAGCAAGTTGAAATGGCGGTGGGCAGGGCACATAGCACGGAGGACGGATGACCGATGGGGTCGAAAGGTCCTCGAGTGGAGACCACGCACCGGCAAGCGCAGCGTGGGCCGTCCACCCACAAGGTGGACCGATGACCTCATTAAGATCGGAGGATCGCGCTGGATGCAAGCCGCTTCCAACCGGTCTTATTGGAGATCTAAAGGAGAGGCATATGTCCAGCAGCGGACTTGTAATGGCTGAAATGATGATGATGATGATGACTTACCCATAACTTCTTGTGTAAACCATAGTCAGTACTTGATACCTTTTTAAAATTAAGTACTTGCTTACCTAACTAATTTCAAGTTATGACCTATTTTTATTGCAGGTACGTAGAAATTACCTTAGCACAACTATAATGTCGTTTAGATAGTCAGATGGTTTTTTGACTCAAAGTAAAGCAGTATAGTGCATTGTACCGATGGTTATACCCGAGTAAATAGAAAAAAGTGACAATTACACAAATTAAAAATGATGGCCTACAACGATGTAGCCGCTTTAACTAATAATAAATCGGTAAGCAATTGTTTGGTTCAATACATAATAATATACTCGCAACGATACCGGTGACGATATTATTAATATCGCTCGCCCTTTAGTAATATTTACCTACGTAACAATTAACAAAATACAGTCAAAAATAAAAGAAATGTCAGTGATAGAATTTTTGCGCTGAATGAATTTTATTATCTTTTTATGTAACTATAAAATATTTTCCACTCGTCAGCTTCTTTTAATAATCTACAATACAGCATGATAATATTATTTTATAATTTTAATTATTGAACTTACATTACTATTATAGTAGTTATTGAACCATAATTTCGGACTATAATGTCCTGAACTTCTAAACAGGGAAGACTTATAGGAGAAAATGGTGCTAATCTTATTAGGTATTTTAACTGGCATCATCTGTGACAAAGATCAAAACGTCACACAAATAGAGCAGTCATTATTCACCCAGCAATATATGCAAATAAAATGCACAGCAACTATTTATCTATTTAAATTGCAACGTCCTGTATACTTATACCTTATCGCTCACGTCATACAACTATATTCATTGACATATAAGCCACAATCGCATAGTTTATATCACAGTCAATTATACGGAATACACCGACGAGTATTGCTTGTTAACATGCAGTGTTAAAAATATAAACAAAAGACACACTAGGTGTTTTGTGGCCAGTTTTTAATTGGATGTCTAATAATTAAAAGTGACAATGTGCTATAACTCCCTACTCCTAAGTTTAAGGCGAGGATGTGTGAAAAATCGTTTGATTGGAGATACATTTAGGTTCAACAACGTACGTAGTTTCAGTGTGAAAGGATTTAATTTCAATGTAAGTACCTGAATACCTTTTTTAATCACTCAAAGCTACAATTCCGAAGTAATTGAGATGGACGGTTGGACAAAAAAATTGGGTATCCCCTGCAGTTCCGTATTGGATTTTCCGGATCAGTTATTCTAGCCTCAAAAAGATTTTCAAAGCAACCCGCCCCAAAATACGAACGTTTGAAATTTTCTGCCATAACCTGCGATCCGGTGGCTTGGGAATGTCAAGTCTAATCTCATTTCTGCACGCACATCGGCTCAAATTTTCGAACAATATTTGTATTTGGTATTTTATATTGGTATGCTTGAAAAATACATCTGCCTGTCAAACAACCTTTACAGTATTAATTAATATGTATAGAGTATATTTAATTCTAAAATAATGTGAGAAGTTTTCTGTGATACGGTTACAAAATTAAAATTAATTATAAAAAATAAAATTAAATAGTTCCCAGACTAATAATAAAAATAAAATAAGCACGAAGTATTTTTTTGGATAGATTATCTATTCTTCGTTACATTTCCTGAACATTTTTATATTATATTTCTATTTGTTTTTATACGTTTCGACTTAAGTACCTAGGTATTATAATAACTTTCGATGCAACCTGCCCCCCCCCCCCCTCAGATCTGCTTTAGCTAGGAAATCTCCAGCCTACTCTCACCCACACGCCTACAACAATATCTGCAAAGTTTGTGATATTAAGCATCTTTCGGATCCAAGAGCAAAAAAAAAAAGGTTCAAGAGAAAAAATATCTAGTAACATTATCTTACATGGCAACAGATAAAGTAGTTCGTAATAAATCGTAAGTTAAACAATAATAAAAATAAATATGCCATGCTGCTCTAATTTAATTCATATCATGCGGGATTTTCACCCAAACATACTAACACACACACACACACTTGTGAATTGTTATGTTATGTTCTCCGCTGCGAACTTTCTATCTCGACTACTTACTTAAAATCGCTCTCGCAGACGCCCAAATACAGGCTCAGCCTAGCTTAGAGTCTGATGAATATTTTCTTAGTTAAAACCGCTTATTTAAATAAACTATAAGTATTTTTATTTATACATCAGTAGATATATCTATAATTTCTGTCAATAGATAATGCCAAGGGCAAAGTCTTAGCAATTTACGACGCATATCTGCTATATTTACCTACCTATATACCTAACATGGACAGCAGCTGCTAATCTGTTTATTACCTAGCGTTTATCTGTCATTTAGTACAATACTTCGTGTTTTGTAACTAGGCACCAAAGAATATGGAAAAAACAAAAGTCACCCTTCATTTGTCTCAATCATATCGCATCCCGAATAATCCCAACGGAAATCAAACAGGACGATCATAATAATTATAGATCCCTTGTTCACAAACCCAATACACAAAACACATAAACGTAATTCGTACAAATACACACATACTCTTTCCTACAGGGGTAGGCAGAGACTGTTTTGTTCCACTTGCTACGATCCTGACATACCTCTTTCACTTCATCCACATTCATCAATCTCTTCATATATATGCTCGTCGGTTTCGGGTACTCCTGACCTGACCTTCATCCAAAACGTCCCCAGTTCGGTCACGGTACGTCCGTCTAGATCTTCCCCCCCCCCCCCCCCCCAACGCACCCATTCACACTCCCCATATAAATTCTTCTTTCATCCATCCTCTCTACGTGACCAAACCAACTAAGCATACTTTTTTCTATCCTAGTTACTACATCTTCTGTCTCACCAGCACATTCCCTTATCACACTCTTCCTTATTCTATCTTTCAGTGATACAGCTTCCATACTTCTTAACGCTCTCATTTCTACTGCATTTATTTATTCTACTTTCATGCTGCTTTTGCCATACCCAACTTTCCCTCCCGTACAAATGTATACATAATAATTGTGTAAGAGTGTCGCTCAGACATTATATTATAATTATAATATTAGATTATAATTTCTGAATGACACACGATCATAAACTAATGTATCGTGTTCAATTAAAGCAATTTCCTTTCCTTGTACTGACTTAGATATTGAATGACAAGTTCGCTTACTCCTGAGTTTGCGTATCGTAAATCGCTGCAGAGTCCATAATAAGAATGAAGAAAAGCCTCGTTATTATAATTTTGTTTTTTACATAATCCAACATCAGCGATTTTCTTAAGATTCTATTATATATTTGAGAAAGGAATCGAGGCCGAATTTTGCCTGTAATTTCGGAAATATCACAGTATTCACATATTTATTCATACGAAATAATGTTTGATGAGAGAAAATTGTCTCGTTATTTCCGTATTATTTCTCTTAAGGGATCATGTTTATTTTGCTACCTTTATTTCATGTTATACGCTTGGATGGAGGTATTTTGCCTAGATGATGTAGAGAAGAGTGTTGCGGAGTAAATAACGTCGAAGAGAGCTGTCATATTATTATATTAGCAGTGAGGGTAGATTAAGATTATGCATGTTGAGGGTAAGAGAAAATAAAATAATAAACACCAGTCATAGCTTGAACCTTGTGTTTGATTGTCGCGTTCCTAACATAACATGGCGCAGCCGAAGTAAATAATTACGGACATTAATAATAAAAAGTGCAATAAAAAGTGGAAGTTAAAATAATAATATAATATGGAATCTGTCTTATCTCCGCCGTCGTCGTTTAATTTCGATGAGAATATTATTAACACTGCGACGGGTAATACGTTTCAAGCGTGGGAGAAATGGAAAAAAGGGTTCCAAATATATCACAAGGCCTGTGAACTCCAGAAGAAATCTCAAGAAAGTCAATTGAACATACTGTTGCATGTAATTGGCGAACAGTGCCGGGAAATAATCGATCAATCCCATGAAAAATATACGACTTTAGAGGGTGTGTTAAGAAAGTTAGATGAACACTTTGAAACCAAGAAAAACGTAACGGTCGAACGACACCGGTTTTTTACTCGAGAACAAAAGGAACATGAGTCGATTGACCAGTACGTGTTTGAATTACGCAAGCTCGCTCAATCGTGTGAGTTTGGAGATCTAAATGATGGGCTGATAAAAGACAGACTGATTTGCGGAGTTACAAGTGCAGCGATACAGGAACGATTATTAAGAGAAGATAACTTGACGTTAAGTAAAGCGTTAGAGTTGTGTCGGGCCGCAATTGTTTCGAGAATGTATTCGGAAAACATTAAACGAGAAAAAAATGTTAATGAAATAAGACACAATGCTGTTGAGGTAGGAACACAGAATGAAGTTTGTGCGTTACGACAGCAAAGGAAAAATTATTCGGAAGCGAGATCGAGCGACATCGGCGCGGGCGCCGGGCGAGGTTGGTTCGGGCGCGGTAGGCAGCACGGAGGAGCGGGCGGCGCGGCGCGCGCGCGCCCGGTCCCGGCGGCGCAGCGCTCGCCGCAGCAGCAGCGTGCGCCCCCCGCGGCGGCTGGCGCTTGCGGCCAGTGCGGCGGCCTTCACAAGCGGTACGACTGTCCGGCGTATGGCAAGAGATGCACGCGATGTTCGAGATACAATCACTTCGCCCGGGCATGTCGAGTCTATGTTGTGCAAGAATCCGAAGAGCAGGTAATAAATTCGATAAATAAATATAATTGTGATTGGAATGCAGAGTTAAAAATAAACAATGTATCGATCAATTTTAAATTAGATACGGGAGCAGATGTAAATGTATTACCTCGAAAATTTTTGTCTAAGATTGGAATTTCAGATAACGATCTGCTGAGAACTAAAACTAAATTGAGTGGGTACTCAGGAGAACTTATAAGCGTGGTGGGAAAAATATTTTTACGAGTTCACTATAAAAATAATATGTTTGTACTGGAGTTTAAAATTGCGGATGTTGAATCGATGCCTATACTTGGTCGTCATGCATGTACGGAGATGAACTTGATTAGGCGAGTCATGTCTTTGCAGTCGAGTGATAGGGTCCCAGATTTTATTCACGAGTATAGTGATGTATTTGCAGGAATAGGCTGTCTTCCTGGCAAATACCGTATCCAGTTAAAACCTGATGCGTTCCCCGTGATACATGCCCCGAGAAAATTACCTTTTGCGATTAGGGACGCAGTAAAAAATAAATTATTAGAAATGGAATCACAGCATATTATAGCAAAAGTTGAGGGTCCTTCAGACTGGGTAAGCAGCATAACAGTAGTGAAAAAAGCGAACGGTGACTTGCGCATTTGTTTAGATCCTAAAGAGTTAAATAATGCAATTAAAAGGGAACATTTTAGGCTACCCACACTTGATGAAATTGTATCAAATCTATCAGGTGCACGATACTTCAGCACTCTGGATGCAAGTTCTGGGTTTTGGCAAGTGGGGCTTGATGATAGTAGTGAATATTGTACATTTAACACCCCATTCGGTAGATATAAATTCCTTAGGATGCCTTATGGTATATGTTCGGCATCTGAAGTATTTCATAAAAAGATTTATGAAAATTTTGACGATTTAGAAGGCGTGTGCATGTATATAGATGATATATTAGTATACGCTCGTACAAAAGAAGAGCACGATGAACGATTAAGAAAAGTGCTAGAAAGGTGCAAAAAGGTTAACTTGAAATTAAATAAAAGTAAATGTCGCTTCTGTCTTGAAGAAATTAAATATTTAGGTCACCGAATATCTAAGGATGGCCTCAGCCCTGATGATTCGCACATTACAGCAATTAAAAATATGCCAATACCAAAGAATAGGAAGGATATTGAGAGATTTCTAGGGCTCGTTACGTATGTCGGTACATTCATACCAAATTTATCAGATAAAACACAACAGTTAAGACAGTTATTGAAAAAAGAAATTGAGTGGCACTGGGATGAAGGGCAGGAAAGGTGTTTTAATGAGTTAAAAAATTGTTTGATAAACCGTCCGGTCCTTCAATACTACAGTATGGAAGCACCTATAACCGTGTCAGTAGACGCAAGCAAAAGCGGTCTAGGTTGTTGCTTAATGCAAAACGGGTTACCAGTGTGCTACGCGTCAAAGTCATTAACGAACACGGAACAGAGATATGCTCAAATTGAGAAGGAGCTCTATGCGTGTGTTTTTGCGTGCGAACGATTCTATCCATATATCTACGGCAGGTCGGACGTCACTATTGAAACCGATCACAAACCGTTAATAAGCATAATAAAGAAACCCATAGTCGATGCCCCGTCTCGCCTTCAGAGAATGTTATTAAGATTGCAACGTTATACATTTAAACTGGTATACAAAGCAGGCAAATATCTGTACGTGGCGGATGCATTATCGCGCGCGTACGAGCCGGGGGCGGCGGGGGCAGCGCGCGCCGGGCACGCGGGCCGCGGCCTGCACGATGAAGTGTGCGCGGTGCAGCGCGCGCTGGCCGTGCACGCCGCCACTCATCTTACTGATTCACAGTTCCTCGCGTTGCAAAAACATACAGATACCGACATCGAATTAATTCAGTTAAAAAAGTATATCATAAAGGGGTGGCCTGCTCATAAAAAAGAACTGGTGGATGTCGTAGGACCTTACTGGAATTATAGGGACGAACTTACTACAGCACAGGGATTAATCTGGAAAGGAGACAGAATAGTGGTTCCGAAAGCGTTGAGAAAAGAAATGTTGTCTAAAATACATATTGGGCACATGGGCATAGAGAAATGTAAATTGAGAGCGAGAGAGGTGATATTTTGGCCGTGTATAAATAACGATATTGATAACACTGTAGGAAATTGTAACGTCTGTCTGTCGCATAGAAAACTTAATCAGAAGGAAGAGTTGATTCCTCATGAGATTCCAGATGAGCCGTGGTCCAAGGTAGGCGTGGATTTGTTTCAATTAAAAGGAGTTGATTACTTATTATTAGTTGACTACTACAGTAAATTTATGGAAATAATAAAATTGGTAACAACGACGTCCGAGCACGTAATACTTTGCTTAAAAGATATTTTTAGTCGGCAGGGCATACCCAAAACGGTAATGTCTGACTGTGGACCACAATTCACATCCATGAGGTTCAAAGAGTTTGCAGATGAATGGAACTTCTCGCACATTACGTCCTCACCGCGATATTCCCAGTCTAATGGACAAGTTGAACGCACAATACAGTCTATAAAAAACATCATGATCAAAACGTCTGAGAGCCATACTGATTACAGGCTAGGTTTGCTCGAGTACCTGAATACACCAATATCTAACAACTTAGCATCCCCCGCCGAGCTGTTGCAAAGTAGAAAGTTTAGAAGTATTATTCCAATACAATCTAAATTACTAAAACCGAAAATACAAAGTAATGTAAAAAGCAAGCTATTAAATAAACAAATCACTCAGAAAAAGTATTATGATCGTGGATCTAAAAATTTAAGCTACTTTAAAATAGGTGACCAAGTAAAGACACTGCTCGATGTAAATAAAAGAGAATGGGTATCTGGAACCATAACACAGGCATTAGGCGCGCGTAGTTATCGAATCAAATTATCGAATGGTAGTAGTATCGTTCGAAATCGCAGACATATCATACGCGACTCGCTGCAGAGACGTGACGCGCCTGACGACTTCTTCTTTGACTTCGATGATATAGCCCTACGCAATGATACATCGATCCCACCACCTAATGTAAACAATAACTTGTTCCCACCGACTAATACCGTTACTCGTTCTGGCAGGATAGTGAAGGCTCCGGATCGATTGGGTAACTGGGTGTAAAATGAAGATCGGTGCATACTTGATTTAAGATCATAAAATGTATACCTAAATTAAAAAAAAAAAAAAAAAAAATGCATTAACATAATTATTCTAGCAAATAGGGTCTGCTGTAATTTATATAAAATGATAACAATTGTAAACTGATATTGGTATTATATTATGACAAGATACTAAACTTAATTTAAACCATGTAAGATGAAGTATAGTAAGATACCTACACAATAATTGTTATAATCAAATTTAATGTGTTACGAATACAACTATTCTTTTGTAATGAAATTCATTCAATTTGTATGCATGTTAGCGTTACTAATGTTATGAGTATTTTTTAATGAATAGATAAATTAAAATGAATTTGTTAATGTTCAAAATTAAAATCAAATTGAAATTTATTTGATATGTAATCATTAAACTTAAACTAAAAAAAATAAAAATAAACGGTAGATAAAAATAAATATAGGTAGGTATATCGTCTAACATTGAAATGTCATTAGGTAATATTAAATAAAACTGAATATATTTATATAGTAACTAACAATGTTGGTTAAAAAAAAAAAATATTTCCATATCTAATCATTATTTTAATGTCATCAGTGTTTACCTATCACTAGATAGATTCAAAAACAATATATTTGAACGATTACCTATGAGTAATTGTCATCAATTTTGTTTTTTTTTTCTTTGAAAAAGGAGGATGTCATATTATTATATTAGCAGTGAGGGTAGATTAAGATTATGCATGTTGAGGGTAAGAGAAAATAAAATAATAAACACCAGTCATAGCTTGAACCTTGTGTTTGATTGTCGCGTTCCTAACATAACAAGAGCAAAATAAAAACCACCTCGGGCTAAAAGGCGACCCTCAGAAGCTTTCAATGCAAGAACAACTGTGCCAATCAAAACGGCGTAATGTCCGCGTGCTACCAAAAGACATACGACCTTTTAGATGAAGGCCTGCTGCAGCGAACTGTTGCTCTTTAAGATTTTTTGCGACCGTCGAAACTGCGAGCTCTCGGTGTGAGCCGAATGTTGCGAAAATGTGCGGTAAAAATTTCGTAAAACATTTTCTTGTTACTCAAGTGTCTTGGTGAGTAATCAGCAAATGTAGTTCGGATCTTTTCCGTGTCAAAAATTGTGTTTCGGTGTCAAATTACGCTGGGCTTTTCGCATATTTCGTATAAATTTTATACCATAGTTTTTAGAATAGCCTCTGCTATTAATCGATGTCCATGAATGTTAATAAAATAAATGTAGGTAGGTACTGTCATGTGAGCAGTCCTGTCGGGATAAATAAGGGCATCAGTTCTTACGATTATTTTCGTATCAACCTAATGTTTATTAAGATACACGGCAGTAAGGTATTTTTAGGGCAACCCGGATCGTGAATTGTCCTTTAGACTTGATAACTAGAGCAGAATTATTAAGTAATAAACAAAATAAAGATCCTTGTGATAAGCCATCTTTATTGTGTTAAACCAATTAGAGGTCGCTGATAATGACCAACAACAATGAACTTTGTTACTATCAAACAATGTAGGTAACGTATTTGTTATAACCTAATCATTCGTGTTTTGAATGTTAGATTTCTTTATTAAGTGTAAGTTAAGTATGTTATTCAGTTTCTTACATTTAATTCGTACTTACACACAGGTCACGTCTTTATTCCTCACGGTAGACAAAGTCTAGAGTAACAAGACGTAAATACCATGTTTAGAATGAATGATTGTGGGAATACAGGTGGAAAATAGAAACATAAAGCGACTGGCTGCATCGCCTTTAACAAGATTCCTAAGATTTTCACCCGTTCCTTTGGCTTTGGGGACATTCTATGTTTTTTCTTTACTTCTAGAGCAGCATGGAAGGGCAATAGCGCTGTTATTGAATTTGTTAAAAAATGATAAATTCATTCCACCAACGGATTACTATGTAATCGTGGTTGCAAGACATGCAACGGCCACATGAGGTAATAAACCGATTATCAGCAGTAATACTGTTTTAGATAAGAAGTAATAAGATAAAATAATGCGATACGATCTAGCACGTGGATAAAGTGTAATTATATTTGGTAACTAACCGCAGTACCCAAGTACTGTAGGCTTATTGTCTAACTCGCTCGCAATCGCCATCGTGTTCATTTTGACAGTTCATGTATGGGCTGACAATTGGCATCGGAATCAGCTAGCTGGCACATTCATACAAGAAACACTATAGCGATTGCGAGCGAATTAGACAATAAGCCTACAGATCAAGGTAAGGTCCCAAAGCATTTACAACAGTCTTCTACGTTACCAAAATCGTAAAAATGAACTATGAAATAAAAGCAGCGTGCAACTTGTGGACAAGTTACGCAAAAAAAACATTCAATGCCCTGCACATCCAATGCAGGGTGCTGTTGGGGTTGCCGGGCCTTTGTAGAGCATCAGGTATGTTTGCAGAGGCTCGTACTGACTTCTTTTCGGTTATTCGGAAGAGAACAGCCTCCTTGATGTGACGTGTGCGCGGCGACAACAACCCCCTGCGATCGGTGCTGGTTTCACACTGGGATTCAGTACACATGGGGTCCAGAGGCCTTGTATATAATGTTATGTGAACCAAGGCTTAACTAACATAGGATAAGGTGATGTAAAGTAAACTAACACCCATGGCCTTGGTCTGAAATAAATGTTTGAATTGACTTGAATTGAAAAGCAACCTTGCTACGAAGACGACATCATATACGTCGAGGGATAGGAAGGTTTTTATCGGGTATAAAATGAACTGTAATAGTTATTTGTGTCGTAAGCGAGCAAAACGATGTATTTACGAGGGCGCTACATTGAATCCAGAGCGTAATGAGGGATTCAAGTGTTAACGCCCAAGATGAAAATAACTTTGCTCCCGAGTGGCTCATACAACTTTTCACACCGAACATTAAAAAACTTGTAAAATGAATTCTAAATATAATTAAAAAGCTATCAGCATAGAAAATGGCGTGGTTTTACAATTATCAACTTCAAAAAATTGCATTTTCAAAAAAACACTAGAGAAAAGCATTGAACAGAAAATTTGCACTTTGACAGGGACTAAAGCTTACTTTTCTGAATGTGAGGTGTAAAAAGGTATTATTTACACTCGTTGACACAAATAATTAAGAAGGTAAATAGATCAAGGTTCATTTAGTTGTCGCTAACAAGCGTGCAACATCCATTAGATGCATGACGTTGAGTGCAAACGTTTTGCATTGCACTTACAAACTAAACTACATCGGAACAAATGTAGAATAACGTGGGTACTACTTGCCGTTGACATAGTGTTAAGAAATTTGGCAGTCCGAATATCACTAATCAGAAGAATAGCTTTGTTTTTACTTTTTGAACCATGCAATTTTCCGGGATAAAAAATAGCCTATGTGTCAATCTAGGGTATCAGCTATCTCCGTTCCAAATTTTATCCAAATCCATTCAGTAGTTTTTACATGAAAGAGTAATAAACATCCATCCATCCATACTTGCAAACGCGTTTATAATATTAGTAGGATAAGCTTATTTTTTCGTAACTGTCTTATGAACCGCTTGGCTGTTTTTTTGTTTTTAGTGTCTGTCGACCCCGTAAGGGATAAAGTCGTGATTTGCACGTAGGAATTGCTATGAAAGATAATATTGCCAAGTAACTATACAATATCTTTTCTTTTTTTAAGTAATTGCTTCTATGTAGTGAACGAATCCACTCATTAAGTTCTCAATTCAAAATTATGCGAGTTTAAATAATAATAAATTAACATTAATCCTCATGAGTATGACAATAAGAATCACTAGAACTTCTCTAATGAGGGCAAACAACTTTTGTCGATAATCACTGCCATTTAAATTGTTAAAGCATTTATTTAACTAAGTGTTTGACATCTCATTATAGCTATCAAACAATGATAACCGTTCTTGTTTCGTACGGAGTGTTTTATCATTTTATTTTCACGAGCCTACTGCGTACGTCGTGTTGCAATGAAATACTGACTTTAGTGACAAATACAGTACTTAAAACAATACTGACAGTGAAACGAAGTGCAGGAAAAGTGAAGTGATACAAAATGTTGTACTTGAGTTCTCAATTTGCGAGAAAGTTTGGGAGAAGGTTTTGTACAGTAGCGGGCAGCGAAAAACCGCCTTTTATTACCAACATCAACTTAATGTCTGAGGTAAGATTATAAGATACATACATACACATACTCAAATCACTATTTTGATTCCATTTTCCATCTATACGCCCATAATCTTGCTAAACGTGGCCTGTAGGTCTTGTCACCGTGGGCTCTGTCTACCCCGTAAGGGATAAAGACGTGATTTATGTATGTGTGTTGTAGGTTTCTTTAATGGGACAACTTTCGCTCCTTCCCGCAGTGAACCGTGGGTTTGTGGAGCGCTTGTCTAATACTTAAGTAGGTATTATGTCTAAAAATTCCTTCGACAATGGTGTATAACAATGGCGTGGCGTCCATAGAACTCGACTGCCACCGGCTTGCCTATTTCAAGGCAGTTGGGCACTTTTATTGCGCAGAATTAAGCTGGTCTTCTGATATACTTGACGCCGCGCCACTGGTGTATAAGGTTATTAATCCCACAGATAAGGGATTTGTGGTTAAGCATATTGGCATGTTTTTTGTTTTTTTTTTCTGAGAGAAACAGTTTTTTTTTAACGCGTGTTAGGGGACTTTTATCTACGGAGCGTTTTGCTGCAACCCAACCTCTTTGAAGGATCCGTCCCTGACTCCTTCATTAAAAACACTGATATAAGTTTAACGATGTCACGTTTTATCAGCTTGTTGTGAAATTTGTTATTGTGTGAAACTAGTTTTATCTACAGCATTTAGGGTTACGTATTTTAAATGAGAAAACTTAAAGTAGAAATGAGAAACCTAGGTTCGCTTGCCTTTCAGTGCCGTTGTGGCCTAGTTGTCTGAGCTGTGGCCTCTAGTCAAGCAGAGGGCCGTGAGTTCAAATCCCGGGCTCGCACATCTGAGTTTTCGGAATTAATACATACAAAAATCGCGTCTTTATCCCTTACGGGGTAGACAGAGCCAAAGTTAACAAGACTTAGGGCACGTTTAGCATGATTATGGCCGTATAGATGGAAAAGGAAATCAAAATAGCGATGGGTTGCTAGCCGCATCGCCTATAACATGATTCCTAAGATTTTCGCCCGTGGGCTTTTACTATCTGCGCGGGACTAAACAACTGGTACATTCTATGTTTTGTCTTTACTCTCAGACCAGCTTGAAATGTGCGAAAATACATTTGATTTTTACCATGAGCTATTCAGTGAGGGAAAACCTCGTCTGCACACATCCTGCGAAGCAATTCAATGGTATGTGTGAAGTTCCCAATCCGCACTGGGCTTGCGTGGGAACTTATGGCCCAAGCCCTTTCATTCTGAGAGGAGGCCTGTGTCCAGCAGTGGGACGTATATAGGCTGGAGATGAGGTTTCGCTTACGTTCAATAAATCAAAATCAGCTCTGTGGATTGCCGCAGCATTACGGTAAACGTACTTGCTGCATTGGGATGATGTAGAAATATACCCTCTTTATACACTGGTTTGCACTTGTTTTGGATTTTGCTATTTGTTTCGGATGTGATTAATTAAGTGATTAAGTATTGTTACTATGTACTGCATGCTTCAAATTAATTGTAAGTCTTTAAATATTCTCATTTAAGTGAATTTCTGTAATTCTTTTGAGAATAAAGTATCTTTAACCCGAAATGTGGCCCTTTTGGCAATATTCGGCTCTCATTCGTCGTTTGTAACCCCCTTATTCATAAACGCTCTATAGGCTTCTGCTGACTTAGCAATCGTTTGTCCTTATCTGTCACTTTGACATTTACCTTTCACAGATAAGGACAAACGATTGCTAAGTTAGCAAAAGCCTATAGAGCGTTTATGAATTTTATTTTTTGTGTTGTGTCGAATTTTTGTCAATAAAATGTATTTCTTCTTCTTCTTCAAGAAGGATTGTGGGCATGCCCACCGTGCTTACCTCTGCGGATCCGCTGTAGCCGTAAGTTAGTGTTAAATAGGTTATTTTCACCGTCCATAACTAAACAGAACTTGGGCACAGCTTACCAAGTTTCAGTTTCAGCCCTTTACAAAGTCGGTGTAATCCCTAATGTAGATTGTAGATCTAAACTTGGAAGCCTGCGGTTTATACTTTACGTTTATGGTTGTTTGCATCCAAACTGCGACCAATTTTTGAGCTTGTTCTTTGTACATAACCAAGTTACATTACCTGCACTAGTAAAACCAACGTTGGATGATTAATTTGGATTACTTCAGGTTTAGGTGCGGCGAAACATGTTGGTTTTACTTTAAAAATAGTCTTTATTTTACCTTAGAATGTCCTAGTAATGTAACTTGGTTATGTACGAAGAACAAGGGGATTTTTGGAACCACATCTGTGAAAATACGACTCGAAAGTGGTAATGTGTTGACTTTGAAATCAACTCTACCTACTCTAACGTAATAGAGTAGAGTGGCTTTGTTCAAAACTAGCGGTCGCTCGCGACTCCGTCTGCGCAGAAATCGCACATCGGTATCCCGCGGGAACTATGCAATTTCTCGGGATAAAACAATCATGTCCTTCCCCGGGACTAAAATTGTCTCTGTGCCTAATTTAATTAAAATCGGTTCAGCGGTTTAGGCGAGAAAGCGTAACAGACAAAAAGCCAGACAGACAGAGTTACTTTCCCATTTATAATATTACTAGGGATTTTATTACTTTCAAGTGGTGTATTTTCGTAAGTGACTTAAAAATCGATCCTCTGATCTTGAAAATTTATTTTATTGCTATTTTTATCGTCTTTAGAATTTATGATTGGGTATTTTATTAGATCTCTTGATACTGCACGTTTTTTATTTTACTGAGTCTTAGATCATGAATAAAATATCGCTTTGTTCCAAAAAGCCAAAGGAATTTGGTGTTCCCAAGAAAGTCCTTTGGGCTATTAAGTTTTTTTCTCGTATAATAATATCCAATACTCTATTATTTTTCACATGACGTGTCAAACCCTTCGCAAGTGTCACGGCAGCGGTACACTTCAACCCGTCATCTTAATCCGGTTTCTTTGTTCCTATATTTTCTTTCGTGCCACATATTTATTTTCTTTACCAATTTGCGTCAATCGCTATAGTAATTTGCGTCACTTATCAAATAGACGTATCCACTATCCTTTCACTGTAGGCCCTTATTAACTGACTTCATAAAAGGTAATTAGAATGTGTTTTTTTGTTTTACTCAGTCGATATTTTCGCCCCCTGGGAGCTTTCAATGATTATTTCTTGACTTGATAATGCATTACGTACCTATTATTAATAAGCATAGCAATTATTAGCGCTTCTTCCATGCTGGTCTGGGCGTAAAGAAAAAACGTAGAACTTACCAGTTGCTTCTCTTCCCGCGCAGATGGTAAAAGCCCATCGAGGACGAAAGTCTTAGGAATCATGTTATAGGCGATGCGGCTAGCAACCCATCACTATTTTGATTTCCCTTTCCAGCTATACGCCCTTAATCATGCTAAACGTGGGCGTAAGGTTTTGTTACCTTGGGCTGTGTCTACCCCGTAAGGGATAAATACGTGTTATATGTATGTATGTTTGTAATTGTTACCGCGTGTTGGTGTTACGAGTGCTGCAGTTGTTTCGCCTTGCAAAGGACACAAGTAAATATTCGGAGTTGACAGCCAACCTTCAGATTGGAGAGGCATACAGAGAAGAAAAGATAGCAACTGTAATTTTATTTACATTTGCACTGTTTTTAAAAAGTCTTCCATATTACCATTCCCACTATATTATTAGGTTTCTGATGAATAGTAACGTGATAAAAAAGCAATAATCGAGTAATCAAATCAAAAATTGAAAAATAATTATTTTGCTGAAAATGCCTTTTAAGGTTAACTGGCAGAGATCCCTTATAGGGATTAGTTCGCCTTTGTGCACATATTAATATTATTTTAGTTGTTTGTGATTTGTATTTGTTTTTTTACATTTGTACAATAAAGAAGTTACTTACTTCACTTTGGAAAAGAGCTCATATTTTTCAAACTGCGGAACCGATTTTTACCAAACATAGCTAAGAACCACCGCAAGGAAACTGCCTTTTGAATGAAAAAACCGCATGGAAATCAGACAGACTGACACACACACACACAGAGAGAGAGAGAGAGAGGGAGAGAGGGAGGGAGAGAGAGAGAGAGAGATCGACTTCAAACTTATATCACCCCTCTTTTGTGTGTCTATTTCTCACCGTTTTATTTATTTAATGTAATCACCCTATGGTCCCAACGGAAGACCAGCGCTGGCTGTAAGGCCAGCAAATGCTGAGTTGGGACCATTTTGTGACAATTTATTTTTTGTGATAATTTATTTTGTTTATATATTTTATTTGATGTTTTGTGATTGTCATAAATCAACTTTTTTTCTTTCTTTCTTTCTTTTTGAGTTGGGGGTTAATAAGAACCTAAGTAGAACTGTAAATGAAAATATTCCTGAATAAGGAGGTGGGAAATAGAAAAACAGGTACGTGTTTTACCAAACACTTTCGTAGATAATCACTTGTTCTTGTATAGCGCTGTCAATTGGCGTACTTAATTAGTCCGAAATAAGGATGCCCAATGTGTTAGCTTCAATCGATGTTTTGGATCGCAATGAAACGTCATTCATTGAATCAGCTCGCTTTATGAGTCGATCTCGTAAAGATAGATCGTCATAGTGGTCTAACACTATTTATTTTTTTACCAGCTTCTGCCCGCGACTTCATCTGCGTAGTATATATGTAAACCTTCCTATTGAATCACTATCTATTAAAAAAACCGCATTAAAATCCGTTGCGTACTTTTAAAGATCTAAGCATACATAAATAAATTATATTATTATTAAATTATATTACAATCCCTTCCATTCTGGTCTGGGAGCAAAGAAAAAGCATAGAATGTACCAGCTGCATCTCTTCCCGCGCAGACGGTAAAAGCCTATCGAGGGAATGGGCGAAATTCTTGGGAATCATGTTACAGGCGATACGGCTAGCAACCCATCACTATTTTGATTCCCCTTTCCACCTTGGTCTTGTACCTTAGACTCTGTGTACCCAAGATTTATGTATGTATGTATGTATTAAAATTATGCTTATGTAGGCGTACAGTTAACATTAATGTGCTCGTAACTTTTGTGCAGCTACTTCCTGACAAGCGGTTTGATCAGAGAAGATGCTTGTCAATGAATCGATAAAATAAATAATAAAAAAAAAATATCTTGGGACAAATTACACCAATTGACCCAGCCCCAAACTAAGCAAAGCTTGTACTATGGGTACCAGGCAACGGATAAACATACTAATATAGCCTTTTTATTCCGAATTCGCTGCAATTTCATTTTTTTTGTTGTTGTTGTTGTTGTTTTATTATTAAATTGTCGCGTAATTCGGCGTGCCTCATGGCATAGGCCTCCTCCGTGTATTGGAGGGTTTGGGCTATAGTTCCCACGCGCGCCCAGTGCGGATTGGGAACTTAACACACACCATTGAATTTCTTCGCAGATGTGTGCAAGGTTTCCTCGCGATGTTTTCCTTCACCGAAAAGCTCATGGCAAATTTCAAATGTAATTTTCGCACATAAATTCCGAAAAACTCAGAGGTGCGCGCCCGGGATTTGAACCCACGACGCTCTGCTTGAGAGGCCACAGGTCAAACCACTAGGCTACCACGGCTTTTTTTCTTGTAATATATCGATTCAAATGGCCACCACTAGTCCGTGTTTTGGACCGAACACATAATTAACTCCAGTTCCTGGAGAACGCTAACGGTCGCGAAGGAGCCACAAATCTGCTCAAAGCCACTAATTGCTGGCTTTGGACATAATAAGGGAAGTTAATGAGTTACAATGTTAACTCTTTTTTGGGAGAAAATATTACTAATTGCCCTGTCACTTGATTGAAGAAAAACGATATATTAAGGAACTGTATCACCACTCTCTGTTAAGTTCCTGTTATCCTGAGTGTCAGTTATCTATGCTTCCGTCTCTATGTATTACTACGAAACAGATAGAGACTGGTGAGACACGCGCTGCATGTCTCATCTATTCCTATAGAATAGTACCGTGACTGACATAATGCGGGCAAAGTATAAAAGCTACAAGGATTTTTTATCTTAAAAACGCAAAAGGTGCTATCAAATGAATCAATGATTTTACTTCTTGACTTTTAATGTTTACTTTTACGATTTTACCGTTAGAAATTAAATTTATAAGCGACACTGAAAATTAGAACACAGAAAAATCCGAAAAATAAAGCTATGGCCGGGAATTGAACCCGGATCCTCATCATTCCGTGATGCGTGCTATACCGCTATGCATCCCCATTATATATAACTCCGTACCGGGCGGATGCATAAGGGGCATTTTCCACACCATAAAAAAACCATGCTGATCGGGAGTAAAGAAAAACAGAATTTACCAGTTGCTTCTCTCCGCAGATGGTAAAAGCCCACCGAAGGAATGGGCGAAAGTCTTAGGAATCATGTTATAGGCGATGCGGCTAGCAACCCATCACAATTTTGAATTCCCTTTCCAGCTATACGCCATTAATCATACTAAACGTGGCCTTAAGGTTTTGTTACCTTAGGCTCTGTCTACCCGTAAGGGATAAAGACGTGATATATGACGTGGTATATATACACACACACGCACACACGCACGCACACACACACTTTCTAATTATTTCTTGTGATTTAATTACTTCACTTGGCACTCGCGATAAGGACCCAGAGTCTAGTACGAAGGCCGCTGTTTCACTTACCTACCGCATAAAATGGGTTACGTATTAAAATACATAAAGTTTAAAATGTATAATGGGTTAAAATACATAATGGTTCAAAATATGTGCCGCAATTTTCTGTAAAACTATTAGCTAAATGAACTTTTTTGCTATCGTAATCTATAGATTGGTTTAGGTTAGGTTAGGTTTGTTTTATAACAATCCTGTTAATTTGTAACTTTCTGAGAAAATCGCATTATATATTATAAACCATTATGTATTTTAATCCATTATACATTTTAAACTTTATGTATTTTAATACGTACCCATAAAATGTCATCTACCTATCTCTATGTAACAATGTGTTCTTGTTATGCACTTTATAACTTCTGTGGTCAAATAAAGTTTTCTTATTCTTATGTACATAAGAACGTACGTATGTAAAAAAAGCTATTTGTACAGAGTGTATTTATAGAGTCAATTACAAGAGTGGTTATCTGGATGAGTACATAGATACTAGATTTTATAAAATAGCCGACAATGTCAGGAGCACACTTCAACGCTAACTACAATTAAACAAAGATATGATAAAAAGTATACCTATCTAGGTATCTCTGTAAACACAGATAAACAGCTGAAGGACTCTCTTTGTCAGTGACAGAACACTAGAATAATGCATGATCTGTTAATTATTTAGTCATTCAATTGGAATTTTCCTGTCTTTATTGAAACTAGTTAAATTGCCTATTGCGTTGTGACTGACAATGCCAGCAGGTCCACCGCAAGCGTTTTCGTGCCTAGCTCTGTTACAACTTGTACGCTGTGAAACCACTGTGCTTATGGTATGCTGTGCTATTTAAACAAATAAGGAAGTTAAGTCTAACTGGTAATCTTAAACGGATTGCTTATTAATTCCTTTAGGAAATACGTTTGTTTTACATTTTCTTTATGTCTGTTGATATTCTCTCAATCGTTCATACACTAACTATAGTATTGTAGAAGAGATCCCTTCGATGTACTTACACTTTCTTTCTGTAAACTGTTACTCTACGTATACAGATACACTGACGAGCAAAAATAATGGCTCACTTTTCATACAAACAAACTTTTTTTTGTATTTTTACTGGTGAGTATAGAATAGCGAAATTATGAGGGTCCGTTGTACCAATTTAGACTACAGAGACCTAATATATTACCTATCTGCACATGAGTAACAAAAAAAAATCTTAATTTTATTTTTGCAAATTTGCCACCAAGTGCTCTTTTACATGTCTTTTTTGAAACTACCAGCGCATTGGGAAAGACCATCATTGCCAAGAAGAATGCGTCGCATGAAAACTTGACCAAAAGTCATTTTTTCAAAATAAAATACAGTGAGAATACTTAAATTCTACTTAAATTAAATAGGTACATTTATAAAAGAGATGTATAAGGTCCCCAAGCCTTAAATTATATTGGTCTATAGTAGAGATTATTATACCTGTCATATTTATGTACTTGCTTATTCATTGTACACTAAAGTATTTATAAAGATAAAGGACTCTTGGACCTTATGACATTACATAGCATCTATCAGCTATACTAAATACACATAGTATGTAACTTTTGCGTGCGTCATTACCTCGGCTTGTACTTATTCAACGAATCCACATACGATTTTGCTGCATAGGATCACGCATTGCATGTAGAACTATGCGAATTTTTGTCGCAGGATCCGGGTTCGATTCCCGGCCATAGCTTTACTTTTCGGATTTTTCTATGTTATAATTTTCAGTACATACACATACGTACACAAATCACGTCTTTATCCCTTACGGCGTAGACAGAGCCTTAGGTAACAAATACCTACAGGCCACATTTATCAAGATTGTGGGCGTATAGGCGAAAAATGAAATCAAAATAGTGATGGGTTGCTAGCCTCATCGCCTATAACATGATTCCTATGATTTTCGCCCATTCCCTCGATGGCCTTTTACCACCTGCACGAGTAGAGAAGTAACTGGTATATTCTATGTTTTTCTTTGCTCCCAGACCAGCATGGAAGAAATAAAAATTCTTGATTCATTTGTTAGTACTTCTCTATGAGCTGGCGGCACACTGCTGCGGTCAAGGTGCAAGGCTCCTATCAATTACTGGCGGTTATCGTATGCACAATGCACGTGCCTGTCTGGATGCAGTTGCTACGTGCTGCGTCACTCATGAGGTTATTTATAGAGTAACATTCCGATTAAATGCATCGGAGCGTATATTCTGACAAGCATAATATTAAGGTATCAAGAACTTAGCAGAGAGTGGTGAAATAAGCTCTTACATATATACATAGATAGATACATGCATAGATACATATATCACGTCTTTATCCCTTACGGAGACAAAGCCTTTTTTTTTTTTTTTATGGTGTGGAAAATGCGCCTTATGCATCCGGCCCGGTACGGGGTTACCGAGGGTATCTGGGGCTCTCCCGAGGCGTCAGGCATACCCAGTAAAAAACACACGGATTCCCAAATTTGGCACTATTGTGGGACACCACGGGAGAACTTTCGTGAACCGCGATGCCCCACGGGCCCACCCCGGGATGGGGCTACCTCCCTGCGACACCTGTGCAATGCAGGATTGGGAATTCCCGCCCTCCCCCGCAGGTGCCGCGGATTTTTTATAGAGGTTTTCTCCTCACAGTCACTGCAGTAACCCGCGGCCTCAGCATTCGGAACACCAAGGTAGCCACGACAGGCACCCTAAGGCGCCACGGAGACAGAGCCTAAGGTAACAAAACCTTAAGGCCACGCTTAGCATGATTAAGGGCGGTATAGCTGGAAAGGAAAATCAAAATAGTGATGGGTTCCTAGCCGCATCGCCTGTAACATGATTCGTAAGACTTTCGCCCGTTCCCTCGATGGGCTTTCACCATCTGCGCGGGTAAAGCAACTGGTAAATTCTATGTTTTTTATTTACTCCCAGACCAGACAGAGCTCTTAGTGTATTTTTTAGGGTTCCACGCTGATCCGGGAGCAAAGAAAAAACATAGAATGTACCAGTTGCTTCTCTTCCCGCGATGGTAAATGCCCATCGAGGGAATGGATGAAAATCTTAGGCATGATGTTATAGGCGATGCTGATAGCAACCCATCACTATTTTGATTTCCTCTCCACCTATACGCCTACAATCATGCTAAACGTGGCCTTAAGGTCTTGTTGCCTTGGGCTCTGTCTACCCCGTAAGGGATATATGTGTATGTATGTTGAAAAAAATGTTATTAATATCGATACCCACCATTATATTTTAATACATTCTGCATTAAAATCATAAAACATTTTTACGTCGGAACAGCTATAATTAAAGCTATTGTATTCAGAAAAATGTGGTGCGAGCATTTTGCTGCACCTGCAGATTTGGCTTTGTTAAAGTTTCATTGTGTAAAGTATAAAACTACTGTTCATAGATACCAGAAGCTATTCTATTATATTTTATGACTTCCGCATTTCCCCGGCCGTCTGAATTATTAAGCGTTATTGGCCATTATAAAATGAAACAAATGAATGCTCGTTATATTTCTCGAAACATTAATCTGCCTTTGTGACGCCAAAGTTTCATTCGCACTTTTGTATTTTATTAAATAAAATTGTTTGCAGCAAATATTCTGACGATGCGAAGCGAAGTACTTAAATCAGACATCATTTTGTTTTCAGGCACTGAATTCAATTAAAAACCTTTCTCTAAATATTCATTCTCATTTTGTGCAAAATTACTAACCGCATTCGAAGACCCAGGGCACAATTAGGACAGGACAGGGAAAAGTGTCAAAAAGGGTTCCATTTTGCGCTCAAGGCCCATTCATTACGGGGTCGAATAAATTTGGCGGAAACCTGGCGTCATTGAAATTTAACGTGCCATTTTGAGTTTCAAAGTGTAATTGTGACCTTTTTATCTTAAATTTACAAATATAAAGGTATGAATTAGGCACAGGTCAGTCGTGGAGGCTTACGGGGCTCTGGCAAAGCTGTCTCGGATACGGCGCCCCAGCGGCATATTACGTCGCATGAATTATTTCAACACAGGCACCCGTAATGGCCAAAGGTTACGAGTACTGTTGTTTTTACATTCAACAACTCTTTCGTTTGTTTTGAATTCAAAAATGTTTTTTGTCGGACCGAGTTCTGTTTTCGACAGTTTAAGTGTGCGTGTTGGATTAACCAGATTTAACAGAAGGGTATGAAAATGTTAGTTCAGAGAGAATAATATTTCTAAATGCAAATAATATAAAAAGCAAGTGCGAGTCGGGCTCAAAGCCAGTAAAAAATACGTTTGTACCTACTCCATTGTATTTCTATGAAAACTAAGTTTCCTTTAATTGTGTTGTCAGGCATAACTTTTTTCCAAATTTTATGCCGACGGGAACTACCCTAAATGAAGAAATCATAGCCCTGAAAATACTCAGTGGCACAAAACTTATTGACAGACAAACAGGAAGTTGGACAACGAAGTGTTCCTATGCGGGTTACTTTTCCTTTTGAAGGGCCCTAGTCCGTTAAAAGACAAGAAGCCAGATTCACCACGTTGTCAAAAAAAGACTTAAAAATCGCTTGTTCGCCGTACATAACTATTTTACATAACCAAGACATTCTAAGGTAAAACAAAGACTATTTCTAAATCAAAACAAACATGTTCGCGGCTTAGGGGTGGCCCAAACCTAAACCTAAATTAATCCAAATTACTCATCCTACTTTGGTTTTACCAGTGCCGGTTATGTAACTTGGTTATGTTCGGGGAACAAGCTTCAAAAACTTCATCCCTGTGACATTCATACTGGTTTAAACATCAACTAAGTGCACAATTTACTGCATATAATTTTAATGTACTCGTATAATGATAAGGTTGACTGGAAGTGGAAGAGATCCCTTAAAGGGATAAGTCCGCCTTTGTGCATGTATCTCAGTGTTTGTCAATTATATTTGTCTTGTTTATTTTACACAATAAAGAGTTTACATAGATACATAGATACATACAAACATAATGTAAAGCAGCGTTCCCCAAAACGTTTGCTACTTAGTTAATTACGCCAGCGACCGTGCCTCATTCATTCTTGAAACGGATAAATGGCCTAATGCAGCTGGACCGTATCTTTGGAGCACTGCGGTCCGCTTGAATGGGTGACCATAGAATTACAGCTGAGTTTTAGTTCCATCCGCGACCAACATTTGAAATAGGACGGCAAAAGTACTGGATGAAAGCCTTATTGCATTTCCACAATTTGGTCTCATCAAAACCTAAGGTACCTTTATAGCTTAAACTCAAACTCAAAATTCACTGTTTTGCTGTCACTACATAGTATAAAACAAAGTCGCTTTCTCTGTCCCTATGTCCTTATGTCCCTATGTATGCTTATATCTTTAAAACTACACAACGGATTTTGATGCGGTTTTTTTTAATGGATAGAGTGATTCAAGAGGAAGGTTTTTATGTATAATTCTACGCAGACGAAGTCGCGGGCAGAAGCTAGTATATTATAAAACAAAGTCTTCCGCCGCTTCTGTGTGTTTGATTGCGATAAATTCCAAAACTACATAACGCATTTTCATGCGATTTTCGCCAAGTTTTTGTGTAAATTCGTTGAAATATAAAGAAAATTGTCGGAAGTGTCAGGTAGAAACTATCGATCGACGTCGACTGTTCCATTCTACCATGGATCGATGCCATCGATCGACGACCAATCCAACGGTCATAATCAGCAATCTCACCCTCGCAAGGATGTTCGCGGCGAACTAAGCACGACAAACATGGGGTTACCAACTTCCAAATCCGAACGTATCATGCCGTCCTTCTCACTTTAATATTACACTAACAGTGCGACCAAGACGGCATGATTCGATCTTCGAGTTTGGAATTTGGGAGTATAAGACCAGTGCTGCACGGGATTATCTACAACAACAGTGGAGAAAATTTCTAGTAGACAGACAATTTCAAATACTAAAACCAACGACTAAAAAGGTAACGCCTAAAAAGAAAATACGACTCAGCTGAATTTTGCATGGATACTCCCTTATGCTGGGCATCTTTTATAGAAGTACCTACTTCTATAAGAAACATTCGATGCGTGAATCCGACTCGTTCTTCACTGACTTTTTACTTCCGACTCGATGACGAAAGAAAAATTAGTCACAAAAAAAACTGGGTCATTTTTGAGCTTACAAACAAGATTTACCCGAGCTGAAGAATATATCGTCTAAGATGACATGATCGATGAATTGAATAATATCACTGATAATACTATAAAACAATGTTAGTTAATTTTCCTGGTTAATTTTCATGCTGGTCTGGAAGCAAAGAAAAAACATAGAATGAACCAGTTGCTTCTCTTCCCGCGCAGATGGAAAAAGCCCATCGAGGAGATGGAATCATGTTATAGGCGATACGGCTTGCTAGCCGCACCCGTCACTATTTTATTTCCATTTCCCACCTATGCGCTCACAATCCTGCTAAACGTGGCCTGTATGTCTTGTTACCGTAGGCTCTAATTATCAATACATAGTATAAAATTAAGTTGCTTTTTCTGTCTCCGTGTCCCTATGTATGCTTACATCTTCAAAACCACACAACGGATTTGGATGCGGTTTTTTTTAATAGATTGAGTGATTCAAGATGAAGGTTTATATGTATAATACATGCATAATATACCGTGCGACGCCGGGGCGGGTCGCTAGTATAATATAAGACGTAATTTGTGTATGTATGTATTGATTTTAAATAGTGTGGATAGTTAGCCTGCTGTAACTCTGCCTACTTCGCCACGCCACAATCCGACCACTCGCCTTCAGGTGCTAAATGTCTCACGGTTATTTTAATATTTGAATAATTATGCAAATGTTTGCGGACCTAAGCAGTCTACAGCAATATCTCAACAGCTTTCGGACTTAATCGTTTAGTTAGTGCTTGTTAGGGTTAAATTGGATTTATTTATGTGACCTAAGCATGAACTTGGGCACAATTATTTTTCATTGTTGTACCTAACCTTTATTAAGCAGTATGCGCTATGCAGTGTTCCCTTACAGTGCAGGGGCCCGATTTTTGAAAAGACATGTCTGAAAATACCACTCGAAAGTGGTGATAAATTGTGCTGAATTTGAAATACGAGTAAGGTAGAAGATAATCACAGCTCTCATTAAACTTGTGAACCAGTCAAAACTTTGATTAGAACTGTAGTTATGGAGATATAAGCTGATTTATATTACTATATATATTATTATGGTACTTTCGAGTGATGTGGTTTCAAAAATCGTGCCACAAAGCAGTGCAAAGGGCAGATATATGACAACAGTAATGGAAAGAGCTATACTTGAAGTATCTTTACGAGATTGAGTCAGAAATGTGGAGATCTCTAGAAGAACGAAAGCCACCAACATAGCTCAATGATTTGCACACATTTAACATCAGCGCTTACTTTGGGAATAGCTCAATCAGTGTAAGTTGTTTCCAGATGTTTATTTATTTGTTTTTTTTAAAGAATGAAACGGCTGTAAGTACTCGATTTGGTTTCTTGTCTTGACTATTTCATTTCGTCATTTTCCTTTATTTCTTCAGCTTTTTACCTGCGAAAAAATGCAAACTAAAATGCGCCTCGAAGCTACATAAGCCCATAATGAAACCAGTCGATAGTAAATTTTATTGTTGGAGGCTCAGCAAAGTTGTGAGCCCTTTCTTTTCGTAAGCCACCAAAATAAATTTACGACCTTTCCGCCTCATACGTCATCTGCCACAAAAAGATTGTCCTAAAAGCAATAATAGTTTTACCCTCTATCACCTTATTTTGCTTGGAAAATTGGAGTTATTTTTATAGACGACTTCATGAATAGCTAACGTTCGCCGCTAAGAAGTGAAAACATTGCATCTCATCTTAATATTTAAATTTTCTACGATGAACCTGTCGACTTTGTTTTCTTTGAAAGAGGGATAGTGTCTTTTCTCGGGAAGATGACGTTTTAAAATTACATGTAGAATAATCCGCTATATGTGTATACTTACGAACCAAGTTAGAGTAAAAAAAACCACTTATAGGAACAAATATGTAGGTACAAATTTTTAGAAGTCTTTTCCAGTATATTTAGTATCGTGATAGCAAAGAACACATCCTATACTACAAGTAACACTTATAATTGGGTTTTATCGGATGGTCGAATAATAAAATTGTTTGGTCTAATGTTGAGTTTGGTCGCATGATCGTTTGATCTAAACTGACACAAAGAGCATCCTTCACAAAGCCGGTATTCATTACTCTCTTTAATAACAAATAATAAAAAATATGTTCTTATGGTTATGTGGCACGAAACCCACACACCTGAGCGGTACAATTTAGGGATCTTCAAAAAGCGAGCCTTCCTGTTCTTGAAAGGGCCGGCAACGCACCTGTGATTCCCCAAGCCTTGCAGGTGTCCCTGGGCGATGGTGATTACTTTCCATCAGGTGACCCGTCTGCTCGTTTTCCCCCTCTTATATAAAAAAAACCCTATATTGTAAAGCCAACTCGCACTTGGTCGGTTATTTTATTACCGGTAGGCGCGTACACCAAGTTCAGTGCTGTTTGAGTGAACGTACAGTCCGTAAGCCCTTAGAATGCCATTCGGCTTTGTCTAATGTCTCAATCACTCTTATAGGTTTGATAATTGAATCGGCCGAGCGAGGGAGACAACAAGACAAGCCCGAATGGCATTCTTAGAATTCACAGACTGTAGTTTTAACACCGTTAGTGACGTAGTAGCTCTATTACGAGTCCTTCTACCCACGCGGTCAAAATGATCTTATTATTTAGCTGGAACTTTCGTAAAACGCCGCTTGCTTCTTAAATAATTACACTGAGATCAAAAGGCTCACTGAGAATGTTCACGAAGTCAGTCTCAGGAAAGGGAGTAAACATTATTTTTAATATCGGAAGCGTAATACAATTTTATCATGGCGTTCTTTGCAGAATGTAATAAAAAAGTTCCCGTAGCATTTTATTGCGTGGAGAGCGCCCGTACCTCCTCATCTGGCCATACGTAGGGCAATTACATCGGAAGCCAGGTTTGGATTATTTGCTCAGAAATATAAAGACATTCTGGTGTTTGTTGATTCCTGAGTTATTAATTTTTTTTGGCAGACTTGCTACAGCTAACTTAAAGAACAAAAAGTTGGAAACAGTAATAGTAGGTCTGGTCAAGAGTACCCGAAACCGACGAGCATGTATGAAGAGATTGATGAATGTGGATGAAGCGAAAAAGATATGTCAGGATCGTAGCAAGTTGAACAAAGTAGTCTCTGACTACCCCTGGGGGAAAGAGGCGTGATGGTACGTATGTATGTATAATTTCAACGTACATTGGTCCCTCCCTCTTTCTGTATAATCTTTCACATATAGCATAGCTATTCATTTAGAATATTGGAGATTAGTAGTTTGAAATAGGTAATTACATTACACATATTTTTGATTCTCATAAACGAGGTCCGATATTAAGACGCACTTCCATGCATCATGATCCCCGTAAGACTTTACCGAGCGGATATCGGGAACTCTATAATACTCTATTATAAACATAGTGTGTAATTAGTTAAACTACGAGTAAAACTAAAATAAATTTAAAAACGTACTCCTCCGCGGCATTGAGCCAAAGATGCTGGCAGCGTTTCCCCGCTGTATTGCAATACTAATTCGCTATGCGAGAAAGCTGCCAGCTCTTTGGTCTCCGTTGCAGTCGATTAGCCTCTTAGATATTTCCTTAATTAACATATGCGCGCTGGGACCCCACGGACCTAAGGTGTCAATCCCGAATGGCAGGAATTTACCATTAATTTTACATATAATTGGTTTGTCTCTGAAGTTACCTACTAGTAGTGTCGCAGTAAACATTTTCAGATGTGAACTGCCGGCGATTTGCACAGCACGCTTAACAAGACGGAAGACTTAAATATTTGAAGCAAACTTTACACCGTTAAAAAAATCTCCGCTCATGTGTTTTGGGTCATGGGTCAATTTATTTCTTCTGTAAATTCGCTACAAAACTCATTCAATCCTAAAGCAGGACCCATAGAATAAATAGCGACACATTTGCCAGATTTCAGGTCCCTCGAGAAGTTAAGGCATTCACGTTTAGATAAAGGCCGAGGGTGATTGAGTGGTAGATACCGGCGCGGACCCGACAAATCAATGCGTAAAAGGTGTTTTTAGATTGATTTATTGCGAATTGCGAGACATTTATTACAAACTCTTTGTACTGCGACAAATGACACGCCTTATCGTGCCTTTTAAGTTTTATATTTTTTATGAATACGAATATTACCTGAGACTGGAAATGAAGAAACAGATTTTACGTACCTACTTCAGCATTTTCATTTGTCCTGAAAATCCCTTCTAATATTATAAACGTGAAAGTAACTCTGTCTGTCTGTATATTTTCATGCCTAAACCACTGAACCTATTTTAATGAAATTTGGCAGGTACAGAGATAGTTTCAGTCCCAGGGAAGGACACAGGATAATTTTTATCCCGAAAAATTGCATAGTTCCCACGGGATAGCGATAGGCGAATTCCGCGCAGACAGTATCGCGGGCAACCGCTAGTCATAAATAAAGCAACCTGTTTTGTAGTTATTTTGATATAGTGTTAAACTCGATTTAGTATCTAGTGTCAAAATGTACGGAAGTCTCAAGTTTAAACCAGATTCAGTGACTAAATTGAGATTTATTTTTGCAAGACAACCTTACCCAGACTAGGTTTTTAAATTATTATTATAAGCCAACAATTTTTTCGAAGTATCAGACGTAACTTGAATCCGCGTTTCTAGGCTATATATGTGCCAAATATCTTAACCACCGAGCAGTGGCGTAGCGTCAAATATCAGAAGGCAAGCCGAAGGGTATATAACTAGCCTTTTCCTCTAATTCTGCACAAAAACTGCCCAACTGCCTTAAAATAGGCAAGCCGGTGGGAATCGAGTTCTATGGACGCCACGTCACTGCTACTGAGACTCCCGACAAACTACAAAACTAAAACGATTGTTTTCTTCCAGGGAGCGAACGTTGACAAGCGAACGCTAGCGAGCGCTGAGCGTAAGCAGCGTACGTTCAGCGACCGCTCGCAGCTCAAGTATGCCAGACGACTGGTTGTCAAGCTTGGCAGCGCTGTCATCACGCGAGAGGATGCCAACGGACTGGCATTGGGACGACTGGCGTCCATTGTTGAACAGGTATAGAACAGCAAGGGAAATGTATTCACGTAGAACCCTATCGCAATAAGGTGACATATCACTCGGGTTTGGGTGATGGCGGTCTGTCAATTGCGACAGGATTCTACGGTGGTAAGTACATTTCCTTCACCGTACAAACCCCTAAGAAATAAGTCTGCAGTAGTCAACTGTTCGTCTCACAAATAAGTGGCTGTCAGAAAGAGGATTTGTTGAACAGAAATCAACAGTTCTAGATTAGATTTTATCTACATCCATATCATAACTTCCCAACAATATGTTTAGGACCGATTAGCAAATGGCCAACATTAAGAAACCTGTACCTATCTGTGGTTTATTTTAATGTTTACGTTAGAGTATCAATATCGAAACTCTAATTTCATTCAAACTTCGAAAGTCTTAAATAACAAAATTTCCCTGTCTATTGTTTTAGAATTTATGAAACAAATATAAATGTCAGTCGTTTCACCTTTTTCGAACTTTCGAAGAACAGAAAATAATGTTAAAATTTATAATATGAATATAGATAAAGTTATGTATGCGACTGTACATAATTAGGCATTATAATCCAGTCATATAAACTACTATTAGACACTTACTAAAACAAAACGTCTAATAAAAGCGATCACTCGTAGACTTAAGCGTAAGTTACTTATTTATTACTCTTGTTCTGCAGCATGAGTTTTCCGAAACTCCAGAAACTTCTTTGTCATTTTCTACCCTTTGTCTACGTAGCCGTATCGCCTAAAAATGATTCCTAAGATTTTCTCCCGGGAAGAGAAGCAAATCACTCCCATCCCATCCCTATATTGTTTCATCTCTCCATCTTTAAGCCAAGAATCACGCTAAACGTAGCCTTTAAGTCTTTTTACCCTGGGCTCTATCTATCCCGTCAAGGATAAAGACGCGATCTGTATAATAATACTTATGTACATACAGATCACCTACGCCTATATATACACCTCAAAATATGCTCGTCGTAGCAACTCCGTTTTTACTTTTTATTTGGTAAGGTAAATACATTGCAGGTTGTTTACATCGCTAGAACGCTTCAAGTAGGTATATAAACAAAAGAGCATCTGACACCAATGTCATCTAAGTACTGAACAGAAGACGATCGCAAAATGCTTCTTTTGAAATAGAAAGGTCTTTGACTTTTTATTTAAGTCTCACAACAGCTATTTGCGGGCAAAGAAAAGGATTTCAAAGTATTAATAGGGCAGTCATTGAAGCGAAAAATACGGTCTAACCTCCGATTTTTTTTACTGTGAACCGATTTGCATGAAATTTTGGAATTAGGCTCATCTTACCCTTAACTTCAAAAGTGAAAATGATCTGAACTCCGCCTATTATTTTTAAGGGGTGTAAACAACCCCTTAATGGAAAAATTGGCATTGAGCCATTTTATCGCTAGAAAACATGTCTAATAGTAAGTGGTGAAATTGTAAAGTATTTTCTAACATAATTACCTCATATTAAAATCATTTTCAACCCCTTGAAAATCTTACAACCCTTGCAAACAACCCCTAAATTGAAAAAATCACAAAAAAATACTTTGGTGTGACATAAAAAGATGTAAGTATAGAGTAAGTAATATTTTATATTCTCTATAATAATTATCAAATTTTTAACCCCCTTTCAACCCTTGAAAACTACCCCTTGATAAAAAATTGTTAATTTTTTTTTTGATAAAATGAAAAGGATTTAAATATTATTCCACACTCTCGAAAATGATTATCATATTCTTACGCTTTTCTACCCTTAAAACTACCCCTAAATTAAAACAGTAAATATATATGATTACATATTTAAAAATAAATTAATTTAGAGTAAAAAATTGCCATTTATTGAATAAAACATTTACAAATTATATAAAATTGTACTATTATTATTAAAATACAATATTATTATTCATGACTCAATGTCGGAGTCGCTGTCACATTCAACATCTTCTGGTTTAATTGGAGGGCTATTTTGGCAGTTATCTCCACTGCACGTTCCACAGGTACTATTACAAAACAGACCAACTTTTCTGCATCCGCAAGACGCTCCACACGTGCTCATTCCTTTGCAGACGGAAATATACTGGTCACATTATAACGAATAAACGGAGCACGCACAGCTGATCACATGGCTTTTTCGTTGGCCCCTTCACTCAAATGTGTTATATATACATATAAGAACGTTGGTATGTATTCATGCCTACGTTTCCAAAATATGTGAGCTATATTATGTATATATATACACATTACAATAGTTGTGGGTCTCTATTAATTATACTGCGTACTTTCACATTGCTCCAAATATTCACACTCTGAAATTTTCAGTTTTTGGACCATAACTCCTTCAATTTTCATGCTATCACAATCTATAAAAAACCATTGTAAAGATAATTAAGAGAGCTACAACATCCTTCTTTGCAATATATAGTAAAAAACCTTTTTCTAAAACGGTGAAGGGTTAAAGGGCTTAAGAGAAGCTGTGATTGCGCTGCCGCGCGCTCTTTAAACAATCATATCTCCGTCAATTTTTGTTTGACAGAAAAAACAAAATAACCAAATTGTTTGTCAGAAAAATACCTTAATTTTTAATCCGTTCACTTTTATACGTATCTGTCGTCATTTTTGAGATATTATGAAAAGAAAGTGGGTTTTTTAAAAATTTGAAATTTAGTTTTTTTTTTAAATCGTGACTTTTTTGAAAAATATGTGTCCTGAAGCAGCCAAACTGATACTATCTATCAAACTCTTCATAATAAAGTTAATTCTAGGCGGAATACGATTAATTTTAATTTTTGTGGAAATGGCACTTATGAAACCCATTGATTTAAAAGAAAAAACATTAGATGCTCCCCTTATTTGCAATACAGCTCACTTATTTTACGTGCAAAAGTCTTTTAATAGTGCTCATTTTAAAGCTTATTTCAAGCACTACAAAACCCTTTTGTATTAGAATGCATAAAATGCATCTGCTCGCCACTAGATGGCATTGACCACATCGATTAAATTTCAGACACAGTAAAAAACGGCTTTGATCTTTAATATCTAGCTTAATATTGCACTTAGAATACTTTATAAAAAAACCAAATTGTTCATTGTTTTACCTGCTACAATTTTGTTCTTTATAAAATTTTCGACAAGACGTATATTTTTGGAGATATTTGCAAAAAACCGATGAAAAACGTGAAAAAATTGCGAATTTTCAATTGCCAATAACTTCAAAAGTATTGGATTTTTTGAAAAACTTTATAGATGATTTTTGCTTAAAATTAGGCCTTCTATCGATATCCGAGATTATTTTGAAAAAAAAATAATTCACCCCCGAGAAGGGGTGGCAACCACCCCCAGGGTGGTTGCGGAGTTCAAATCATTTTCACTTTTGAAGTTAAGGGTAAGATGAACCTAATTCCAAAATTGTATGCAATTCGGTCCACAGTAAAAAAATTCGGAGCAATAATGCTTCAATGACTGCACTATAAGGGATCTTTGTTCTTTCATGTGTCTGTGAACTTAACATATTAGAAATATTCCTTCTAAACGTACTGTTATTGTAACCGTTTGTTACAACAATACTTTGTCAGTGCAAACTTAAAAAAACCTATTCATTGATCAAGTATGTAAATCTGTATTCGCTTTTATTTTAATTGCAAATTAAGTCATCGAGCACGCTATTAATTAGATTACGGGCAATAAATTGAAAGTAAACAATTGGATGGTGTTATGCAAAACAGAAGGAACCGAGTTTCAATGGTGCTGTACCACTATTATTTTTAACCGTTTTTATTTCCGGACAGGTAGCAGAGTGCCATCACGAGGGTCGGGAGACTATCATGGTGAGCAGCGGCGCCGTGGCCTTCGGGAGACAGAAGCTGACGCAGGAACTTCTCATGTCCATGTCTATGAGAGAAACATTGTCACCCAGTGATCATACACGAGAGGTATGTCTCAGCTATATAGATAACCTTTCTTTTCTGCTCAATAGTGAAGGCATTAATTGGTCAAAAGACGTCCACTGCTACTACCAAAACCCTACCAAAAGTTCTACCATAAAGTCGGGTCTTGCGTGGCCCTCATTCAGCAGATCCACTCCATATTGCGCCTAATTAGTGAAGACAACTCATTCAAAATTGGCATGCTTTTTAAAGTACTCGGGTCAGTTTTACTGAGCACCTCTGTAAACAATTTAAAGGCCTTATTTATTGTGGTTGACAAAATGTTACAACAAATGGACGATGCTCAAAGTGCACGGTGTCAAAGAAGTCGCTCAATAAAAAAAAACTAGCGAGAAACTTTAACGAGAGTGCTCAATCAAAGTAGTTCAACCACCTGGAGAAACACTCCAGAATACTTCTTTGACACCTTGGCTACGTTCAGTAACTAAAGTGTCAGTGTGATTATCGTCGGGTGAAAATCGTCCGATCATGAACACACTTACTGAACGACTTGGGGCGTTCTTCTGTCAAAAGTGTCAATTGAAGTATGATTTCGTATTCGTAATAATAAGTTTATATCCCCAGCGTTCGAATTATAAATTTTGCCTCTTATCAACTGTCAAAGTGACGTCTGGGCTTTTTTTACCCATCTATTTTATGGGGTGACCGGTGCGATCGCCCGACGACGCCGACGATGTTACTGAACGATTTGGTGTGATCGTCCGATGATCGCACTGACTTACTGAACGGGCCAGTGCGTCGTCGGGCGTCGTCGGGTGATCAAACTGAACGCACCCCTTGTGTGTCTTTTTGTCATAACTTTATGTTTTCAGGATGCCATGATGTTGGACCCGCGAGCGGCTGCCGCTGTCGGCCAATCAGAGCTCATGTCTATGTACGATGCTATGTTCTCACAGTACAACGTCAAAATTGCCCAGGTTAGTACTTAATCTTATTATGTATGGAAACAATTATTTATTTGGGTTCTGTACCTTAGTTATAGGTGACGCGGCTAGCAACCCATCACTATTATGATTCCCCTTTTCACCTATATGCTAACCGTGGCCTTTAGGTCTTGTTACCATAGGCACTGTCTACCCCGTAAGGGATATAGACGTGCTATGTGTATGTATGTATGCATGTAGTCAGCAGAGAACCCTTCTCGGATCACTTTGATGTCTGTCCGTCCGTCCATCCGTCCGCCTGTCAAGACCCCTTCTCTCGGGAACGCTTCCAGGTATCAAGCTGAAATTAATATCAAATAGATACAGCACACGTTATGAAGATAAAAACTTATTTTTTTGTCTGTCTATCTATGTATGCATTAACGAATAAACCGCACAATGCCTACATTTCGCTTATCTTTAAATCATCTCATCTGTTCAGTAGGTATTTATATTGTATCAATCGAGAATATGTTAATTGGTAATTTAATTTAAATTGCCTTCCATTAACAAGTAACCAAGTTACCATTACTGTTAATTAAATCAAATAGAAGAATAATTTTCCAATTAGAGGCGTTGTTTTAATCACCCCAGAGGGTAGCGAACGACTAAATTTCTGGCGATGATTCTTATACCTTTTAATAAGTTGTCTAGACATTAATAAATCAAAGGTTTAGACTAAAAAATAATTTGGAAATTTAAACACAGATTAAGATGAAACGAGAGCATTTGCTTTTTGTCTAATGACTTTTGAGTACTGTTTAATTACTTTTTGTAGAACGCGATTCGGTAATTATCTCGAGATTGTGCGGCTAGGTTTTATTAAACCTCTCCATCAATATTAACCTTCTTCAAGTTAGAGCAGTTAAAATACATTAAGAAACCGAGGCTAGCCCCGTAAATAAGTAAAGTCCAAATCTATATAGTTAAAAAAATTACGGTTTCTTTCCTAGGAGTTTCTCAGGTTATTGTTAGCAAACAGATAGGTATATTTTTAACTATTAAAATGTCACTCTCAATGTCTTGGTCAAATAACTGCTTGTCTATTGGTTAATGGTAGTAGTTTTAGAAACTACCTACTAGGCAGATTTAGAGTTTTACATTAGGCTTTGTTTCCTGAATAAGTCGGATGTCGGAAAGGAAGTATATAGTGATGAAAAGTTTAAAATTAATTTGATCTTGTCTCTCTTCTATAATAGTAAATTTTATAAGTTAAATCTACTAACACTCGACTTACGGTAAACCAATTTACTCTAATACTTCTATACTTCATTTATTTTAGGATGAGAAACCACAACAACATTAAATTGCGTCTGGTCAACTATTTCCTACCTAGCAAATAGTACAGTGCAATAGTCTGGGAGCCGCAAAATAAAATTGTTTTAATGCCACTTTATTTTCGTGTCGTTTACAATTACTCTAGTACAAATTGCAAAGAGAGCACACTTCACGAGCCGCAATATAATGTTGTTGTGGTTTCTCATCCTAAATTAAATGAAGAATAATTACACTGCAAGCACGGTAGGTTCGTTTCTGGTCTTAATAATTGATGTTTTTTTAATCAATTGTAATCTTAAGCATAGTTATCAAAGAAACCTTTCGGACTGTAACTTCAAACCCCTTCTTTCAAAACTTTAAAAAGTGATAACGCTAGTCACAAAAAGTAGCACACAGTAATAATATATTTCTCATTTCCCTCCTCATAGTAACTGCCACGTTATTAAGATGAATACATGTGGGCGCCCGAATTGGGTTCTGTGTAAGCTTGTCACGGACTCCCAAGATATTCCACAAAACACCTCAGCAATGTCAGGGCATGTCGTACGTATTCTGTATCACCCGTACACAAACACACGTTTAGAATACAAATTTACATCAATTAAACAACGTATGATGCGAATTTTGTTTACAATTTTAAAGCTTAGGCGTCATGAAGCGCGAAATTTATGCGTATTTTGTAACGTACTTGTTGCGTGGCTCGGTGCAATTTTGAGGGATATTTTAAAGGTTTATTTTTGAAATTTAGGTACAGGGTTTTAAAAAAAGCAACTGTAATTTTAAGGCGATGAAAACTTTATTGATAATAGAATGACTATAATCTTCATCACATTTTTTAGTTCGTTGAATCTTGGAAGTCAAACTTCCATGCTGCTCTGGGAGCAAAGAAAAAACATAGAATGTACCAGTTGCTTCTCTTCCCGCGCAGATGGTAAAAGCCCATCGAGGGATTGGGCGAAAATCTTAGGGATCATGTTGTATAGGCGATGTGGCTAGCAACCCATCACTGTTTTGATTACCCCTTTCCATCCATACGCTCACAATCTTGCTGATCGTGGTCTTTGGGTCATGTTACCTTAGGCTCTGTCTACCCCGTAAGGGATAAACACGTGATTTATGTATGTATTGAATCTAAAACGTACCTAATAAGGTACAGTTGGTTCGACAGAACTTAACGCCAAGTGACTTCCCACTATACTTCTCAAACAGAGAAACTTCACTACACAATATAGGTTTTTATTAAAAAAAAAAACTAATCAGCCAGTCCTTTTGACCCACAAAGTTAAGAACGTAATTGCAGATCAGATTTAGAGCATTTGCCGGAATACTTAATCAGGACACGGAGATTTGCCAAAAAGCGGGAACATTTTAAGAAGTTGTAACACTGGAACAACTCTAGTGTCCAGTTACAACAGATTTATTTAGAAAAGTTTACGCAATTTAAGTTGGGCGCAAAGCCTTTTGCTTTTAATCCGCTGTTCTTTTTTTTTACTAGGTCTTGACATAGGGTAACGGCACCAGTAATAGCCAAGAACCCAATAATGCACAATAACTTTTATTCAAAAGAAACGAAGGCTTCATATTTTTTTACAGCGGTATTTTTATCAATATTAGCTTTACATTTAAAAATATAGTGTCCACTGGTGCTTGCCAGCTTAAGTGTCCAACTCTGGTGCCTTCACTCTACTGCCGTGTCATGCCTATGTCATGTAACTCTAAAAGCATAGTTTTGAGTAAAATCTGTTTAAAGTTTTTTTCGTAATTCATAGTTTATTTTGAAATCAAGCAGCAAAAACAAAAATCAAAATATTCAAATAGATTTGTGTTAGGCTTATGCATATTATGTAATACCTGGATTATTAATGTTTTGTATATTATATAAGTTATAGGCTATAAAGGAGTTAGGCATAACAGGTTCGCCATACAAAGTCTGTCTTGCGGTGCCCTGTATCTCAAGATACATGACTTAGGCGTAACACGTTAAATATAAATATTTCTCTCGGTTTACTTATATAGTCGTAATTATACCATAAGGCTATATAATTATGTACCATAATAAAAACGTTTAGTAAAAAGGATAAATAAAGAAAACAAACACCCCAAAAATAAAAATAAAACAACTGTTTTAATAAAATTGTTCAACATAAATATAGAGATTTACAGTTGTTTTATTTTTATTTTTGGGGTGCTTTTTTCTTTGTTTATCCTATTTACTAAAAGTTTTTATCATGGTACATAATTATATATCCTTATGGTATATATACGACTATATAAGTAAACTGGTAGACAACCGAAAGAAATATTTATATTTAACGTGTTACGCCTAAGTCATGTATCTTGTGAGATACAGGGCACCGCAAAACAGACTTTGTATGGCGAACCTGTTATGCTTAACTCCTTTGTAGCCTATAACTTATATAATATACAAAACACGAATAATTTAGGTATTACATAATGTGCATAAGCCTAACAGAAATCTATTTGAGTAAAACTATGCTTTTAGAGTTACATGACATAGGCATGACACGGCAGCATAGTAGAAGGCCTGTCGCACCTAAGTCGTGTAACTACTAGATACAGTATGTAGCCATATTAGCTGTGGCCAAAACTGAGTTACACGACTATTGAGACAGGCTCGTACAAGGAATTGGTAAGCAAAATTAAAAAAAATGTTTTGTTGGTAGGTAAAGACACCCAAAAAAATACGATTCAGACTTGTTACGCATATCTCATGTATCTCAAGTTAACTGACATAGGCATGACACTCTAGTGTAAAACTAAGTCATTTCCCGCCATATAGCATGCGTATATCTTTTAAACTACGCAACGGATTTAAACGCGGTTTTCGTCAATAGACATAATGATTCAAAAGGAAGGTTTGTTTGTATAGTTCAATCTGTGCGAAGCTGGGGCGAGTCGCTAGAACTAAATATTTTATTTGCAAAGACATACAGTCAAATCCTCCAATGTCTATTGCAGCCAACTGTTCGAAAACATCTAAACATGCTTCTAAAAATAAGGTGTAACTGAAAATAAGGTCTATGTGTCGCTGTATAGATATTACATACATAAATCACGTCTGTATCCCTTACAGGGTAGACAGAGCCTAGGGTAGAGACCCAAAGGTCACGCTTAGCATGATTCTGGGCGTAATAAAGGTGGAAAGGGGAATCAAAATAGTGATGGGTTGCTAGCCGCATCGCCTATAAAATGTTTCCTAAGATTTTCACGCATTCCCTCGACGGGCTTTTACCGTCTGCGCGGGAGAAGCAACTGGTACATTATATGTTTTTTTTATTCCTAGACAAGCATGGAAGTTCAATTTGTGTTTGCAAATAGTAAGATATTCTGCTTAGCTGGCGGCACGTGACGAGCTTAATTTGTTAGTTAGTTGCGAATAGGTAATTTGCATGTATGATCCTGGCTTAACCAATTTGTGATAATTATCTGGGGTGCGTTCAGTTTGATCACCCGACGACGCCCGACGACGCACTGGCCCGTTCAGTAAGTCAGTGCGATCATCGGACGATCACACCAAGTCGTTCAGTAACATCGTCGGGCGTCGTCGGGCGATCGCACCGGTCACCCCGTAAAATAGATGGGTAAAAAACGCACAGACGTCACTTTGACAGTTGATATGAGGCAAAATTTATAATTCGAACGCTGGGGATATAAACTTATTATTACGAATACGAAATCATACTTCAATTGACACTTTTGACAGAAGAACGCCCCAAGTCGTTCAGTGAGTGTGTTTATGATCGGACGATTTTCACCCGACGATAATCACACTGACACTTTAGTTACTGAACGTAGCCCTGGATTAAATTAGAAGTGATGACGTCACCGAGAATATACGCTACTGACAAACGTAGACATACAAAGCAAACTTTAAGGGATCTTTGCCTGACAACCTATGAGCGGATGGAAGGAGCATTTAGTTAGGGATCAAGGAAAAGTTACTTTAAATTAACTATATAGACCCACCTTGAACATGTTGAGCGGCGTAGTTGTGCCGTGAGTCAGAGAGGTTCCCAACGGCACAACCAGTTGGACGGAGTTGTGGCGTGAGTCAAAAGGGCCTCATTTTGAATACATATTAAAAAATGGAGCAAAGAGAGACTTTTCCATTGCAATAGGTCACGAAAAGGCTTAAATTAAAAAAAAAAAAATTAAGTATCGAACTGATCTAAACAGGGGAAAGCTTTTCCCAGCAATGGAATACAAAATTGTCTTCAAAAAGTGCCTAATATGCGGTTATATAGATCTACGAACTGGCTGGATTACGGACTGGCTGGTTCGTCGGTGTGCTCGAGGTTTGTAAATCGAACACTCGTTCGATTCATTTGAAGATTTTTGTTTTTTTTTTGTATCTCGAGAGCAGCGCGGAGATTGCTTGAACCGGGCTTGATAAAGCATCCCGGGCTAAAATATTTCTGACAATTTCTAAACATAAAATAAAGCAGTTTATTAATAAGATATCTGAATTTCCATTCAGTAGATTAGCTTTAATCAACCATAGTTTGCCATAAATATTTTAAAATAGATCCTCGTACTTAACAAGTGCTCCAAAAGCTTCTCCGCAATACACTGTCGGGCAGAAACAATACGTAACAAAGCCATTCCCATTAGTTCGGTTTGACGTCACAAAGTGACCTGTTATTTTGCTCGTCAGTGTATTCTGTATTATATTCCGTGGTGCACTCCCGGAATTTCCCAGCCAAAATAACAACATAATAATATACGACAGATGTAACAAGAGCTGTTTGTTGCCGGGAGAAACGTATTATGTATCCTCTTTTAACGCTTTGTATCCAAACCAGAATACCCATGTAGATACATAATTGAGTTTGTGCACTCACGGTCTCTGTGTGTGTAATAGTTGGGTCAGAATTTCCAATATTTTCGTGGTACAGTCAAGGAAATTCACTTACCACCGTAAAACCCTATCGCAATTGTTAGCCAGCCGCCACTCAAGCTCGAGAGATATGTCACCTTATTGCGACAGGGTTCTACGGTGGTACGTGAATACATTTTCCTTACTGTACGTGATCTAAGGCTGGTCATTCTCAGTTGCTACTCGCGGCGGACGGCCCGTCGCCCTCAGCGTCAATATACTGTGTTCGCAAATGTTCGGGAGCGGTCTTTTTCGCCCGCCGCGTTTGTTACGTTCCGCACGTGCGAGAAAGGTCGCTCCAGAGCATTTAAGAACATAGCATAAAATAACAATTAAGGACCAATAATTATAAAAATACTAGCTTCTGCCTGCGACTTCGTCCGCGTAGAAATTAGCAATTGACATGTTTATAGCTATACCGCGGGAACTATACAATTTTCCAGGATAAAAAGTAGTCTATGTTTTAATCTAGGATACCAGCTATCTTTGTTCCAAATGTTATCCAAATCCGTCCAGTCATTTTAGCGTGAAGAAGGTACAAACATACTCACTTACATCGTCAAATCGTTACAAACTTTTGCATTTATAATATTGGTAGGATGGTAGCATGTGCAATGACGAGAAAAATAAAGAAAAACTATTTAGGGCCTGGGGCCCGATTTTTGAAAGCTCATCACTCGAAAGTGGTATAAATCAGCTTATATTTCCAAAACTACAGCTCTAATCAAAGTTTTGACTAGTTTACAAGATTAATGAGAGCTGTGATTGTCTTCTACACACACACACACACAAATCTCGTCTTTATCCCTTACGGGGTAGACAGAGCCTAAGGTAACAGGTACCTACAGGCCACATTTAGCAAGATTGTGGGCGTATAGGTGGAAAATCGAATCAAAATAGTTTCGTAGTAATAAAAGGAGACGGAATTATTGATAACTGGCACTTAAGATAGCTGGAATTTAACAGAGAATGGTAAAATAGACCCTTAGCATACTAAACATTTGTCAAACGCTGACTTTTAAGTCCCTTCATTATTTATTAGACTAGGTATTAGCTTCAATTGGGTACTCAATTTACAAGGTACATTAATTTTAAAAGCTCTACACAGCTTTTCGGTGCTTAACAGTGCCTTTTACATTGATTTACAGTCTGACAAACATGCCCTTGGAATCCTTCGCCAGTTCCGCGAACATGGCAAGAAAAGCAATGCAATGCAGTGTTTTGCATGCCGTGAGCTATTTTAGAGTACACCACACAAACACTGACGCGTTTCGATCCCTCTACGGGATCATTATCAAAGTTTAATGAGCACAACTGTTACACATGCAAACCAACGTCGTGTACGAAGTCGTGTACTGGCTTATACACTTATTAAGAACGGCTATCCTGTAATGGTGTGGATTTGGAAATGTCATTTACTATCTCTTTGAAGAAACCATATAGCCCACAGTACCTTAGCCCCTTTTACTGAGAAAATAGTGGTGATAGACTAACACACTGACGGATACCGAAGTGATCCTACAAGGGTTTCGTTTTTTCCTTTGGGATACGCCACCCTAAAGATAATTAACTTCCGGAAATGAATGACTCAGCAAAACCATGAATGTGCAATTACCCGAAATGCACAAAATACTTTGTTTTCCCTCTTGTTTTTTCCGGTTTGCCTTACCTACTAAGCTTTATTTACGCTGTACGAGAAACAGCGCAAGTTTTTTTGTACATAATATATCAGTACACACACAAACAAACTATACGATACAGTGGGAATGAAACTCAACTCATTATCATCATGTCAGTCGAAGGACGTCCACTGCTGAACAAAGGCCTCCCTCAAGGCTCTCCATTCAGGCCGGTCTTGTTCTTTCCGCATCCACCGCGATCCTGCGACCTTAATCAGGTCGTCGCTCCATCTTGTTGGATGGTTACCGACAGCTCGTCTCCCGGTCCGCGGACGCCACTCGAGAACCTTCTGACCTCATCGGCCATCAGTCCTGCAAGCAATGTGCCCTGCTGCCACTTCAGTTTCGCAATTCTTCGGTGCATGTCTGTAACCTTTGTTCATGAAACTCAACTGGCGCGTTGTAATGAACTCTTTGCCTAACTTTTCTATTATGACAAGATGTTGAAATATATAAACGCATTCTTGCTAGCCTACTAAATGAAGTATATCACTCCGTGTCAGCGCCAGTTCACTGCTAGACATAGGACTTTTCCATTGCACGCCATCGCCCAATTTTGAGCTCTACTGCTCCACTTGGGAGCAAAATTATTTTCATCTTGGGCGTTAACACTTGAATCCTTCACTACGCTCAGTATTCTGCTTTAGAATCCTTCGCTAAATTTTGGATTCAATGTACCGTCCTCGCCGTAAATACAACATTTTGCTCCCTTGGACACAAATACGTAATTATACCTGGAAGCGGTCTTGACTCAAGAACCCGTCTGACTCTACCTCCCTCTGCTAGTAGTATGACTTATCTGAAGAGTTAAAAATTAGTTTCATTAACTTCACTATAGTCTGTAAGCTATGCCGTTCGGTTTTGTCTTGCTGTCTCCCTCATTCGGCCGATTCAAGTATTAAAGCCGTAAGAGACAGAATTAATCTTATTCATGAGCGGATTGTGGTTTTATTTTATTGATTTTGTGCCGCCCACAATTTGCTTTCGGAGTCGAGACACTAGGTCCTTGGGGTAAAGGTGCGCTGGAGCTTCACAGAGAGCTCAGTAAAAGATTGAGAGAGGCAACAGGCAACCCTCGCGCCGGCAGCCATCTCGCGCAAAGAATCGCAATCGCAGTTCAGCGCGGGAATGCTGCCAGCGTGATGAGCACCCTGCCAAGAGGCCTACCTCTCTTTTACAATTAATTTTAAAGTTTATTTAGTTATTTTAATTTAATAGCAGTTTTAGTTTTGTATTTACATTTTAACTATCTGTTTTTTCATACTTACATGAAATAAAGTGTATATTCAAAATGTGACTGTAAATTAAATTTGTTTTAGAGCGCATTGTGTGTTCACATTCTGAGATGAGAGGAGTTCAATATGATCCCGATTAATTTTGTTCTCAGGTGTTAGTGACCAAACCCGACTTCTACAACGAAGAAACTCGCAAACATCTCTTCGCCACATTGTCAGAGTTGATTTCATTGAACATTGTGCCTATCATCAACACGAACGACGCCGTCAGTCCACCTATGTTCGTCCATGACGACACTGTAGTACCAGGCACTGGCAAAAAGGTAAGTTCAGCATACCTACATAAAGATAGTTGTCTATAATAAAATTAAAAAAAATGCTAATAGAGAAATGCTACTACTCCGTATCTGATTTCTTAGACGATAAATTTTAACCTGTATAAGTTATCTACTACCTACATGTTGGTTGTTATTGTACTACCTATTGTATTGCTATACCCCACCGGGTGGGTCCATGTGAAACTTCTTTACTATTAGTTACCAACATTGTAATAATTTGTATTATAATAAAATAAATGAGTAAAAAATTAGTAAAAATATTATAACATAACTCTTTTTTTACCCCCGACGCAAAAAGAGGTGACAAGTTTGACGTCGATATCAGTTTGTATGTGTCTGTCTGTAGCATCCTAGCGCTCAAGCAATTGGACCGATTTCGATGGCGTTTTTATCATTCGAAAGTCAGTTTCCTTTCGGTGTTTCTTAGCCATGTTTGGTAAAAATCGGTCTAGCAGTTTGAAGTGTATGACATATTTTTAAAAATGATCTAAGGAATCTTTAGCATAATATTGAATTATTTTATTATTTACGAATACGTGGGGGGGGGGGGGGGGGGGTATTTAAATTTTAAATTTAATGTTATTGGTGCAAGCTACAGTTTATAGTAATACACAGGTATACACGTGTACATCAATCAGATTATTATCGGTCGATGAAACAACGCGCTCCCCATTTTCAAAGAGAAACATCTGAAGGAATTATGAAAGATAAGGAATCGAGTTCCTTGTTAAAAGTGCTCGGAACTTCCGCGGGTTCTTATTGGAAAAACTCGACGGCGCCTTTAAATTGTGTTTTCTTTCACTTACGAGCTTGATAAGGGTTTTTACAAGGGTGCGGCTATTTTGTTACATTAGAAGTCTTCGATAAAACACAATGTTTTGAAAAGAATCTTCGAGAAATTTCGCATAATGCCAGCCTTATTTTGACTTACAATTCTGTTCTTTTATTCATTGTCTGCTGGCAAGGACTCTTTATTTTATTTCTTAAGTTTGTAATGTTAAAGTTCTCGTACCTATTCTTTTGTTGGGAATTCCAAGATTTTCAAACTGCTCGAGCATTTTGTATGATGGTGGATTTTCTTATCAACCTTTCAATATTGAATAAAATTTACTCAGCGCCACAACATTTAGCCCAGTCTCTATACAAAATTACCTATATTGTATACACGTGAGGCTGACCATGACCATGTCTATTGCCGCCGAGTATTATTTAACTTTTCTATTTTTCTCAGGGTATTGGCTTGAAAGACAACGATAGTCTTTCAGCGTTGTTGGCGGCAGAAGTCCAAGCGGATTTGTTGATCATGATGTCGGACGTAGACGGGATTTACAACAAGCCCCCGTGGGAAGATGGTGCACGCATACTGCACACCTACACAGCAAAGGACAAAGATTCCGTGGAATTCGGGAAGAAATCTAAGGTAAGGTACCTCAAAAATATATAAAGCATTTACTTACCTAACAACCAAGACACCGACCATAACTGCGAAGTAAAGAAACAATTTGCTGAATTTAGAACCCTTTGACTCTTCTGAATTGTGCTTAGACTATGGAAATCGTTTTTTTTTTTTGTGAATTTAAGACCGTTGTTTTAAGACGTAAAATTGAACAATAATAGTGAAACTACTAGAATACTTTGTGATACTTCATATAAAACAGAAAAGGAGACTTACTGAGAATTTATTATTCCAATGGTACATGGAAATTCAAGCTAACAAAACATATGAACGAAAACACAACTAAAATATTTTTTAAACTTAGCTGTAATACTTTATGTCTAGGTTGGAACGGGAGGCATGGATTCCAAAGTCAACGCGGCGACTTGGGCCATGGCTCGAGGTGTTAGTGTCGTCATCTGCAACGGCATGCAAGAAAAAGCTATCAAAACCATCATCAGTGGAAGGAAAGTTGGAACTTTCTTTACTGACTGCCCCGCCCCCACATCATCTTCTGTAGATGTTGCCGCTGAGAATGGTAAATTTAACATCTTGCAAATTTTGAAATTAAAACTATTCAAGTAGCAGACTGTTATTTTCAATTTGTTTTCAGCTCGTACGGGAAGCCGAGTCTTACAACAGCTTTCACCAAGCGATAGAGCTTCAGCAATCAACACTCTAGCGGATCTCCTAGTCGACAGGCAAGACCTGATATTAGAAGCAAATGCCAAGGATTTGGAAGAGGCAACAAAGAATGGCATAGCTAAACCTTTACTTGACAGACTTAAGTTGAGCCCTGAAAAGTTGAAGACGCTGGCAATCGGATTAAAACAAATCGCCGAATCCAGCTACGAGAATGTTGGCAGGGTTTTAAGGAAAACAAAATTGGCTGAGAATTTGGTACTGCAACAAGTTACAGTCCCAATTGGTGTATTATTAGTCATCTTTGAATCAAGACCAGACTCGCTACCGCAAGTAGCTGCCTTAGCAATGGCATCAGCGAATGGTCTTTTACTGAAGGGCGGCAAAGAAGCTGCTCATTCTAACAAAGCCCTCATGGATTTGGTAAAGGAATCTCTAAAAACTGTCGGCGCCCAAGATGCGATATCGCTAGTATCAACGAGGGAAGAAATTAGTGATTTACTGTCTATGGACAAACATATTGACTTGATCATCCCGCGAGGGTCGTCTGAATTGGTCATGAATATTCAGAAACAATCGCAACACATCCCTGTGCTTGGTCATGCAGAGGGAATCTGTCACGTGTATGTAGACAAAGACGCGGACCCAGCAAAGACTTTGAAGATCGTAAGGGATGCCAAATGCGATTACCCAGCCGCTTGCAATGCTATGGAAACCCTTCTACTCCATGAGGATCACTTATGTAGCTCTCTATTCACGGATATCTGTAATGTGTTAAAGAAGGAAGGTGTGAAGATTAACGCTGGACCAAAACTCTCCAATCACTTGACTTTTGGGCCATCACCGGCTAGGTCCATGAAGCACGAGTACGGTTCTTTGGAGTGCTGCATTGAAATTGTTAAGGATCTCGACGATGCTGTAGACCACATTCACAAGTACGGAAGCTCACATACTGATGTCATCGTCACTGAAAACGGTTAGTTACAACTTTTCCATTTCTTTGTCTCCTATAGTCTACCGTCTATCCTATGCCATTTGAAACTGGTTGCATTCTGGATGTCATTACTTCATCCCAGATATTATTATGTGTTCAAACTGCATGATCGTTATTAAATTAATGACTGGATATGAGTAAAACAACTAGGTACTCTAGTATTTATCTGTTTTGCTTGGTGCGGAAATAGTACGTAAACCAATAAAGATAACATTATTATGACTATTATTTCAAGGCAAGATAAACAGTGTTTGCTGACGCAAGATTTTGTTCAGTTTGTTTGCGTCTGATTTATTTTAATTGTAGTTTTTGTGTTTGACTAGTCTGTAGATAAAGTTGGCATCTGGGGCCTTACCATGACGTCTTAATGCGATTCAATTTCGGCTCAGTTTATGTTTTACCTGTCATTTTTTGTATGGATCGAGCGAGCGAACCTAAACTGAATCGGAATTGAATTACATTAAGACGTCATGGTAACGCCCCAGTACAATTTAGTAATTTGTTGGTCTAGTTCACAATTGTCAGAAATTTCTTTGATAAGGCTCTTGTAGCTTATTAAAAGTACGTGGTGATTTCTTTTTTATTACAATATTCAATCCTCTTATTTTAATCACAATAAAATAAACCTTGGAACTAACAATAAACAGACTGTCAAATGAAGATGAATAATCTTGAACTAACATCAACTTCACAGGCGTTTAGGAAAACGGATTAGATATTTACTGACGACCGGATAGCCTAATGTTTAGACAACCTGGCTATGAAGCTTGAGGTCCCGGGTTCGATCCCTGGTCGGAGCAGATGTCTGTATGAAAAATACGAATGTTTGGTCTCGAGTCTTGGATGTTTAAAATGTATTTAAGTATGTATTTTATCTATATGAGTATGTTTATCCGTTGTCTAGTACCCATATTATAAGCTTTGCTTAGTTTGGTACTAGGTCAATTGGTGTCAATTGTCCCAAGATATTTATTATTATTCACATTGTCTTACACCTCATTGAGAACAGACGTGTCGTGTCGAACATTTATTAAATAAAATAAATAGTCACATGCTGAGTCGTGACCTCGTTCTTAACAATACCTAGTAACGCATTTCGTGACAAAAATTGATCAATAGTGAGTTATTTGTGAAAATGTTCATTTTTTACTTGTAACAAAGTGAATCCGCCAAATAATATGGACAGCCCCTTTAACCGGAGTGAGCGGACCGCTCGCTCCCCGCCTGCCACGCCGACCCCTGCGCCCGCGCCGCCGCCCCGCGCCGCCGCGCAGCCCCAGCCCAAGGACGATGATGACGCCAGACCTGAGCCCATATCTACTGCTGAAATTCAGCAGTGGATGACGTCTATTGAGCAGTGTCTCAATGAGATATGCGCTATTTCATCAGATAGCAAAATGAATACGGACCAGAAAATGCGAGTTAGCTCTCTATGCCGGAAAGTGGGTCACGGCACATCACAGTTGGCAGTGCATTACCAGTCCTTAAAAGTGAAAACCATCCAAGTCCACAACTCAAACCAGACCCTCAAGAGTGAGCTCGACCTTTCGAAGCGGCTTCAGGACCTTAAGTCACAGATCGAAGAGTCAGTCAGACCTGTACCAGAAACCTGCTTTGCTGATATGGTTAAGAAGAGTTCTAATAAATTTATTCAGCCTACAAAAATTAGTTCCGTGACCATATATCCCAGTGACAAACAAAAGACCAGCGAGGAGACAAAGTCCCTGGTTCAAAAAATTATCTGTCCTGAGAAAATGAAACTGCGCGTAAGAAGCCTGCACAAAACGAGAAACGGGGGAGTTACCATTAGCACAGACACCAATGAAGATATTTTGAAACTGAAAGAATCTGCGCAGCTATCAAAATCTGGCCTTACGGTAGAGGACACCCACAAACGCAAGCCAAGAGTGGTAATTATTGGTGTGCCCACATCTATGCAGGAAAATGAAGTTCTTAGCTGTGTGTACCAGCAAAACTTGGCCGACAAATTGGAAAACACCAATCTCGAATCATTTTTAAATGCAGTAAAATTGAGCCACAAATCGGGAAAGAAAGAAGCTGACACTGTGAACTATGTGTTTGAAGTTACTGCAGCTATTCGTAAAGCCCTCATATCCAATGACCGAGTATTTATAAATTGGTCATCATGTCCGGTGAGAGATTTTACCTTGGTCACAAGATGCTTCAAGTGTCAACAATACGGTCATGCGGCCAAGTCATGTCGGGATGTCACACACACTTGCGGTCAGTGTGGCGAGCTTGGCCATTCAATTAAAGAATGCCCGAAGAAAGAAGCCCAACCGAAATGTGCCACTTGTTTGCGTTTTAAGAAGCCCAGCAATCACTCTACAGGTGCTGCTGACTGCCCGGCAAAAATACTAGCGGAAAAAAGGTACATCAACTCTATAGACTATGAAGGTGCCTAAGAGCACCGGCAAACAGAGTCATTTTTCTGACGTCTATTTTTCGTTTATTTCTTTGATAAGTATTTTACATTAATATTATGATTAATAGTTTAGTTAATGAACTAGATAATTTATCTGTATCTGAGTCTAGAATTTGTGAAGCTAAGAGTTGTAAACAGCTCCAATGCACTTTTAGTAACTCGCTATCCATTTTAACGCAAAATATTCGCAGTGTTTTTAAGAATTTTGATAATTTTAGATCACAATGCCGGCCTACTAACCTTAAAACGTAAAATACCTAGACTAATCAACACTCGCACAATTGCTAAATTGAATATAAATAAACTCGAGGAAGACTTATGCAACGTCGATTTTGACCCAGTTTATAATTCCGCTGACCCACAGTTTAATGTAATGTGTAGTTGTGAAGTAGATTATTTTTGTAAACTTTCTTTTGATTGGATTTTAATTTTTAAGATTTTATAAGATAATCATCATAGTTTTAATTTAATAATTTCTTTATATTTTTGTCATGAATACTTATTTTTCCCTTGTGATTGTTTAATTATTTAATAGCCATTTTGTTTAGCTCTTATAGCCTGAGACACAGGATTTCCTAGTTCAGGCATATGAGTTGTTAACTTAGATTTATAAGGAAACTTTGTTCTTAGTTATAATTTTGTAAAACATTTATGAATAAATTATCTTATCTTATCTTATTCATTCCTTCCATTTTGGCCCGGGAGCAAAGAAAAAAAGTTGCATCTCTTCTCGTGCAGATGGTAAAAGCCATGGCAAGAATCATGATATAGGCGACGCTCACAATCATACTAAGCGTAGCCTTTGAGTATTCTTACCCTAGACTCTGTCTACCGCGTAAGGGATAAAGACGTGATTTATATATGTCTGTAAGTGTTTTGCAGACTTGTTTTGTTGTTAACAATTGTATTTTTTTCTACAGATGGTGCAGCAAAACGTTTCTTGCACTCTGTGGACAGTGCATGCGTCTTCCACAATGTCTCTTCCCGTTTCGCAGATGGCTTCCGCTTCGGCCTTGGCGCCGAAGTTGGCATCTCCACTGCCAGGATACATGCTAGAGGTATGTTTTATATTTCCTGTCAAGACTTAGGCCAATCTCAATGTTGATTGCCTGCAAGGTGGATTGACGATCCAGCAAAGATCGCGGGAAGTCATTGGCTGTGGGTAGCATAAAACTGATCGTCGTTGAGATCCTTGGGGAAGGCCATGTTAAGCAGTCGACGTCTCGCGGCTGGTATGGACTTAGGGGCTGTGTCATCACTCTCTTAAGTTCCTGATAACTTAAGCGTCAGATGTCTATGGTGCTGTCTCTACTTTATCAAAAGCTTTTATTTAACTTACAGTGTATGTAAGTATGTCTGTCCGGGTGGAATCTTGCTACTCAAATTTGAAGCAAATATCTTCAACCGATTGAACTGAAATTTTGCATACTTGAGTAAGTTGGATGACAATACAATAATCTGTAGGCTTATTACCTAACTCGCTCGCAATCGCCATCGTGTTCATTTTGACAGTTCTTGCATGAATCTGACAGCTAGCTGATTCCGATGCCGATTGTCAGCCCATACATGAACTGTCAAAATGAACACGATGGCGATTGCGAGCGAGTTAGACAATAAGCCTACTGGTAGTGGAGTTCTGGTTGGTCCGATTGACTTGAAATTTGGTAAACCTTATTGTAAGACGGATGACAATGCAAGTAAAGTCAAGCAAGCAAAAAGCTTATTATGACTACAAAACAGGCAGATGCGACATTATAGACATCTGACACTAAATGTCGGGAACTTAGTAGTGACAGAGGCCGTTAGTGTCATTAAATACAACTTCAGAATAATGATTTTTAGCTCTTCAATGAGCAGTTCCCGGAATTGGGAATACGCAAGAGGTTGAGCAAGTCCGGTTGAACATCCTGGTGATACTGGATGTTCTTATTCGAAATGACGTCACCCCTTGACGCTTTATACTTTGAGGGTCAACATTGTAATGTCGACTATCAATTGTCACAATTAAAAAATCCTGAACGACTTTCTAACAGTGCGTTGCACCAACTTTAACGATAACTATTACCTATGATTTGACAGAAAATCTATGTAGGTAATATTATGTAAAAATCTTGGTTATAGTTATAATTATAGTAATGTACTCGTAATTATCCATGTCTTGGATCAAAATAGAAACAAAATGTAGCGTGAGGAGAATAGTGTCCGAACGATTTGTGGACAAGTTACCTATAGATAAAAACATTATAGCTTCACAGTGTTTTAATTTTGTATATTTTTAGGACCTGTTGGAGTAGAGGGTCTTCTCACCACCAAGTGGATACTTGAAGGCACAGACCACACCGCCGCCGAGTTCAACGAAGGCAAGAGGACTTGGCTGCACGAAAAATTGCCAATTAATTGACTAAAAGAAACGTTCACCCAGACATTGATCAAGAGATTTTTTTCGTTAGTTTTAAGATTTTGAATAATTTGATTTACGTGTAAAAATTTTAATAAGAGATCATAAATTGTTGAAATACATACCTACTAAGGTTTTGTTTTATTGTGATGCCACATTAGCGGTTCTTACGAATTTATGCAATTTACAGACGGAGAGAGTTAAAACGATGACAGTGTTACCAACTACTAAAAATGAAGTAATAGGAATATCCCTTTAAAAAAAACGCAAAAATAGAGACACACACACATAAATCACGTCTTTATCCCTAATGGGGTAGACAGAGCCCAAGGCAACAAGACCTAAAGGCCACGCTTAGCATGTTTGTGGGCGTATAGGTGGAAAGGGGAATCAAAATAATAATGGGTTGCTAGCCGCATCGCCTATAACATTATTCCTATGCCTATTCCCTCGATGGGTTTTTACCAACTGCGCGGGAAGAGAAGCAACTGGTACATTCTATGTTTTATCTTTACTCCTAGACCACCATGGAAGCAAAAAATAAAGAAACCAGCCGTTGTTGCTGAAGTTCAAGATTTAGACATTTAGGTAAGAGGTTGGTTAATTTCACTTAAAACTATTATCAAATTCTTTAACATTTACAATTTATTTTATTTAAATATACTGAATGCGGTTTGCTTTAAATAAACCCTTAGGTTGCTATTACAAAAAAAAACATTATAGTTATTTTATTGCATCAAGTATTACTTTGGAGGTCCATTTTAATGAACAAAAACCATTTACCTTGCTAATTCCGCTAATACATAAATAAAAATGTTTTTGTTGATTCTAATTAACTGTGAATTTCTGGTCATCATTTCACACTAACTTAGAGACTAGCTCCCGTCAGCCCTGATTTCCTAAATCATGACACCACTGAACACCAACATTCCTCTATCTATTCCATCAAAAAGTCATACACGGAACAGAATGCGGACCTTTCAGTCTTATCTATTCCCAACTGAACTTGCCCAATTAGTATCCAACTCTTTAATTCTTCGTCTTTTGTTTATCTTAATTAAGGTAATAAAGTTTAGTGTTATCGGGCGCCTTCTTTTGGCGGCGTCTTCTAATTAACTTTGACAAAAGTTGGGGAACAATAAAGAACAATTTCAGAGTTGGTAGACTTATTCAAAAGCGAGTGAAGAATTGTTATGGTTTGGAGCCAGTATTGTGCAAAATGTTGTCGAAATTCCAGCAACGCTGGCAGCCGTTGTCAACGGTCGGCTGTTTGAAATCGTTAAAAACTGCAGTAAAATGTTTAAAACGTTACAACGGGCTCCATTATCGTTAAATCTCATATTTTCGCGCAATAAAAGTCTTATATTTGAAAAGTTATATTACCATGTTTACCAATTTTATACCGTGCTAGAAAAGTTTGCCCATTCCACTAGTTATATAAATGCAGCTTATCCGGAAGAATCCTGCATAGGTTTCTGGAAACATGTAATTTTTTTAGGGTTCTAATAAATAATACTTAGTATTTATAAGTAGGTTTGAGACTAATACTAAAATGAGCCTTTCATTTGATAAGTCACACTGAACAGTTTGAAAAACTTTAATAAAATGAAATAATAATAAATACCACAAGACAATTCACACCAATTTACCTGGTCTTTTAATTTTTAATTCGTCAGTCAAAACTGAACCCATGTTCAAAACTAATTTAATTTAATTTACATAAGTAACACATTTTGAAAAATGTTCGTAGATAAATTAAATTTGAAATTATAAGAAAAAACGTTTTGAATTTAGATAACAGTGTTTCGCTACCATTTTGTTGACGTTTTAGATTCTTAAAAGAACTGTCAACGTCACTACATAGTATAAAACAAAGTCGCTTTCTCTGTCCCTTTGTCCCTATATCCCTATGTCCCTATGTATGCTTATATCTTCAAAACTACACAACGGATTTTGATGCGGTTTTTTTTAATAGATAGAGTGATTCAAGAGGAAGATTTTTATGTATAATTCTACGCAGACGAAGTCGCGGGCAGAAGCTAGTTATATAATAAAATAGATACGAATACCGGGATGCCAATAAATCAAGTTTTTGTTAAAATATTCCATTTCCATGAAAGTAGCGACGCTAGAGAGCTTGCCAGCTCATCCGGCAGTTGATCTCCACTCAAATAGCTTTTAACCTCATGTTTAACTTTGCATCCTTCCAGTTTGCGGGGCAACCTCAAAGCCGGTTAAATGTGTACTCTGAATTTTTATGTAAAGTGAAATTAATTTAAATTTTATGCGAATCCGGAAATAGACGCTAATCTGCTTTTTTTGTGCGGATAAAATTATTGCTCGGGTGTAAGAGCCGTGACTGTGCTACGCCACGTTGGTTTTGAACGGCTATTTAATTGCGGCTTACGACATTCTAGCAAGAAATAAGTTGCTAAAGATATTTTTGACATCTTTTTAACCCCCGATGCTAAACAGGGGTTGTAATAGTTTGAACTCGATGTCTGTATGAGTCTGTCTGTGGCATGGTAGCTCTCAAGCGGATGGACCTATATCGATGCGTTTTTTGATTAATTCGAAAGCCAGTTTCCCTGCGGTGGTTCTTAACCATGTTTGGTAAAAATCGGTCCAGTAGTTTGAAGAGTATCAGCTCTTCTCTAAAATGAAGTAAAGCATTTTTGGCATAAAATTTAATTTTTTTTTATTTACGTATGATTACTCGACCAATGCGTGGGAGTTATTTTATCCATCCTGCATTACCTGCCAAATTTAGAGTCAATCTGACCACTAAATCTTTAATTTCACGTTCATGGTCATGCACTATTGTTTATTCTGTTGTCAAATTTCACCAACTACTAGGCTATCCGGTTGTCATGTGATTAAGTAAGTGAATACTTACTCAAAGTTAATAAATCCTACTAATATTATAAACGCGAAAGTTTATAAGTATGGATGGATGTTTGTTACTCTTGCATGCCAGAACGGCTGGACAGATCTAGATGAAGTTTGGAACATAGATAGATTATAGTCTGGAATAACACATAGGCTACTTTTATCCTGGAAAATTGCGTAATTCCTGCGATAGCGATAAAGGAATTCTATGCAGACGAAGTTACGGGCAACAGCTAGTTGTTCATAAAGCTCTACTATTTACGTTTAAGGCGACAGCTGGTCAATATTTCACCAACTCGACACTCGGTGATCATTGACAACTTTAAATGCAATGCGTATTCAATATGAAGCCAACCGATAGATTCTCGTCTTGTAATGTAAAGAGAGTTGTCACCTTGTCACCGACATTGTCGTGTAGGTAAAATAGGAGTCATTTGCAAACTTATGGAACGTTCTATGCTTTTTTTATTAAAAAATCTCGCCATTACGTAAACGTTACACATGTGCAACTGACAACATGTGTTCGCCACAACAACTTTAAATAAGACGGTTAACAGACATCACTGTCAATATTACTCAGCATATATTATTTTTAACTAAACAGTATCCGTCTGCGCGACAAAGCACGTTTGCAAAATTAATCTGGCAACACCAGCCAACGTCGCAGTTAAATTTGAGCGAGTTTCTCTAAAAAAATACTAACAAATTCATTTTTATTTGGCTAACTATTCGGGCAGGGGTCCAAATTCCAAATTGCAGCCACAAACATTTCAGGAAAGGTGCCACTTTGGCTGCGGTTTGATTCAAAGGAGACATAGATTATTACTAACTAGCTGACCTGAAACTTCGTTTCGCGTTACAATTGGTTTGTATCATGTCATCAGAGATGGCGTTGCAAAAGATATTTTCATTTTAGAAAAGATGTTTTCCGCTAAATTTTCATAAAGTTTTATTGATTATGCTATTAATGGAGTATAGTTATAAAACTTGTAGTTTCAAAAGAGACAAAGGTTTCAATATTATACTACAGAACAAGTAACTTATCCGTTCATTAAAGTAAGTATATAGAGTAAGATGAATTTCCTGTGTACTAATTTAAAGTTACTGTATGTTATGGATATGGAAGTCAATTTTCAGCCATCAGCCTATTTCGTTTTATTATGTTTAGACAGGCTCGTTTTCGTTTGTAACTAAGATCAAGCAATATTAGAAGTAAAATAAAGCTTAAAAAATATTTTTCATTAACTTCAAAGCTTGATTTTGTTGGTGTAAACGACGGCTACTAATTGGAGTATCAAAATAAAAGACAGTTAAAATAAAGTGTTTTAAGTTAAAATATATTTAGTAATCAGAAATTTAAATACATTTTATATTTTGGAGTTCTCGGTTGGCGGTATACTTACGGATTTTAATAAGATACTACAGGTGGATTCGAAACATGTCGGGCGAACCTGAAGCATTATTGCCTAAACTAAGGGTAATAATAGAATTCGCCATTCCTGCCAGTCAAACGATAAAAGATGAGGCCAGAAAGTGACGGCGAATGTGGTCGCGAGCGCTCGCACTTTGGACAATATAGTCTCGAGACTAAAAATGGTGTGTGTAAGTTTTTAACCGACGAAAAAAAACGGAGGAGTTTCTCAATTCGACGCGCATTTATTATAATCAAGACTTGAATTTGAAGCTCAAGTCTGAGTCTGAGTTTTTAGAAATTAAAAAAAAATCCCTACTAATATTATAAATGTGAAAGTAACTATTAAGTCTGTCCGTTTGTCTATCTGTTTGTATGTCTGTTAGCTTTTCACACTTAAACCGCTGGAACGATTTAGTTGAAATTTGGCATACATATACTTTGAGTCCCGGGGAAGTATATAGGATAGCTTTTATCCAAGAAAATTGCATAATTCCCACGGGATAGAGATTCTGCGCAGACCGAGTTGCGGGCAACAGCTAGTTGTAAATAAAACGTATTTTCTATTCGCAAATTTTACCGGTTCAAGTGGCCGAATACCATTACAAAAGATGGCTGCAGTTGCAGCAGCCTCATACTATAAATGGTCAGATTTTGGCACGGCGACAGGCAATTAGCTGGCTTAGTCTCGCTGGTACTTAAATCTGATCTCCTAACTACCGTCTGGCGTCAAAGTGTTAATATCTGTGTTGCCACACTATAATCAGTTTTACGATCGACATTAATTCATTTATTTACTAGCCATTGCCCGCATTCGTCTGCATAGAATTCGTTTATCGCTATCCCGCAGGAATTACGCAATTTTCCGGGATAAAAAGTAGTCTGTGTTACTCCAGACTATAATCTATCTATGTTCCAAATTTCATCTAGATCTGTCCAGCCGTTTTGGCGTGAAAGAGTAACAAACATCCATCCATCCATACGAACTTTCGCGTTTATAACATTAGTAGGATTGATAAAAACTTCTTTCATCTAACACAAGATACTATCAAAAGGCCAATAACATTGCTGTTTCAAATCATTGTTGCAGTAAATGCGAAGCGGACTCGCGCACTAAGGGTTCCGTACAAATTTGGCAAGTGAATATAAACCAGTGTCACCAGAGCCCTGATCTTGAGCAAAATGTAAGTTGTGTGAATGTGTGATCTACATTGGTAATTTACATCACACATAAAAAAATAGTTTTTTAGACTTATTTCTTTAGTTGTGCTATAAGAGGTATTAGCATACCAAATTTCGAATAACTAGGATGGAACTACCTATTTTTTGGAAGCACGGCAGTTTGTGTGGAAACACCTTTTCTAATGACTGTATCTTTGGAGTGAGTTGATTTAGAGGGTTGATTCTTTCACAGCTCTAAAGGGCCGCAGACCTAAAGTATTTGGTATTCATTTCAATTTTGGTCTTGACTGCCAGACGGACGAACGAACAACGATCGTTTCTCTCTTTTGAGGTACCTACCAAACAATTCCATCGATTGTTTTGAACTGTCTATAGTTGCTCAATTTCAATAGTTTTGGATTGGAGTTATATTATAGGCCATGTTGTGACGGAACATTCAATTTTCATAAAGTTCGTGTTTTTGAGTTTATCGCACACAGATAAACAGATAGACAAACGCGGCGGACCGCTTTATTTTCTTTTGTTATTGTGTAGTGATAGTGAACAATTGTTTATCATCATTAACTTTGTCAAATGTGTTCTTAATTACAAATTAATCTTTGATAATCACTAAACTTTGTGCAATACATATTAGTAATGAATATAAAATAATATCCCTTGAAAATGTATTAGCGCTTCCAGGGGCATTTTCAGGCTCTGTAGGTGCCACTGGTTGAAGGTAGTATTGTTCATAGATGTCATCCCAAAATTGCCTTCTACGTTCATGTAAAGACCCTCCAAGATGTATGGAATCACCAAGAATCATGTATGGAGAACTGCTCGCGTTTGTCGGAGGCCATACTGGGAACGATGATCCTTCGGGGACTGGATTCCTGTAAGATATCGAAATAGGGAAAAACATACAAATCGACGCGGAAGAACAAATGCCTCCTATCTTGTAATTTCGGATTAATGTAAGATATCATAGGAGCTATTGGTTCTCTCAATAGAATTCAAACTACAATAATTAAAATTTGTAAGATAGGAGATATTAGTTCTTCCCCTTCGAAATGTTGTCAAATATTAGTGCCAAAACCGATTAAAATTTTTCTTAGCTGAGTTAGCTACAGTAGCAGCTTTAACCCTCTGTACCTTGTTTAGTTGACCTGAACTACGGATGAAATAAAATTATTGATAACTTGAAGGCTAACCTTATGCTTTTCAAAACAACATGACTAAGAGTCACCGTTTGCATGACCGAAATTGAATTCTTAGATGTACGTTGTGTAGTGAGTATTTTATTAAAACGTAACCAACTTTATTTATTTGTATGAAAATTGTGCTGCAAATGAGGTTAATTTACTTTTTAACTTACCCTGTTACGATGAAGTTGATCCACAATTCCTGAATGTTGTCTTTCATTTGCCTATACTCCTCGGTTTCATAGTCTTGAGGGTAAGTCCAAACAGCTTCAGTCTGCGCGCAGTGATCAGCTCCAGGAAAATTGATAAGAACACTTGGAACTCCATCGACATAGGGAAATTTCTTATAAAACGTATATTCGTACAAATATATGGAATCGCTGCCAGCTTCTACTTGCAATTTTACAGATCTCAACGCAGGGCAAACAAACATTATGTCCGAGAAGAAGTTGATGTAGTCAAAAAGCATATACAGACCCACATTGTTGTTACCAAAGTAAAACTCCTTAACTTTACTGACAACAGCCTGTTTTTCACTGTAATTTTGAAAATGTAAATCGTTTGGCATGAAGTTTGCAAAGTTTTCATTCATTTGTCTTGCCCAACCATCAAATTGATGTAAATTTATCATGCCTTCCATATTTGAAAAACCGACTAAAACCGGAACCTTTTTGTAGCCACCATTTTTAAGAATATTCACTGGTGAATCATCAAGAATCATTTCTTGTCCCAAATCTTTTTCTATACAAGGCGGAAAACCGAAATCAGTTTCAGTATTTGTCAAAGCTGATATATCAGATAGAAGTAAATCATAGGATATTGTTTTGAAAAACTCTTCCAACGCTTTTATGTCGTCAACGTTATTAAAATCAAGTTTCCGAGCATGATCCTGTGCAATTTTGATTGGATCTGTTTGAACGCTCCATGGTGCTATACTAGCGCCACTTTCAGGTATCACCTTATTGAAAAGACCTTCTGCAGCTTTAGAAATCATTAAGATATCTACAGCTGAGGCACCTGCACTGGAACCTGCTAAAGTTACGTCATCAGGATTACCGCCAAAGGAAGCAATGTTGTTCTTTACCCAGCGTAAAGCTGCTAACTGGTCTTTCAGTCCCGCGTTTCCAGGGATGTCTTCAGTGCCCAAGCATAGGAATCCATGTGCTGCAAGACGATAGTTAACGGCAACCGCTATTAATCTTCCACTTTCTACTAACCTTTTGGGTGGAAATAGTTGGGCTGATCCCATTACATAACCGCCTCCGTGAACATAAACAACAACTGGAAGATTTGTCTCCTGTGTGTCTGGGACGAACACATTGGCTATCAAGCAATCTTCCGTCACATTGAGATTAATTGTAAACACCGGATTTTGATAGCAAGCAATACTATCGTCTGTTGCTTCAAATATGCTTCTCCATGTAGGTGGAGACACAGGAGCCTGGAAATGGTAAAACTTGTAACTTGTAGTTGGAAAATGTGATATTACACTGGTGTGCTTCTTGCTTAGTTGGTTTGGTCACGTAGAGCGGATGGATGAAAGTAGACTAACTAAATAGATCTATATGGGGAGTGTGACTGGTTGCGTTGGGAGGAGAAGACCTAGACGGACGTTCCGAGACCAAATAGGAGACGTTTTGGAAAAAAGGTTAGGTCAGGAGTACCCGAAACCGACGAGCATGTATGAAGAGATTGATGAATGTGGATGAAGCGAAAGAAGTATGTCAGGATCGTAGCAAGTGGAACAAAGTAGTCTGCATACCCCTGTGGGAAAGAATAGTGACGGTATGTATGTATGTATGTATGCTTCTTGAATGTACGGAAGATGTTGATTTTTTATGTGAAAATGTTTTAACCTTTTTAAATTGAGTTTTCTTAACAAAAAATATCATGAACTCTATTGTAAATTATCATTTATGTGTTCAAAGAAAAGTCTTACCTTAAATTTGTCTTCACCAGTCGGTGCGGTGGCATAGGGAATGCCGTAAAAGTCAAACACTCTACTGTCAGGCGCTTTGTAACCCCGAACAGGTCCTTGGGCAATGGTTACATCTTTAGACTCTCTTAATTGCGCTGCAGCTAAAGACAAATACGCAATTATCATAAAAATGATCATTTGTTTCTATTGCGACCACTTTTTTACACTATTGCTGTATTGGAAGCATGATTGTATAAGTATTGTTGCTTTATCAGTCTCGTATAATCATGATATATTTTTTATCGTTCCAGATTCATTACATCGTTGAAAGGAGAGAGCGGCAGTCGATGATTCATTTATTAGTTACGTGTGATAACCGGATGGATGACAGATTTTTATCAGTCTACCCTTTTAGGCCAAATGTGACAGATCGTGACAAACGAGCAAGTTAATTTACCTGATAGTGAATGAATAGGCACCACCCATGGACATTTAACACAAATAATTCTGTAAAAAATAAAGGTGTGGGCAAGTGTAAGAATCCAAGATCTTTTGCTTAAAATACTAAGGTCCCACTTAAGGCTTTATCATTTTCTCTGATCTGTCTCTATTTGAAGGTAAAAGCTCGAGGGAATGGGCGAAGATCTTAGGAATAATGTTATAGGTATAGGCTATGCGGCTTGCAAACCATCTCTATTTTTAATTCCCCTATCGAAATATATGCCAGCATTCATGCTAAACGTGGCCTTTAGATTTTATTACCTTAGGCTCTGTCTACTCCGGAAAGGATAAAGACGTGATTTTATGTATGTACAAATTAACTTACAAAAATCAGTTTGGTAAATACTGATTAAGCTAAAAGTAGTATTGTTTAGGACCAGCAACACTATCATCGAGAGCAGGGGCACTGAAAAAATGTCCCGATGTACAGTTTTGCCCCAATACTAAAAACCGTAGATTCAGGACCGCATGCCCCCTGCGGGGTCCAAGGGGTGGACGCCTTAATTCGTAACCAGCGTAATTACAAGTCCCAGCAATGAGGTATGGCCCGGGGGAAATCGAGCAGAGCCCTGACTTCGGGAATTACGCCCAGGGAATGCAGGTGTGTGGGCCGTTAATTTTGATGATTATCAGTGGAACTATTTACTTCCATGTAGCTATACATATATATAAAGTTCGGCTACGTAGAATTAATCACATAAACCTACGTCTTGAATCACTATCTATTAAAAAAAACTGCATCAAAATCCGTTGCGTAGTTATAAAGATCTAAGCATACATAAGGGGCAGACAGCGGAAAGCGACTTTGTTTTATACTATGTATTGACTGATGAGTATTACGAGAAAATTCTTAATTTTTACTGAATTTCTTATATATTTGTTTCTGTTTAGTTAATTATTTAAGGGTCAATACAAAAACCACGCATAGCTTCTTGATAGCTTTATTCTTTCTGCCCATCCAAAAGGCGGGGAGCTGTCACCGTGACAGAACGCGTCACAGATACTACAACATCTCTCCGTTTTACATACAAAAAAGAAACTTAAATCTACATAAATTGACAATTTTTTGTTTTAGTCACATACATAGTCATTAAGATAAATGGGTCTCTTTACAAGCCTTCTGGATTCCCTACCTTCTGTATTACTATCATCCTGCTGGTTATTATTGTCAGTCTGACTGTTATTAAATTTAGTTAATTGCTCTGGCGAATCCAGAAAACTTGTAGGAGTTGTACATACTTCTTCCTGAAAAGGGTAATCAACATCCCCTAAGTTCGCATGAGGGGCTAAAACCAAATGCCCGCGATTTCGTCTAAACAAGCCTTTGCCAGTTCTTACAATAAATGAACGAGGTTCTGTACAATGTTTTTCTATTACACCATATGTTTTTAAATCAATAATCCACACTTTGTCATTAATCTTCAATTCTGGCAAGCTTGAAACTCTATGTCTCTTATTATAGTAACATGCATCTTGTATTTTCTTTTTATTTCTTACATCTTTATATTTTTCTCTAATATCAATGGTCTTATTTAGTTTGCTAGACACTATAGGCAAATTATCACGAAGTTTCCTACTAAACATCAACTCAGCTGGGCTGTAGCCGCCTTGAACAGGTGTATTTCTATATATCAATAAAGCAAGATTTATATCATCATTTTTACTTAACAGAGCTTTGGCTATCTTGACCGCAGATTCAGCTTGGCCATTACTTTGGGCATAATAAGGACTACTAGTAATTGACTTAAACCCATACTCTTTTGCAAATATATTGAATTTAGACTTAAATTGAGTGCCACAATCAGTGCGTACTACTTCTGGGATACCATACCTAGCAAATGTTTCCTTACATTTAGTGATAACACTATCCTCTGTCAAATCTTTTAGTTTGAATATTTCTAAAAATCTGGAATAGTAATCAACTATTACTACATACCAATCATTGTCAAATTTAAAAAGATCTATTCCAATTTTTTGCCATGCCCTATCTGGAATTTTATCTACAATCATGTCTTCTTTATGATTTACCCGCATTTCTATGCATTTTGGACAATTTCTTACAGTTTCCTCAATTTGCTTAGATAATCCCATCCACCACACTGATTGCTTAGCTCGTTCTCTACATTTTGTAATGCCTAAATGGCCCTCATGAATCTTTTGTAATATTTCCCTTTGTAAGGTACTTGGAACTACTATTCTGGAATTGTACAAAAGCAAATTTTCTTCTACAGTAAAATTATGTCTATATTGAAAAAATATTCTCAAGCAGTCTTCTATTTTATTCTTATGAGGCCATCCATTTACAGTGTATTCTATTAATTTTGAATTTATTGCACTTTTCTCTTGTTCTGACTTTATTTTACATAACATCTCATTATTGACAGACTCATTTGTATTTAGATTGAATATTAAATTTAAGTACATTTTTCTCTCACAATTTTCATTTGGTTTCAAAGGATTCCTAGAAAGAGCATCAGCTACTTTCAAATCTTTTCCTGGAGTGTAATTTACTTCAAAATCAAAACGCATTAGCTTTAGCCTGAATCTAAGTAACCTAGGTGTCAAGTCATCTAATGGTTTAGTTTTTAAAATTTGCAAAAGAGGCTTGTGATCAGTCTCTAAGTGTACCTTTATTCCTATAACATAGTCTCTAAATTTTTCTATGGCCCAAACTAAAGCCAAACACTCCTTCTCAATCTGTGCATAATGTTTTTCTGAGTCAGTGAGGGTGCGGCTTGCATACACAACTATACTCCTTTGACCATTCTTATCTTCCTGCATTAATGCGGCCCCTAGGCCATATGAGCTGCTATCAGCTGACACAATAATTTTATGGTTGGGATCAAAATGTGCTAAAGTGGGAGCTTTTAGAAGCTTATTTTTTATTTCTCTAAAAGCCAGTTCTTGTGACATTCCCCAGATGAATAAATTGCTTTCTCTTAACAAAGAATGAAGGGGTTCCAAATGATGTGATTTGTTAGGTATAAACCTACCAACAAAATTCACCATGCCTAAAAATTGTAAGAGTTCTTTTTTATTAGTAGGTGTTTTAAACTCACTTATTGCCGTAATTCTCTCAGGATCAATTTCTATTCCATTCTCATTTATTATGTGACCTAAATAGGTTATTTCCCTAACTCCAAATTTACATTTACCTCTATTAATAGTAATGCCTTCCTTTTCTAACCTCCTAAGAACTTCCCTTAATACTTGATCATGTTTCTCTTGATTTTCCTCATATATTAATATATCATCCATGTGTATAGCAACTTTTAAGTCTCTAAATAAGTTATTAAATTTCATAGTGAAATATTCTGGTGCACAGTTAAGTCCGAAAGGTAACCTATTGTAAATATATCTCCCAAATGGAGTTATTATTGTTGTAAGCTTTTTAGACTCTTCGTCCAATTTGATTTGGTGGAAACCTGAAGTTGCATCAATTTTCGAGAAATATTTGGCTCCCTTAAGCTGTGCTAAAGTGTTTTCAACTTTAGGTATAGGATAAATAGGTCTTTTAATATTTTGATTCACCTTTGTATAATCCCCACATATTCTTACTTTATCATTTTTTAATACCACTACAATAGGGGAAACAAAGTCCGTCGGTTCTTCAATAGGGCTAATAATACCTAAACGCTCTAACTTATCTAACTCTTCTTTGACTTTAGGCAGGAGAGGAATAGACACATTTCTCGGTGTTGCATGTACATAGGTTTGAGGGTTATCAATTAACTTTATACTAAATTTGTCCTTGAAGACACCTAACTCATCAAATATGTGAGGGAATTCTCTCTCAACACACACCTTGGAACCACTTTCTATAAAGTCACTATTATTTTTTACATTATGTGTCATAGAACAAATTGATATTATGTTCATGCTTTCAATAGCTGGCCGTCCCAGTATAGCACTTTTTAACCCTTTTATAATATAAACTTTGCCATAATACACTTTATCTTTATAAACTAACTTTAATATAGCTGTACCTTTAACATCTAGTGGTTTACCATCTGGACCCTTTACCCTGTCTGCACATCTTGATACTTGGAGTTGGCTGATACAGTCTGGAATCGCAGTTATGTCGGCCCCTGTGTCTATCAAAAATTTCAACTTATCAATGTATGCGTCTCTACTGAAAATATCCATTTTAATCACATACTTTTGTAGCATCTCACATGAACCCACCTTAAAGACCGCCGCAGTCTCTTGCAGGTCATCTTCCATTCTTTTCATGTACTTTGCACGACACAGACTTGCAAAATGTCCTATACGTCCACAGTTGAAACATTTTACCTTCACTGCTGGACACTGATCTTTTGGATGACGACTGCCGCCACAAAACCAGCAGCTTTGTTTTCCTTGCTTATTCTCCTTTATCCTAATTTTGTTAATAGTTTCCTCGGCACTGCTATTTCTAAGTGCTTCATTCTCTTTCTGTTGTGTTTCTGCTTGTTTGGCTATCAATATAGCATCTTTGAGCTGTAGGTCTTCTTTCAACTGTAGTCTCTCACTGGTCCTCTTATCTTTCAGCCCAATCACTATTCTGTCCCGAATAAGTTCTTCTTTCAGCGACCCATAGTCGCAAGATTCGCTAAGCTTGTATAAATCAGTTAGAAAGTCTTCGAAAGGTTCTTCCACTTGCTGGCTCCTTGAATTAAATTTAAATCTCTCGAAGATGACGTTTCTTTTTGGTAGAAAGAAGTTATCAAAAGCCACCAGTGTTCTTTCATAGTCCAGATTTTTTTCGAACTGCAGAACAATGTCCTCGGCACGATCTCCCATGTGATAAATTAAGCAGTTTAATTTACTCTCATCGTTTTTCATATCCGTGCCACTAAGACACATGTATCTCACGAACCTCTTCCTCCAAACAGTCCATTGTGCCGGGTTAAACGAAAATTTTTCTGGCGCCGCCACGCTGCCACCGGTCGCACCGATTTTTTCTTCACTCATCTTTTCTTTATTGCAAAACCCCTTATAGCATTTCACGATCGTTACTTCTTTATTGTTTGTTTTACCGCTGCCACCATGTTTAGTTAATTATTTAAGGGTCAATACAAAAACCACGCATAGCTTCTTGATAGCTTTATTCTTTCTGCCCATCCAAAAGGCGGGGAGCTGTCACCGTGACAGAACGCGTCACAGATACTACAACAGTTTCTTTCGAATGTCCATTATAATTATGCTTTCAGGCTTTGGTACGGGGTAAAAGGCGAAAAACTTCTTTTACAGTGTCTTTTTTACAAAACAGTTTTTCCCCTGACTGCGTCATCTTGTCGTTTCGGGTTAGATAAACGAAAATAACGAGCTCTATAAATATTCGGATAAAGTAAACAAAATTAGCGTGCTCGCAAAATTATCGATAGGTAAGCAAAATTCCACGAAACGCCCCGATATTATCCCTAATTTAGTTAACAAACAATTTCGCTCCTCAAATCAGGTTTATGTCGTCCTTTGTAAATTGTAAACAAGCTGAGTGTTTAAAGGTAGTTTTGTAACTTGCCAATTAGGGTTTGTAGGGTATCGGACGATGTGGATGTGTTCGCATTAGCCCCAAACGCATTAGTGGACGAAAACAATTAACATAGTGGGCTAATGGGGCGAATCCGTTGTGCTGTCAGTCGCACTCCCGCCACTTACTGGCGCTAATATGGATGTGGATGCACGCCGTGAGTGGTTCAGACTCGCGAGCCCTGTCGTGCTAAATACGCAATTGCCAAGTCCTGGCATTTTTAGGATTCATCATCATCATCTGCCTATTTAAGTCCCACTGCTCTCAGGATGAGAGGGCTTGGGCTATAGTTCCCACGAGTCCACTGCGGATTCGGAAATTCACACACACCATTGAGAATTGGTTGGTACCTCAAAAAGGTAAAACGGAACCCTTATGGGATTACGTCTGTTCGTCTGTAAAGACCCTTTTTCTCAAGAACGCGTAAAGGTATAAAGTTGAAATTAATACAAAATACTTAAGTCTGCGGTTTCGGCCATAAAAGAAGAAATATTATTATAAATCGCTTATAGAATAAGCCATGTAAGTACTAACACAATAATGTGTGAGTCATGTAGTTGCTCGAAATAAATAAATAAATAGTATTATTATTATAAATGCAAAAATATCTGTCTTCACGCTTAACCTTTTCGCCGACGTCACCCATACGCCAGATTTCTTTATTGAACCTAAAGCCAATTGAACAAAGGTTGCTTTTACATTGAAGTAATGGACGTATATATAGGTCGTTGGCGTTGAACCTGCGGTCGAAAAGGTTAAACCTTTTAACCGATTTATTTGAACTGTGGCATAGACATAGGATACCCGATAGTTTAATCCCGGAAAATTGCATTTTTCTCGCGGGATATCGATAAGCTGGTAAGTATCGAAATAATATACACTGACGGGCAAAAAGAACGGGTCACTTTTCATACGACTTTGTATGGAAGGCGACCCTTTATTTTGCTCGTGTGTATAGTTAGTATATACATGGAAATATTAATCTCCATGCAAATCATTCCCAGTACGCATTGTTACTTTATTGGATTGAACAAAAATCAAAGTAAAAATATGTGCAAATCAAAGAATAAATTCCTTTTAACAGCAGTACCAATTTAATCGTCAATCAGTGGATTAACACGATACGTTGTTATTACGAACTGTATGGAGGGAGATAATTAATTAAATAAAGATTGCAGTTCGTCGATAATTAATGCAATACGTGGTCATGGTACCTTTAACCGACGAGCATGTATGAAGAGATTAATGATGTGGTTGAAGTGAAAAACGTATGTCAGGATCATAGCAAGTTGAACTAAATAGTCTCTAGCTAACCCTATGGAAAAGAGGCGTCTCGGTATGCGACATCTAGGGCTTACTTTAACCTTTTAGCAGAGGATCGTGGCTTCAAATCGACACTCGCACATCCGAGTTCTTTGGAGTTCATTTGCGAATGATTTGAAGTTTTGCATGAGTTTTGGTGACGATAAAAACGTCAAAATTCTAAATTTACATACATAAATAAATATATCACGTATTTATCCCTTACGGGGTAGGCAGAGCCTAAGGTAACAGAACCTTAAGGCCACGTTTAGCATGATTAAGTGCGTATAGCTGGAAAGGGAATTCAAAATTTATTATTATAGCCGCCAGGTGCTCTTTTACATGTATTTTTGAAACTACCAGCGCATTCGGAAATACCATCATTGCCAAGAAGAATGCGCCGCAAGAAATTTGGCAGAAAGTCATTTTTTCAAAATATAAATACATTAAGCTACTACAATACTTAAATGAAATATTATAAAAGGGATGTATAAGGTCCCTAAGCCTTAAATTATATTAGTATATAGTAGAGATGTATAAAGTCTCTACTAGTCATTATAAAATCAGCGCGAATCTACGAAGCAACTCAAAACCTACATTAATTTAAGTTTTGGCCTCATACTGTGAAATTAGATTTTCGAAGTTGGTTTGGTACCGTTCCGCTCATATTGATAGTCGTTAATTTGAGAGTGAAAAGGACGGTACGACACATACTCAGAAAATCGAATTCAAAATTCAAAATATACAACTTTATTTTGCAAATATGACGCATTCGGAAAATTTCGGAGTAACCCCTCTGCTTATTGTTGCACTCTATCAGTGTCCTCAAAAAAACAATACTCACAAGTCCTTTGAAGTAAAACGAAATGAAATAAGAATGAAACGTATCGCATGCCAAAGCTAATTAATTCCACAAATTAGGTATTTAATTAACACGATCCATGCTGTGTTAATGAGAAATGTGTCGGTTTATTGGAAAAATAAATAGCATCAATTTTGTACGGGCAAGCCAGCTACATGCACTATAATTTACATAGTTAAATTTACCATTTATTAGTATCGAACCTGCTCACAAAATTTATTCTGACCTGACGTGAGGCCTTACCATGACTTTTTAATGCGATTCAATTCCGATTCAGTTTAGGTTCGCCCGCTGTCAGATCCATACTAATAATGACAGCTAAAAAAAACCTGAACTAAGTCGGAATTGAATTGCATTAAGACGTCAATGGTAACGCCCTCGTAGGGGAGACCAGTAGGAGACGTGAGGCACCAGACCTCGATTTCATAAACGCGACAGTCGACAAGTGACTGTGACAATTCGAATTTGGAGAAGTTCCTCGTTGAACCGGATATAACATAGACGACATAATGTCAGCGTCACCTGTCACCTGTCACGTTAATGAAATACACGATTAGTAATGAGGAGGCTTAAACCTAGCTTATCGCTACCTACAGTTTCGGTAAGGGGATGACACTGCGTTACCTAGAAGACTTTATCAGAATTTTTGCAATTTCTTCAATTTGTTGTTTGTTTGTTGAGTAAATCATAGTACAGTGCTTCTATTTTCTTAATCTGCGTCTGAATTGAAGAGTTGCCAAAGGGACCGGGCTGAAAACCAGCGCTGGAAACTTAAACCAGCATTTGCTGAGAACGGTACCCATTGTCAAAGTGTAGTCCTAATTGTATTATTTTGTAATGTTTTGATTGTCACACCTGTACTTTGGCAATAAAGAGTTTTTATTTTATTTATTTAAGAAACACGAAGTTTGCCGAGACCAGAGTTGTGCAAAAATTATCTATTTACGAAAAACCGGGAAGATAACTAAATCATCTTTTATTTGAAGTAACTAAATAATCCGTCATTTGTTATTTTGAATTTATCTAGATCAGTTTCATTTTTATCTAGATAAATGAGTTGGGATTTTAAATAAAAGATGAATGTCAGTGTGACGGTTTGACCCGACGTGACATTCTGTATACATTTATTATTATAAGCTTACTTCTATAACAAACGAGGTCGGTTATCTTCATCTAGATAATTTATCTAAATAAAAAAGTTGTCAACGCACTATTTGTGATTGAATTTATCTTCGATTAAATTTATTTGAAATAATTATATAGATAAGAAAATATCAAGATAACGCCCAACTCTGCGAGAGACGTCAAGAACATAGAAGCACGGCAAACTCGCAATCAGGTAAGGCAGCAAAAAATATTTTCCAGGAACACTATTTACTGTTGATGAAAGTAAACATTTTATTCTAAAAAATGATTAAGAGGTTACCTTTGATCCGACATGTTCTGATTAAAAATTTATTGATCGACAGAATGGCGTAAATGTTTCATGAAAATGTTGATCTGTATTTTGTAATTCCTAAAGCTAATATGAAAGTGGGTTTATGTTGATTCCCCTTTCCACCCATACACCCACAATTATGTTAAACGTGGCCTTCTGGTCTAGTTACTTCAAGTTCTGCCTACCCCGTTAGGGATAAATTATTTATGTATGTATGTATGTATTGTTTTGTACTGATTTGTGGTGTTCAATAAAGAGTATTTGTATTGTATTGTATTGTATTGTATTGTATTGTATGTTCATGCTGAGATATGCAGATTGTTCATTTCTGTAAAAGTTAACTCATCGTATAAGTTAAATATTGTTGTGTACCTTTTTAAAGGGTTGCTAGCCTTGTCTTTATTGTCCACTTTATTATTTGCCTGTTTGATTTTGCCTGACAGACGAAACATACATGTTGCTGTAACAAGTTAGTCACTTTTACGAATAATAGCGGTGGCAGACCACCCATAAACGACGCGAATATTTTTAACGTTTTTAAGAACCTTCACCCTTTAGTCATATAAGAACTGCAACCGGTACTACACAAATAACTACCTAAAAACGTTATAATCTTTAAGAGTGAGAACCTTTCAAGGCTTGCCAGTTTTTATAATTATTTCAATACCAAAATGAGTAGATAAAAATGGCTAACGTGTTTAAATTTTCATCCCACTCGAAAAACATCACAGAGTTTCAGGCCGAAATAATAACATGGTAAATATAACTATATTACGTTATAATCAAATTTAAATAACGCGAAAATTAAACCTGCTGCAATTTTCGACATATTTTGACGAAAAATAAAACGTGAAACAAATGAGAAACGATAAAGCGGTTACCAGCATTTTGCTATCGATATTTGCGAGCTGTAAATGACTTCTGCAGTAAAGTACCGTTTTATGAACTAGAATAAAGATAGGAATGCACCGGGATTTCCGAAAGTCGATTGCTCCGCGTACTTTTTTTAATGATCGAACTGAGGCCGTTTAAACACTCGTATCATTCTGGTCTGTAAAATTTTTGACTATTTTTATTTCGTGCAAAAAAAAATATCATCGCTCCTTTTGTGATCTGATTAATATTGTTATTTTTTCAATGTAGGTGACACAATGCAAATGAAACCACAAAGCCTCTCATAATTTTCCAAATAAAAGTTACAATAACAAAAAAAGCTTGTTAAAACGTGGACACACGAATTATGGTTTCGGGTTTATGAATAACCAAATTGTCCTTAAACTTTTACTTTTTATTGGGAAAATTAATATACAAGATTTCCCGACAATTAATAAGCGAGTTCACTTTACGATTTTTGTATAGCGACTGAGGGTCGCGCCGCGCAATGCACTCCACATGCACAGGGCTCTACTCACGCGCACTACACTTCCATAACGCAGGGCTACACACTAGGTACGCTTTTATAACACCTCCCTCTCCGGACAGAAGCCACTTCTTTATGGTTTCGTGAAGAAGGGCTGGCTTGATGTTGATTGAAGTTGCAGTCTAGGACTAGGCGTTGGTGATGGCTGCGATCCATTTTCGGTCCTTTGGCTGTTAGGTTTTCGCGTTTTCAATCTTCTGTATATTAAATAGAAAGCGGCTGCAACCACTATAAGATAAATAGGGATAATCCAGTAATTGAAAACTTCGGCAGGTTCAACTTCCTCGAATATGGGGGCAGTTTCCTTTTCAAGTAGTGGCTCCAGCTCGTATAGGCGATCTAGTTCGACGTTTTCCAATTTCAGAGGTGTCAAACTGTTTTTTGTTGTAATATTTTCAAGGTTGAAAGACAGTAGTTTGACGGGTCGTCCTTGCAGTTTATTTTGAATATTTTTTACGGTGTTTCGTTGTGTTGAAATGGTACATCCTTCGGGGAGCTCGATCAAAAAGGTTCCTTGAATAGAATTGTGACTCTCTTCTGCGCAGACTAACCGGATTTTGGTAGGTTTGTTACAGGATAGTATATAATGTCCGTCGTCCAGTTTCTGCCAGACTTCCGGAAGCATGTTAACAGTAGTGTAAGAGCACGTTGCGACAATGTCGTGTTTCAAGATGAGCTGATGGATACAGTCGACGTGTTGGCCGCCGGAGGGGGCGAATGCCGTTTCTTTGCAGTAGTAGTAGTCTTTAAACATATTGCATTGTTGTTCCATATATATATAACGGTTTTCGTCCATCGCCAGAAAAGGTTTAGGAGGTATGATAATTGTATTGTTAGAGGTAGGAGTAGGATAAAGGTGATAATAGGAATATGTACTTTTGCTCATTATGGGAAACTTTAAAATAAAAACTATTGTATTGTCAACGTAATAAGATCCGGATTCAATTATGTCGTAAATGTCCCTAGAGTCAGTATGTAAGTCGATAATTAGCTTGTCTCTATCGTAAAGAGTATTTAAAGTTTCAGAGATGTACTGCACGTTATCTGGAGCAATCACACTATGGTGTGTGATATGTACTCTTGAAAATGAGATAGCATTTTCTAAGGAGTTCAAAAAGTCAAGAATCATTTGGCAGTTTGATTGCAGTAGATAATAGAGGCTAGTCATTTTTATGAAGTCTGTTAGTCTGTAGTTCGTCATATTGATCTCTCTAGTCACTTCGATAATCTGTGTATGTATTTTATACTGATTGTTTACTATTGCTGATAAGGTAGAGTTGTATGCTCGCAAAAGATGTTTATTTAAGGTTATACTTTGTGTCACTGAGTTTTTGAGATGTTCTTGATTTTTTTGTAATATGGAGATTGCTTTCGTATATTTGACAGCATCATTATGATCTAAATTGCCTGTTATACTCTTAATGATAGAGCCCAAACCGTCGATGAGGCCTCGCTTAAGCCTAGAGTTACTTATACTAACAGAATTATATTTTTTTAATATTAAGTCTAAGTTGTTTTTGAGTTCTTGATTCGACACGTAAAAACTACTAAAGTATTTAGGGTCGGTCGCTCTAAGGTACTCACTAAACCTAGATATATTATTATCTAATGTTTCTATGCTATCTCTTATCTTATCTAAATCATAAAAGTGTACAAACTTATGGTCGTACTTATGTATTTTTGCGAGACCTAAGTAGAAGGGCAAGATACCGGGATTATTGGATAACGGGGTTAATGTTACCGGAGTGCTGGCTATTGGTTGCTGGCTCCGGGTGACCGAGAGTAGATGATACAGGAGTAGAAGCGTCCTGTAACAAGGTCCTTTGGTTACGGAGGGGTCTCTTGATATTCCTTTTATTACATAGCTGATCTTTTATATCCAATACTTTTAAACCCAAATCTTTGCTAACTTTCCTCGTAATGTAACGAGGTTGTGTTTTATTTCTTACCGCCAATGGATTTTTTGAGTAGATTAAAGTATTTTCTGCGTACTGTAAGGGAGTTTCTCGATTTTTGTTATGTTTTGTCATAGTATTAGCATGTTTTTGCTGTAATTGTTCATTTAATTTGGAATATAAAATTTTTGTAATCTCTTTGTGTTTTTGAACGTAATTTTGCATACAAAAGGTTTCTAAGTTGATATCCAACGGATCTCCATTATCTATGTGGCCGTTTATTATTTCGATTGGTTTTTTATTAGTTACAGAATGAATAGAATTATTGTACCCGAGTACAGCATATAGCATGAGTTCGTTCGTGGAAAGCTCAGGTCGAGTTTGCTCGAGTATGCGAATATGTTCGAGTGCTGTGGAATGAAATCTTTCAATGAGGCCGTTCGATGCAGGGTTATTTACGCTAATAAAGTGTAAATTTATCTTATGGAGTTGAGCAAATTCTTTAAGGGGCAGGTTTTTAAATTCCGTTCCTCGGTCAGCGGTGAGACATAGCGGTAGGCCATGGTGGGTCATAAATATAATAAGGGCGTTCAAGACGCTGACGCCTGTTAGACTTTCAAGCGGGTACGCTTGTGCGTATTTCGAAAAGCTATCAATAATAGTTAGAAATTTTTGTGTTTTCACAGTGAACGTGTCGATGTGAACTATTTCGAATGGTTTTTGTGGAATAGGGACGATTTGAAATTCTTGTTTGTTTGGATGACGCTCGTATTTACACTTTTGACAGATTTCACAGTTGTTAATAAATTCTGTTATAAATTTTGTTTGATTTGGCCAATAATACGTTCTTTTTACGCGTTGTTCGACTTCCTGTACACCACGGTGGTTTGTTTTTCCTTCGTGGAAGTTTTTTACTATGAGAAGTTGTTTATCTAATTCAGGAACGTCATCTAGTTTTTCTTTGAAAAATTTTAATTTGAGTGAAGAGCTCTTGAAGACAGTTTGCAGTATGGTCGTAATCTTAGGAATAAGACTGCTTTGGGATACGTATATGCCGTATGTAGCATTAGGGTCAATTTGATCTTTAAATAAAGAAATTATGTCAGAGTCAAAGTTACTTTGGCTGATTTGAACATAAGTCCGTTTTTTATTCGGAAATATTTGCTTTGTTATAGGTTTTTGGGGTGAGTGGTAAACGATTTCGATAAATATTTGGTTGTTACAAGTATTTATGGTATTTTCACATATTGGAATTTCAAGGATCGGATTTTCTAACGATGTATGAACAGTTTGAGTTTCGTCTTGTGGTATCTCTGTTCTGTTATTAGCAACCATTGATAATTGATCGATGTCAACATCAACAATTTGTGTTTCGATAGGGCTGATTTCGTTATTTTGTAGTTCTATCCTAGATAACGCATCTGCGTTGGCGTTTGAAGATCCCTTTTTGTAGATAATTTTGTAGTCAAATTCGTCTAATTTAAGTTTCCATCTATCAGACGAGAATTGGGTTCTTTTAGATTCATTAAATATTGAAGAGGTCTATGGTCCGTTACAATATTAAAACGTCTCCCAAACAAATATGGTCTAAAATATTTTGTGGCCCATATGATGGCTAGTAGCTCTTTTTCTATTGTACTGTAGTGGACTTCGCTGTCGTTGAGCGTGCGGGACGCGTAAGCGATCGGTTTATCGGCGCCTATGGGGCCTTGGGACAGGACTGCACCAACAGCAAAGTTGGACGCATCCGTTCTGAGATTAAATTCTCTCGTGAAGTCCGGGTATTGCAGTATAGGATCGTTGCTGAGAATATTCTGACATAATTTAAAACAGTTAATGTATTCTGAATTAAGCTGTATTTTTGCGCCTTTTTTTAAGCATGAGGTGAAGGGTTTTGTTAATTTTGCAAAGTTAGGGATAAACTTCCGATAGTACCCGAGTAAACCCAAAAACGATTTTATTTCTTTTGCTGTTTTTGGAAGGGGGTATTGCTGTATGGCTTGTACCTTGTTAGGATCTGGTTTTATTCCATCAGACGTAATGATGTGGCCTAGGAAAGGCGTTTCTTTTTTTAGAAATTCGGACTTCAGGGGCTGAATTTTGAAATTGGCATCACGGAGTCGTTGAAAAACGCTTTCGATGTTGAGCATATGCTCTTGCAGAGAGGTGCTATAGATAATGATGTCGTCGCAGTAGACGGTGACATTAGATAGTCCTCGTAACACGTTGTCAATTACGCGTTCGAAGGTGGACGGGGCATTTTTTAAGCCAAATGGCATGCGTAAATATTCGTAGTGGCCATTATCAACACTAAAAGCGGTTTTTTGTATGTCTTGTTTGCACATTTCGATTTGATGAAATCCGCTGTACAAATCTATTGTTGTGAAATATTGGCATTTGCCAAGCTTATCTAATATATCGGATATATTCGGAATGGGATATCGATCTGCAATTGTTTTTTCATTCAGCTTTCTATAATCTACGACGAGTCTCCATTTTACTTCGCCGGAACTATCGGTTTTTTTTGGGACTATCCATATTGGAGAAGACCAAGGGCTATCAGATGGTTGTATGATTTTTTGCTTAAGCATTTTATCGATTTGAGCCTGAATTTCAGCTTTATGGATTTGCGGATATCTATAACTTTTGACGTAAATAGGTACTTCATCGGTTGTTTTGATTTGGTGTTTAATCTGATTTGTTAATGTAAGGGGCTGTGTGTCATCATAAAAAATATCTTTATATTTTTTGCATAATGCAAGAAGACAGTGTTTTTCTTCAGAATTTAAATGTTCAGATCGTATTAATGACTCAATTTGATCATTTTCCGGAAAAACCGATTCAAAGTTGTGAAGTTCGAAATTGGGATGCAGTGGAAAAACAGTCAATGGGGACATAAGGCTGACAAATATGTCATTTTTCGTTGGATTTGATATTTCTACGAGAGCGTAACCATTTTTTGAAACAGATACGATTGGTGGAATCGTGCATTTATTTAATTTCGTTTCCGGTAAGTAGAATTCGGAGTTTTCCATTGAAACAGGTATTTTAACAATTTTTGCGGACCCTGCTCTTACAAGAGCTTCAAACAAATTTCGTATACCGGAATTCAGTATTTGAATTGGTATTTGTGAATTTGGAGTAACGAGCGTTTTTTTGCCAATGTCAACGCTTGCTTTTAAGTTTTCTAGCATCTGAAATCCGATTAGTCCATCGAAAATATTATGGAATTTGTATATATAGAACTTCAATTTACTGTTTTGGTTTAATTCCTCAAAAGATGGTATTTCAATAGAGTGGTCATTGCTAGTGGTACAGTTCAAATTTGTTACAGCAAAGGGTTCATAATTCATTGGTATGTGCCTAAAGTATTTTGCTACAGCTTCAGGTGAAAGAAAAGATTGATTAGCACCAGTGTCAATAAGCAATTTCAAGGGTGGGTTTTTTATTTCGATGAAGGGTAATTGTCTCTTCAGGTGGACATTAATCTCAGTTAAGAATTGGGTTTTATTTCCAAAACCTGGCAAAAATTTTCATTTTCGTCATTAGAAACAGATTGAGTAACATCAAATTCATTTAAATAATATTGTGAGTCATTAAACTGCTCTGCATAGTTCGCGGTAGCAACGCCGGTGGCATTATCTGCATGCGACGGTGATGTTGATGACGAAGCGTCGCCGTAAGCTTGTTCTGAGAAATCTGCGCCTAAAGGTGCATGTTCGGTATTATGTACCTCTTCGATAACAAAGTTGCTATTAGGGTTCTGTACGACTGGTTGAAAATAATTGCGTCTTTGGGGTTCCATGGGATTGAACATGGGTCGTAATGGTATTTGTGCAGAACGGTACGAAATTCCACTCATTGGCTGAGGGTTCTGTCTAGATATGAAATTCGGCTGGTTAGTTCTGAACTGATTTTGCTGCATTCGGTTAGAATTATTATTAAAATTATTTACAGGCCTTATTTGACTAAAATTAGGATGTCTGAAAGGGTATTGACCGATTGGTTTAGGTGTAAATGGGGTGTTATTTACGAATGTATTGTTCGGTCTGTTAAATTGGAAAGGTTTAAATGCAGTTGATGTTTTTGGTTGAATTAACGGCTTTGACACCGACTGATTGTCTTGCGTATTTTTTTGTAAATATTGGATGTTTTGTTCTTCTTTTATGTACGTTAAGGCGGTGGGCATATCTGCTGGTCTCATTGCCCGTATTGTGGACCCAAGTGGTTCTTTTAGTCCGGCTAAAAATGTTTTGAGTGTCTGAGCGGTGAAAAATGTTCTTTTACCGGTTCTCAGGTTTTCATCAATTTCATGTAGGGAAACATAGTTAATTATAGTATTCAGCAATTGCATGCAGCGAGTATAAAATTGTTGTGGAGTTTCATTTTCTTGTCTTAAATTCACTAAATCTCTGTTTAACGCATTTTCATCTCTTTGGTCTGAAAAATGTTGCAATAGCACTGATTTTACACTTGCCCATGTCGCTGAACCGTGTATATTTACCACTTCTTCTGCTCTACCTTTTAATTTACCAAGAATATTTTGTAACACAATTTGGTTCTGAAAATTGTTCGGATCATTGACATTGTAAAATTGGGTTAGAATTGATTCACTTGTGGAAATGAACCTAAACAATTGGTTTGGGTTCCCATCGTAAACGGGAACAATAGTTAAAGCTATCTTAAACAAATTAACGGCATCAACCTCCATTTCACAAAATATTAACTGATATATGTCGTATAAATTAAATACACAGATTATCTCTTTACACTCGTTTTTTTTTTTTTTTTTTGTTAGATGTCGACGTCGATTGTCAGAGTCTTTGTTACGTACTTACTTCACAAAATACACGTTTTTTTTTAAATATTATAATTAGGATTCAAGGAAGAGAGAGGAACTGGCTGGACTCACCATATTTTTATCATTTTCTGTGCTCGGGCAGGCTCGTAGATTCGGCGGAAGCAGGTACTCTTGATGTTTGAAGAGATTATGCTCCGTTCCGTAGACTGCGCCAATTATGGTTTCGGGTTTATGAATAACCAAATTGTCCTTAAACTTTTACTTTTTATTGGGAAAATTAATATACAAGATTTCCCGACAATTAATAAGCGAGTTCACTTTACGATTTTTGTATAGCGACTGAGGGTCGCGCCGCGCAATGCACTCCACATGCACAGGGCTCTACTCACGCGCACTACACTTCCATAACGCAGGGCTACACACTAGGTACGCTTTTATAACACACGTGTTGCCGACGTCAAAGTGAATTTCGTTAAACAAAGTTTGAAAAAAAAATCACAAAATTGTTTTTCAATTTGACGGCTTCAAATGTTTGCGCTCATTTACGATTCAGCCCGTCACTTCGAATTACACCGATCAACATAAATTCAAATTTTTCAAATTTGCCATTCTGGCCGCAGCGAGCCTGTTGTTGCAAATGATGGCAACTTTCTAGGGACTGACATTAAGTTTATTGGCATGGGAAATATAATTTTACTCGTCAAAATGTCGTAAAATAAATTGATAAAAATACTCATATTTTTGCATTGAAATATTTTATAGGAGAACACAACTTATGTGAAATTACTGGCACCTGAGGCCAGTATTCCAACGTAGCCCTCTGTAGGCTACTGGCAACACATTTGCAATCTATTGGTTTAGCCGACTGCCGAACATAAATAACTAGCTTTTGCCCGCGGCTTCGTACGCGTAGACATTAACGTAAGCAACATCTTTAAGGAGAAAAAACACCTTATGTGAATCAGGAATTGTGTAGCTGCTCTTTGTATTGTGGAAAGAATTTTTAAAAATCAGTCCCGAAATTGAATTCACTTATTTCTATCTTACGGGAATTTAGCCTAAGTCAATCAAGGATTTTGTAGCATTCTATTTGTGAAAGATTTTTTAAAATCAGAGAGAAAGTTGAATTCACCTATTTCTATCCCGCGGGAAATTAGCGTTTTCCCGGAGAAAAGTAACCTATGTCAATCTGGGATAGTGTCGCTGTCTATTAGTGAAAGTTTTTTTTAAATCAGCCCCGAAGTTGAATTAACTTACTTTTAAACCGCGGGAATTTTGCATTTTATCGAAAAAAAGTACCCTTGGCCAATCAGAAATAGTAGCTTTCTATTAGTGAAATAATGTTTGAAATCGGCTCAGTAGTTTCAGAGATAACTTCCTAAACAAAGAAACAAACGAACTCAGGATATTTCTTTATCCCGTGGGAATTTCGAAATATCCTTTCATAGTGCACCTTTATGATCCTCAAGGTACATGTGTGCCAAATTTAAAATCTCTAGCTCCAGTTTAGGCTGTGCATTGCCTGTCAGTCAGTCAGTCAGTCAGTCAGTCACGGTACTGTTTTATAGGTATAGATTAGGGATAATTTACTAATCAACTGTATTTAAAACTTGTGATTTTCCCATTACAAAAAAGTACTTTTCGTAATGTCGAATGATTTCTTGGAGACAAATGAAAATCGAATGTGGTAGGTTTACTATTTTTTACTTGTACATTTCAGGAACAACAGTTCCACTTTCCAAGTTTATTTTAGGTTAAAACCTTTGTGTTTTGTTTGTTATTTAAGGAAATTCCTCGCTCTCCATCTCAGATTAAGGTTTAAATCTTAAATGGAGACCAAAATAGTCTTGATTTGAGTTTGATCACGCGGAACACAATCGATGGAGTTTAATTCATTTGTGGCCTCGGAACAATTCAATCAAGGGCCTCTGGGTAAAAGCTTTCAATGTGTATAAATTTTACACGTGGTAAGGTACGAAACCAAATTAAAACTAAGCTGGGGCGGGCAGTGGAGGGTCGCCGGATAGGCAGCGCGTACGAATTGTGTTGCACCAGCCTCCCGCTGCCTACCCGTGCATCCCTCAAATGCAAGCCACTGAATTAGGTATTAAGCAGTAGCATTCGAATAATGAAGTTGGAATTTCACTTTCAAATACAATCAATTCATATATCCGATGGCCATAGCTTAAGACTATATTAAGCGAATAAATCGAGATTTATTTTTTCTACCAGAAGACTTTAGTGTACAGGAATGAAAGAAATTTTTAATGAATTCGCTTAAACTCTGACCGAAGGAATTAATACTCGAAATTAAAAAATAGTCAAGCAGGACTCTTTTTTCTTATATTAGTTCGTTCTCTGATTTACATACATACATAAATCACGTCTTTATCCCTTACGGCGTAGACAGAGCCTAAGGTAACAAGACCTAAAGGCCACGTTTAGCACGATTGTGGGCGTATAGGTGGAAAGGGGAATCAAAATAGTGATGGGTTGCTAGCTGCATCGCTTATAACATGATTCCTATTTTCGTCCATTTCCTCGATGGGCTTTTACTAGCGGCGTGGGAAGAGAAGCAACTGGTACATTCTATGTTTTTCCTTTGCTCCCCAGCATGGAAGACTGATTTTCTTTAAAATAATTCTAGAAAAATTTAGGAAGCAAATTTATTTGATGGAACATTTCAATGATTTATTATCGATAGCGGACGGTCCTTTGTTCTGTATGAGTGCTTGTCTAAAATTGCTACTGAAGCCTTTGATGTAATGTCATACCAATGCAGTTGAAAGGGTGCAATCAATTTAGCTATTTCCTTTGAGATCGGGTCCTGAGGGAACAAAAGGCATGCCTGCAAGCAGAAGCTCAGGAATACATACACTGGCAAATTTAACTAAGCATAGTAGGCAGTAGCTTGTAAAACAAAGGCAGCTAATGGTAGGTACTACATGTGTAGTATATGTAGTATCAGTAAACATCACTTGTTTACTGTAACAGAAATTTGGCATGGTAAAGAAAATCATTTTTCCGAATTCATATTCTAGGCTTCACATTTTACGAAGTAAATGTTGGTCTGTGCTTCAGCTGCTGGCAGTTGAAAGAAAATCTTTTTAAATAAGAGAAATCAGAGGAGCTGTGTGAAAGGGTCAATTTATCGCAGGATATAATATGCTACCTATATGAAGTTTTTGAGATTATATAAGCAATTATCAGACATTTTTATCGTATATCATCATCAGTTATCGTTCCATAGATTCTAGAGACTGTTAAACAGACTATCCAAAAGGTGTACCTTTGGTTCCCTTCAATTTAAATATGCATTCGGACCGGTTGAATGCGACCCATATAGGCCACAACGGCGAGTTAACGTCGGGGTCACCAATGTGTGGATAAGACCGAAGTACAAAGGAAGAAAGTAGGAAGTGAAGAAAATTCGATAGCGCGATTTAGAGCGTGTGACGTTACCGGCGCTAGCTACTCCTGCATCGCAGCAATTTATGTAGCCGATGACTAGGTGGCGCTAGAGTTGCTACAATTTACTGTCAGAATTTCCTGGGTCAAGCTTCAATTCCAGGTAAAAGGTTGGTAGGAAAGGGTCGGAATATAATCAAAATGCTCATAAACTTGATTCGACAGTTTGCAATGTACACCTTCGTCATCTTAAAACAACAAAACTTTATGTGCCGGGTGCGGTGAAGGCAAAACAGCAATTAGCTTATCCCGACTTGTGCCAGGCTAAGTTTTCCGCTTTAGCACTCAGGTACACTGCGTAAATCTAACGAGAATTTCAAACTCATTAGGCTATCGCATTGAGTACTGGCCTTCCAGTATGGAGTCAGTAAAATCGCTGTTACATTACATGGAGTCATCTTGAAGGCACTACATAGTTCCTGTTCATTGGTCTTGGACAACTTTAAGCTCAAAGGTTTTTAAACACAACAATTAATTACTTTACAATAAAATGAAATACTTCTTATTATTATAACCCTTAATGGCGGCGGTAAGGCTTAGGCCAATGTCAGTTTAAATGAAAAGTGTGGGGTAAAAAATATAATTCAAAAACCTTGTGACAAAATGTCGGCAACGTTGTACGGTGATACGGTCAAAAACCCTCTTACCCCATGTCGGGCTCTTAGCCAGCGGTCAATGATATCCCTCAAAAACTGCCAGGAAATCATTAGCCGATGCCCAGGGTGCACCGGACCAAGCACTGCTCTTCCCCCCGGACGAATCCAGAAACGAACCGCAGCTCTTGACCACACGCGGAGGTAACCCGACTCGCACCCCATAAAAATATTATGTTATGCGACATCCTGACGGCCAGCGGCATTTTAAATTCGTAAGAAAAAAAGCATTTATATCGCTAGCACTAACCATAAAGAAACAATAGCCAGCCAACTTCGAATTTCTGTGGAAGAGTGTTTGTAGCATACTGTATTTATTTATATTCGCCGTAAATAATGATGGCTAAAAATTCAACTAAACACATCTCTCATTCAAAAGAGATAGTGCTGAAATTCTTTCGCGTTTTCATAACTGCAAGTTCCAAAGGTATGAGAGTTTGAAGTGTGTCTCAAACTTGAATATAGTGCAGGTAATGGCTCTCATAACATTATATAAACTGCAGAGTTCTCAGTTCGACGTCGTTAGAGCGTACCACGTCGAAGTTTAAGTGTCACGTGGCATAAGTTTTCTGTTTTAAAGATATGCTATGTATACGAAGATTTCCACTGATTTTCATTTATTTTAATTGAAATAGTAATATATTTTGCTTGATATTTTATATATTTACTTGCTGTAATTGAATTTTAATGATTTGCACGGCTGCATGTGACTGAATACATTGTAAATAAAAATGCTGTGACATTGTCTATGACAAAATGTATTCTGGTAAATAAATATTTCTGATTTCGGTTAGTGAAATAGCAAAATTCACTTTAGATATATATAAGATAGAAGATAAAACTAGACCGTCGACTTATTCCTTAATGTAATTTTAATTATGATGTTGGAGCACCAGTTACATATTGATAATTTTCTAAAATTTGAAGAAAAAACTACAGTCATCAGTGTCAGTTTTAAAGTGGAGGCAAGATGGCGCCGGTAACTGTAAATTCCCCACCTCATCTCTATGTCCTGTCAAGTTTTATTAGTGTTGCCAGTGGCAATCGGTACAACTCTAAAAAACTTTGTTTGGCTAAGTAGATTGTTTTGTAAAAACCTGTTTTTATTATCAATCGCAACATTCTGAGTTAGGCACGCAATTTAACGATCTTTGGATTATTGAAGAAAAAAGGTACCTATTAGATAAATTGCGCATAATTTTAATCAAAATTTTGTATACTATATAAATGTTCGATATGATCGTTTCTTGCCGCAACAGCAGTATTGGGGTTTCAAATGTTTTTCGGCCTTGTTTATTGCTACAATGACGGCAAAATTACTCGCCATCGAAGCTGAATGTGCAATTATGTTAATGTAATTTCGCGCCCACTCCGTGGCCCGCCCACGATTTTCCTTCTTTAAATATTCATACCTACCTGTGAATTAAAGAATTTTCAGCGAAAATTAAATTAACAAAGAACGAAGTTAAACACTTTTGTAGCAGATGAGACGTGACTGACAAACCTGTAGCAAGGATTTAGAAACAAAATGGCTATATTAAGCCCTTCTTGAGCCCCTTCTATAGCGGAGCGAATTCAACAGTTGTCGACGTTTTCCGTAATGTAGGCATGGTTATTTGACAAAAATAATAAGAAGCAGAGGTTTTAGTTTTACCTATTATGGCTTAAATTTTGATGAATTTGATGTGATTGCTAATAGCTCGTTATAGATTTGATAGAATATGCGATGAGAATTCCTCTTTCTTCTGTCACACTTTGACGTTGAAAATACCTGACAAAAATGACGAAACGTCCCGAATAGCTCAATACTAGGAACTCATCGCGTTCTTATCAGTGTTATGCTGCGACGTCGAATAGCAACTTAGACGTTAGGCTTTGCAAACGCTTGGTAATATCGCTCGCGTGTCCGTGCCGAATAGAGGCCCTGTTTAAATGGTATGTGCCGTGGTGTGGTAAGTTCCGAATCTACTATGCCAGTGCAGAATAGCTTAAGCCCTCTCATCTGAGAGGAGGCCGGTTTCCAGTTTTGGAACATTATATAGGCTGTAGATGAGACGGTGATAAAGAAAACATAGTTTAAGTTGAGGTAAATAGGTTATTAAACGTTGTCCTATTAAATTTGATTCATATACCCACGGAACTAACTAGTAAAGCTAGGTCTAGTGGCAAAGACGTTTCGGATACACACAAAACAACTTGACTACATTCGTGTATTGGATATGGTAATTCTTTCAAAACTAGATTTCCATGTCACGGGTAAGTTTAGTTTTTACGATAATGGTGTCTGAAAAGTTGTCAAGCTCTCAGTTTGGTGAACTCAGCCGCAACTCTATAGTTTTATAGGCTAAAGTTACAATATTTTGTGTAAGAAAAGGTATCGTGATAAATTCTGTGACAAGTCGTAAAAATGTTGAAAGTATCTGCATATAAACTTGTGACGGAATAGCTTTTTATTTTATGGAAAAAGCTTTTTACGGAGTTATTTATCTTCTATGCTGGTCTGGGAGTAAAGAAAAAACAAAGAATGTACCAGTTGGTTTCCTTCCCGCGCAGATTGTAAAAGCCCATCGAGGGAATGGGCTAAGTTAGGAATCATGATATAGGCGATGCGGCTAGCAACCCATCACTATTTTTGATTCCCCTTTCTACCTATACGCCCACAATCATGCTAAATGTGGCCTTTAGGTCTTGCTACCTTAGAGTACACTGGCCCGAAAGGGATAAAGACGTGATTTGTGTGTGTTTATCTATGGCAAGTTGGCATGGCTCCTTTTAACGCAGTAATTCTGCTACCAAGCAGCAGTTCGTTCCGGTAGGCTACTGTTTTACTGAACATGAAAATTATTGTAGAGAGAGAAGAGGAGGGCTGTGCCGTGAAGTATGTGGGTAGAGATGAGTTGAGATAATCATTGAACATAATTTGTGATGCTTTTTTGATTGTTTGGCTACTTCCAGTGGGTTAGTTTTCTTGAAGGTCTACATCGGTAAACTTGCAATTAAAATTATTAATTTGAACGAAAAATTACCTATTATGATTTAAAAACCACCGCAAACTTCTCTTGTCAGGCTTGTGTTAGAGTATGTGGCTCTCGCATTGGATTTTCAAGCCACAGAAGACGTTACCTCCCAGACGATACGCCATTATTCGTCTGTGATATACGCAAAGGCATATAATATGCCAATCTGAAAGTTTTCCAATTTAGGCAGTTAAAAACTATATTTTCTCCTTTGAATCTGTTACGATTCTGGTACATTTCCAATTTTGCAGTGCTTATTAGAATGCCAGCCTCGTTTAGGTCCACCTGTTGTCTAAATTGCGGCCTGAACTCAGTTGAAATAAAATGTTTTCTTCCATTTACGTCCCTAATTTCCTCCGGACAGTAGAAAAAGTATAATTAAAATGTGCGGTGGAATTATGTAACTTTTTTTCGGAATCCTTGGAAAATAAGCGGTTCTGTTATAACACTTGGTACACCTACATTTGGTTAACTGTTTTTCTTACGATGCGGTTCTATTTCGTTGTTGAAATGACGTTTTCAGGTTATATGTTTTCTTTGCCAGTTTTATTATCATCGTCATCATATATTTCAGCAGTTAATTGAATTAGATTTTTCACTGTAACTTACATAAAGTCATTCCTCTGACGCTCGTTTAGTACGCTTTGAACACCGACCAATGTGTGGAAACATTTGTCAACGATTAAAAAGTCCTTAAAATGCTTTGTGGGAGTTTAGTTCACCTATCTTGTAAGGGATAAAGACGTGATTTGTGTGTGTGTGTGTTCTGTTCGCACATAAGTTCGTTTGAGTTCGTACCCACGACACTGTTGAACGCGCTGTTACACTCTAGATTACCAAAATTTTTTTAAAGTCACGGGCTCACACTGGACAGGGGCGGATTTAGAACTTAGTATTTAGTATTTCTGTGTACTATGGACAGTACATACTCCACGTTTATCTCTAACAGTTTGTTTATTTTTCCCCCATCGCCCCTTGTGCCCCCCCACCACTGGAAAAAAAATCCAGGCTCGGCCCTTGACGGTGGATGCAAGCCGCTTCCAACTGAGGCAACTGGGAGTCGATGGGATAAGCTTGTGTCCGACAGTGGACGTCCAATGGTTAACATGATGATGATGACGATTAAATGTACTCTATGCTACTCCGTTCCAACGTCCAACCCCCAAAAGCGGCCAAATTGACAATTCCACAATCTTAGCGCATGACCTTTGCGTAATCTTGTTACGGTAGGAGCACCTGCGCCAATATGTAAATGTAATTAAGGACACAACTCCCCCACTAATTCTGGTGCCATTCGCAAATAAATGGATAATGTATGTGCCATCAAGGTGTGTTTGCTTTCCGGGCTGCCGGTAAAAGGTTAGTGTTTATGCTGGGGGCTTATTTTAACATACACAGAGCGGGTTCGGTTAAGTCGACCCGGAGAACGTGTTAGTACTTCGTACTTATTACTATAGATACACCATTAATAGTAAATCGTGCTGCAGTATCAGTAAGACTAAAGCCCACGTTAGATTTTCGAGAAAAATCCTGCAAATTGTATTACATTGCGGCACTACATCGACGATTTCTTGCGGCACTACATCGACGATTTCTTATCCGTTCGCTTCACGGCGTAGCAATGTAATGATAACTGCAGGTATTTTTTGGCAAGTCTAAAAATCCTTACACGTACGGGGCAAGAAATGACGCCGCACAATGAAGGAGGCAATCACCAACGTGGTGTCGATGGAAACTACATTTACGTTAAGAATTACGACGATGAAACTTAGCAGCTGATGTCCCAGTTAAAAAGTATTAAACAGTGTTACAGGGTTATCAAGTTCGTCAGGACACTCCTCATTGTAGATCCTGTAAAATACGCAAAGATCTACCTCAATACAGATCTGTGGTGTGACTAAGATTAGTTTAAACGAGTGCGAGTCTCAACCAGTATGCTTAGTGTAGGTTTTCGGTCTCAAAATACGTCTCGAATGTGTTTGCGTTAAAATGTCAAACACTATGAGAACAGTTTGTTGCCGTTTCGATCCGCAAATGGCGCTGCCAATTATTCCATTGTAATTGAAATGTTTACGTGAACGCGTTCGAGACGTTTTTATATGCGAAAACCCACGTACTTAACGTACTCTCATTCAGGCGAAGGTGCCATGCAAAACACGTAAGTAAACAACAACAAAATGTCCCCAAAAAATATATCGAGCTATGACCAATGTCGTCATTACTTGATATATTTTTGTGAGACCGAATGCACGCGTTTTCACTTTAGTTATTCACTAGCTTCTGCCCGCGACTTCGTCTGCATAGAATCATACATAAAAACCTTCCTCTTGAATTACTTTATCTATTAAAAAAAACCACATCAAAATCCGTTGCGTAGTTTTGAAGATATAAGCATACAAAGGGACAAAGGGACATAGGGACATAGGGACATGGGGACAGAGAAAGCAACTTTGTTTTATACTATGTAGTGATATTGCATTGTGATCGACGCAATTAAAAATCCTTTGAACATACCTTGACAAAATAGCGTCGACAATTTAGACACCACTTTGCAAATTGAATCGAGGCTTAGGATAATCTATGGCCCTGTTATTCCTCGAGAGATTGCGAAATGTAACTTCATAATTAGAAGATGGCATTATCTTGTGATCGAACTTTATGGTGATGGGTTGCTACGACAGGTAATGGTGGATTAAATAATGAGATTTAACTAAGTTAGGATGTGGATTAATTAAGTACTTAATAATTTTACATAAAATGGCCTAACTAAGCAGTAAAGCAGGCAGACGGGCAGATCAAAAGATACAACCGTTCCGTGTATTATATTATGAGTATTATATACAAAAATCGTGGAAATGAAAACCTATTATAGTTGACACAGAATTAAGAAATTTAACAAGAAACTTGGTCGCGAAACAGAAGTAAAGAAAAAAGTCCCAGAATAACTAATCCACTAAAAATACTTTGTTTATCATAAATTATGTATTTTATGCGTCTTCGAAACCTTCGCTACGCGTGTCCAGCTCGTACTTGGCCAGTTTTTTTTACTTAGTTTGTTTTTTTATAGTTCCTTGTTATTGTTATCTTATCACCAACTCGTCACGATATATTATCGATATTTTGAAAACGTACCTTTAAATCAGACTGTTTGGGGGTTGATGAAGTTATTAAACAAAACAATAGACATTTTGAAAATTTACTTATAATAGGAAATAGAAATACAAATTATGTAGTAGTATTATGTAGTATGTAGTAATGACAGTTTATGCTGTCCTTCTCCTAATTTTTGACAGCTCTGCTCCCCGCGGGCGCTTTCCCCTTGAAGACTTTGCGTTCCGTTCCAACACAGACTAATTTATGCCAACGAAAAAAACAATCAAAAATCTGCGAAGCACGAAACATTTGAAATGGGCATTGAATAAATTATTTTTATCCGGGAAAAGACACAATCACAGTAAAGCTCATATCCATTAATCAGCCACCTCAGGTCATGAACTTGGACTTGAAAAAAAAAGATAACGCAAATTTATGTACGCATGCTCCATGCCCTACCAACATAAATTTCTCGCAACGACTGTTTTAACAAAGGCCATGTTTACTTTTTTCCAGTAAACTTGTCAAAAATACATAAATTTCTCGACTCGCACGAAACAATGAGGGTCTGGCGGGGTGCGGAATTTATTACAGGTATTCATATGGATGATTGGATGTGAATTTAAAGGCTAATAGAGGAATTGACCATTAGCTACTTGTTTTGAATGGGGACCCGTGATATGACTGGCCGTTAACTACCAATTTATTGATAACACATACACCAACTGCCCTATATGACCTCCTTCCACCCGAAATCCCTCGCCCTGTTAACCTAAATTTCCTTCTAACACTAGCACACGCCTCCTTTATAACTGTACTATGTAAATTTATAAAAATTAACAAATTATATTTGTAATTAGTCTAACAATTTATGTATGTGTTATCTATTTTAGATTCTCATCAGAGTACCGCACGCTGAAGCTACCGAACAACGGCTGATTAAAAACAAGTAGTGTCTTCTTCAACCTCGACATTGGCAGAATCATCGACAATATCGATGGAGCTAGATTTTTAAAAATTGAATTGAATACACCAACTGAAAACATTTGACACGCGTTTGTGATTCGTAATCTAGATTTTTCTTGGTTTTACCTGCCGTAATTAATAACATTTACGATTAAGAACTATAAAAATTTCTGGGATCGCCTAAGAACCAAGCAGTTAACTAGACGCACAAAATGACAAATTACGAATTGAGATTATGTTGTCTAAATAATTCAACAACTTCCGAATCACCATTTCAACTTCGTACTTTAGCTTGAGTAGAATTCCATTTTATTATTCTTTTCAAAATTTTCCGAAAAGCGAAGTTCTCAAGAAACAACCATCCCGTTCCGGGAATTCTGGACACATAAATAAACAATCTTTACTTTGTAAGCCCAGATCGCATAAACAGACCGAATTTGCATACAGATTGAAAGTATCGTCCGGAGGCTGGCCGCCCCGTTCTGGTTTGTTACAGTGTTGCCAGTTTAGCTTCCGCTATTACCTATTATAGCCAAACATAAAATAACTTTTATGCAATTCGCGGGAATGTCAATAAAACCACGTAAAGTATGTTGATAGCATGAACAATCAAAGTTCCTAAAACGTTCCCATAGTGGTCTATCACTTTTCAACCAACGTCCTATCAAATGAATATGCCTATAAAGTCGAACTTTCAAATTGACAGCTACGTCTTTATAAACCTTATATTTAATCACGTGCAAAGGTTTTTCAACCGAAGAGCGACATACATATTTGACTGATGGTAATCTCTTAAATTCAATTTTGCTGTTTACCTAGAATGAATCCAAAAAGCCATTCATTCAATTCTTCATTTATGAATTTCGTTATAATATGCGATTTCTAATTCTCGCGTCATTAGTAGGTATTGTACAGTACAGTTCTGTAATCTGTGAAACTGTAAAGTAAAACCACATTTTGGCAAAAAAATTCAGGACTAAAACGTAACCCTAATTCTACTGGAACTTAAGGGCACGAATTAAGAGTATCCCCGCCTTTCCTAGGTATTAAGCTTATAGTAGTAAAAGGGAATCTTTTTTGAGCGCCCTCGCGTCTACCGGACTTATCCGGAAAATTCCCTAATTGGGGTTTACGTTAGTTGTGTACAATGTGTGTTTAGATAATTGATTGCTAGCACCAATGGTGTAGGACCTCTCAATGACTAAAACCAACTAATTACAAGTCAGATTCATGCAGGTTTACGTATTAAATGTAGGTACTTATGCAATTAGTTATGGAACAGACGGTCGTGGAGACCGCAGATCGGCAAGCGTAGGAGGTCCACCAACGAGGGAGACGGATGACCTGGCTAAAATCGCGGGCTGACGGTGGATGCAAGACGCTTCCAGCCGAGGCAACTGGAGGTCTATGGGCTAGGCGTATGTCCGACATTGGACGACCTACGGCTGATAATGATGATGATGATAGTTTGGCAAGCCTCAAAGAGGATTCGACAATGTGTTTCAAATTATTCTGGATTTTTTTAAAAGTAGTAAGGTTAGCTAAATGGAAAACTGCTAAAAAGTAAAAAAAAAACCGGTCAAGTGCGAGTCGGACTCGCGCACCGAGGGTTCCGTATCATTATCTATAAATATCTAAAACCAGTGTAAGCAGAGCCCTGTTCCAAAGCAAAATGTACGCAGTGTGGGGTTACTTTATATTGGTCACTGCTATATACAGACATACATACACATTTACGGTTTTCGCAATTATTCTTTAATCTGTGCTATAATACCTACCTTTATACCAAATTTCAAGATTCTGCGTTCACGGGAACTACCTTGTAGGTTTTGATTCCCTTGAGAGTTGAAAATTTACGGAAATTTGCGGCATAAACGGCTGTATCTTTTGATTGCGTTGGCTTAGAAGTTTGATTTTTTCACAGCTTCAAGGGACAGTAGACCTGAGTAATTGATATAAATTTCAGCTTCATACCTCCACGCGTTACTGAGAAAAAGGGTCTTGACAGACGGACGGACGGACAGACGGACAACAAAGTGATCCTATAAGGGTTCCGTTTTTTCCTTTTGAGGTACGGAACCCTAAAAACGGTTTATTGATATAAACCGTGGGCGCTAGCTTGTATGAACATGCTTGTGTGTATAAATGTACGCAGTATGGGGGTTTTTAACTCTCAAACGGTTTAGGATGAGGGAAGAACATAGAATCTACCAGTTGCGTCTCTTCCCGCGCAGATGGTAAAAGCCCATCGCGGGAATAGGCGAAAATCTTGGGTACTACACCCACAATCAGGGTAAAAGTGGCTTTTCGGTCTTGTTACCTTAGGCTCTGTCTACTGTAAGGGATAAAGACGTGATTTGTATGTATGTATTTATGTAAGAAGGAGACGATGAATGTCAGCCTCATTGCCTCAATCACAACCAAAACCGTCTTTTGTTGATGTGCACTTTATTTCCGTAGCTTCTTTCTTTTCCAGCCGAAGCCAATACAGCCCAAACGAAATGAGACATGTTACTTTAATGGTTTCCGTAAAATTGTAGTACCACCTCGTCTAACCTGTCAACCCTTAAAAGGGATTTTACTAAATGAGGTGAAAAGGGATAATACGGTTTTCTAACACGTTGCTTGAGTAGGTTTTCTTTGATACAGTGATGGAATAGGGAATTTTCGGAGAAAAACGGATAGCTTGGTATCGTTGGCTTTGAACAAATGGATATCTGCAACAGTACTAGTAAGTCTTCATTGTCTCATTTAGTGGCTTTTCCTAAGGACTGAATTTTCACAAAGACGATTTATTACATAGTCATAAATTATACTGAAAAACCGTGACTTTCCTTAGTTCACGACCCACTAGGGTGTCGCAGACCTTAGATGAAAAATCAATGAAACTGTAATATTAGATTTGATAGAGCGGACCAACTACTCTCCCGCCAAGCCGCGCGGATTCATTCAAACTATATAAGTACTTAATTAAGAAAGTTAATGTCATTTAAAAGTCTATGAGCAATTTTAATTACGAGAACAAATTTCACAGACCACGGGTTCGCTTTGGGCGAAAGATGCGTTGAAATCTCCAAGTATTATTAAATTTAGCATATCGCTAAAACGTTCCCGGGCCCTGTTTTCAACCCTGAATAAATAGAATTCTGCTGTTTCATTATGCCAGTAACAAATCCGAATTCAAACAATCGTCGTTTGTTCTCACGAACAAATCCTGCGAACAGATTTAAAAAACCACCACTGAAACTTGAAGCTTGGAATACGTTGCGTCTAGAACCAATATGTTACTAACCACAATATGTTACCAATATGTTATGTGTGTTATGTGTATGTTAATAGTTGATTAATGCCGAGGCCTGGTAAGTAGCCAATTGCTGGATGAGTAATGAAATAAATCAAAACGAATTGCTATAAACTGCAAAATTAATACAAGTGGCTTAACATTTCTCGGGGACTGTACAAGTGCAGCCGATAAAGAGTGCACTCAACCAAAAAAACATTGTAGACATTTTTTTTACAGAGTATTATTTTAGTTAGTAAGTTTTATTACACTTGTGACAAAGAGTTGTAAAACTTTAAACAAGTCTTTGTTCTTGACAATACTAAAACTTCATCTTTGCAGGAATTTTATCAATACTTCTCTAGAGACTAGAGAGAAAACTTACCACTTCTATAAGTATTTTTATTTTACCCTCGGCTTGTTCAATCGGATTTTCATCGTTGCCCGAAGATTGAAATCGTAAATAGTGCAGCGTAAACGGATTTATCACCTAACAAGTTTCTGATTCATGTTGTCCTGTGTATCGTATCATTTTAACGTACCTAATGAACAACTATTAGGCATTTCTACCAGGAAAAAAATATTTATACTTCCATGCTAGTCTGGGAGCAAAGAAAAAACATAAAATGTACCAGTTGCCTCTGATCCCGCACAGATGGTAAAAGCCCATCGAGAGATTATTCGAAATTCATAGGACTCAGCATGTTAAAGGTACAATAATGAAAAAAAACATATAAACTCCTTATAGTATTAGCTACTGGTATACGAAAAATCTGCTCATTATATTTGGTGCAACATTAAAAAAAAAATTAACGAAGTATTCAAGTAACAAAAGAGGTTTATATTGATAGGTCGCGTGTACCTAGGACAATAAAACTTAAAAATGAACCTTCTGAAGGCTAGACTCTTGACTTGAATCTTTCGTTAGTTTTTCGTTTTTTTTTCAAAACCATAGAAGACTTGCATCGTTCAAACTAATTTTGTCAAAAGAAGAAAACACCCTTCTTTTTCTCTTTTGAATTATGTAAACCGGCAAAAACGCGCACGTTTCGTTCAGTAAACCTCATTAAAATCCAGAGAATTCTCGCAAAAAACTACTATTTCTTAGTACACTTACGTTCACAAAACATAAATACATATTAGGGAAGCCAGATATGTGTCTAGCGACATCCCAACAACTGTCATTATTTGTTAGAGTACAGGTGTATCCGAGCCATTACTTTATCTTAACGCACCGACGAAAAAAAAGAATATACTCGTATGTTCACGACGTTAAGGTATCTGTCGACTAAGCCCACAGGGAAACTAATAAATTTTATGAAGTAGAAACATTACGGTCATATACGATACGCTCCGGCCCGCGCCATTAGTCCCTATAGATCGCATTAGATGAGTCCTATTGTTGGGGACAGATTGCATTTTCCAGTTGTGTGGACTGTCCTTATTGGATGAAACGATTATGGTCTTCATAGCGATTTCCTAATCATTTATTTCAGGGGATAGTCCCGGTATGCTGGCAACTTATCAAATTTGCGAAGCTTTAGTTTGATGCTATGATTTATGACAAAGAATTTGAACCACGCCTAATTTCGAATCATTATCTATGTAGCTGACTCGTCGTGTGTTATGCTCGAAATCATAGAAAGATAAAGTAAAGCTTAAAATTATCAGGATATTTAGGCTGTTTTAAACATAAATTTTAATAAATTAAATATTTCTCGGTCGTAATTTCATTTTAACGTCACTGTTGCCTCCATACGTTACTTTGGGCAGTAAGAATCATTTTTTTTCCACATTATCAAGACCGTTATGTTAAAAGGGGTTAAAAAGGTCGGTACTTACCCCTAAAAGGGCAGCAGCCGTTTGTTATGATTTATTTTAAAAGAGGTAGTTTATATCAAGGCAATAATTTTCGGCTTTCCCCTGAATAAGAGGTAAGGCATATAATAAACATGATAAACAACCAATAACGGGATATATTCTTCCTGCTTTGACCTACGCAAGGCTTGGCGTAAATAAACAGCATTTAGGGAAAGTACGGGTTCTTAATTAAATCTGAAGAAGAGCGTTCAAGAAATATTTTTCGTTTTTTCTTTTGTTTGTTGCATTGGTTATCGTTTCGTATTTTGAAAAAAGGTTACATTTAATTTCTATAAAGTTGTATTTTTGTTATTTTTGTATGCATGGAAGTAATTAGACTTTTTTACGGTTGCAATTCCTTTCTTCGTCTTAAACGTACGCGCATTCGAAAATCGAATAAAGTTTTAAAAGTACCGTTTTTATTACAACCGATTATTAGCTTACCTATTTGTTGTTCTTAATTTACAATTATTAGGGTAAAAACAAATAAAATGAATCTTATAGTGTCCGAATTGCCTTGAACTTTAGTACACGTTAATATAAAATGAAAGACATCGCAAGTACACATCGAACTTATTTCTTTTTATGTTCAGGACGCTAAAACTGAAAACTATCCAAATGCTTATGTAGTACACTAAACTAGATTGTATATTTTTCCGGAAAACAATCGCCCGTCTGCCTCAGCTCTTGGCGTGACTAGCACAGTATAAGTTTATTCAACAAAAAAGGAGGATGTATCTCTTATTAACGTCTTTTATGAGGAAGTTAGGCACAACTTTGTACAATATAACCCGGTATATTTCACGCGGGATGAATAAGTTCCCCGCTAGCGATTTAATATAGCTCGTTGCCAATTTATGCCCTTTTTTCTAGAACGTTGTTAGAACTTTATCAACCGAGATAAAGTTTTAGACATGAAGTTACTGGGTAACTAGATAATTTCCAAGCTTCTATGAAATCTTGGTAACTAAACTTTGTTCTACTTAATAATCGAAAGCGGGCTCAGCGATACTTAATATTGTTTAGATAGAGTATAAACATTCAATACTTCCATGCTGGTCTGGGAGCAAAGAAAAAACATAGAATGTACCAGTTGCTTCTCTTCCCGCGCAAATGGTAAAAACCCATTGAGGGAATGGCGAAAATCATAAGAATTATGTTATAGGCGATGCGGCTAGCAACCCATCACTATTTTGATTCCACTTTCCACCTCTACGCCCTCAGTGTCTTGCTAAACGTGGCCTGTAGGTCTTGTTACCTTAGGCTCTGTCTACCCCTTAAGGGATAAAGACGTGATTTGTGTATGTGTATGTATAAACATTCAATAATATGTAAAGAAGTTTTAAAATGCGTTTATTCTTACTAGCTTCTGCCCGCGACTTCGTCTGCGTAGAATTAAATTTAAGAAGATTTTGATAGTTATATTCTGCAATCATTATTTACGTTCCGATTCTAGGCAGCTACTACCTTTGACATGTTTATCACTATCCCGCGGGAACTATGCGATTTCCGGGATAAAAAGTAGCCTGTGTTAATCTAGGATACCACCTATCCTTCTTTCCAAATTTTATCCAAATCCGTCCGGCCGTTTGCGCGTAAAAAAGCAACAAACACACACACACACACAAAAGGGTTTAATTGTTTAATAATACGGATCTAAGAAAAAAAAATGCTTTCAACCTGACAAAACTGACGAACATCGGACACGTCCTTAAATCTGGAACTAAATATATTATAATGCTGTAGCTCTAGCCATAGATTATGTTACAAGGAAGCTTCAACCCAATTAGTCCCAACCCAACTCAGGAAGTTTTTTTTTAACTTCGCGGTCTACTACAAAACCAAATATGGCTTTAAATATTAATAAGCTAGCTAATTAACCCCAAGAACGGAAAAGATTATATTAAATCCAAGGAAACTTTGCGTAAGTCACAGTTCTTAAAGATTTAGCGAAGAGCCAATTTTGCATAATTCGCGACTCTGTCGTGGCTTCCATATAATTGATAACGCCTGCCTAATTAGCTCTTGCAAAGCGCTGAGAGCCTGGTACTAATGTGCGTTTTCATTGAAGCAGCAGAACCGACCAATCATCCGTCATAATGAGAGCGCACCCTTAATGTTGAACACTCAAGTTAATGGAGCATCAGTTTCGGTTTAACTTAGTTTCACTAATATAATTAGTACTCTTAAGGAGCACTTGGCAGCTAGGAAGTAGAGTATCTTGATGTACCTACTTAAATATTATTAAAACCGTTTTATATATAAATTGCTTCGGTCACTTTATCTATTGAAATTGCGGGATACATCTTAGACAAAGGTGTAAGATGAAAAATTTATTCATGTTCATTACTTTTCTCTTATATAATGGTTCTTGCAATACCGAAACAAAAATGCTGCATATTTTTACTAAGGTGTAGTGTTTCTGAAGTTAGGACTAGTAAAGTTAGAAACTTGGCTCTACAACCATGTCTGTCTCATTAGGGCAACATTTTACATGGATGTTTTTTTTGGTGGAATTTCGTTTACACCTTGAAGTTGTTGACCTATTGCTAAAATTAGACAAATTTCATCAAAGACAACTTAACAACACAACAGGGACTTATCGGTTTATTGTCATTTGTTCCGCGTTTTAAACTCCTGTTACATTGTTACAGAATACTTTGTATAAATTAACGCGTTGACAATAAGCTCGTCGGAAAAGCCTCAACAAGCAGATCGCATTAATTAGAATTCGGAAGTTCGCGTTTAAATCAACAAGGCCGTGATAGACTATTTCATTTCCTTTTGTGGAAGAGACAATACAGGGAAACTTGCCATTCTCTTCCTTATGGCCTATTTAGAATCTTCCTTCGTCCCGTTTTCTCCTCACCTAAGTCAACTTGAGAGCGTTAAGGGGCTGACAACACCTAAATCGTTGAAGTTAATGTTTTTAAGCAGTTTTTGAAGAAAAAATATTATCATATTTTAAAGACCGTGGCCGTACTCGATACAATGATTGGACGAAAGCGGTTCGATAGGAAATAATTGCAAAGATTGCTCTAAAAATCATGATTAAATGGTTTTATGTCTTTATTCTGCAATTAAAATCACAATTTCAACATATTAATACCTAAACCGCTTCCTTTGATTCATAGTAAAAGACCGAGCTGGTTATTTTAAATTATTGATTTATATATTTATTTAATAATCACATACATCTATCATTACAGTTGCCCAATACCATAGAGGAGTAGCACATCATTTCACAGTATAGATAATTTACGTATTAAATTTTAAAACTAATTTCATTCGTAATAACACAATACAAATAAGGTAACCTTTGTGAATTCATTCAGAGAGCAACAGAAAACATCGACTAGAGTGGCGACCCGGTTGAGCGTATAAATCTCGTCCGTGCCAGTTCCGCGCTTGAGTCACGACCATAGCCTTATTCTTTAGCTCCTAAGCCTAGATAATCAACAGGGATTCCTAAAGTGGGGTTCATAGAACTCCTAACAGGTCCATAAAAATATGGACAGGGGTAATAGGGGTGGGTAGTAGCTTGATGTGACGAAATTAAAAAAAAACCTTTATGTCTATTCTATCTTTTTCATAATATTCCTCAATAGTGCACTCACCCGTAGATTTTTAGTGTAAACAGTTTAAGAGCCACTTAAATATGGATTCGGGTCCAATTTGTCAACAAGACCAATTTTGAGACACTTAACTCAGTACAATGTTTACGGGCGCATAGATCAAGATATGGTTGTCTGCCGCGCAATACCAAATAAATCATCTGACGTAGTTTGTATTGCGTTACATCTCATTCAATATTTAAAGTCGGAATCATGCCGTCTCGCTCACACAATTCGGTTTAATATTAGAGAGACACGGATGACACTAACTTCGAACTTCTCGTGACAATTTAAGAGCGTTCACATCACACACTCGCCTCACTCCTCGCTTTTGCGCGGGATTCTAAATGAGGGGTTAGATTTGAGCACAGTACACATTAATTAGAACGCAGCCTTAGCACAATACTTGATTCAATTATGTGTTCGAACGTTCGATTTTGAAATCAATTATCCGCGCTCGAGTTCAGGTTTCCTTGAAATAAATCCGTGAGACGAAATTCTAAACATTGTTCGACATGAAATCAAATAGAGTAACTGAAACGAAGAACCTATTGTTTTATTTTTACTTTATTTGTTTAGGTACTTTGATCAATATAACTTATACCAACTGAGTGCTGCGTAAGTGTTTGCTTCAGCTCCTTTCCAAAATCAATATTTGCAGAACATAGCTAGACATCACTTAACTTACTAAGTCGTATTACAAATGGGAAAAAATATAATTGTACCTATTAGCTTGTTTGTGAACATTGGAAAGACTTTGTTAAGATGCCCAACAGTTTGAAACCAAACTTGATCGGCCTTTGGTAACTAACTAACGAATTAACTAACAATGCAGGTAAACTGCTCTTGCAACTCAATTTTCACTAAGTTTTGCCTAATTGACTTGAAATTTGGTACGTGTATAGATACCCGATAACAATGTAGGTAAAATATCTTTCATAAAAAGGGTGTTTTTAAAAAGCCACGAAAATGTACCTATTCAACAAAATATTTTTTTTTGCGTAAGTAGGTAAGTAGTCTCTTTTGTGCAGAATTTATAAATGGTTTATAAATTGTTGGAATGGTAATTGTTATCCTTTATGTGTACTAATTGATTAATTGGCATCGTTTAATTTAATATCAGGTAATTATCACCTGACAGGCGTAATCTCCTCAGACCATCTATCAACACGAACCTGGCGCTATCAGATGCTTTACCTACTGCTAATAATGAGTTAGACAATTAATTAACCTAGAGACAAATACCTACTCATAATGTAGGATAATTTGTTTTGTCAATTTTAACGTTAGAATCCGACAACAAAAGAAAACGGATGAAACAGAAAACGTACATACACATACACAAATCACGTTTACATCCCTTACGGGGTAGACAGAGCCTGAGGCAACATAACCTAAAGGCCACGTTTAGCATGATTGTAGGTGTATAGGTGGAAAAAGGAATCAAAATAGTGATGGGTTGCTAGCCGCATCGCCTATAACATGATTCCTAAGAATTTCGCCCATTCCCTCGATGGGCTTTTACTGCGCGGGACGAGAAGCAACTGGTACATTCTATGTTTTTCCTTTGCTCCCAGACCAGCATGGAACAGAAACTATATTTATTTTGCCATTTTCAAGAATTTGACAGCCATAATGAAACGTCTTGTCACTTTTACACTTCATAGATATAGAGACACAAAAAGACTACCTTCTTACAGCTTTTTGATAAATCTATAGGTATTTTTTATACGACAAAGAAAACAAATAAGCTAGTATAAAGTTTTGTATTGTAATAATCAGTTTTGAAGGACGAGACAAGTTATGAATAGCACTATTAATACCTAAAGTAGAAGCGTCGACGTCTACGGGATCATCTTCAAAGTGAGCACAACGTTTCGGGATCGAAACGCGTCAGTGCTTGTGTGGTGTAAGGAATAATTGAGTTTGTGGGATTTACATTTGTTTTATAAAAAAAAAACTTTATTGCTAGTGACAAGGCACATATAGAAACAAAAATGACATGCTATAAACTTAAAAGTAACACTACACAAGATTAGCAAAGGGAGCCAATCTCAGCGTATGCTGGGCTCGAGAGCTCAGCGCTGGTTTACAGTAAGGCCCCTTGATGTGGTACATCGCAGCCCTTGCGTGAATACAAAACAAAAAGAAAAATCTGGAAGGAAAAAAAAAGTGTGGGTGCGTGTGTGTGTCTGTGTGTATGTGTGTGTATGTGTGTGTGTGTGTGTGTGTGTGTGTGTGTGTGGGTGTGTGTGTGGGTGTGTGTGTTATGTGGCAGTAGTGGAGGGATTGGATAAAAAATATATGTTTCGCACAGGCTTGGTTGCAGAGTAGCGGAGTACCAAGGTAAATGTTTTATGTACATTGACCGTCTAGTCCGTGCCATTCAAATTAACACAACAACCTACTACGTAGTAATAAGCACGAGAATAGGTTAACCGCGGACAGGCACAGGCTCGCCAAATCGGACCAATCCGTGTACTGCCTGGGGCCCTCCGTGTACAACCGTCTGCCAGACGATGTCAGGAATGCAGCTTCCATCACGATTTTTAAACGCCGACTGAAAAAGTGTCTTCTTGATAATGTTTATGATCACGGTGAATTTTTTGATTTGCCACCTGCAGAATAAATAGAAATAAGCTTTAGTGACCTGTAATGTCTGTTACCAAGAATAAATTTCATTTCATTTCAAAATATAGCTGACCACGTCATCATGTACCGCCTATGATTCAAACAGAAAATTCACAACATCCATTCTCTCAGGACGGCCGCAGGCGGCCCGCAAGTTTTAAGTTTCCTATCACGTAGCGCAATCACGGTTCAAAATGACTTGCACGCACTGTTCTGAAGCTACATCCTTTTATTGGAAGCCTCAAGGTGCTTCAGATAGTTTGTAATGTCGTTAGCCGGAAATTAATGTGCGAAGTAGTTGCGAATGGAGAACAGATAATCTGGGGCGAAGGCATAGAGATTGCATTGTTTGTTTGTAAATAAATAAATGTCATGGGACAATTTGTCATCCTTTGACTTCCAGACGTAGTGTTGGCAGGCCTACCACTAGGTGAAACGACTCACAGGGAGGGAAGGGTAACGCTTAGGCCGGTGCACTCTGGGCAACAACGGTTAATTAATTTATTTAGAAAGTTAGTTAACTGTTGGCTAATATCCGACTGGGGGGGAAGTAAGGTGAACCCGCAATCTGAGGTATGCCTGCCGTCGCGGGAGAGCCCCACATACCCCCGGTAAACCCGTACCGGGCGGATGCATAAGGCGAATTTTCCACACCATAAAAAAACGTGGACCGACGACATCGTGAAAGTTGCGGGAAACCGGTGGATGCAGGTGGCGAGTTGTCTTTCATTATGGTGTGCTAAGGGGGAGGCCTTTGTTCGACAGTGGACGTCTTCAGGCTGATAATGATGATGATTATAATGACTTCCAAACTGAGCAAATATTTATCTACCATGGGTTGGGTACAAGGCAGCGGATAAACATGTTTAAATACATATCAAACATCCAAGACTTCAGAACAAACATTCGTTTTTACAAGATTTTATATAACTTGCAATCCTCCGAATCCGGCTAATTTAGCAGATAATATTATTTTCAATATTAGAGCTCATATTTTTCATACTCGTGTAAGTCGGATGACAATACATTATCTGGTAGTAGAGAACAGGACCGTCACCGCAGGAGGGAACTCTTCAACGGTTGTTCCGAATGACTTGAAAATTGGTACACAATTATTATGTAGGACAGATTACAATGCAAGTACAGTTAGCAAAAACAGCTTGTACTCAAAATGGAATCTTGTTATGATACAATAACTGTTCTGACCGGGGATCAAACTCGACATTTCAAGCTTCGCAATCATATTCCAAAATATTGGGTACAATGTTAAACACAAGTACAAGCGAACACAAGTTGTTTTAAGTAGGAAGATAATGAAACTGCCAATATAGTGATATGGAACGAAAATACAGCGTTTATTTTTACAGCGGTGACTAGCCATTTCTAATAATATTATTGTTACTTCGTCATCGCCTTAGATTAGTTTTTGGGTTCCTTTACAAAAAACTCCAAGTTCGTACTTAGTTAACATTATTAGTCGGTTCCTTACGTTTTATATACGAATATTTTTAAATACGATTCGACCATCTCTAGCTTAAATACGCCCAGCTGTTGGGCACAGGCCTCCTCTGAGTGGTTGAGGGCCACAGATCAAACCTAGGTTACCGCGGCTTACGGGAATACGATTCAGAAGTCGATAAATCTGGCGCTAAACTTTAAAAAAACACTAGTTTATTATGGGTCAGACTAAAACCCAGTCAAAACGTGAGTGCGATTAATGTTCAATCTCGATATGATCGTATCGCAATGGACGTCTTAATAATTCATGTCCTGTGTAGGAATCAAATAGAGGACACGAGTTATCTTATTTTGCTCTTAAATTCTACAAAAAACTTAGCTCTGAACCCGTATTGGAACCTACAAGCCTCTGCTTGAGAGGCCATGTACCAAATCAACAGGGTACCACTTTTTTTTAACTATTATATATCTACGTGTATCGAATGTGTGTAAATAAATGTTTCTGTCTCTCTCTCTCTCTCTCTCTATTATACGGGAAGGTAGGAATGTGCGAAAATCATAGGAGTCATAATTATAAGCGATGCGGCCAGCATCCCATCACTACTTTGATTCCCCTTTCCACCTATACGCCATATCATGCAAAATTATGGCCTTTAGGTCTTGATAGCTTATGTAAGTATGTATGTATAACACGGGATTAAGATTCCGGAATTATGGTAGGTAGTTACTATGGTATGGATACACATATCGCGATACATATCACGAAATATTGATGCGTATCGCAACCAATCCGGTTGTTTTGAAATAAGCGATCCTACTTGACATACCAGTAACATCATACTGGGGCCCGATTTTTGAAAGCACATGTGTGAAAATACCACTCGAAAGTGGTGAAAAATTGTGCTGAATTTGAAATACGAGTAGCATAGTAGACAATGTCAGCTCTCATTAATCTTGTGAACTAGTCAAAAATTTGATTAGAGCTGTAGTTTTGGAGATATAAGCTGATTTATATCACTTTCGAGTGATGTGCTTTCAAAAATCGGCTCCTTAATGTCTAATCCATCCCTATGACTGAAAACCGCGAAAGATTAAAACAGATGTTAGTTTAATTTTACTGCTACGTTTCACGCTTGACTACGAATACCCAAGTGACCTGTTTTCCTTCGCATGTTATTGCTAATATTTCTCCGTTACCATTGACACTTAATGAAACCAATAGAAATATCCGCGTAAGAAATTATTGCAGCAAAATTACAGGACCGACACTGGGGAACTTTTTCATACTAATTGTGATTAGTAACGTATTCTTTGTAAGGTATTCGCACGTGATTGACGTTTATACGAGTATCAATAAAGTAGCTCAGTGAGAACATAGAATGTACCAGTTGCTTATCTTCCCGCGCAGATGGTAAAAGCCCATCGAGGGAATGGGCGAATATCTTAGGGATCGTGCGTTTGCCCTTACTACCCATACGCCCACAATAATGCTAAACGTGGTCATTAGGTCTTGTTACCTTAGGCTCTGTCTACCCCCTAAGGGATAATGACGTGATTTACGTATGTATGTGGTACTCAGTGAGACATGACAGACAAGACTGTGGATGAAGCGAAAGAAATATGTCAGGATCGTAGCAAGTGGAACAAAGTAGTCTCTGCCTACCCCTGTGGGAAAGAGACGTGACGGTATGTATGTATGTATGTATGAATTAAACAAATGCATAATTATAATAAAAACAATACTTATCTTATCTTAGTCTAGGGGTCCCTAGGGATACACTTCGACCCATTTTGTGTAATTACCCCTCCTTCGCACTATTCCATCGCTTTTACCACCTCATTCAAAGCAATACTTAATACAACGTACTTTGTGCATCAGAAGTATAGTTTCCGCCTGATGCGATGTTTATGTAAAAAGCGCACCAAACCGTTTTAAAATTCACAACAAAGCACCGTGTTTCACCGCAGAAAACAAGATAGTAAATTTAAAACCAGTCTAACATGCGCCCTTGTTGCTTATGAGTGTGCATATGGGGCGTATATCTCGAGCGTTTTAATGTTACTCGGAGGGTCTGGGTAGAGTGGTCGATACATAAAACAATGTTACAGCCAGGCCTGCATGTAAGCGATGTGCTTCCGAGTCGATTAATGACGCAGAAAAAATGTTTCCTGACAGAGATGAAGCAACATATCGCACTCCAACGGATATGTAAGATATTGCATCTTTTATATCAAGAAGATGCAGTCGTGTAAAATATTTTGGGCGGATTTTAGAAAGGTATTTACGTTATAAATCCTATGACGATGAACTAATCAGCGTTAATGTCACCGGATACACACACACACACACACACACACAAATCACGTCTTTATCTCTTACGGGGTAGACAGAGCCTAAGGTAACAAGACCTACAGGCCACGTTTAGCAAGATTGTAGGCGTATAGGTGGAAAAAGGAATCAAAATAGTGATGGGTTGCTAGCTGCATCGCCTATAACATAATTCCTAAAAATTACGCCCATTCCCTCGATGGGCTTTTACCATCTGCGCGGGACGAGAAGCAACTGGTACATTCTATGTTTTTCCTTTGCTCCCAGACCAGCATGGAAGTATAAGTTATTCTAAATTATAAAACTTACTATGGCAATCCCAAGACCTTGTGTAAAAAACGTTGGTTGGTACAGTCAAGTGTAATAATATGTATCTAGTCAAAGTTTCAAAAATAAGTACCATACACTCTTACACCGGCGTAATAAGGTCGTGGGACTTATTATTGAGAAGTTCGTATCGATACTTATTTTTGCACTTGACCGTACATTATAGTTATTAGTTTCAGGCTGGTGTCATTTTATTGCAACGAATGCGAAAGAGCAAGTCAGTTACTTGATGGTAGAGCTTAGCATTACTTGTCGACCGATCCCTGGTTTAGAATAACCCCCTAAACAGTACATGAGTACACAGATCGCACGAGCGCGTATCTTACTAACATAAAATGAAAAATTGTATCAGTCTTCAAATTTTACGGTTGGTCATAAAATATCGGAATATGTAAAGCTGCAAAAAGCTAGAAGTTAATGCGTACTAAGCCATAAAGATAGCACATTAGATCGAATCAAGTTTAGCATTTTCAAAGTCGTTAAAATTAGTTCAGTGCCTATAGAATGTAGACTCGGACAACAAATAATAATGCAAAACCGTTATCAAAATCAGTTGTAAAGACAGAGGCGCCCCCAATTAATTTCTAGTCTTTGCAAACCGAAACCTTTCGACTTGACTTTTTGGAGACACCGCCCGCAAGCAAAGTTTTATTTAACTTTCAATTATTGGGTGAAGCGGGGAGGTACTTATGCGGGCAACGTAGTATGAGGTACTACTTGGACTTAAGAATAAAATACTGACACCATTAATTATTGATATTGGACTTTGGATTCACTGCACTGTTGTACGTTTTCAGATCCTTGCTACCAAAATTTATTGTACAAATCATATTATGCCATGCTGTAGGTATTTTGGGAAAAGTACATTATAACAAGCGATACATTCGACGAAACGATAACATGACAAAATAAAACATGGCCGTAGGTAATTATCATTTTTTAAAACAATAATTTGACCAAAAAGATTTGTCACGATAATTTTTTTACCGATTTAGATGAATTTGGAATGGTAATAATGATACAAATTCTACGCAGACAGAATTGCGGGCAGAACTAATCAGTATTACATTATTTTAAATGCTTTGGGTCCTGTCACCTTAGGCTCTGTCTACTCGGAAGACGGGCCCAGCGTACGGGCCCTCCCCTTCTTGGCGCGGTCCTGGCGGAAGCCGGGGCCAACGGGGGGGGGGGGGGGGGCGTTTGTGGTGAAACCCTAGTGGCATCCCACTGCGTCCCCATCACACCGGATTGAGGCAACGCCGGAGAGTTTTTAGTTTGGGTATACCCCTCCGGGGGGGAGTCCCACATAAGTATGTAATATGTATACATGCGAAAGTGACGATGTCTGTATGTCCTACCTTTTCTCGCTTAAACCGCTGAACCCATTTAGTTGTAATTTGCTACTTATATAGGTACAGATAGTTTCAGTCCCGGGGAAGGACATAGGATAGATTTTATCCTGGAAAATACCATAGTTTCCGCGGGATAGCGATAAGCAATTTCCGTGGAGACGGAATCGCGGGTAAATTTATAATTTCATTACTTACCAGTGAAGCTAATGGAAGGGATAAATAATCAAATTTTAATTAATGTAAAGTTACTAAATGCACCTTTCTCGAGTGCTTTACAATGCCCATAGCAACGTAGTCGTAACTATTTAATTATGAGTCCATATTACACCTACCCAAAACGTTGCGTACAGTTTCGGGTAGGGACGTATTAATAATTTCCATGGTAACAATAACCGTACAAATCCTTCGCATAAGTGGACCCCTAGGTTCCATTAAAGGCTTAAGTTCCATTCATTCATTTATATGCGTGATCACACGCGTATGTGGAGGCAATTTATTTGCCAAGTAAAGTGGCAACACCCTCGTTAATACGTTGCTTACGCTATGAAACCTTTCAATCTATTTTACATCTTCTAATTTCTTATTAATAATGTACTTTTTTTTTAAACAGCCCGGTAAAAAACGGAGTTGAAGGTCAGGTTAAGAGTACCTGAAACCGGCGTACCGTAATCGGTAGGAAGAGATTGATAAATTTGAATGGTGCGGCCCGTGCACAGGTGAATATAGGAGACGAGGTTACCTTACTTTGCCATCGTCCTACCCAACTGGCCATGCGCAAATCACGTGGCATCAGGAGGATTTCGGCCAGCTACAGCTTGGCTTGCCCACCTCCTTGGACACGGCAGCGCGGCGCAACCAGTGGATGAAGCGAGAGAGGTATGTCATTATCGTAGCAAGAGGAACAATGTAGTATCTGCCTACCCCTATGGGAAGGAGCCGTGACGGGACAGGATACTGATAGCTGTTAAAAACTAGTAGAACTAAAATACCCATAATTACTTACCCTCAAAAATGTTTTTGTTTTTATTTCCTCGGACTGACGACAAAGTCATTCTAACAGAAGCTGTGGGCAATCGCAGCAACTTCACATTTTCTCAAACGATAAATAAACACGAAGAATAGAAGCGACAACTTAAACAAGCGACAATCGAATCAGAACGGCGTCTCCTCGTTTCAGAGAAAACGCTCACCGGCACAGTCTACTCCACGAAATCGAGTATCTTTAAACTTTACGTCTCAATCAGTTTCAAACAGAATTTTATTGAGATTTATGATATCTTCGCCTCATTATTTTGTATTCAGCGCAAATGTCAAAGTTGTCTCGAACTTTGATTGAGTGAGTAAGGGTTCGAAAATCAGTAACAGGATTAGGCTTTAGGCTACATGCCAACTTAATATGAGAGGTTCTTGATCTTGTTGATAGATATGACGTCATGTTAGACCCTGTTCATCATCATTATTATTAACCGAAAAATATTGGCTGTTGGATTATAAATTTAATGTTTGTTCTCGAGTTTTCAATGTTCCTCCGTAATAAGCTTCATTTCGTAAATAACAAGCATGTAGTTACGTAAGTATCTAGAAACGAGAAGGTGCAAAAACAGTAGGTAAGGTTCTTTAACCCTTCATAAAATACCGCTCTTCTTTAACCGACTTAAAAAAGGAATGCAGTTAGAAGTTAACAACGTACATTTTTTTTTAAATAATTTATTTCATTATAATCATGTCGTACATTTAGGTCTTACAAATACATAGAGGTACATATCAAGTTCAGACCTGAACCCTGGCAGGGTACAGAAATTTTCTATGTCTAACTTAAATAACTCGTATGATATAAGAGATAACATATACATTATAATACATTATTAAAAAACTACTTAAATATAAAAATATAAATATATTACAAGATAAATTGATTGAACTAAAACTAAAATAAGTCTTAAAACGTACTTCCCCGCGGCATTGAGCCAAAGATGCTGGCAGCATTTCCCCGCTGTATTGCAATACTAATTCGCTGTGCAAGGAAGCTGCCAGCTCTTTGGTCTCCGTTGCAGTCGATCAGCCTCTTAGACATTTATTTGATTAACATCTGACATGTTAGTAGTTGTGGCATTTATGTGTATTTAATGCAACTTCAATCTTATTTGCTAAATTTTTCACAAAGGCTGTTACAATTTTGTTATTTGTTTCTGTCAAATATGTGTGTAAACAAATTGTCTTTTTCTCTCTCTTTCTTTCTACTAGTTTCAAATGTTTCACGGTTAATAGCCATCAGATTACAAATTACTTTCATACATCCAGTGCTCTATCTTAATCTGTTACGTCCTAAATTTGCTTCCATCAAACACACTTCGCAAGCATCCTGCATCAAGGCGTGGTAATTACATCAAAGTGTCGAATCGAACGTGAGTGCTTCCCGGTTGCGGCGAGTTGTCGGTTAGTGCTAATTTTACGTGTAAATTGTGACACGGTGTCACTAGTGGTGTCAATCTAGTTACAGTTTACATTTAGCTAAAATAAAACGGTTGATGCCATGCTCCAAAAAACAAAAGGCGTAATACTAAAGGCGTAAAAGTAATTGTTAATATTTTTCTGACAAAAATGTAATACGCGTCTGAAGTATTTTTTATGGTGTGGGTTTAGTTTTGCGTTTGCTTTGAATATATCATTTTGTATAAGCTGTAAGCTGCACTTCCGAGTCTGCCATACCCTTTTGCGTTGGGATGCCTGATGATGATGAAGGGTTGGGAGGCAAGGTGGATGGCCTAAGGCGACGGTTGAGGGCGTATAGTTACCGTCAGCCTGACACGACACATCATCTGACCCTTTCCCCAGTCGTAGCGGTTTTCCCTTCCACTGAACCAGGATAGGGGAACGCTTGTGCTCCTTAATATCTCCAGCGTATCTGACTGCTTCCGATTAATGGACTCCGACGACGAAAAGTCCCATGGCGATGGGCTGAGGTAAAGAGGTCCGGTTTGATGTAGACTGGACTTTTTCTTAGGCCTGCATATGGGCGGCTCTGGGGGTGTTGTACACCGTGGTTGCTTTCGCTGTGCACAGGGGGGACAGAGTGAACACGGCAGCACCCGGAGTGTCAAAGCAGCCCTATTTTGGGAGGCAATGCTTTCTCTGCCCAGCCAGGAGGGGGCTAGAAAAGGTGACCTAAACATTGCTCATCTCAACCCACGTGGATGGTAGTAACCACGACTGCCTCCGCTCTTACAATTCGTGGTCGACGTTTCAAAAAGAAAACATTTCAAAACTCATCGTTGGTCTGAGCTGGATGCCATGCGCGATGAATTGAAAGCCCGACTACCTGCGGCAGTCAATTATAATCATATTGATGAGGTGCTCACATGTCCCCAATGCGCGCCAAGTTTTACAAAAAAGATCGACTACATAAGCCACGTGCGAGCACACGATCGTACCCTGGGAAGGAGGTGAAGCAGTCGCCATAGTCGAAGACGGCTGGGAGCACATTATCATCAAGCTGCACTTACATTATTATGTACGAGAAAATGTTCAATGTAACTCCGACTATTTTATCGTGACAAACTAACAGTTTCGCAATGTAGCAAATTTCAAATTACTTAAGGTTATATAATAAAAAAGTAAAACATAAAAATCAAGAAATAAAAATTCTTGATTCATTTGATAGTACCTATCATTTCAAAAACAGCGCCTTCTCTCATCCCTGGTGAGCAGTAGATGTTCCACGGCAGTTTGTAATTGTGTCGTACAGACACATCATTCAAACAGATGACGCTTAGCGACAAAAAATCGCATAGTAACAAAAGGTCACGTGACAGTCAGTAACAGGTAGAAAAATTCGGAGACTACCCACCTGCTATGGGTGGTGTAGGGGTATAGCACGCGTCACGGAATGACGAGGATCCGGGTTCGATTTTCGGCCATAGCTTTACTTTTCGGATTTTTCTGTGTTCTAATTTTCACTGACATTTAGAAATTTTATATAATAATGTCTCTCTCTACTGTTTTACATAGTTATACCTATGGTGAAGTAATCTATCATTCTGGTGTACGACTGAGTTGGCATGAAAAAGGGTATCGCTAGAACAAACAAAAAAAACACGCTCAAGAACTCCACAAACTTCTGACAGCCGTCAGGCTTGTCAATTCCCAAAAAGTTCTGCGAAAATAAAAGAGCATTCTTCAATATTAATATTTCTATTGAAAATAACTAAATAGGAGAAAAACTTCCGAAGGGTTGTTCTTTGCCATTCCATAACTAAGTTATAATGGAATGGGATAGGAAGTTAAGGGGAAACAAGGCCCTTGCCCCGACTACAACTTCGGAAAATTTTACGGCGAGGAAAAAAGATTTTCACGTTTACCTACCGAAGAACTTTATAATAGTGCGTTGCTTGTAATGATATTGACTTTGTGATGTTGGGAACAAGATACGTAAGAAACTCAACTTTGAAACTAGGTGTGTAAACCGGGGTGACTTTGATTTACGGCTTTAAAAAGTAGTTGTAATGACGAAATCATTCATTTTCGATTGCGTTTACTACTTCCAATCGATGTCCTCATTTTTGCGTCTACATTCCAAATATCCACCGCATGTGGACAATATCAATTTTATACATACATACATTTATCACGTCTTTATCCCTTACGGAGTAGACAGAGCCTAAGGTAACAAAACCTTAAGGCCACGTTCAGCATGATTAAGGGCGTCAGCTGGAAAGGGAAATCAAAATAGTGATGGGTTGCTAGCCGCATCGATTTTATAGCAATTTTAAAACTATCCAAGTAGCCCCAAAATGATCGAACTTACTCTGGTTTACGGTACCTGGTTTTTTATTTAAAATATAAATTTATAGGGTTAGTATGACCTAGTGTAAGGTTCGCACGGATCGTTACCAGCATCTTACTCGCTAATCCCGCTACCTAGCAGCAGTGCTTATGCAGGTGTCTTCCGGAGTAGAGCGTAAGATAGCACGTAGCAGGTGAAAGGTACAAAATAATCAATATCTTAGCCCTCTAGGCTGGCAACGCATCTGCAATCCTCTAGTCTAGTTAAGTGCTGCGGATTTCCATGGGTGGTATTGCTCACTTGCGGTCCTACAGCAAAGGTGTTTAAATGGTTTGAAATGGATAATAGTTGACTCGCGTTTGAACGACGGCTCCATGGCTATAATTCCTTTACCACAAAGTAAAAAAAAAAACAGCCCAACTTCAAATAAAGCCAATTTTTCTAGGCTCTGGTTTGAATGGACTCCTTAAGTGGGAAATTTTTCGTGTAACATAGCAGCTGTGAGGTTCGAAAGCCTGACAAAGCGCTTTCACTAAGTTATGGAACTATAGTAAAACCACAGAATCCGTAAAAAACGTCTCTGACCCACGGTGTTAAGAACTATAGCGGGGGATTGGTCAATTTAGTTTTTATACGGTAAAATTCAAAGGTATTTTAGAGCTTGCCCCCTCAATTCACCCGTTCTGTATAACTATGTATGGACTGTGTTGTTAATAATTATATTATTTCAGAGGACTATCCTGTCACGAATAATTGTGATTGTGGTGTGTGTGATGTTGTTGTGGTGTGATTTATGTATTTTTTATTTTTTTAGTTCCACATTTCCACAAAGAAAGAAAGAAAACATTTATTCCTTTTTGCAAGACACACAAATATAAGAGAATATAGGTACACAATTTAATAGAAAAAAAAACACAGACATGAAAAATAGATCATCAGCGTTGTGTGTGTCTTCGCAAAAGTGAAACGGTCGCTGGCTCAGCATTACGCTGAGGTGTTAGACACCTGCAGCACTGATTTTCAGCCAGACCCGTCTATGACTCACGAAACGATACACAGACAAAATATACTACACTAGCTTCTGCCCGCGACTTCGTCTGCGTAGAATTATACATAATAACCTTCCTCTTGAATCACTTTATCTATTAAAAAAAACCGCATCAAAATCCGTTGTGTAGTTTTGAAGATATAAGCATACATAGGGGCATAGGGACATAGAGGCAGAGAAAGCTACTTTGTTTTATACTATGTAGTGATAGTGATAATCCATAAACTTTTACGTAAACAAAGCAATAAATAGATAGAACCCGATTTATGTGTACCTAAAAATACATAAATTAATGAAATGATTTACAATAAACAAAATATAAAAAGGAGGGAAAACTAAATTGTTCAAAAACAACAGGCTTGGCATATCAAAGTGCAAAGTGCTGGAGGACTATTGTAAGGATTAGTAATTTAACTGATTGAAATGCCAATTTTTAATACGTTTTGGCAAACTGTTAAGTTTTGAAATAAGCATCATTATCTGATTATCATTGCTTTAAATTAAAAGCATCAAAATAATGTAACATTGATGAATTTTACTACCTAATAAGAAAGTTCTTCATAAATATAAACAAACAATTTCTAACCCAATTCACCCTTTAATAGCTGTTTGTTCGGTACAATAACTCCGAATAACAATAAAACCTTATTCTGTGTTTTATTTGATTCGGTTAAAAGGTTCGGCTTAATAAGTGTGTAATTGAGCAAACTTTTAATGCGAAATATACAGAGTAATTTGAATTCATTGGAGGAGTTAATGATCGGCCATTGGAGCTCTTTTGACGGCTGATTTGAGGCGGGAAGTGCTTGTAAAAGTGTTCATTTGTCATCATTTACATTCCTCGTCTGCTTCGGAATTTTGTTTGAATTAGAATAATTTATTACAGAAGTACAATATGGTTCCTCAGATATAGTTACTACAATATAGAACAAAGTCCTCCGGCGCGTCTGTCGGTCTGTTTGCGATTATCTCATAAACTGCTTAACGGTTTTTAATGTGGTTTTTACCAATACAGAGAGTGGTTCATGAGGAAGGGTTAGGTGTGATTTGAGAAGGTTTTTAATGTAATTGGTTGAAATATGACCATAATTGTGGCAGCGACGTGTTATCTACATTGCGCCCGTTCGAAGGCGGCACTGGTAGCTATCAATAAAATAAACTTCATTAAAATATTATAAAAAACATTACACGTCATGTTGCCTAAATCTATGAACTCTAATCCCTAGGTAGGTAAAACACGTCCTCTACACTCCAGTGTTCCTCCCTACTAAAAAGATATTGATGTTGCAAAGACAAAAAATAAGCCATAGGTACTTATAAAAAAAACATCTGCAACTAAAGTGTAAGTAATGACTGCATTAATGCAAGCAAATAAATAATATGAATTTCTCTGGCTGTACAGAGAGTTAATGCCGCCAGTGTCTTGGGGTCTATGCCGCAGGAGGGCCTTTTAGATGGTGTTTTCTTTTTATAGTTAGGTATATTTATTTAGTTTTAAGTTTTGTATATTTAGTTAACTTTTAGATTTTATCATAGTTTAATTTTTTTTGTAATTCGATATAAATATTTATGAAATGTATGTATAATGTAGTTCAATTAAACGATTAAAATTACAAATAAACAGGTAATTTACAGATAGTAATAATATGAATTGTTTTACCTACTTTAATTTAAGTTCAATTGGGATATTTGCCATGATTATTATTTCAGTGTTAGAAATAAAATGTTTAGTACAAGCGTATCAATAAAAGTTACTGGTTAATCTTTACGTAGGTAGGTACTATTTTAAGTCGTGAACTTAAAGTAAAAATCATCATCATCATCATCTTCTTCTTCTTTTTCTTATTTGTGGCGTATCAAATTGTTATAGCGACGACAACTTCGCCAATGTCAAAGTAACAAAAATATACTCCAAAAATCTTGTGACAAAATGTCGGTTACGGTGTACGGTAACACAGTCAAAGACCGCCTCCCCCTCTGCCGGGCTCTTAGCCAACGGTCAATGATATCCCTCAGAAACTGCCGGGAAATCATTAGCCGATGCCCAGGGTGCACCGAACCAAGCACTGCTCTTCCCCCCGGACGGATCCAAAAACGAACCGCAGCTCCTGACCACACGCGGAGGTAACCCGACTCGCACCCCCGGTCAAAATCTTCCCAAACGTTATTCCATAAATGTTTCTACGTAAGCGTTTTCAATTAAGCGCCCAATTGTGTTCGTACTGTAGTCGTTGTATTGTCAAACGAAAGCGCTGACATTTATTTTATCGGCATCCAATTTAAAATGCATTCTTGCTTTTTACACACATTCAGTCGGCGTAACAGTGCAAATAGATGAAAAAACCTATCAGGCTACCGGCTAGTCAAGTATTTTTGTATAAAATGTTGAAATGTAGTCTATACTAATATTATAAAGAGGTAAAATTTGATTCTTTGTTTGTTTGTTTGCATTGAATGGGCTCCGAAACTACTGGACCGATTTTAAAAATTCTTTTGCCGTTAGAAAACTACATTATCACTGAGTGACATAGGCTACTTTTTACCGCGGGAAAATACCTATTCCTACGGGAAAATTAATTTATCGCGGGCGAAGCTGCGGACGGAAGGCTAGTAAATAATACAATAAAAACATTCGTCATTGCATCGGTAATGGAAAGTAATTTAAAAATATGTTTTACATGGTTAAAGCGATCTTTTTTTGTTTGTTTTTGAAATGAGATGACAAACGAGCAAGTGTGGCCAAAAGGACTCTACAGGACAAATGCGGTTTTACTTATCAGCCAAGAGGGCTAAGATAGGATACCCCGTGTGTCGTTAATTTTACCGGTTGTATTTCTCCTCGCCGGAACACGGCAGTGCTAGCACAAGGTGCTACCACCCGCAAAACTCCCATTACACACATACCCGCGGAACTAAGACTACAATAATCTGTCAAGTTAACTTTTATTTTCATTAGACTATGATTACGGGGTGCAAGTCGGGTTACCTCCGCGTGTGGTCAAGAGCTGCGGTTCGTTTTCGGATCCGTCCGAGGGGAAAAGCAGTGCTTGGTCCGGTGCACCCTGAGCATCGGTTAATGATTTCCTGGCAGATTCTGAGGGATATCATTATCCGTTGGCTAACAGCCCGACGCTCGAAGGCTCTTTTGACCGTGTTCTACCGTACAAGGTTGCCGACATTTTTGTCTTAAGATTATTGAATACTGTATTTATTAGTTTGAAATTTGCGAAATCATCGCATCGATCGATGGAGCCATATTAAAAAAAGAAGAAGAATACTTATGATTACAATTCGCAGGCGATCCGAGAGGTACGGGTAGCTGTATGTATAGTATATTGACATGATTTTTTTGTGAAATAAATTCATTCCAAACATTTATCTTTTATTCCATGGTACCCATTAAGTAGGTTGACATTGTTTTACGCGTGAAGACCCTTGGCTACTCTTACATTTTCCATAATTAATTTTGATCAAACAAAGTCAGCGTGCCCTTAGGGTGAATTAACAATTTAAATTGTCCGCTGGGTCAGTTTCTGGCGGCGTTGAGGCAGTAAATGCTGGACATTTTTTATATTTATCTTTTTTAGTAGTAACTGGCGACACGTCCGAACTTGCCATGGGTTAGGAAACTAATGGTATAAAACTTACGCTTGAATGAATATATGTATAGATGAAAACCTTTACCATGCATACATACATATTATGAGACTGCGATCAGGCTCCTAGGTCACCAATTCGACAATTTGTCGGTGGCAATGGCAAGTGACAATGCAATATCCAATACCCAACACAGACTCTTGTCGGTGGAGGTCTTTTCCAGGCTCCTTTCTTTGACTTCCTGATACGACACGACTTCTACTCTCTCTTCTGGGTCCAGCTAATCTTCTCCATCTGCTATGAACATACGCAGAAAATACTTATAGTGAGACTTATGTCAGTTCAACATCTTTGAAAACTTGAGTCATTGGATCATTTTAGTTAGGTCTTCGCATAAAACGCCATGGCTTAATCTTTGTTTAATTTTTTTTATAACAAATTCTTTAGAAAGAAAAAACCCTGGATTTAAGTACCCACTTAAAACAAACCTCATATCGCTACCTTGGGGCTCAATTGTCGTATAAGCCAAAAGTCGACTTTTCAGGAGAGCCAAAAAACTAAAAAGAAAAACAAAAAAAAATTGTAACTCTTTTGTTTTAATAGTTATAAAGAAGCTTCGTAGGATGAAAGTTCTTAAAATTATGAGTAGAACAATATGAATTCATAATATTTAAGATAGAACCCATAACAAAGAAAGTAGATGGCGTATACGCTTCTTAAAACCAAAACAACATGACGCTTATGACCAAAATAATAGTTGCTGTACATGCTACTTAGGACGTAAAAGTCAGCTATTACGATTTATTGAAAAAACCAAAGGTGTTAGTCGCCGGTTTTCTGTTTTTGGTTAGGTACTTTACTGCAAAAATATAAATCATCTATATACACCCTAAACTACTTTACTGCGATAACGATGATAAGGTAGGTATAAACCAAATCAGTTTGAGAATCGTATTTAACTTTCAAAGTCCATTCATATTAAAAAGATTGGAGGGTTTGGTAGTAGCAAAAAATTTGTATAGAAAAAAAATATATCGCTGAAGGGAAAAAATCAATGTCAACGAAAAAAAAAACACAAGTATCGTTGTTATTATTAAAAATATTGTTCAAGTACCACATAAAACGATAAAAAATAAAAGTAGCAACAAGAATAGGGCATTTAATACTTCTAATCTCTTTCAATCAAAAACAATCTATTTTATAAAAGTTATGTGTTTAACGCTCTTTTTACTCCAAATTTATTTTTGGTTGGCGTTTATTGTCATGAAATGAAACGCTACTGCAGGCCGTACGCCAAACTTTATTCTGTTATTGGAAATAATTCAGGTCGTATTCACCAAATTGGTTTAGTGGTGGCTTATACATCTTAAAAATGAAACGTAATGGCAGGTTGTATAATAAACTTTGTTCAATTTTCAGAAATCGTTAAGGTCGTATACGCCAAGTTTGATAAGCAATGTCCTTTATGCCAATTATAAATCTTGATTTAGGGTCAATAATACCTTTGCATTTTTCACACTCCGAGTAGCTGGCTTTTAAAGCTCGTTTTTTTTAAATTTCTTGTTTAGAGTAACAGAAAATTGAGGTTGTATTCGATATTTTTTCGGGATTTGGAGAATTTTAAATACACAGATCGATAGAGAAAAAAAAACTGAGCAAGACTGCATTTAAATCTCATTTTCGTCAAAATGGCGTTTACGACAATTGAGCCCCAAGGTTTTTCCATCCGAACCAAACAGGAAACAATTTAATTTCTCTTTCAAAGTAAACTGCAGACATCGTAAGAACTTTTCATTCCGTTATTTTTGTTCCTTTGTAAATGGGCTGTTCCGAAACTTCGCCATTTCGTGGGGGTGTTTGTCCACTCGGCAATGTGGCGATGACTTTTAAGTTGGGAACCTTTTTTGCTGTCACATTCACGGAATTATCAAGTGCCTACGGATCACTGGAAGACGCAGTTGCAGAAATTATAAACACAGTGTTCTATATAAAGTCGAGTAATTTAAAGTCGCGGTATTGCCCGACTTGTTATTGAAAATGATGTGATTAGTGAAGTGTAAAATCTTAACTACGATAGAAAATTGCTCGACTGTTTTGGACTATTCCGCAATCATTCTTTTAAGAGCGTTAACTTCGGCTTCAAACACTCATTGAAACCTGTACAAACCGTTGTGATAGTGGATGGTCGGTACCCCCAAGTTCGAAAACTGTTTTGAATATGGCGTCAACGACCAGCGTAACGGAGCTTTTACAGAGTGCTCTGATTAGCGTTGTGTGCTACCCTACTTTTGACAATAATAATAATATAATTGCGATAAAAACGAGGGTAGTTGGGAGCCGCCGTTATTTGTGCCAAGTGACTGTGCAAACAGAGCGTTGTTGGCACGGAGCGTTCATGTTGCGGCTATCGAATGTTTCTATTGTCCTCCAGGGTTGTCTTAAAATGTTGGTAGGTAAGGTACCTTCAAGTTAAGAACAAGCCATTTATTTTATTTATAGCCACGAGATTGAAACCGAAGCAACTTCTAGTGTAACCATTACTTTTAGGTCTACGGTTACACCTGGCAACATTTCTCACTGTAAAAGATAAAGTTCATGAACTTCGACATTATTTTCGTCTGGCAGATTTTGCGACATCTGAACTTTTTAAGTGAATAGGAGTATATTTGTTCTCCGGTAAAGGTTACACTGATATATAAGCAAAGGGATTATGTTCTTGAGGTCTTTGAGGAGTTTAGATGGAGTACACTGTAACACAAATGAGATGGATAGGTTTTTGATAAAAGTTGGCTAAGATGGATTTGTACGTTTTTGTTTCCGACAGCAGATCTATTTTAATCTTAGAGAAGTAATTCGATAGCGGGATCTATGTAAAAGGAAAGAGAGGGAAACTTTGTTACAAGTTATGTACAATGGAACTTTACTGAATGTGGAATCTCTCAGTATTTTCCCGTGTACCTACAGAGTGGCCCGTTTCTGTAAGCTTACAATTTGCGAACTAATTCAATGGTATTTGTGAAGTTTCCAATCTGCGCAGGGCCCACGTGGGCTCATCGAGGGAATGGACGAAAAAAAAATAGGTTAGAGGCGATGCGGCTGGCAACCCATCACTATTTTGATTCCCCTTTCCACCTATACGCCCACAATCCTGCTAAGCGTGGCCTTTAAGTCTTGTTGCATTAGGCTCTGTCTACCCCGTAAGGGATAAAGACGTGATTTATGTATGTATGTATGTAGACGTTGATGATTTAGACATGTGGCTGCGGAGCGTTAAGGAAGCTATTTTTATTTTGAGTAGCAATTATTATTACGACAATCAGGTTACATTCGTTGTTAAGTTAATCTATAAATGGATAAACGAGTCGTGCACCAAGATATCAAATTGCAGAGAAGTTTTTCAGCAACTTGCCACTGCCGCATAACACCATCCAATCACCTCCGAGTGTCAAGAAAACTCTTCTTTACTACGAAATCTCGGTTGTTAGTATTCCAACCCTGATTACGGAGTAAATAACAGACGAATAAGGATCGTAGCTTCAAGTACGAAGGTTACGTTTACCTTATCCATTCGCAAAGTAATGCAGTGTTACTTTCGCTATAATTTTACGGATGATCTTAATAAAAGATATTTATCTTAGTACTGAATTTAAGATGAAATAGGGTTATTTTTATGCCAAGGAATGTGTAATAAAAGTGGATAGACGACTAGTAACACCTACACAAAACAACTCTTTCACTAAAGAAGTTACAAAAAACTTTACATTCGAAAAATCTCAAGTTATGTACACTTCCACACATTTTTAACATACATACACATAAACAAATCACGTCTTTATCCCTTAAGGGGGAGACAGAGCCTAAGGTAACAGGTACCTACAGGCCACATCTAGCACGATTGAGGGCGTATAGGTGGAAAATGGAATCAAAATAGTGATGGCTTGCTAGCCGCATCGCCTATAACGTGATTTTCCTATGATAAACTAAATTTAAATTTAAATTTGAAGCTAAAATAATAAAAAATATCTTGAGACAATTAACACCAATTGACCTAGTCCCAAATTAAGCAAAGGGTAAACATACTTATATTAATAAATAAATACTTTAATTTATATTAAACAACCAAGACTCGATAACAACAATCGTATAATCATGCTAAAAGTAGCCTTTAGGTTTTGCTACCTTAGGCTCTGTCTACTCCGTAAGGGATAAAGACGTGATTTACGTATGTAAATATTCATACATAATATCTGCCCTGATTGGGGATCAAACCCGGAACCTCAAGTGTCATTTTCAGGTTTTATAATTAGGGCTATCCGGTCGTCGTTCGGGCTGTCGTGTTTTTTTCAATAAATTCGTCAAAATATAAAATTTCCTAATCTCTGTGCTACTAGGGGCTCAGAAACGCGGGGAACGTCAATTTTTGCATCGGCACGTGACCCCCGCTTATAGAAATTCCTCAACACATACCACTCGGCAGGCGCTCTCACCTAGTTCCCTGGTAGTTATCACCGCTTTATACCTCTCACTTACCTACCACCCAAGTCTTAAGGTTCCAATTGGCTAACCCAATGGACTATTACCGGATGATAGCCGTTTTTCTCTAGTAAGGATGAATAATTGCTTTATTAACGTTCTATTGGAGCAGAAAATGTGGAATCGAGAAGCGATAAAGCAATTTAATTTGTTTTGGAAACTAGTTGCTTCAGCAGCCAGTGAGATTACAATTTTCTCATTTGCCACCTCATTGATCTCTATCAAGAAAAAATGTTTCTGTTGTGAGCTAAACGATTTCGGCTTCTATGAAGGTGGAAAAGAGAATGGGTGAACGTTGAAAATACATAGGGTAAAACCAGGATAGATGCCCCACTTTTTGAAATTACTTAATATCTCTTTGTACAAAAAGCAAGAGTCTTTATTTGTAAAACGGGTAGGTACTTTGGTTTATTATCTTCAAATTTATGAGAGGAATAAACATTATCTTTGATATTTCTAGAGTATTGGCGATTTTTGCAGACCTCTAAATTTTGGGACAACTATCCCATATAGGGGATAGTTGCCTAAACCATATAAATTACGTTTAGGATAGTTGCCTTGTTGAGAAAGAGGACATTTACCCCGCTAAAACTTTGATCGCACCTAGGCGTCTCGTGCAATCGCACAGAGACATGCAACACGGTCAACTTAGTTGTAGTTGAAGAGTCTCTGGATAGATAAATAAAATAACATGTGTTTCATTCGCGAAAGTAGAGTAATTGCAATCAAGGCAACTATACCCTCAGGGCGACTATCCGGGTTTTACCATACATACATAAATCACGTGTATATCCCTTGCGGAGTAACAAGACCTAAAGGCCACATTTAGCATGATCGTGGACGTAAAGGTGAAAAGGAGCCATTTCTAAGACTTTTGCCCGTTTTATTGCGATTATAATTCAACGCTGACATTTCTTTCTGTTTTCATACGAGATCCCTTAAGTGTATAGTTAACTAAATAAATAACAGAACTGGTCAGAACTGGTATTTGCTGCATTGGCCTTATAATTATAATCGTTCGCTATTAAGATTCGATAATCCGAAAATCTTAATTGATTTTTGATTATCATATATGTACCCATCATAAATCATAGTCATCATAATTAATACATTATTATGCATAATGACTTAAACTAGACAAAGTAAATTAAAATTACATTTAATATAATAGTCATACTTAATTTCTTTAAACAAATTTTCGATCCCAAGATTCCACCTACTTTGTAAAATGTTGATAGGTTACTTACCGTTAAGATATTTCTTTTAAGTTTTTGCTCTGTTTGAACCTTAATCTTTGCACTTAGTAACTAAGTCTACACTAAGATAAGATAGTTTAGATACTTACTAATAACACAGATTTTCTACTTAACTTAAGAGAGGCACCATCCTTTGTTACCTACACTTATGTGATAACGAAATAAATACTCATTTTCATTTTAAAACAATTGACTAGTGACATCATTAGGTTCATAAGGTCAATGTAAGTTGAGATAACTAAGTAAAGTACATCATTCTATTTAGTAAGTACCAAGTTCATTTCATAACAAGTCTCCTTTATTAAGTTAGGTCCGTTTCGACCTCATAAATGAGTGAGCCCATTCCTTCCCCGGGGCCCAACTATTTAACGACGCGAAACCAAACTCAACAGGGTAATATTTCATAATCTCCAATTAATCTATTGCCAACGGAGTGTATAATTTAATTATAAGTTCAAAGCGGTGAAAAATAGAAATTACTTTAGTTTCGGTAAAATTTTGCGAGAAAAGGATAAAGCTTGAACAACTAGAGGTAATTTCGTTGGCGATGGAAAGCGAGAAGGCTTCCTAATGATGATAATGCTTTGAATTATTTTCAACGAGCAGTGTCTCAAAATTAACCCTTTTTCTACGATATTCATGAAAGTTTTTTTTTATATGAATAGGAAGGCAAACGAGCAAGTGGGTCACCTGATGGTTATAATAAATCTGTGACGGCAATAAGTATTTTATGACAATAAATATGTACCAGGTCTGCAATGTGGAGACTCCTCGGCCTTTAACTGTAATTTTGTTTAATTGATCTAATTCAATAAAAATATCATTTTTATTATTAATTCTATAATATTGCATTTCAATATTTTGTAACTTATTTTATTTACCTCTCTGTTATTTATTGTATCCATTGGGCTCTGGGCTTTGTCCCAAAAAGCCCTTGTATTCATCCCACCTCTGCTCGTCAGCTTATTTTGGTGATTCTTACATGAAAAACCAAAATTGTTAAGTCTTTGACAGCGCTCAGCTGAAACTTTGTACTCAGGCCTCATGGTCATATTGTTTTCCTAAAAACGGCACTAACACAGAAACTTCTGGAAAACCTAGTGAAAGGTTAACAATTAAACGTACGCTCCTAAGTTTCGCACCCACAGAATCTGAACTGGTAAGACAAACGTAGAAACACCGGCTGAGAGAATTGAGTTTTCGTTGTTCGTTGTTCCTAAAGTTTTCTATTGTTACTTAGTACTTTGTGTTCATACTTAGTTTAGAATGTTCATACATGTAATGGAGGAGGTAAAAGTAAGATATCTATGCATTTACCTACCTTTTATTAATGCAAAAAATACAAAAGGGGAATTAAAAACAAATTAAAAACTAAACTAAAACTAATTTTAAAATAAAATAATTAAAAAACGCAGGGCCCCCGTGGCATAGTACCACAGACGCTGGCAGCATTCCCCCTTTGGACAGCGATACTATCGTTTTAATTCTATCAACTTTACTTACCTACCTAATAAAGCTGAAGAGGTTCGAAAGTCAGTATACTTCAGGAAATATGAATTGGCCGTCTGTTGTCTCCATTTAGATCTTTATTGTTTGTTTTAGTTGTAAATTTTCCCTTGTTCTCCGAAAAGCACAGCGGATTGAATGGTTTTGATACTTGCCTCACACTGTGGATACGATTTGAAGGAAAACTAAAAGCATTTCAATGTCCATGAAATAATGATAATGAATATTACATTCTTCTTATTCTCTAGTACTTGGACTCATGGAATCATTGTCATTTTCTTGGCCTACTTCGATAGTTTCGCGGGTTTTGTTTTGTCTTCTATTGTTATTATATTTTATGATGTACAATTTGTGATGAAAAATATAAACATTACAACGTTACTAGATAAATTAATTGAAGTTAAACGAAAATAAATTTAAAAATGTACTCCCCGCGGCATTGAGCATATTTATGATGTAACTTTTATTGAATGAACAAATAATCTAATCTAATCTACAGCAGTTTTTTCAATATTTATTTGTAGTAACTGCGCATAAGTTTAATAATAAATGATAATAAATACCACACGTCTATTTTAAATGTTGCAAAGCAAAATCTTGTAGTACATTCACTTTGAATAGAAAAACTAAGTCGGGGCTCTTCATTAATGTGAAACCTTTTCGCAGTTAATTTGTCCGAGAGTACATCTGCATAGGTACACCTCTTCAGTAATCCGTGACGTGTACTGATACTGTGTACCTGTAGTATTTTAGTCGAAACAAATTGCTCAAATTATTGCCTTCGTTAAAACTTCACACCTTGTCTTAGTTGAAAATGCTCTATAATCTACTAAGTAGTTTTATGTCCCTAGAGCTCACAAAGTGGTAGTGCGAAGTCCCACGGGTCTTAACGAGCGCAAAATTTATACGAGATACGAAGTCTTTGCTGCTAGTCTTGTCAGAGCAAAATATTGCACCGTCGTATTTGTTAAGTAGTAGCAGATTACTCACTGCATCTAAAATAGATATATAAATGTTATAAATAATAGTACATTACACCCCGCCACTGCTATGTATGCTTAGATCTTTAAACTTCCTCTGTACCTAATTATCGAGCTAATGGCCAACTATACCTAGCATCTAGAAAACATTCTTAACTTCATAGAACTAAAAGTAGGTTTGTTCTGTTTCATTCTTTTTGATAATTGATGTCTACACTAATTAATCACTACATCACTACATAATATAAAATAAAGTCGCTTTTTCTGTCCTCATGTCCCGGTGTATGCTTATATCTTCAAAACTACACAACGGATTTCCATGCGGTTTTTTAATAGATAGAGTGATTCAAAAGGAAGGTTTATATGTATAATACATGCATAATATACCGTGCGAAGCCGGGGCGGGTCGCTAGTATAGTATAAAACATAGTCGCTTTCCGCTGCCTGTCCCTATGCATGTTTAGATCTTTAAAACCACGCAACGGATTTTGATGCGGTTTTTTAATAGATAGAGTGGTTCAAGAGGAAGGAATGTATAATACATGCATAATATAGTACAGAAACACTGATTGCACCCGTGCGAAGCCGGGGCGAGTCGCTACTATTAGTATAAATAAACAAATGAATAAGCTGAAATGTAAAATGGACAAGCTCATATGTACAATGTAGGCTTAGACAGGCAGTATGAAGACTGCGGATGCAGTAAAGGAACTGGTTTGTTTTGTACAAAGCAGACGATCAGAAATTTCGCTGTGTTAGCTTAGTTTACTTGCGAATTGCGAAATTAAGCTACATAAATGAAGGCGTTTCAAACACGAAAGATGGGAGCACTATTTACGTTTGATTGCTTTAGCCTGGCCAGTAGCTCGCTCTGAGGAACCGCGGATTAATTTGATACATGTCGGGCATGCCTCGACTACAAATATTGACCCGTGTATTTTACAAGTTACAAGCTATTATTTATCAACTTGTAATTTATATTATGCTTGTCCGGGTGGAATCTTTCGACGCAATTTTGAAGCAGATATCTTCAACCGATTGAGCTGAAATTTTGAATTGTGTAAGTCGGATACAATAGAATAATCTGGCAGTAGAATTCAGGTGACCCAGGCAGGACCATCTTCGCTGGATAAGTCTTTAACGATCGGTCCGATTAACTTAACATTTGGTACGCGTAAGCCGTATGACAATGCAAGTAAAGCTAGCAAAAAGTATAGACAGACCAAAGCTTGATTCAAAATTGAATTTTTAACAAAGGCAACTCAATACAACTCGTACAGATGTTTCAAAAGTAAAATAAATGGAATCATAAATTCAATTCTACGAATATAACAAGTATAACAATTATTATAATAATATTTTATGATCCTTTCGTCTAAGTGAAAACGGGCGTGAATGTTAACCATAGCAGGCCTAACTTTGTGTTTGTTTTTAATTAAGCTTTAGATATATAATAAATTTGCTTGACATGATTTATGTACTTACACCGAATGTGCGTTACACGGGAGCTAGGAAATGAACAATACAATGTAGTATCAGCTGTATTTATTATGTGATTTTTTTAAACGACAACGAAGGCAAACAAGCACGTGGGTCACCTGATGGTAAGTGTGCTCCACCACCTGAAACACTATAGGATTGCAAACGTTACACAGCAGCGTAAGCACTCTTGCCTTACGGCAGCATTAGCGAGTAGAGGTAGCGAACCAGATGAACCTTGCACGAGGTCTATTAAGCGATAAGACCGTGTAATGTCTACCTTGTTCTTTGTTACTGTATTGTTTTGTATTGATACTGGTATTCAATAAAGAGTATTTGTATTGTATATTGTATTGAGGTCTATTCCCATTTGATACTTGAATCGGCCGTACTCGAAACAGCATTCTAAAATTGTGTCGTACAGACACGTCATTCAAACAGATGACGCTTAGCGACAAAAAATCGCATAGTAACAAGGTCACGTGACAGCTAGTACCTAACAGGTAGAAAAATTCGAAGACTGCCCACCTGCTACGGGTGGTGTAGGGGTATAGCACGCGTCACGGAATGACGAAGATCCGGGTCATAGCTTTACTTTTCGGTTTTTTCATTGTTCTGATTTTCAGTGACATTCAGAAATTTAGCATTCTAAAAGCTAACGGATTGTTATTTTGTTTTGATATCGTTCGTGCTATTAGCGGTATCGCGACGGGCATGAAGTGGCACATATCTCAATCCTCCGGCACTCGGTGTGCCATTAATCCTCCACTACACCTGACTAATCAATCTTCTGTTGATTCCTCACTCCGCGCACAGCGAGAAAGCTCAGTAGTCGATCTAGGGGAACGGCGAATTGGTGCTTTTGGTGATTGATAGAAATATGCTTCACTTGCTTTAATTACTTTATAATAAATAAATATCTTGGGACAAATTACACCAATTGACTCAGCCCCAAACTAAGCAAAGCTTGTACTATGGGTACCAGGCAATGGATAAACATACTTATAATAATGTAGATAAATACATACTTAAATACATACAACATCCATGACTCAGGCACAAACATTCGTATTCATCATACAATTGTCTGCCACTACCAGGATTCGAACCCAGGACCTCTAGCTTCATAGTCAGGGTCACTAACCACTAAGCTATCCGGTCGTCGGAAGACATAGAAAAATTCGAAAAGTAAAGCTATGGCCGGGAATCGAACCCGGATCCTCGTCATTCCGTGACGCGTGCTATACCCCTAAACCAACCATAGCATCGAACATTTTTTAGAACTTGAAGACGGGCCTCGGACCAGCTTGAACCGGGATAGAAATCACTTCCCATGATTGATTATTTCAAATTATTGAATAAAACTAAACCGAGGATCTCCTTACTATGGTAAAGTGTATCCACACACAAACGCACGCACACACGCACACACGTACAAACACACAAACACACACACACACACACACACACACCCACACTAACTATTACTTCTGTTTTATTTTGTGTTATTATTCTTGTATTTTGAGTTTTGAGTACTTCGCTTGGCACTCGCCCAGACCCAGAGTCTAGTGCGAAGGCCGCTGTTTCACTTACCGCACAAAATGTCATGTACCTATCTCTATGTAACAATGTGTCCTTTGTAAAATGTTATGCACTTTGTAACTTCTGCGAAATAAAGTTATTCTTATTCTAAAAGAAAGTTATGCTGTTTAAATGTTTTAACAAACGGCCCTAAGCGATCCACAGGTTTCGAACGAACGAAATCGAACTGTTAGAGAGACGCTTTCGTACCTATTCTGCGGTGCAGCATCCCTGTGACCGAGTCTGTTGAATTGATGCGGTAAATGGCGCAGAAGGTTTTGCGATGGCAGAATTGTAAACGAGATTTCGTATGTAGTTAACGTAACATGCTCCTGGGGCCTGATTTTTGAAAGCACGTGTGTGAAAATACCACTCGAAAGTTGTATAAATCTGTTTAAATTCTCAAAACTACAGCTTTAATAAAATTTTTGACTAGTTCACAAGATTAATGAGAGCCGTTAATCTTCTAAGCTACTCGTATTTCAAATTCAGCAGTAATTTTCACCACTTTCGATTGGTATTTTCACACGCGCAGATGGTAAACGCCCAACGAGGGAATGGGCGAAAATCATAGGCATCATGTTATAGGCGCTGCGGCTAGCAATCATCACTATTTTGATTCCATTTACCACCAGTTTGCCCACAATCTTGCTAAACGTGGCCTGTAGGTCCTGTTATCTTAGGCCCTGTCAACCCTGTAAGGGATAAAGTGATTTGTGTATGCTTATCTTATGTACCTAAGTATTTCAATCATGTTTGGAAAATGAGTGTCTAAGTCTAGTTGGGGTCTAACAGGTAGGAATGTGAACAAACATCTCCGTTGCTTAGCGAGTGTAATCCATTCAAGAGGAAATGTCAAACTATCTTACGTATATGTAGGTAAATTTACTCAGGTGCCTATTTCATCAATGACAATTCGGCTTGCATTACTAACTCGACCAGAATCTACGCCCGTTAGTTTCATTATTGAATATGCCTTGCATTTCGAATTGTCATAGGTCGCCGACAAATTGTCAACTTGGCGAAATAGGGGCGACTTCGTCACTCCACTCAAATTCCTAATTTCGCGAGCGTATGCATCTTAACTAAGCGCTGAAATAAGAGCCATTATCTTAAGTGTTATTTCCGAGTAACGTCTCATTAATTACAATATAACAGTAACTCTAACCTCCGCAGACGTCGAGTAAAAGTTTGGTGCAGCGAACCTTGCCATAAAAGTTAACCAGGTTCCCAAAGTTACAGTTTATACAAATTTTATGAAATGAACGTGCCTTTTTATGTTTCACCGTTCATGGGGTGACAGTCACGGGGTAATGGGGGAGCAAAATGTATGAGACTAGCTTATAGCCGCAGCAGAACAGTAGCGTCTTATGGGAATTTCACCAAGGGGTGCGAGTCGGGCTACCTCCACGTGTGGTCAAGAGCTGCGGTTCGTTTTTGGGTCCGTCCGGGGTGAAGAGCAGTGCTTGGTCCGGTGCACCCTGGGCATCGGCTAAGGGGGGGAGGGGGCCTTTGACCATTACCGTACAACGTTGCCGACATTTTGTCACAAGAGTTTTTAATTATATTTTTGTTACTTTGACATTGGCGAAGTTGTCGCCACAAATAAGAAGAAGAAGAATTTCACCAAGTATACACATTCTTATTAATTGTCTATACGTGTTTTACAAATGGAAATATAAAGTAATATTAAGTCCATGTATTTAGTCTGATTGTTGATAGTCAGTCAGCCAGGCAGGATCTGAAGAACACCCATACAAATATTTCATGTTTCTACGCTTGGGCTAAGCGCGCATTGCGGTGCGGCGAGTGCGGTCGCGGTTTGCACCGCAACAAATCACAGATTTTTAGCCGCATGCGGTTGAACAACCGCAGTGTGCGCACCTTCACTGTGGTTACATCGCAGATTTTTGCGGGCGCAAACCGCAACCAACCGCACCGCAGTGCGCGCTTAGCCTTAATAATCAGATTTCATGATTAACGTGTGTTGTTAATATTAAACTTAAGGTGAGAAATAAAAATCTGTTTCTAGCTGTTACGTGACAGTGATAGAAAAATTCGAAGGCTTACCCACCTGCTATGGCTGGTGTGGGGGTATAGCACGCGCCACGGAATGACGAGGATCCGGGTTCGATTCCCGGCCATAGCTTTACTTTTTCAGTGTCGTTTAGAAATTTAATTTCTAACGGTAAAACCGTAAAAGTAAACATAAAAAATCAAGAAATAAAAATTCTTGATTCATTTGATAGTACTTAAGGGGAGAACTACGTGTAAAAAGTTCATCGTAAGTACATATAAAATCAAAATAAACCTTTTTATTGCTTAGTGTCTGCAGTCGGATTTCACTTGTTTTAGACTGGGTACACCTGTGAATCCTTTCAGTCACTGCCTTGATTAAATTTCCCATACTAATACCTCATGAATAGTCCCACCGGGGTCCGGAAAGCCCTTATGTCCACAAAGATATTGCGGCGGTCATAGTGTCCAATAAATATCACGCAAGCAATCTATTCGAACGGTAGAATAACTTAATGCTAGGGGCGGAACAAAAACTTCCTGAGCGGGTAAATTCGAAATCTATCCACGCAAAAATGCAGTCGAACCGCACAAGTTTGAGTCTTATTAGAATATATTAGCGACTTAATTTGCTTTTCACACTTTGCGCGTAACTTGGTTGCCTGTATTGAGGAATGCGATCCATTTCGTTGAATGTTGCCAGCACGAATATTTCCTTCGGAACACTTTATGACCGGAGTGAAAATTTGATGGTGTCAAATCAGCTCAGTAAATGTCACCCGAATCTTTTGGTGCACGTTCGGATTGTGGTAAAATTTGGTGTGACGGTGACGAGGCCTATCGTGGATTTGGTTTTATTTTTGACGATAAAATTGCAATGAAAGGAGAACGTGTCTTTCTTGTTCGCGAAAACAAATGCGAATCGCATTTATATCGTTTAAAGTGTGTACAAGGTTTGCAGTACTTTTAACTTTTTACTATTAAACTTGATGTCACGCTATCGACTGGAATGGGAAAGTGTTATCGTTTTGGTATCAAGTGATAGCAGCCCTAGCGTTACAAACAATGTGTAAGGCAGAATACGAAAATTGCCAAAGGCCAATAATAAAGATGCCGCCTTTATTAGTAGGTACTTGTAAACGGTATTGAAAACTAGACCGCATGGAAAAATTTTAAAAGTATAGATAACCCGGATTTACATGCATGCTTCATAGGGACTGATGACCCCACCCATAGTAACCTCGTTTGATTTAGAATTCTACACTACTCAAAATAAACGGGACCACTTTAATTACATCGGCAAAATTAAAAAAATATCGCACCTCTATTGCAACAACGACGTAAATGCAAAATTTTCAATAAACGACTTAATGATAGGAAACGGTCCGAAATCGATCGAACTTTTTGGTACTACATTGACTTTCAAGTTTTTCCCGCAAAATACCACCAGAGGGCGTTGCGTCATTATTCTTTTGAGCGGCTATTGAAACCAACAATGACTGATTGGTCAGTTGTTCGCGGGGAGTGGAGAAAGTCAGTTGTCCCGCAGCTGTACATCGACGCAAAGGTAATTACGCCTCACTTTTTTGCGATTTAAAGAACAACATTGACATAAAGGTCTTATACGTCATTTTTAGCGTGTCACTGATGTATATTTAGATAAAATATTCTTTGCAATATTGACGTTTGTCGCAATTAAGTCATTGTTGTTCCCAAGTAAAATGTATATTTATTAATACGACATTGACTTAATGTGTTATACGTCATTTTTTCATTTTACTAACATAAAAAATTTGATCAAATATTTAGCGTAATATCAACGTTTGTAGCAATAAGTAATTGTTGTTCCCAAGTAATGTATGTTTATCAATACGATATTGACTTATCTGTATTAAACGTCACTTTTACATTTTACTGACATAAAATTGAGATCAAATATTTAGGATAATATCGACGTTGTTCCCAAATAATATTGTGTCTGTTTTGTTATTTTGTTACACTTTAATTTTTGAAATCTACTATTTAGATAGTTACTTTGATATGCCAATTAAAAGTGTTCCTTATGGTGATTGTTCGTTTTAAAATAAATAAAGAATATTAATGCAGAACTGAAGTTTTATTTCTCTATGAATTTATCGTTGGGTTGTTTTGCTTATAATTAGTTGGTAAAACTGCTGCTTATAATAAAAATTTGTTACTTACGTTATATTTTAACTGCATATTTATTTAAACCATTTTATTATAATGCTGGTTTAATTTTTGATTTTAGTTAATAATAAATGTTAAGCATTTATGTCGTTATTGCTTGCCAAAAGTTGAATATTTTGAAATATGTTCGATGAACAACGACTTAAATGTAGGTACCTTCAAAATAAAACGGCAATAACCAAAAAAATAAAAGATTTAAAAAAATAAAATAAAACTATAAAAAAGGCTTATATAATAATGTACTATTTTATGATTCAAACTATTACTAAACACCTAACGAAAAAAAATTACAGTGATTACAGCGAAATAAAATTTTCAAATGCATTTTCTCAAAAAACACAAAACTTGCATTTACGTCGTTGTTGCAATAGAGGTGCGATATATAGATTTTTAAGAATAGGTACTTACTTTATTTTAAAATATTAGAATTAGAAATATTACACAAATACGCATTTACTTTGATTGTTTTACCTGATTCGTCCTTATTTAATTATTACTGATTTTTTTTACTACGTTCTATTAATTACGAACCATAATTGAGTGTAATATTATAATTCGATACTAATCCCTAGAAAGTAAGTTATTTGTATTACTAAGATAAGAATCTATGGACCCCAAGTCTGCAATGAAATCATTAGGTAATATTATTATCAACATTTTGAGTAGTACAGGAAAAGCTACAGAATGCTTGCATGTTATACAAACACGCATCGTTAATTTGCGGCAAAAACAGTATGCGCCATCGTTTGACGTGCGTAAGCGCTTTGATTGGCCGTTGCATAAATCATCGAGGCTCACGTGAATACATAATGATGATCGTGAATGATTAATTGCCTGAGATAATTATTTGGTTAGTCGCTGAAATTATCCATATCATCGCGGTATAATTTGCATCTTAGATGATCACGGGATCTCCTATTATACATAACGGTAGTTCCTTTGAAGGCTATGGTATGGCACCTAACGCGACCTATTTTTATAAATTAATACTGGCCACTTAGAAGTGCGCCAACCGCGGCACCGGCTGAAGAAAAAGAAAAAGCGACTGGCTTTTGTTTTACTTTCGCCGCGTATCGTGAGGCTATGACCGTCTGTCTATTGTGAATTATCAATTTTTTCCTTAATAAAAAAAAAACATTTTCCTCTACAAATAAGTGCGTATTACGGGACCTTGTTGGGGTTCCACACTCACTTAATTTCTAGTACTATCCATTATCTCATCTTCTCTTCGGTCCACCCTGTACTCCAATCCCTGCTGCCCTCCTGTTCCATGTCTTCTGCAAAGAGCACACGACGACTTTCAGCGGACTTTACGTTCCACTGCATGCAAATAGAGTTGCGTAGATATAGATACCATTAACTTTGAAAACCATGATCCCAGCACCTACGATCTCTAAATCTACTACTATTACATTTACATTCCTACCATTAGCGTAAAAATGCTCGAACTTTTCACCAACTCATCAAAATAAAATCGCAAGACGAAGATCTTAGATCAAGTGTTGCTTTGTAATTAGTAAACAGGCCAAGTTCAAGCAAGCCTTCATTAAGACCGCAGGTTATTTAAACAGAGGTAACCGAGCCTGCTTAGTATTCTTGGGACCTATTTCTTTCCACCGCCTCTCTTGTTGACCTTACGTGCGTGAACGTATATTCTATTGTGTATTCGTGATAGCTATTCGGATGATCTGTATTGTTTTCTTTTATATTAAACTGCAAACACAAATACAATATAACGGCAGTTTCTCTCGCATGGATTTGGTAGATGAAGTTACGGTATTTTAAGTCCAAATTTCCTTATAAAGTCGTACGGTAAGTGATCGATGCGCTTGGGTCACAGTCCTATCTTGAAGCATTCACTCGCGGACATTACACGGAATCACGTATGTTGCCTTTTAGGGTTCCGTATGACCGATGGAAAACATGGAAGATACCCAATCCCTGGCTCCGAGTAACGTCTCCGAGCGGACGGATCAAATTATTATTGTCTACTGAACGCAGTGATTACTCCTCGGAAAAGTTTTGTTTATCCCCAATGGATATTACCAAAAATTCCAGACAAAACAGTATACATTACAAATACAGATTTTTGTCTACCCGTTACAAAGCTAAATTCAGTTACTGTTAAGAGAAAGGTTTAACTAGAAATGGAACAAGAGCTAAAGGCGCCAAAGAAAACGCAAAAACTCTAGCAGTAAAGACATTTTAATACTAATTAAGTTTTCACAAAACGAATCCTAAATTAGGTGACATTCGCTCGATGTTAGAAACGAAAGTAAAATCCTTTAATTAATAATGCAGTAAACTTGCGTCACGTTGTAGCTGAGTCGACAATCAACTCTGGATTGCGAAGCAACTCTAAAATGCGCGGCAACTCGGTGATCTTCTTTATAGGGATACATAACAAACTTAAAAATAAAAGTGTAATCAACACAACAACAACAACAAGTGTTGGACAGTGTTTGTAATACCCCTGTGAGTAACACTCATCCCATCTTTATTCGACTTTGTACATAAATCCTCCCCGCGCATCTTGTAAATTGCGGCAAATGTAAATGCAGCAATTTTCCACAACTAAAATTAGTTTGTAATGACGATGCAAACAAATGAAAGCCGGGTTTCGCAACGTTTTCAAAGTTAGATCCAGGCATCTCGAGGAAACTTGTGAGAGTCTTGAAATTTCCTTGGCAGGTTTGTAAATAGATAAGCAAACCGCTTAATGGATATTCCCGACGCTTCCGTAAGAATCTTTACGGCCTTTTTATTTGCTTGCCTGAACGAAAATAGCGGCAATACTTCGCGATAAACTTTGTCTTTCCACTAAGAAATTTAATAATGGACTTTCGCGATACGGATTGTCTGCTCTTTAAGCCTACTCATTTCTTTTAGATACTGCCAAGTTGATTGTTCAGATTAAAGAATTTCTTTATTCAGAACTTTTATCTGTGCACCTAATGGCACAATGGTATCTGAGAATTTAATATTTAGGCTATAAAAAACAAAAAAGCGCTTTTTTCTTCAGGGATACATAAAAACTGTATAGGTTGGTTCATAGAAAAAACCGGATTCTAAACGAATTTCATTATTTACCTATAAGAATTCTTCTTTGCACATATCTACAAATTTGATTAACAGTATTTTTAATCATAACCTCACGTTTTTATTTGTTTCATTTAATTGATGTTTGTTTTTGTCAGATACGGACAAATGAATACACTTTGCTATGCCACACACGACCCGTACGACAGTTTATGCTGTGAAATATTTAATGCCTTTTTCACTTAACCGTGTGCAATAAACTGCGATACCTATTTATGGTGAACTCAAAGGCGAATTTTCTATAAAAGGATATTAAATACGGCATCGTACTGTATCCAAATTCCTGCAATCCGTATTTACATAAATCGCTGAAAATCAATATTGACCCGGAAACTTGTTTTGAAATTTCAAAACTCGAAAAGTTTTGGGATCTCAACGGGCAAGAATCATATAAAACGATTTGTGATGATTTATACGTGGTAGGTATGTACGTAGACATAGTAAGGAATTTAAAAGAACTTTACTGTCTTTCCAAGTTTCCACACGCTTAAAAATCTTAACCAATAACTTTAAATTAACAAAAGTAATTATCCCGATTTGGTGCGCCTTGAATTTATTTAAATCAGTTTTTTAGGTAAACTTTACAACACTACCACAATAAAGAGACGAAAATGGATAAAAGAGGAATTAAAACCTATAAACGATACTCCTGTGAAGTTTCACCATCTTAAGTTAAAAATATGGAGATACGAATTTGTGTCGCTTTATTCTGGAGTGGACGGTAAGACATCCCTTAAAATTACTATTTAAAATTACTGGTACATGCCATTAAGCCTTTGTCGGCGTAGGTACTCTAAAATCCCCCCCGACGTGTACCCACCTTGCCGTGGTGGGGGGGCTCACCGACGCATGCCACGTGTCCGGCCTGCGGCGGTGCCAAGAGGTACCGGGTGGTGGGCCACTTCCAGTACTCCTCTGATCCAGCAGAGGAGACATGGAAGTGGCAGCGCTTCGGCGCGGGGGTTGCTCCCTTGGGGCGTGGTGGGCAGCCATGATGGCTGTCGGGAGTACGGTGGCTCTGAGGGCCATCGTACTTTATGGGGTTGGCGGTGGAGTGTCCACCGAGAGGCCTCCTGTGAGTGCCTCCTGGAGGAAAAGTATCCTGGGGACTGAGTTCCCCGGGTGGCCGAAGGATTGATGTCCTTCGGTCTTTTCCTGGCCTCAGTGAGGCGAGCTATCTCCGCCCCTCAACGGGGACATCGGGAGGGATCAGAGGAGAAGGCGGCAGTCTGCACCACTGCTGCCCTCCTCCAGTGGTGCCCGCTGGCGGGGGATAGGGATCCCTGCTAGCTTGTAGAGGCTCACGAGTCTGGGGGGGGGGGGGGGCAAGTATTCCCGGCCCCCCTCTCTTGGTGTGGGAGCCCCGGCTCTTGCGCTGGGGCACGGTGGGGCGTGCGTGGTGACACCTTTATGCTCCCACGGGGCCCCCCCAAATGGCCGAGAGGGAATACCGGTGAGTTTTTAATGGGTAGGCCCTCCTAGAGGGGTCGCTAGGGGGGAGAGTCCCATACACCCCCCGCGTCGTTCCCCCAAACTAGCGGGGGGGACATTCCCCAAGGCGCGGGGACCGTGCGTAATGCATTTTCTCACCGAATCAAAAAAAAAAGGTACTCTAAAATAAGTTAAGTAGGCTGATTGTACCTATTGTGCTTGGATGCTCACAATGTCTTACCATTCCACAGAACGATACGAACGGTAGTAGAAAAAGTTGCGAATATGATTATGAACTCCTGGTTGTTTGATAATAGGTCTATGGTCTAAAAATATTAGCCTTAAATTTACAGAACGTTCTGGCGTCTCCCCGTCCATTTAGGCTCTACAATCCTTCAAAGTAGGAAAATCTTCGTTTAGTCCTCAAAAAGGCCCTAATAACCGCTCAAGGCAGCCTAAGCCTAGCTCCAAACTCGGTCAAGGCCAATAAACTAAAATATTTGATCATTCGCAGCCACTCCCTGATCCAAGCCCCATTATTCATAACAGGCTCTCTGTAAGCGGGAAATTGCAATCGCCAGTGTCTGTGTTCGATCGATTCGGTCCGTATTGTTGGCTAAATTGGATCCGCACTTCTTTGCACCGCCTTTTGATCTACGCCGTGGTATGTTTATCTAAATGTGTATTTGTTTATGTGATTCCACGCGCGAGGTTGTTTGCGGTTGTTTTTGGGCATTCGCGCGTTCACGTCCCAAGGTTTTGCGGAATGAAAACTAACGATAAACCAAAGGAACAAATTCCTGTAGGTACGCATAATATTTTACTGTCTAACGCGCGCTCTGTTACAAACAGAATAAACACTTGTATAAAAAGTGCATCAAATATTATTGCTGCTGAATTTTAAATTATCCAACATAATCTCATTTTAATTTCTGATTCAAAGGTAATAAATAAGTCTTGGTATCATGCCGAATTAAAATACCCACTGCACGTGTTTTGAATAACGTAGGAGTTTTATTTTATTTTGAACGAAGCCGTCCTTAATGAGATTCAGGTCATTCGATCCTTACCCGAAATCCCTGCAAGGCAATAAATAAAAGGTAAAAAGATTTTCCCCTCCGTCTTATTCTACTTTTTAGCAACTCAATAAAGTATGTGTCGTATGTGCCTATTTGCATGTAGATATGTTTATGATCCGCCGATTTTCCGCCGAAAGTACGAGAATTCAATGCTTCTTTTATGGGATTTCCTTACGCCAAAGCTACTTCTTTTACTCGCGAAACGTTTACTTTATGTTTATCTTTACCTCGAATATCCAGTTTTAACAAGATACGTTGTCAGGAATACAAAAATGCAAAATCTAATTAAGAGATAGGCAACTTGCCTTTGACAACTTTAATCTGGTATCAACCATCTGAACATAACTTGGCCCCATTTGGCTTTTCTTACAAAAGTACGTTCATTAGATTGCGAAGGACACTTTCTTAGACGACCCAGTTCCTTTGCTTATCAATGTCTCTTTGACGTATAAATGTGATGTGGGCGCCGTTATAATTTAACTAAGTTTGAACCTTAAGCTTCAAGAGCATGAGCTTTCTTTACCAAGTCCTTGGAATACGAACGCAACCCTGAATTTCCTGCTTCCCATTAGACATTTTATTTTACATCTCGTCATTTTATGTTTCTGATCGAAGTATCAACTTGGCCAAAGAACTGAGGCGTGTATTATTCAGCGTTTTAACGGCGGTTTTTTCATCATCATTAATCTTTGTGAAAAGAGTTGATGCACAAGTCTACATACATACATACACAAATCACGTCTCTATCCCTTACGGGGTAGACAGAGCCTAAGGTAACAAGACCTACAGGCTACGTTTAGCAAGACACTGAGGGCGTAGAGGTGGAAAGTGGAATCAAAATTAATAGTGATGGGTTGCTAGCCGCAACGCCTATAACCTATTCCTATGATTTTCGCCCATTCACTCAATGGGTTTTTACCATTCAAATCAAATCTAGCTTTTTGAAAATGAAAGCATTGGAGCTGAGTCTACTTTTAGTTTGAAGAAAGTGGTAGTGAATGTTTGTCTTCTGTGTTAATGCTCGAATATTCAGTCAGGAAATTTAAAACTTTTCATTGACTTAAATCTCGCTCATAATAAAAAGAGGGCTGTGCGAACGACAAAGTGAAGACGCTTTATACTACACCTCGCCGAGTGCGCGTGTGCGTGTCTCAAACGATTTGTTAGGCAAAGTTTGATTGCGCTCGTGTGCGTACAACAGTATGCACACACTATGGCTTAGTTGAAACCGGATTCACTTCACCGTTCGCAGGACTGCGTCATTACTTTTTAAGTATTTGGACTGAGATTTAAACAAAGAGCTATGCTTGATATCTTTCGGTAAGTATGGCAAATGGGACTTCAATTTTTTAAATTTGAAGTCTAGAAGCGTTTGACTTGAGTATTTTCAAACGCACTCCTTTTATTCATACAGTGATCGCGAGTGACCGTCGCTCGCTCTGCCGCTTCTACTGAATAGTCCATTCAAAAACCTTTCCCTGCAACAAATGCAATGAAGATAAGCAAAAGGACAAAGTGATAGTGCTACTCATGCAGCGAAAGTTCGAAACCATTGTGTAATAGCAAGCTTAGATACTTTGTTATTTTAAAATTATAGGTATTAAATGCCGCAGGCATACACACCACGGATACATGGATACCGAAATACAAACGTTGAACTTATAAGACCCCTATTTTTGCGTCTTTGATTAAAATCAAAAAGGTTTTTCAGCTCACTTGCTTGATTTTGACTAGATTGTATTTCCAAGAGATTCCAGAGAGGTATCTCTAAATAAAAAAAAAAAAAAATAAAAAATAAAAAAAACTTGCTTGAAAAGATTTTCTTTCTCCTTCAAAAACAGCGTGGGAAAGTGCTTTTTCCCTTTGGGTGGCAAAGGTTTCCGAAATTCGAACGTCACGATGACGTCCACGTACTCATATACTCAGAAATTAGAATTTGAACTTCGTATGTTGCTGTCCCGCTTACACGAATAGTACTTAATTAGGTATAATACGAACTTCAAATTAAGAAATTGGTAACAGGCCCCTAACTTTTTCATTCGATTAAAAAAAACACAATGTCACGTTGAGAAACGCGATCCGTTATCGATATTACTTTATTTTAAAATCCGTTAATTTCTAAGTTATTTTCAAGATTGGCTAACGTTTGTTGGCAATTTAAACACTGATTTACTTTTAGTTCAACAATTTTTCTTCCATCCACCATTTTTCTCGCTGTAGTGAGGTGAATAATCATTTGCTTCGCTCGGCAGCAAAGTTGTTTGTGTCTCGTGCCTTGAAACCTTCGCGACGCTCAGGATTCTTCTTTTGGATAGGTACTTGCTTTCGCAGGGAAAGGTACTCGTATGTAAATAGGTAGTAAAGTTAGTTAGAAAACTTATTCTGACAGAATATACTGGTACATAAAGTTTGGTGTTAATGTTTTCATTAATTCTAAATGTAGCGGCAGTTGTTTATCGAAATGGTAATTCAATACTTGAGATGTACAAAGACAATAGCTGTCGGAAATTTGTTTATCAGGATAATGTTTCCGATAAAATCATCCAAAGGATAAGAACGTCGGCGTTGTTGCTGAAATGCTCTTAATAAATGATAAATAACACGTGCAAATGACGTACTAATAAGTCGGAAGAGAAAATCAGCAGGGATAAGCGGGCGGAAGGCGGTCGCTAAATAGCTTTCAATGTTTCACCCTCGCCCAAGGGAGTGTGAGTAAAAGAACATACACACATACATACATAAATCACGTCTAAATCCCTCATGGGGTAGACAGTGCCTAAGGTACATACATAGGTACATACATACCGTCACGCCTCTTTCCCACAGGGGTAGGCAAAGACTGCTTTGGTTCTACTTGCTGCGATCCTGACATACTTCTTTCCCTTCATCCACATTCATCAATCTCTTCATACGTGCTCGCCTAAGAAACCAAGACCCAAAGCCCACATTGTGCATAATTGTGGGCGAATAGGTGAAAAGGGGATCGAAATAGTGATGGGTTGCCAGCCATCGCCTATAACTGATTCCTAAGATTTTCGCTGGATTAAAAAAAACATGCATACCAATAAATCATGTCAATAATTTCTTTGGCAGGTATATGGTAAGTTGTTATGACATTTGCAGTGAAATGGTTCCACATTCCATGTAATAGTTATGGTAAGGTCGTTATGAAAATAAAGCTAGGGTGAAAGCCACCAAAAAAACAAAAGTCGTTATGAAATTTACAGTGGTACAATAGAATACAATAACTCTTTATTGAACACCACATATAACAAACAAAACCAACAATAGGTGGCCTTATCGCTACAGAGTGATCTCTACCAGGCAACCATAATGGACTGGAGAACAGAACAGATCTCAGCAGGTGGTGCAATTTAGAATAGTGGTAGTTACGCGATTCAGTTTTATTCATTGTACATATAGGTACGTCGCACTTTACGAGTGAACACAAGTGATTTGCAATTAAATCTGTCTAGTCTTCATTTGCATTGACTTGTAAAGGTAGGTCGTGGTCGTCAGACTTAGTTTTGAAACAAAAGATAACTATCCTTATCCAACCTACACTGTTCAAATTCCATGCATATTGGGTAGCTTACAATTATCAAAGTCGAGTTCGACTAGTTTCATCTGTAGTCCAATTACTCAAATTGATCCCACAGGCACAAATATAAACTTGAAGCCCCATTGTATCCTCTAGATACACACATACATACATACCTACTGTCACGCCTCTTTCTTACAGGGGTAGGCAGAGACTACTTTGTTCCACTTGCTACGAACCCGCTTCTTCCACATTCATCAATCTCTTCATACATGCTCGTCGGTTTCGGGTACTCCTGACCTGACCTTTTTCCAAAACGTCCCCTATTTGTATCCTATCCTCTAGATAGCAGAAATAAAATGTGTATTTCGTTATGTTGACAACAGAATTGAGACAAATCCGCTGAAAAATGTTCAGTGAAAGTTTATGGATTATGTAGTATATTTTATCTGTATATCGTTTCGTGAGTCACAGATGGTTCTGGCTGAAAATCAGTGCTGCAGGTGTCTAACACCTCAGCGTAATGCTGAGCCAGCGACCGTTTCACTTTTGCGAAGACACACACAACGCTGATGATCTATTTTTAATGTCTGTGTTTTTTTCTTGTTTTTTTTTTTGCTATATATATATATTTTTTTTTTTTTTTTTTTTTTTTTATAGGAATAGGTAGGCAAACGAGCAAGTGGGTCACCTGATGGTAAGTGATCACCACTGCCCATAGACACCCGCAACCCCGGGGGGATTGCAGATGCGTTGCCAACCTAGAGGACTAAGATGAAATGCCTCTTGTGCCCTTGTGCTCTTGTGTATAATTATTCTCTTATAATAATATTTGTGTGTCTTGCAAAAAGGAATAAATGTCTTTTTTCTTTCTTTCTTTCAGTGTCAACAAATGAGTTGATTCCGTAAAAACCGTTTTAAAAATACCATGTTTACTGTTGTTTGCATCTTCGCACGTAAATACAGGCAAAATACAGAAGAGGAAACAAAATACAGTTTCTTCCAACGGTTTCACTCGGATAGAATCACTATTATTCATGTCCTATTATACGCGTTACTTCCGGAAACACGCATACAAAAGGTGGGACAGAGAAAAACATGTCAATATTTCATAGGAAAAAATGTAGCAGAGTTGTCGGGTGACAGATTAAAACGTTATGGGTGCCATAGACATTCAAGGGACTCTGTGATTTATGGTTTGCAACCTTTTTTTGAAGAAATAGTGTTAGATGGATGATGGTTTTAGTTCAAATCCGGCACCCATCACTCCGGCTTTGAAATTATTTGATTAGCTTTATTATTGTACTTGTATTATTTATTATTTTCCCAGAACAAAGACAATAGAAGGATAATAAAAAGTAATTAGGTTTCGTGAAGGCTGCCAGTTGTAAAACGACTATCGCGCTTGTCAATAAAATAAATAAGGTGTTACCAATTGTAAATAGACAACCTACAAAATGACGAAACAATTATTATATGTCATGTTTTATACAGTCATGTTTTATACGGTCAGGTCAGGAGTACCCGAAACCGACGAGCATGTATGAAGAGATTGATGACTGTGGATGAAGCGAAAGAAATATGTCAGGATCGTAGCGAGTGGAATAAAGTAGTCTCTGCCTACCCCTGTGGGAAAGAGGCGTGACGGTATGTATGTATGTATGTATGTATGTTTTATATTCCTGCAAAATTGATTTATTTCCTTTGCGTTTTTATTCTACGACAGTGCGTGCGATCTCTTTGAGGTAAATGCCAAGCTTAGAAGTAACAAAGTAGGTACAAAAAACAAGACTTTCTTCTCTTAATAAAATAAAGCCGTGCTAATAATGGTGCGAACGCAAGATGACATTGAAACTGGTAAAGCTTTTACATAGTTTTCATTCAGAAAACCACTGAAAGCAAAAAGCTTTGACCAGAAAGAAAATTAAACAAGTAATACTCGTAGCAACTTTACCACGGCTACCAAAACTTCTGTATCTATGTGAATGTCAGTAAATTCTATTCAACGCCGGCTAAGACATTTCAGATTGAATTTCAACGTTAGGCTAAAGGGCTTATTCGTGCTTAATATTATGTAAGCGGGGTTCTTCGCTTACCAAGATAATCACAATTAATAAGCTTTACTACTACAGTGTGTTAAATTAAGTACCTACTTAAGTGCTTTATTTATGCTGTGTGAAACCTAATAAAGCTAAAAATAAAATAATCTGAGCGTCTAGTGTAAGCTTTCGCACAAAAAAGTCTTGGACCAGATCACGTAAACGACTCAATTACAATGGAAAATTCGGCAGCGCCACTTGCGGATCGAAGCGGCAACAAAGAGTTCTCATAATTACTTCATATTTTAACGCAAACGCGTTCGAGACGAGTTGACCGAAAAATTACACTAAGTAAACCTGGACATCCGAACGAATAAATACTATATTGTTTTTCTTCTGAACATTATCGACACCACGTTACTGTTTTCGGTTTCTGCTCCCCCGCTCAGTTGTTTTTTGATTATGGTGCCCCTTGCAGGCTCTACTCTAGAGGTCGTTCCTGAACTGAAAGTTACTAAAAAAAGATTACCTATTCTGGATCACGCACACGAGAATTAACATTCAATTTTCTTAAAGCTGTCCTTTTTCATATTTTTTTCTAATTAAGTAAGCATTTTATTGAATCAGGCGTTACATTGCGGAGGTACATTTTTTGTTCATTTTAATCAAGTAAGCATCTATATAAAGACCGACGCTGACTTCATTTAGCACAATTCCTATTCCTCATTACTTAACGTTAAATTCAGAAATATAGATATAGTCGCAAGAGATATGAGGCTCTCGCCTATCCCTAAAACTCTAAACTAACGTTGCCTCGATAATCAATTTAGGTCATCTCAATATAGACCCTTAGATGGCGACAAGATTGAAAGATAGACTGTTATGGTTCTTCCGGCTTTATGCATTGAGATGAGTAACAGGATAAGCCTTATAGCAGCAATATTGGGGGTGTTAAGGTAGATTCACAATGTAAGGAAACTTGCGTGATGGAGGTTTTCCGAAGCACCGATATGTTCTTCGCAATATTTGGTACAAGATGCCTGCGATTTTGCGCAAGTTTCGGAACCTTATGAATGAAGCTTAACAGCGCATGATTCGGCGTCAGGTTGTTTTTGCTGACTTTTTCCTGACTCATTAATACCAAGTATTGTTTCAGGTAGGAAAATAGGACTGCGCTCGTTTCGCAGAAGGATATTTTATTAGTAACTTAACGACGAGGGTCAGCAATTTTTGTAAGTTAGCACTTGTAAAATGCAATTGGGAGCATGTTTTCATGACGCCCTGTTGAAGTTTAATGCGTCTCTTGGTTTTTTGCATAAATTCAAAATCATATACTACTACCTACCTGAGTGATTTTGGGTTTTTGGGGTTGCGTTAGTCTTACTTACCAAACATACCATAAACATAAAATATTAAGAATTAAAAATCGACGTTACAAAACTACATTAGGTACTTATTATAAATTGTTATGATAAAAAAACAACATTACTTTCTTTTTGGATTTTTCACACTTTCCACTTTGTGCACACGGCGATTGCATATTTCAGTAAAGTGTTTTTATTTTCCGTAAACGCTTTATATTTCCTTAAGCTAAGAGCCACTGACCTCGACTGTAAAAGACATTGCGTTTTATGACAAATAAAACTTAAGGATCCCTACCCTTTTGTAGACCTCTACAATTACGCACTCGACCCAGACGCCATAAAAGTGGCCAAAATTTGACGAATGTGCTAGAAATTGCTTAAATTACAATCTCATTGCATTAATTATGGCAGGCGGCGGACCTCGGAGGCCTTGAGAAGCTACGAAGGCAGATAATTAGATATTTTTAATTATCAAGGTACGATACGCAATTATTTTATTTAAATATGATTTGCTAGCGACGCATCCTGGCTTCACACGGGTGCAATGTAGATAACTAAAACGGTGCTGCCACAACTATCATCATAATTATTGCAATAAATTACAAAGGCTCCTTGACAAATTATATCCCTAAACCTTCCTCATGAATCGCTCTGTCTAGTTTTCGGTTTGTCACTGTCTAGAATGCACCGCAAGCAACTTGGCACAAAATCATTTTAGATATCACAGAAATCATGTGAAACGGGATACAGGTATAGGGTATCCAAATTAAGTATTAACATAAATAAATAAACACTGAGAAATAAATAATCACTTCCATACTGGTCTGGGAGCAAAGAAAAAACATAAAATGAAATCTTAGGAATCATGTTATAGGCAATGTGGCTAGCAACCCATCGCTGTTTTGATTCCCCTTTCCATCTATACGCCCACAATCATGCTAAGCGTGGCCTTTGGGTCTTGTTTCCATGGGCTCTGTCTACCCCGTAAGACGTGATTTGTGTATGTATATAAATAATCTGTACAGGGGATACCATGACGTCTTAATGCGATTCAATTCCGATTCAGTTTAGGTTCGCTCGCTGTCAGAAACCTGAACTGAGTCGGAATTGAATGGCATTAAGACATCATGGTAAGGCCCCGGTCATACTTTTCACTCGAGGTGCAACACGGTTCACTGTTAATACGATGAATTGGAGAGGGATTCTGTAAAGAATAGGCTGGGCAGCTACGGGGAACGTTGAAGAGTACATGCTATATTATAACACTAGCTTCTGCCCGCGACTTCGTCTGCGTAGAATTATACACAAAAACCTTCCTCTTGAATCACTCTATCTATTAAAAAAAACCGCTAATCCGTTATGTAGTTTTGAAGATATAAGCATACATAGGGACATAGGGACAGAGAAAGCGACTTTGTTTTATACTATGTAGTGATAGTGATAGTGAAGTGATGATGATTAACACTTTGGTGCGGTCACCGCCCTTCTTCATCGGCGTGTTATTCGGGTACATCTTCAACGAACAAACAATTGACCTTGCTACTCCGTTACTCACGTGCAAGATAACCAAGCCTGTGTGAAATATATATGTTTTTCATGCAATCCCTCCCTCCACTGCTGCCAATAAAACACACATAAATCCCACAAACTTAATTATCCCTTACACCACACAAACACTGACGCGTTTCGATCCCTCTACGTGATCATTATCAAAGTTTAATGAGCACAACTGTACATCTTGCATGTCTTCAGAGTAGAGAAGGTTAAGTTGTCACAGTGGTCCGCTCAACTGGTTCCTTTCGTTATGGCTGCGGAAGATCCTGGCGCGCGTCTCCTACGGGATCTTTCTTGTTCACATGACTATCGTTTTGGTTGCTATTATTCTTGTTCCTATTTTTGTACCTATGTATTTTTATATTTTAAACACTTGTGAATTGGATATGTATATTGTATATATATTTTTTTTTATGTGAATAGGAAGGCAAACGAGCAAGTGGGTCACCTGATGGTAAGTGATCACCACTGCCCATAGACACCCGCAACCCCGGGGGGATTGCAGATGCGTTGCCAACCTAGAGGACTAAGATGAAATGCCTCTTGTGCCCGTAATTTCCCCGGCTGTCTTACTCTCCACACCGGCACACTGCAGTGTAAGCTCTGCTACTTAGCGGCAGGATTAGCGAGTAAGATGGTGGTAGCGATCCGGACGGACCTTGCACAAGGCCCTGCCACCCGCGAATATACTCAATATGGTCCTATTAATGAAATCTGAGCACCACATATAGGTAAATGCATTGAACAGTTAAATTTCCCGATAACTAGCTTCGCGGTTGTACATTTAAACCGCCAAACCAATCAGTTGGTCAAACAGTAGCGTGTGTTATGTAAATGATGTGCTAATTTTCTGAATAACTAACTCAACATTAAATTATTCATAAAGCTGATCTGCCGAACGTCTAATCTACAAGATCGTGATAATTATACTAACTACGGCAGCGACTGAAGTAGAATCTAGAAGATTCGATCGAATAGCCTCGTAGTTAGAACCCGGCTATATAAGTAGATACGATGCCGGTTGGAGCAGATCCCCTTTCCACCTATACGCCCACAATCATGCTAAACGTGGCCTTTAGGTCTTGTTACCTTAAGCTCTGTCTACCCCGGAAGGGATAAAAACGTGATTTGTGTGTGTGTGTGTTTGTTGGAGCAGATGTTCGTATGACGAGTGTGTTATTGAAGAACAAATACATGAGGAATCTTTTATCATATCTGTGTATACGTTTAATATATACGTGTATTTGTAAACTTTGCTTAGTTTACGACTAGGTTCGAAGGTAAAATTGATTAACATTTTTTAATATTACTAATAGTAACTTAAGTCTGATGTGATTTTTTTTATTAGAATTTCGCACTCAAAGTGTGTCAGGGCGTAGTGTATAAGCACCAGTAGCTGCGGGCACTTGTGATCATAAAGGATACTAGAGGGAGATAGAATACCTCTTTTGCCTGTAATTTCACCAGCTATCCTATTCTCTTACGCTAGATCACATGCGCAAACACTAAACTGGATACAGCGAAGCTATAGGAGCTCACCTATTACATTACATTTATAATAAAACTTAATTACCTTGGCAAATGCATCAAATACTATAATAGTTTTATGTTGATCCAGAATTAAAATTTGTGTTTCTGACACCTTGACTTTTCCCGGCACTTCCTACAATTTTCCTTATAATTCAAACACACACAAAACCTCAATTAATTATAAACTTAAACCGTGAATCATTCTATCTATTGATGAAAACCACATGGAAATCCGCGAACAGACAGAGAGACGCGACGGAGGATTTCATTTTATAATATGTGTAGTGATGGGTATGGCCGTATCGTTAGCATAGTTTGCATAGTTTATGACAGACGGAGACGGATGATAAGAGAAAGGAGAGGCTTTAGCCCAGCAGTGGATACCAAATAGGCTATTTAAAAAAGCGATACTTACGTAAGCTGCCAATAAAACACTGCAATCTTTCAAAAACACGCAATATCACCAACTCGAAGTCATAAAACATGTGGGGACATAAAACTATGTGGCCACAATAAAGTGGGAATAAAATTGTGAATTTATTGTCGTACTGTTGAATAATGCATAGTGGAGTGACAGGAGACGAATACGTCCTTACTGCTGCTGGGTTATTTGAATAGAGGTGTGGTCTCAGGGAACCGATCTACATACGTATTGTTGCTCTTGTCTCGGCACTCTCGCTGAACCAACGAGTTTGGTGAACGAGTATACACGTAAAAAAAACTGCGAATGTGGCAATGACCATGTACTATTTTTTCCATTCAAAATACGGGGGCCTGACGTCTTAATGCGATTGAATTCCGACTCAGTTCAGGTTTTAGTTGTCATTTTTAGTATGGATCTGACAGCGGGTGAACCTAAACTGAATCGCTATTGGATCGCATTAAGACGTAATGGTAAGATTGCACTTCGGTCTTTGGAAGCCTTACGAAGCCGAAATCAGCTCAGAAGACCGATGTGCAACCTTTATAGCCGGGTACAGTAGTCGGTTTTGTAACCAGACGTCCATTTTTAACGGGCTTCGATCAGGAATTTATCAGAGGGTAGTGATACGAACAAAGTCTAACTTTTATTTTTTGTTGAGTACTTAAGACAGCTAATATTTTATTACACTTAGTTACATTTAATATCTTTATCTTCAAAGCTAATTTAGTCATAAAACAGTGCTCTAAATTTACTTGAGTACCTACTTAAATATTTATCTCATATCCATTTACGAACAAGACGCAGGCAATTCTTAGAAACTATCATCGAGTGTGATGTATTTCACAATTCACCGAATTTTCTAGGCTTTTTCGCTTAGCAGGCTGTTCGAGCTATTCCTACTCGACTATATAATGCAAAATAGAAAAGTAATGCCTAAACTCAAGATGGTAAGTCAAGTTTGCTTCAGTGTAAGCGATTCCATCGCATTCTGAAACCAAACTGAAACTGTAACAACGCCTGAACAGTATACCCGCTCTCCGCTGATTCCTGTGTGGGTGTAAAAGTCATATATCTATGTCTGTTGTCGATACATACGTGGATTGTTCTTGACTTCACTATATTTTTTATTTATTATTTTATTATAGCCTTTTTTACAATTTCATTTTTGTTGTTGTTGTTTTTCTTTTTTTTTCATTATTACTATTATTAAATTGTCGCGTAATTCGGCGTGCCTCATGGCATAGCCCTCCTCCGTGTATTGGAGGGTTTGGGCTATAGTTCCTACTACTAGTATAAAACAAACACTACACTATATTTTTTATTTATTATTTTATTATAGCCTTTTTTACAATTTCATTTTTGTTGTTGTTGTTTTTATTTTTTTTTCATTAATATTATTATTAAATTGTCGCGTAATTCGGTGTGCCTCATGGCATAGCCCTCCTCCGTGTATTGGAGGGTTTGGGCTATAGTTCCCACTACTAGCATAAAACAAACACTACGTAGTATAAAACAAAGTCGCTTTCCGCCGTCTCTCTGTCTGAGCATACATAGGTACCTATGCCTAGATCTTTAAAACTACGCAACAGATTTTGATGCGGTTTTTTTAATAGACAGGGTGATTCGAGAGGACGGCTTATATGTACATTTCTACGCAAACGAAATCGCGGGCAGAAGCTAATTATAATCGTGAGTGCTTATAATCAAGACAGTTTTAAATAATACATGATGTGAACGGTGAACATGAAATAAAACACCATTGAAATAACTCACGGAGTCAAAGGGGAAACCCTAATTGTGTTGTTTTAAACAATGCGGGAAATGACGTTTTACCGCCAACGTCATAAATAACCGGGTCTTATATTTTACAAATAACACATGGGCGATTATTCACATTTCCCGCCCGCCTGGTAAACCGTATTTTGTAAACGGCTTTTTTAAATATTTTGTTTCTTCTGCTAGCATGATTTTTTAAATATTTCTGTTGAAATTGGCTTGACGGTTCCTCTTAGATGAATGTTGTATGAATTCTAATTTACGTTATTAAGCAAGAGTAGACTATAACATAAACTTATTTATTCAATATACGCGACAAGAGTTTGATAGCGGAGGAAACGCTATTAGAACTACTTACCTTTCTATCAACTGACAAATAAGTCGCAAATTTTCAGTTTTCTCTGTCCCAGCCGCAGACGTGTAATATTAGTATTGGAGCAGCAATGTTAAATTGTAACTGCGGTTTACTCAATGCAAGTCCCACGTATACAATAAAATTATCTGCTCCAATTTTACCTTACAAGATTTTGGCAGTGAGTTAGAAAAATGCAAAACAATTGTTTCACAAAATAGATGAATTTATACATACATAAATTACGACTTTATCCCTTATAGCGTAGACATAGGTGGAAAGGGGAATCAAACTAGTGATTCGGCCCCTTGGGCGATATTGTCTATCGCATCCAGTGATATGCTCTAAAAAATAAGCGATCGCATAGTTTGCGTCGATATGGAAGCGAACGTATTAAAAACAAAATCTTGTGTTAAAATTAAAGCATAAAGTAAGCATCTAAAGTTTTACCTCTGAAGCGTGAGATGCCTGAGGTCTAATGAAGAAACTCCGGGGAAGGAAGCGAAGCTGTCACAAAGAAACCACATTTCAAAGGACTCTTTGAGACTATGTGAGAAGATAGGTATTCCATATAACTTTTGAGACCTAGTAGTTCAATGTTTATAAATAAGATGTTCATTAGAGAAAATGTGTGTTTTTATTTTGTAAGTAGGCCGCAAGGGGCACATTTACAAGTCTCATTTCCCCTTTTTTTAAGATACGGGAACCTTGGCTAGCTTCATGGGTCTAAACCTCGGAAGAAAAAATGTACCAAAAGGAACATAGCGAACAGGCATTGAGAAAAAAAAAGAAATATGATGGAATAGTTACAGAAATATACAGGGTCTCTGACTAAGATACTAACCTGGCATAATGTATTATCATGATTATCCATAATTATTGTATTTCAATGTTTGACATCATTTATTATCTTATTATTTGTTTGACATAATTATTCCTATATTCAGTTTAGCATTACATTGTACCTAATTTGATTTTCGTATGCCTAATGGGCTCATCATGGTCTTCGTACTGAAAACCCCATTTTTACAATCTGTTATTATTATTACCTGTATTTGTATTTATTTGTATTTGTAACCTAATTAAGCACGCAAGACCATAATTTTTAGTTAAAAAAAACGTTCTTCATTTTTTTTATTGATAATTGTTGTACTCTAATGTTTGAAATTTGAAATCAATCATCGATGTACCTATTTCACTTAATCTACTTAAATATAAGTGATTGCTAGTTGACGTAACGGGAGATAGACTCGAGAGACAATATTATTCCGAACTGGATCCCCCAAATCTAAAGCAAATTGATTTAATTGCCATTTAAATACCTAAATTGGTTTATTTTGTCTAAGTCCCAATTTGCGCGAATGTAAACATTCGCTGACTTCGTTTAAAATACCCATTTTGGTCTGCGAGTTTCTAATTAATATAATTAGTTATTCTGTATTGGAAAAAGCGTCTGGCAGTCTAAATTTTGATTTTAAATGAGTAGGTAAATTAACATTTGCCAGACTTAGCCAGAGCCTTTATTTACACGTTCGATAAATGTTAACTCGTAATTTATTCGCATGGCCACTGATTAACTCCCTTATTCATAAACGCTCTGTAGGTTTCTACTAACTTAGCAATCGTTTGTCCTTATCTGTGAAATGTAAATGTCAAAGTGACAGATAAGGACAAACGATTGCTAAGTTAGCAGAAGCCTACAGAGCGATTATGAATAAGGGTGTTAATTTTTGTTCATAAACGCTCACTTGTTTTTATTTGCACTATAGCACTTAAAAGTTTTTTATTGCCCTTGCTAGATATAGACATAACGTTTTACATTGGAAACTATGCCATTGGGATTGAGAGAGATTACTGAGTAGGTCAACAGCAACAGAAGTAGTCGCTAGGGTAATGAGAGGGTATGCACTGTGTACGTATTTTTCAGCTTTCTGTACATGTTCATTTTCTCTGAAGTAATAATCTTCGCACATTTACTTAACAAGCTATAGGTGATAAATAAGCCGTGAAATTGGATTGAAAAATCAGTGAAAATCTTCTTAGTCTCCTTTTATGGCCCACCGGTGATGAAGACGCCGTCCCCGCCGATTGATTTTGATTAAATTCTTCACTTTATCATTTTATCAACGAACATAAACTTTGAAATAGCGTGCGTTTTCTTTTGGCTTTATTATTACAAGGTTTTATTAAACGCGCAATGTTTGTTTTTAAGTTGGTTTAGGTCAAATCACGCATGTCGAATTTCACTAATTTTCTGTGGTCTGATTGACTTGAAATATCGCTGTGTAGTAAATTGGATGACTGTAAGTCAAAATCTTTTATTAAAAATGTAATTATTAATATGATTTATTGTAATAACATTTTTACTTGGCACCGAAACGTCATAGGCTGTATAGAAAGCTTTTACTTTATATCACCAAATGATACCGCAATTGTTAGTGAGCTGGAAGAAGTAAGTCCAAGTATGGTAAGTTCTTATCTGAAAGGGAAAGATAAGACTTGGGGGTATTTTCATATTCTAAATGAAAAAATAACTGCCCAGCCGAGTGAAATTCATGCTAAAGTAATAAAAAGGGAAATTTAGTTGGCGTGTATACACAATTTTCGAAGTGAGTAAAAAATATAAAAATCACGTCTTTATTCCTTACGGGGTAGACAGAGCCTAAGGTAACAAGACCTACAGGCCAGGCTTATGAGCGTATAGGTGGAAAGTGGAATCAAAAAAGTGATGGGTTGCTAGCCGCATCGCCTATGACATGATTCCTATGATTTTCGCCCATTCCCTCGATGGGCTTTTACCATATTCGCAGGAAGAGAAGCCACTGCTACATTCTATGTATTTTCTTTACTCCCAGACCAGCAGGGAAGTATGTAAGTAACTGATATACCGCTACAATATCCCCATTATATAACACAGGCTAATTTTGATCCCAATAAAGCACTAAGTTCCCGCGGGACGCAGGCTAAATTGCGGGAAACGGCTTGTACAAGAAAAATGCTTGTAAACAATGATCGGAATAAACGAAAAACATTGCTGAACACATAGCAGCCAAACGAAGTGATTAATTCTTCAATCGGCAATCATTTTTGTGCAACGGCATCGATACGATGGAAACAATTGCTTACACATTCCGTTACTTTCGCAATTAACAATCCAATATTTTTGTGCATAAAACACTATTGGCTTGGCATACAAGGAGGAGGGAGGGAGGGAGGAGGCCAATGCCATGAGGCACGCCGAATCATCACTATCACTACATAGTATAAAACAAAGTCGCTTTCTCTGTCCCCATGTCCTTATGTCCCTACGTCCCTATGTATGCTTATATCTTCAAAACTACACCACAGATTTTAATGCTGTTTTTTTAATAGATAGAGTGATTCAAGAGGAAGGTTTTTATGTATTTCTACGCAGACGAAGTCGCGGACAGAAGCTACTTACGCGATAATTTACAAAAATATAAAAGATAAAAAAATAACACAATGTACTGAAATTGTTATTACGAAACGGATTAAAAGGGGCTATATATAATATATTGGCGTAGAAAAATCACATCCGATCACAATCTTCTTTAAGATTTTAAACATTTTAATACTTAACGAATCGTCGTGCCACTATTCTCCGTTAAAGTAAATCATTTTCATTATTTTAATAAGTGCGGGATACTTAAATGCTCGTGCGATAATAAAGAACCACCTTGAAGCCATTCCGAATAGAATCTCGCGTTAATTCTCATTTCCAGACAATTTCACTTACCTCTCCACTGCATTCGTTACACTAAATGCAGTAAAGAACACCGAAATGCACTTCCCCTCGTATTTAATTTAAAAATGCCCGGGACCGGCGGAATTTACATAGAAACGTAAGTTTTGTAAGATAAAGTGGAATTTCCTGGACGGGTCATATTGTATGATTCCAATTTCAGATAAAGCCTCCTTTTATGCATACGCGCTGATCGGCCAATTAAGTTGGGACTAAAACTGACGTCAGACCCTTAATTGGACATTATCAGAACCATGGAAGTTGTCCTCGCTCCAGGGCAGGCCCTAAATTAGGGGAATTTATAACGTTTGTCTTTAGCCGACGTGAGGAAATAGGCCACGCATTTATCTAATGAGCTTTATTTGCGCTATCATCATCGCCTATAATTCACTTAGAGGACTTTTTCTTTGCCTAAAACAATTCGCAACTTTAGCGAAAGGCGTACTGTTAAATCACGTGTTACTTTCCCGAGTAGATATGGACTATCACTACTTCGCGATCACACATGCAACCTAATGCATTGTACGGGCTATTTATAAAATCAAATATCCTAAGTACCAAATTCCTAAAGACAGAATATCAAAAATCAATATTTCTAATGTACGAAATTCTTAAAGATGCATCCTCGGTTAATAAACCTATTTTTAAAATGTCTAAAGTACGACATTTTTCCTACGTCCAGCTGACCTAATTTTAAAATGTATAAATTGCGAATTTTCTAACGACATTTGCCTTATGTTTAGCTGACCGTTTATTTTATCAAAATCCTGAAATATTTACGGTTTTAGAAAAAAAAACGAAATTTGCCAAATGATTACATTCTGAAAACGTGGTTCAACTACAGTTTATCGAACTGGTTTTCGACGGGGTTCCGCCTTTATTCTGGGTATTTTGCCCTTCGGGCAACTCAAGATACCTAACTAACCTACCTATTTTTGTATTAAAATGTTATTGCGTGTTTCAAAATAATGGCATCTTATTTTTTTCGCGTTCGACAAATTAGTTGGACGACGGGTCGGTAGCTGTTTTTCTATCAAATATGGTTAACCTCTTCGAACAATTGTCATTAGGCTTTTTGAACGTAGCTATTTTGAGCATTAGACATATTGACTTTCAAAGAATTGTCATTAGGCATTTTGAACAAAGGAATATTGATTTTTGAAAATGAGATCGTTGCAATAAAAGTGTATTAGGTGTAAAAGTGTAACATTCATCTTTAGGAATTTCGTACATCAGAAATTAATTATGTTTTTCGATGTTCTGTCTTTAGGATATTTGATTTTAGAAATAATGCTTCATAACCATTGTACGATACCCACATGTTTTCGTGCAAAAACTCGAAGGTTATTTTTCTAGTTTTTGGAACTTCACTATCACTACATAGTATAAAACAAAGTCGCTTTTTCTGTCCCCAAGTCCGTTTGTATGCCTATATCTTCAAAACTACACAACGGATTTTGATGCGGGTTTTTTTAATAGATAGAGTGATTCAAGAGGAAGGTTTATATGTATAATACATGCATAATATACCGTGCGAAGCCGGGGCGGGTCGCTAGTTTACAATAAAATTTAATTCGACACTGTGTCAAATGTTGATTTATGTGGAAGTCGTAGATGAAATTTGTATGAAAATACATGTTTCGCATTGACGTAGCTAGGAGATAATAGGTTTCAGTAGGTACATAAAAATCGAATCGAGGTCTAATCCCTTTCCCTCCCACTTCTGATGCTCAATAAAATATTCTTCTTCTTCTTCTTATTTGTGGCGTATCAAGTCGTTATAGCGACGACAACTTCGACAATGTCAAAGTAACAAAAATATAATTAAAAAAATCTTGTGACAAAATGTCGGCAACGTTGTACGTAATGGTCAAAGACCCCCCTCCCCCCCTGTCGGGCTCTTAGCCAACGACAATGATATCCCTCAGAAACTGCCAGGAAATCATTAGCCGATGCCCAGGGAGCACTGCTCTTCCCCCGGACGGATCCAAAAACCAACCGCAGCTCTTGACCACACTTGGAGGTAACCCGACTCGCACCCCCCCCCCCCCCCCCGTTATTTTTGCTCCTCATTGTATTTTCTACCTAATGCGGGTACGAGTGGTGACACTTAACTGATTTACGTTACTACCGTCCACTATTCCTGAGACAAAACTTCTTACGCACGCACTGGGTACAGTTTCTCTGAAAGAAAATTATCAGCAATGGAGTATTAAATTACTTAGCTACCGCTAGGGATGGTCCTGGTAAAATTTTCGAGCTTCCAGTAAATTAGCGCCTCCCCATTGTTTCCTAAGGGACCGTGCTTCCTAAAAGCTGACTAGAGGCAACATTTTGGCCTCTTTATTGCTCGCGGAATCACTGCTACATGTTGAGTATATTCCAGATTTTATTTGAGAGAGTTCGTGATCTTGTTTGTGTTTTGCACGTTGCCTTGAAACTTGCAATAAATTTGGAACTACTCGCTGAACTTTTGACTTCAGTTCCCGTTGATACTCTATCACAGAATAAGGTAATAGTAATACTTAGTAACGCCGATCCAAGTAAGTGCTTTAAGAAGACTTTACAAATCATGTCACTTTACTGTTTTACGTTACCATTTTTTGAACAGTTGCTACATCACAAAAAAACATTAAAACTCTTTATTGTACATAAAACACAAGAAAAAGATGACTTGCATTGTCTTCCGTCCTACATATGTGTACCAAAACTCGAGTCAATCGAACCAACCGTTGAAGAGTTCCCTCCTGCGGAGACGATCCTGGCCGGAGCACTAGAATTTTACTACCAGATTATTGTATTTCCATTTGACATACACAAGTATGCAAAATTTCAGCTCAATCGGATGATCTACCTCAAAATTGAGTTGCAAGATTCCACCCGGACACACGTACATACTAACATACTACACACATACATTGCAAGCTAAATAAAAGCTTGTAATAATAATAAAAAATGTTGTACTAAAATGAAGCCAACTCCAGCCATAGCCGCGTGGTCTTTAAAACAGACATTACATGGTTAAAGTCAGCACTTTACATTTTAATTAAAATAATTATCTCGGAAACATGTTATCCTTAGTGACGTGGACGGCTACTTGACCGACGGACGGATATTAAAGTTTTGATGAGAACCAAAATAAATTACTCGACGTTCGCGGGTTAAATTGTGTATTCAAAACTTTGGAATGCCGTATTTAGTTCACGGATTATAAGCTTATGCTCGTCATAGCAGGAATAAAGTGGAACGAACGAGGAAATTCCTCTCTTCGAAAAAGCATGACATTCAAATTCATATCTCTAGCAGCGCCGTGCTTCAGTTTAAATTGAGTTTTTAGATTGTGAACAAACGTCAGCTTAGGTCAAGCCTTACAATTAAAAAAGCCATTTTCTGGTGCCATACAATTTCTTGTTTTATTATGTTTGATCTGTTGAACGAAGCGGAGAAACAATTGACGTTGAAACAAACAAATCCCCACGCTCATTTTTAGGGTTCGTACCTTAGAAGTATGAAACGGAATCGTGATCATTCTCTGGGATTCTTCTAGATTTCAGGATTTTTTATGGTTGACAATGTTTCCATGGATTGGTCGAGTTCTCTCTACTATGTAGGTACGGTATACGGCGTCTAAGCGGTGACTTAATATTGAGTTCAAAATGACAATGAAGAACTTTTACGGGAGTATTCAGATAAACTAATCTTGCTGCTGCTTCGTGTTTATTGGTGTTGAGTATGATATCTTAAAATTGAAGATGCTGAGGCTTGGAAAATGGTGTTGATATTCCGACTGTGTTCAAAAACATTTTAATTTCGACGTTAGTCAATATCAACGTCATTCTACGATAAATCCTGAGACTACGAGGGACAATGCGCCAAGTATTTTTTGGATAATATGTTCAGGCATAAGTTTAAGTCTTTGAATGGCGCTGTTTGTAGCGGAATTTCAATCAGCTCAAATGGGGAAATGTAGAGGTTATCTCCTGACGACCTGATGTTCATCTGACGAAACCTGTGCCGTAGATCTGATCTCTATTATCGTTTGTTTTTTAATAAGTAGGCACATTGAATGTTACAAAGAAATACGTATGTATAAAGGAACTTAATAATGTTTTTTGATAGGTGCTATCAAATGGATCAAAAAATTTGACTTCTTCATTTTTTATGTTTACTTTTACGGTTTTACCGTAAGAAATTAATTAATGCTTTTTGAAATACATGACTCTTAGTGTGCGAGTCGGACTTGCACTTGGCCGCCTTTTTTAACCGTTCACTCTTTTATTGCTGGCTTGAAAATAAATTGTTTCGTTGCTAGGTATACCCGAAAATATCGTTGTCGAACTTTATTTAGAGCTAGATGACAGAGGGAACTTGTTATTCGACCTTATAGATAGACAAAGGATAAAAGCTAAGTTGATTAAAGTCAGAGCTAAGATTTAAAAGGATTAGAATATTTTATTCAGTTCCAATTTCGACTTGGTAACGGCAACTTTACTGTAAACAGATACTTTGTGTTCGTATCCGAATAGAACCCAGGTCATCGACATTCCGTTTGGCTTGTACCAAACGTAAAACCCGAGCGAAGTTTTTGGCAAATTGATCGTGTTACTTGAATTGTGATTTGTTTGTTTTTTATTATAAAAATTGCATTCATTATTTCAAATGTTTCCCCAGAAATCGCTTAAATTTACTCGGAATGCTCGTAATTTTTATTAATTACCATCTGCAGCACAAACCTGGTGAAACAAAGCAATAAGGAATAATAAGTAGCTATCTTTAGGTCGTAATTAATATTCTCACTGGGGTCTGACAATCCCCGGGGAATTTGCTCAGTATTCCGTGGACATAAGACAATTGTTTACATTATTTAAAATTTGTTACTAATACCGTCTGGGAGAAAAGAAAAAACGTAGAAGGTAACAGTTGCTTCTCTTTCCTTGGAAATGGCATTAGCTCATCGAGGGACGGCGAAAATCTTGGGAATCATTATAGGCGATGCGGCTATCAACCCATCTCTTTTTTAATTGTCTTTCCTTAAGAGATATAGACGTGATATGTGTGTTTGAGTGTGTGTATCATGTTTTAACAGCTGTCGCTTATTTTCATCATTCCACCTTAGAAGTCATACTAAGCATAAGTTAGTCGCGTGTATAAATTAGTAACTTTCAAGTAACTCAAGTTAATTTACCTCGTAAGTGCCACGATATGACGTCTACGAAGTTCCATTTTCATAACTCCGTAAACTTCTACATGGTTTTCCAAGTTGCGTCATTGTGTTTAGTTAGTTAATCTAAGTGTTCGTGGGATAGTATGCAGTGATGATATTTGTATTTGAAGTGAAAGTGCACTTAGTTTTGAAACTTATTCGGTCAAGTAATGCATGTATGTATAACTCTTTATTGTACATAAAACACATTCAATTTTACAGGTAATGAGAAAAACAGATGTACTAAGGCGAACTTATCCCTTAAAGGGGTCGCTTCCAGCTAACCTTCGAACGATTGACAGGACAACAGAAACCAGAGTATAGAGAGTAGACATACTAAAAAGCTTAGACCAAAGACCCTAACTTAACCTAAACAAATAAAGCATTAAAATAATAATAATAAAAATACACCTACACAACAATACACCCTAATACATATAAAAAATACGATAAACTAATATATGTCAGAAGTATACTACACATAAAATACATAAATATACACACACAAAACATACTAAGTCCACTTAAGAAGATTCATCAAGCCAATACTTCTTCAGGCGATTTCGCAGCGCGACAACCGACTGAGACTGTCTGATCTCAACAGGTAAACGATTCGACAGTCTAACAGCATGTGCGGAAAAGGACTTGGAGTAGGTTTTGGATTTGGAGACAGGGAACGCGAGAGATAGATTACTACTCGACCGCAACCGATTCTCGGAACCAACGGCCAAGTACCTAAATCTATCTGAAAGGTAGGTTGGTAGTAATATGTTTGTTACATAAGATGCGACGAGTTGCGCAGCAATTGAATTATTGTAAATATTTTTTTAATAGAGAAACGCTCTTGACATAGTTTTACTTGTATATTTATAAAAAAAAAATACTTTTCATTACGAAGTTGCTAACAGCGTGCAACAAAGAACAAGAAACGGGATGTAATAATTAGTATAAACCTCTTCTTCTTTTTTTTTAATATTGCCCCATCGACCGATGCGATGATTTCGCCAATGTCAAAGTAATAAATACAGTATTCAAAAATCTTGTGACAAAAATGTCGGCAACGTTATACGGTAGAACACGGTCAAAAGACCCCCTCCCCCCTGTCGGGCTCTTAGCCAACGGATAATGATATCCTTCGAAGACCGTCAGGAAATCGTTAACCGATGCCCAGGATGCACCGGTCCAAGCTTTACTCTTCATTATATATTTTTTTGTGTTATAAAGATGCAAATGACTGGAATTAAAATTATTTCATTTCATTCGATTTCAATTGGCTGTGAAAAACTTACTCTTTTGCGATCATCCAACTTGTTTTGTCAAATGGGTAGGTAAGGGGCCGTCCATTAATCATGTGATGTTTTTTAGCACTTTTAAACCCCCCCCCCTTGGTGATACGGGGTGAGGTTTAAAACTATCCCCATTCAAAATCACGTGTATTTTTAGTACCTACCTACAAAGAATTTTAAAGTTTTTAGAATATTAGATTTTAGAATATTAGAATTTTAGAATATTAATGTTATAGATGGTAAAAGCCCATCGAGGGAATGGGCGTAATTCTTAGGAATTATGTTATAGGCGATGCGGCTAGCAACCCATCACTATTTTGATTCCTTTTCCACCTTGACGCCCACAATCTTGCTAAACGTGGTCTTGTTGCCTTAGGCTCTGTCTACCCCGTAAGGTATAAAGACGTGATTTGTGTATGTATGTGTGGGTATTAGAATATTATTTATCTGGTATAAAAGTATACCTAATCTAATTTTATTCTAGAAAATTAAGGAACATTTTTCGGTTTAAAAATCGCGCGTTTGACGAATAAATAAATACACGTGACATCTTACTACACCCCCCCGTCCCTCTTGTGATATTTCGTGATTTTTGCCGAACCCCTCCCCCCCTTTCGGAGCCTCACGTGGCTAATGGACGGCCCCTAAGTGAAATGTAGCGAGTCGCGACAATGAGCAAAACGGTTGGCTACATACCGTTTGGTGTGAATTGAACCATTACTGGTACTGGTGCGAAGTCGTGGATCTCTCAAAGGGAATCCATGATGCAGTGTCGGAGGTTGTGCCCCGATTCTCATTACGGAAAGGGAGCGTTCCAAAATTGTCCGGGTTGAGCTTTGCCTGTGAATTGTAAATTAACATTGTTCAATTAGTCATTGTTCCATCACTGTCTTGTTGCAGACTCTGAAAGGATATCTGAAATGATGGCGGATTTTGTTAGTGTTTTGGAAAAGGTGGGTTTATTTGGTAAATCTTTTTCTGTTTTGCTTGTTTAATTGTATTGTTGTACTCTTTGCCGAGGTCCGTATTTCCGGGACGCTATAATCTGGACATCTTAAAGGCCAAAGTGAACAGACACCTTCTAGGCAAACGTGTACCATCTTAGGTCTCATCTTTGCCTTCCATCAAGCGAGATTGAAGTGAAACGTAAGCCTATTTTATGTAAAAAAAGAATGTATGTATGTATAAGTATTTATTGTTAGTAAAAAGTGACATCAGACCTTTATACTGTTACTGAACGAAGCTTGGCGGCGCTTATTTTGTTACTTCGGGAAATTCCGAGGCCATATATCATGCAAGATGGCCGCGCTCGCATTGACTAGTACCTGCTTTTATTTCATGAAGTTAACTCGCCTCTCTTTTTGTTTTAGAAGATTAAAAAACTGATCACGCAATCAATGCAACCACTATGCAAACAATAAACAAAACTCCATGCCATACGCGTGTTTCACCACTTTCACCTCTTTCCAAGGGTCTTCGACTAGCTGTTGGAGAGTCAACAACAACTGCTGAGGATGTCTCAGAAAAGGATAGGGATGAAAGAGATAGGGTTATTTCGATTATGTTATTAAAATTTAACGTAATGTGGTTCAGTATTGCCGAAAGAAGGCGTGAAATAAGTCTTTTTTCTTTTTTCATTTCGTTTTTTTTTTTTTTTTTTATAAAAGCAATTGAAGTGATAATACACGATTTTTTTTACAAGGTTCTACGAGTATTAACCATACTTAATCACTATTTCTATCAAAATTAAACTTTTTACATTCCCCAATACCGGGCCAGATAATATGAAATCCTGAATTAATCATACTGATGAAAATGAAAACTCAAAATGGTGAACTTTTGCGTTTCAAATAACAGGAAACCGTGTTGAGTATTACAATTACCTTCGACTAATTGATCATTATTTGTCAGAGTGTTTGATTGAACGGCTAATTAAGCGAATCATTTGCATTGTTGGTTAAACGTTTGCGTCAAATTTAATGCGTTTATTTTTGCAAAATTTGCTAAAATAATAAAACGAAGCATCTTTTTAGATTACATTTTACGTAGGTATTTTTACAGTATAAACATTACCATTATCTACTTATTTTTAGGCCGTGTTGCAGGAACGAGTCATAAGTCGTATGTCAAATTATAGTACTTACTGTTAAATTTTAAACCAGATTTAGTGACTTAATTTTTTATGCAAGATGAAAAGATAGTTGGAAAAGCCCAATATTTTGTAAATTAAAGTTTTTTATCGATCTATGAAGCTATGATAACAAAATATACTAAAGTTAGCAATAATTACCATCACAAAAATAATGCGTGTATATCCCTGTAAGTGTGAAAGGGAAAGAGCTAGTCGTTAGTACACCTAGTGACCACGTATTTCAATGTTATTCGAATGATTGATGAAGAATGACAAGTGAATGATGCCATTGTGGAACAGGAAATAATTATTTCATGGAAGTCATTCTTTGCTCGTTAGCTAACCATTCAGTTATTTATTATTCATTTTTACTTCACACAATAGGGATTGTAAATAATTAATCAATTTTTCGAGGGTGTTGATTGTTTTTCTTTGTTTAAGGGCTTTTTGGTAAAGAATGTTATTATAACGAGCTTTCCAGGATAGTCATTTGTTTTGGCTAAATCATGTGAAATTTCTAAACGACACTGAAATTTAGAACACAGAAAAATCCGAAAAGTAAAGCTATGGCTGGGAATCGAACCCGGATCCTCGTCATTCCGTGACGCGTTCGATACCCCTACACAACCCATAGCAGGTGGCAGGTACTAAATAATGTGGTTATTTCAGAATGTTATTTGGGATCAACTGCGTTCACAAACGTTTGCTAAGCTTAAACTTGTTCACTGATTTGTTTTTTCTAAACATAATTTACATACATACATACATAAATGACGTCTTTATCCTTTACAGAGTAGACAGAGCCTTTTTTTTATGGTGTGGAAAATGCGCCTTATGCATCCGGCCCGGTACGGGAATACCAGGGGTATCTGGGGCTCTCCCGAGGCGTCAGGCATACCCAGTAAAAAACACACGGATTCCCAAACTTGGCACTATTGTAGGACACCACGGGAGAACTTTCGTGAACCGCGATGCCCTACGGGCCCACCCCGGGATGGGGCTACCTCCCTGCGACACCTGTGCAATGCAGGATTGGGAACTCCCGCCCTGCCCCGCAGGTGCCGCTGGAGACTAGACAGAGCCTAAGGTAACAAGACCTAAAGGCTACGCATGATTTTAGGCGTGTACGTGGAAAAGGGACTACATAGAACATGATTCCAACGATTTTCGAAGATTCCCGATGGGCTTTTACAGTCTACGATTCTCGTAATGTATATGAACTACAAACAAACTCCATTTACTACCCATGAAAATATCAGTCTCACAAATATAAGACATGATGACACCGTGGTTTTATGGGGGTCGGGCTGACCCCACAACTGTTAGCGGTTAGAGTCATGTAACTGCGTTCAGGGAATAACCCCACTAATGCCTGCCGGGATTGATGTAGGGGTAAATTTAACAATTCGCTCTGCCGTAACAACAAAACACGTAAAGGTTCATGCGTCTAAAGAGCCCAAGAATTAGTTTGAATATTCGTTTGGTACAAAGGCTGAGAATGGCTCGTCAGAACCTGAACGAGATCAAAATGTGACTTTTGTTCTGTCAGGGTATTTATCTGAATATTTAAAACAGATTCGATAGTATAATAAAACACACTCGCCTTGTTAACATGAATATAATTATTTCAACATGAAACTACCGTGAGACTCAATCATAATTACACGTAAACGGATAACTCACGTGTAAAAAGTCGAGTGATGCTTGACATGTTTCAGACTATTTCGTAGTCCTTCTTCCTGGAGCGCTCGCCCCGGCGGCAGCGAAACGAACACTGCTGCAAACAGAGCGCTGGCGCGCAGTACCATACCATATTTAATCGCAAATAAGGATTACTTACTTACTTACCTACTTATTCATTAATAATTGCCCTATAATAGCTATTATAGCAACTCGTGAGCTACTGAGGCAATTAGCTCACACTTTCCTAGTAGCCTAATCCTAGTAACCTACTAGGAAATATTGTTACCAAGTTAGCCAATCTAAGTTAAAGCAAGCGACGTTAGGGTTTATTAAAGTTTATCCTTGGGTAGAAGCTAATTACACACTTGCTCTTTCGTATAAAAGACCATAACATTCTAAGAGAGGTAACGGTGACTAATAGTAGTTTGTTCAACAAGGGAGTATAAGAAGCCACAATGATACGAGATGTTTAGCCACCCGAGCTCATTCAATCAATTCCAGAACCACAAACCTTGAGGAAGCCGGCTTCGACTAACGCTGTTGTTGTTATTTGCACTTATTAATTAGCACAAAACACTATATACATCAATTTATTTCTCAATACATAAATAAGTTCCGAATAAAAAACCTGAATAGCCGTGCACCAACAATTTTCAAGAACAACAACTGACAGCCCTTTTCATTCGGCGCCGCGGCGCGCGGCAATGGACTAGCGCCAGTCAGCCACCAACAACCAAAAAGATTGAAACTCTAAAAAAATATTACTATCCAAAACACTTGCACAATATTCAAATGGAAAAAAAATATTCTGCGTTTTTCGTTTTTTTTTTTTTGTAAAGTGAAGTTTTGAATTCTTGCATATTTAGCCAACAGAATCAAAACTTAAAACTATTTTAAAACTAATTGGACCATGCATAATAAAATTAATTCATCCTTAATATAATTAAAATACATTATTCGTAATCATGAATCGTGTGTCACGAAAATATTTTTGCATAGTAGTCATTTTGAGGTTATGTTCACCCCCTAAAATTTGTCTATACTTACACAATAAAAAACACTGCGACTGGCTGTTTAGGGGTTTCCAAAAAAAAAACTTTAATCCCTAGAGCTTTAGTCCGGATATGCAGAGACTAAAGTAACATTTTAAGAGCATGAGAAGTGAAAACATCTTTTTTAGGTAAATTTAGACTCGGGTAGAAGTGTAGGTATCCAGAAGGATCTCTAGCTTCAAAATAAGATAAGATAACTACCTTTTAAATAGATTATTGTTAACAAATCGAATAAAAACAAATGAACCTCAATAGAACTTGTATAGCCAACCATCAAGAGCGCGATGACATTTTAGTATCAGATTATGTTAAAATGACCACGAGGACAGAAAAATAAAAGATGCTGTTGGTGAGCTAAAAATAAAAGTAGGTCACCCGATCTGAATAAATTTTAATTATAATGAATTCACCACACCCGTGATTGACTTAATAGAAACAAATAACGTGAAGTTTTATAGATTCAGGAGGCAAGGGAATATTGTTCCCAAAAACATTTTTGTTGACTTTACTTGCATTTGTTTTTGTTATTCATCCTGCATTAGGCGTACTAAATTTTAAAGCAATCTGACCACTAAAAGTAGGTCAAATTGGACTTGCAAGATTTGACCCAAACAAAACAGGGGAATTTAATAAAAAACTTTTAACAAAGCAAAGGACTGCATAAGCAAGCAAATACTGGAAAACTTACGAAAAATACTACCCCCCTATAACATTGAGCTTAGTGGTACGAAAAAGTAAGAAATTGAAATAAAACTATGACGTCTAAATGCGATTCAATTCCGACTCAGTTCAGGTTTTAGCTGTCATTTTTAGTATGGATCTGACAGCGAGCGAATTTAAACTGAATCGGAATTGAATCGCGTTAAGACGTCATGGTAAGGCCCCTGATCACGGCTTTCGACGATAGCTACATTTGACTAGTGAGAAGAAATTTCAATCACCACCAAGTTGACACCAAGTTGACGAGCGTGTATGAAGAGATTGATGGATGTGCATGAACCGAAAGAGGTATCAGTCTGACTACCCCGTGAGAGAGACGTTACGGTAAAAGAAAGAAAGGAAGAAAGGAAGAACACATTCATTCCTTTTTGCAAGACACACAAATATAAGATAACTAGCTGACCCGGCGAACTTTGTTCCGCCTTAAATTTGAAAAATTCCTTTGTAAATGCATCTTTATACTAATCAAGGAATAATGTGTAGGCATGCTAAATTTAATGTCTGTAGCTTTATTAGTACAATATTTCGGAATTTTCCAATCCTGTGGGAAAATCGGGATAAAAAGTATCCTATGTCCGTCTCCTGGTTCTAAGCTGTCTCCCTACCAATTTTCAGCCAAATCGGTTCAGCCGTTCTCGAGTTATAAATAGTGTAACTAACACGACTTTCTTTTATAGATATACACAAATTTATAGAGAATAAACAAGGTAAAACAAAAAAAACATAGACATGAAAAATAGATCATCCCCGTTGTGTGTCTTCGTAAAAGTGTAACGGTCGCTGGATCAGCATTACGCTGAGGTGTTAGACACCTGCAGCACTGATTTTCACACACACATAGATATGAGTATGTATGTACTAAATTGTCTCCTTCACTGCGCATGACTCCAAATGTGTAAAACAGCGCATCCCATATCCAGTAATTGGAGCAGCACCATAAGAGTTAGATAAGAAAAATAATGACTTCAGACCAATTTAGTTTCACGATTGTCTAATACAACGAAAAGCTAATCTTTGTCGCGGTGAACACTGATAGCATGGTCGTTACCATATTTTACCCTCGGAGATAAGCAAAGGCTTGCTATTAGGCTTCAATTAATTATTAGCCACGAAATCCTGTTGGAATTATTCGAGTATTTTTGTTTTATTCAAGAGGGTTGTGGTAATGAGGAACCTTCTTCAATAGAGTCGCAGAATAGTATAGTCTGAATGTTTTGTATGCGGCGTCTCGTGATCCAAATTGAATGAATTGCTCGTAGATGTTGGTAGTGACGAGCATCCCAATAAGAAAACTTGATGTTTTTAATTGAAATTTCCTTTAACTGATTTAATTTTCGGTTTAATATTTTGATTAGTTTTATTTTTGTGGTGTTTAGACTGATTATTTAATTATTTAATATTATTTTGTTGATTGATAATCCTTTTGTGAATTTGATACAGGTGTAGTGCATAAAGTTTTCCCATGACATTTCGTTGAATCCCATGTGGTTTTCGACTTTAACAACGTTCTTACTTATAAAAAAATCTGATCACTCTATTGTATACACAACTTTAATAAAATATTCAACAGAACGTCATGGGAAAACTTTATTCACTACAACCTGTAATTTCGACATAAAAGATTACAAAATTGATTTGTCTTTGTTTGTGACTTTGACATTTGGCTTTGATAGACTTTTTGTGTGAATTACATCAAGTTATTTTAACAATAACTTTGATCGTAATAGACGATTTTAACGTATATTTGATAGAAAACTTATGAGAAATAAGGACAAAATCGTCAGTTATTGTTCAACTCACACTACCTAATTTTGTCCGGAACATTACAGCTTTAATTTGCTATTTTACTTTTTATGAATAAACAGGATGCTTATTAAGTGTTTTTAACAGTAAAAGCAGTGTTTAAACATTAAAGTCCTCTGTCAACCGACCTGCCGTTACTGGCTTAATTACAAACCCGTCCTTGGTTTGCAGCTAAATTAAATATTTTAGCTTTACTCCAGAATCAACACTTTCCTTAAAAGTTAATGTATTCATCAATGAAAACTGGAATAATTTCGTTTAGAAATTCTGAAATTAGGAGAGTTTGGATATTAAATTACGTATCGGATGAAAAATATTAATTAAAGGAAAAATACTTATATTCTTTTTTTTGGTTGCGTCTTTAGCTATCATTTTCACTTTATGATTTAACTCAGACATACACATAGAAAACCTTTGATGCCAAGCCCCAGTTGGACTGGTCCATGAGAGGGGTCACTCGCGCTACCAGTACGTATTTTTTGTAAATCGTTCGCTAACCTATATAGTGCAACGTACCAATTGTGATCACTAAGTTCTAAGGACAATAAGTTTTTCGTTTTCTGATTTATACAGTCGAATAAATGAAAATTGATACCGTGGTCAAGTACTTATCCAAAAACGTGACAAACGCAAGAAAGTGAGACCTCATTTAACTGCTGCTCTTTATTGGATTCCACAAAATTACCGCGAACCAATAAACAGTCTATAATTGAGTGTACTTCGAAGGTTTACGAACCAGTGGTCAATGACCCCAAAAAATACAAGTCTGGGGAGCAAAATGACACAAAGACTTCAGTCAGGGGTAATGGTGCAGCACTATCGTATCGAGTACTGTGGCGGAATAGCTGGAACAAGAAGTCTTTTGTTTTCAGCATTATATGTATACAGAATTAATATTCAGGACGGTCTCTGAGACCACTGTCTGCCGCAATCTTTGTTTAGTAGCTTTCCACTCAATAGAGGGGATAATAAAATATTAGTTTTTGTTAGGTTATAATTTTATCGCTGTGTGTGTCGGATTGTGGCACCGTGTTATTTGAAAGCAGGTTAAGTAGCGGTGGTTCCTCACCATATAAAAAAAAATAAGAGTAGCCGTTTTTAAGGCTCACTTTTTTGCGCTGGGGGCTTTTAATTTAAAATTTTGAATTATGATTGCCTATTACAGGCTTTAAGTCCACGTTAATCATCGATTTATAAGTTCAGAGGTCACTCCTCTAGAACAAATAAAAGCAGAACTGATAATACAATACTAATCCTCAGACTGATACAAAACTAAGACAGAATTCTGCAAATAGCGAAATGAGGTCGATTTATTCGTGCGTAATAGTCAATTGCCGCGTGAACTATTTACATACGCCTAGTGCAACCGAACTTTACTGCATGCAAAGTTGTATAAAAAATTACCCATTTTTTTTGCTCTCCAGTGTAGTTGAGTTTTGCACAGGTGCACAATACAATACAATACAATACAATACCATGCCTTTTATAAAACGCCACGTAATAAACAACTCACAAGGCCTAGTTCTAAGCTGCCTCAGTTTTCCGTTTGCCGAAATCCGTGTTGACTTTTCATTTTGTTCTGAGCTATGATCATGTAATTCTATTATGGCACGTAGCGCTTTTTTACGCTAGCATACTCCGAAACGTAGCCTTAGCAAACTTATTATGTGTCAAATAAAATACAGTAACAGCGTCTGGCAGTCGCTCGCCTGTGAAACGCTCTTCACCTTTTGTTAGCGTTGTTCCTCCTTACACCGTCCGCGTTCCCACTACCACCAAAATCCGATAAATATGTTTATTAAAGTCAAATGAGAAAGGCCAGTCAGGCATTTATTTATTTCGTAAGCAATACAATTGTTGTGTTTGAATTGCAATACATTAATAATCATTAGAACCATTGAATTCAAGAATTTCAAAAACAATCCAAATAGCAAAAATACCATAGCATGAAAGAGACAGAATAATGTAAGTTAAATGGGTACTTAACAATGTCAAAAACATTAAATAATTGAAATATCTACTTTTCAATAAGTTATATTCAATTAAGTGCACCCTCGAAATATTTTATTAATGCTGTAGAAACCCTTTTCAGCAAGAAAGCCTTTAACTTATTTTTAAAAACATTGTGTGCGGTAATGCTCTTAAGATCTATCGGCAATCGATTGAAGGCTTTAATTGCTTGGTAGCGACTACTCTAATGTGCAATTTTCAGTTTCGGCACAATAATAATCGGAGGTCTTTCTCGCTAAGCGGATTCGTCTTCCATTGTTTCATACTTTCCCAGATTTTTCACCACATTTGAAACAAATACCAATATGTACACGGTCATCAGTATACTCAGTCGAGTAAAGTGTTCCCTGCGTGATATCCACGACTGTATACGTGCCAATACTCTTATTTCTCTATTCTTTGTATGGTGAACGCAGTTTTGATGTTATATTCGTAACTAAAAAGGCCGAATATAAATGTTTAAGAATGTAATATTTGTAGTCTGGTGTAGCACGAACCTACTTTTTATCTCGGAAAGTACCGTGCGATAGCAATAAGCGAATTTTTCGCTAACAAAGCCGCGGGCATCAGCTTGCAATATATTCTCCCACTCGACTGTTTCGCAGTTTGATTCGTCACCTACATAAATAAATGTAAAGTTGTTTGATAAAAAACAGATTGAACTAACCATCCGTAGGTTTGCTTGCAATTAATTAACGACTAATTAATCAAAGCTTTGATCACCGTTGATTTTAAAAATATACTTAGATTTGTCTAATGTAATCGATATTCTTTGTCGATTATTCGATCAAATAACAATCTTTGACCTTAGGTCTCGGGCGTTCATACCCGCTACCCGCAGCGGGTAGCGGACCGTCACCCGCAGCGTCTATGTACTGTATTCGCAAATGTTCGGCAGCGATCTTTCTCACCCCCCGTAAGTAACGTTAAAAACGCGGAGAGAACGACTGCTCTCAAACATTTAAAAACAAAGCATACAACAAAACGACAAAGATCTGAAACCAACTTCCTGCTGCAACATTCCCTGAGCGGTACAATTTAGGGATCTTTAAAAAGCGAGCCTTCCTGTTCATGAAAGGGCCGGCAACGCACCTGTGATTCCCCAAGTCTTACAGGAGTCTCTGGGCGATGGTGATTACTTTCTATCAGGTGACCCGTCTGCTCGTTTTCCCCCTCTTATATATATAAAAAAAAAAAATACATACTCCACGGCGACGTGCCGCTGTCCGCCGCGGGTGGCGGGTGTAATGACCGAGGCCTTAGTGCATAAAACACCGGATTCCATAAAAACAATTGCATAGCACATTTGAACAAAAATATTAGTACTTGTAACAAAATTTAAATGACACGCTTTTCTTCTTCGCACTGTGTTACCCCTGACAGGTGGCCGTAGCAGTGGTACAGGAACTAAATCCAAAGTACTTCCTTTTTATTCCCACTCAACCCCCATAAAAGTAAGGGAGTTACTCGCCGTTACCAAGGAGAATAAAGCAAGTAGAGCGCGGCTAGTGATCCGGAAAAGACACGCGCCAACTGCGGGAGTGATAGCTACGTGTTTGAGGTTATGTGCGCGGCGTGTTTATTTGGTTGTGTTAATTTTGTACATAGAAATGAGTTGCTTTTAATACGTGACGTCTCAGCGAGATTGGGCGAACGAGATTGCTTGGTAACATAATTTTGGTTAAAATTTCTCGTGACAATAATGAATTGTATAATTATAAACTTCTCCCATCCTGGTCTGGGAGTAAAGAAAAATCATAGAATTTACCAGTTGCTTCTTTTCCCGCGCTGATGGTAAAAGCCCATCGAGGGAATGGTCGAAAGTCTTAGGAATCATGTTATAGGCGATGCTAGCCGTTTATTTTGATCACGTATTTTGATTTCCCATTCCAGCTATACGTCCTTAATCGTGCTAAACGTGTCCTTATGGTTTTGTTACCTTAGTTTCTGTCTACACCGTAACGGATAAATACGTGGTATATGTATGTATGTATAATTATAAACGCAAGGACAAATTGGCTGCGGGTAGCTCAAAAGCTATGCCAAACATTTGAGAAAAACCTTTGTCTTGCAGCACGGCTATTACAAGTGTGATGCGCGAGGGCTATGTCGCGCACGAAATAGACCACCTGTCTTTTTCTTATTCTTCGTTCTAGAAGGAGACGGGTAAGTCTATCTCGCGAGCGATACACTAGCCGTGCAGTTGACGACATGAATAGACGAAACGAATATGAAAAAAAATGTACATAGTTTGGAATTTACGCCAATGAGGCAATTCAAGTGTGTGTGAAGTTCCTAATCCACACTGGGCCAGCGGGGCAACTACAGTGGCGTGCACAGAGATTTGCAGAAAAAATGCTGCTTGTTTATTTTGTTGTCTAGTTGGTAAATATGACGTAAGTAATTAACCACTTCTATGTCTTTTTGTCTTTATGAAGTGAACTCAAACCCTCTCATCATGAGAGCAGGTCTGTGCCCAGCGGTGGGACGTATTATAGGCAAATACATTCTAACTTCAAAGCCACAATTCTATAATGAAATGTAAACTATATGCCTAAAATTAGGTAGACTAGCTCAAACTTGGTTAATTTTACTAATTTGATCGGCGAAACTATCTGGTATTAGGCGGTTAATCCCACTTAGAGGGCCTCTTTCGATGCCATAGAGGAGTTAACCAATAGAATTGGAAAACAAAATTCGCTGCAGCGATCAGTGCGCTCTGATTGCCTAGTCTAAAGTCTAGTAGGACATTGGAGATGTGTAAACAGAGTGGCTAGACAAAGTCATTTTCTACTATCAATATCGCTAAGAGAATAGAATGAAACATATGGGATTGACATATACCTCGTGATATAGCGTCATGATTACTATTGGCAAGCGTATGTCGACATTGATACGCTTTGGAGCGTATTTTCACTTGTCTACTGCGCAGATATTATGAGCGACAACGATGGTAAATGTTTAATCATTGTGTGATGCAGCGAACAAAATAATAATTAATACCAATTCAAATCTATTAAACGCCCAAGCTCTCTAATTGAGAAAGGAGGCCTGTGCCCAGCAGCGGTACGTGTATACTCTGGGAGATTATGAAAACTCTTAACTTTGTGCCGCACTTGAGACAAAGGAAAAACAATTTAAAGTGAAAGTAATCTTGTCTAAAATGTTGTATCAAGCTAGAGTAAATGATCGAAGGGTATAAACGACCAATGCCTATAAACGAAATGGATACCTAAGTCGTGTCACTCTATTGGTTAATTCTTCTATGTTCGAATCTTACCGTGCTCTATACTGATGCCTCAGGCTTAACCAGAGCCGATGCTTCTAACACAGCTGGGATTACTTTGAACCATGATTGGAATAAATGTTGTTGTTCGATTAAGAGGAACTAGCGATGATACTCTGTTTTGCATGTCTGTGCTAATAATAAAGAAAAACACATTTGATACAAAACTTTTTTATATAAAACTAGCTGTTGCCTACGACTCCGTCTGCGCTTCGTTTATCGTTAAGAATTCGCTTAGCGCTATCCCGCGGGAACTATGCTGTTTTCCGGGATAAAAACTGTCCTATGTCCTTCCCCGGGACGGAAACTATCTGTATACCAAATTTCAACTAAATCGGCCCAGCGGTTTAAATATGTATTTATCTACATTATATAAGTATGTTTATCCGTTGCCTGGTACCCATAGTACAAGCTTTGCTTAGTTTGGGGCTGGGTCGATTGGTGTAATTTGTCCCAAGATATTTATTATTTATTTATTTATTTATTTTTTATTAGTAAACAATGAACCCATCACTATTTTGATTTCCCTTTCCAGCTACACGCCCTTAATCATGCTAAGCGTGGCCTTAAAGTTTTGTTACCGCTCTTTCTACCCTAAAGGGATAAATTCGTGATCGATCTCTATGTACGTATGTTATGTTATCAGGATTAAAGAAGTACTGGAATGGTCTCCATCTTGACGGGTGCTACAGAAGCAAATACCGTTATATCGAACATAAAACGCTTTCGCAAAATAATCACGGGGCTAATCTAACTAACAGCGCGGAGCGAGGTTATGACTTTACCTTTTAATTAAACTGGCCGCGGATCGCGCTAATTGAAATAGAAAATTAAGTGGCTTTAGACCGCCATCGAAATGGTTAAGGTGTTTAACAGATTATAGACCGACCGTTTAAACGAGTCCTCGCCCGCGCGGGCACAGGGGCGCAGGGTAGGACGACAAAGGGGGACCGAGAGCGGTGCTGGCCGCACCTCTCTTGGGCCCCTTTGTTGCCCTACCCCTCGGCCCAGTGCTGCGCCGGCGAGGACTCGCTTAAGCGAACGGTCTATAGGACTTTTTCACGTCGCTCTGCAATTCTACTGTTAGATGAGTAGGTAGATGAAAACTCATTTAGGGTTTTGTACCAAAAAGGTGCCAACAAGACACTATAAGGCACCGCTATATGTTTGTCCGTCTGCGCCTAGCCGTTTTTCTAAATTTACATCATATTTTAGCCCTTAATTTGACATCATTTAAAAAATCACGGTTCAAGTATCATGGTCATTTTAGACTCCTAAAAATTCTATATTAATAAAAAATACAAACATATATTCTTAGACCATGTTCATTGTAGTGCATAATTATTATTATCAAATTACGGGTACTAGATTGACGCTGAAAATAGAGGGAGACAGTAATTTTTGACAGCTATCAGTATGTGTCAAAGAAAAAGAATCGTTACTTTTTTCGATTAAGAGTACCACTGGGTACCCTCGGGCTCAAAACGTGGAAGAAAAACTTATCTCGTCCATCTAAATCTCGGCTTGCCATGGGAACGCGTATTAAATCACTCATTTTCTTGCGTTGCCGATCAGTTACTGTATTCTATAGGTATATCTTTTGTATAAATAATAGTCCCCACAGTAAATTTATGCGCTATTATTATAATCCTAATGTTAAAATCATAACGAGCTTCCTTCAGAATAACACTTAAATGTCGTCTGCGAGTTTTTCTTTTCAATTACAAGACGAAGTTCTGTTTGTTATATTTGTAACGCGTATTGGTCCTTCGAACCGTGTAAGAAAGAACTCCGTACTAGCCCATGCGAGTCACGTATTACTGGTCCATGAAGACTTAAAATGATGCCGCAGTGGAATTGAAGCGCTTGGAATATGGCCATTATGCATTATTATGGGTGGATACTTAAATGCGATACGGGGAAACGTAATTGGGCTAGCTTATGCAACAAAGAAGCTAACCAACCACGCCAGTTGGGTGATAAGAAATATACTTAGCGGCAAAAAAAAATAACAGGATTGTTAAATCATAGTTGACAAATGTTTTGATACATTGATCGATGTTTGAGTGAACCACGTCAGAAGCAGGAGTAAATTTGAATCAAAAATTTAAATGAAAAATCTAGCCACCTGCTGGAATAATCGAATTTCCCAGCAAACTCCTCCAATAAATTCTCAATTTGCTGCCAACAAACTACAGTTTAGTTTTGTCGAAGTACATAGTTATAAATAATGACACATAACATTATGTATACTTCTTTTGTTTTAGATGATTATAAAAAAAAGGTTTGCATGTCTTTGTCCAATCGTAGTTGTGTATCATAATTATTTACTGCGTCATGTTTACGGGACTTTTCATACTGCGTTAATGGGACGACGAAATTCAAAAGCAGTATGCGACGCGACGCGAATTCGTGCGTTGCTATTCGTCTCTGGTGATGAATCAGTAATGAGTGAATGTGCTAAATTTGAACTGCCATAAGTTTTCACGTCGGATCGAGCGAGCTCGTACGTTTTTGCGATGCAAAGATGCTTCGTGCTTTTGAGTTTGACTTTTTTTCCACTGATTTAGTGTTTCACAAGGCAATTGATAAAAACATGTTTAACTGAATTGGTCATGCACCCTGACCTTGAAAGTGATCAAATTATGAGCGACATTAAGTGGCACTATGCATTGTGATTATTGTATAATTCACGCATAATTCTTGTACCTACCCACATAAAATAAATTACCTACAGGATAAAACAAGTATATAAGCACACTTATCCTTTAACGTAATCAGGTAGAGCAGCGTTCATGGATCGCCATTGCTATGTTGCTAGGACTGAATTCTGTTATGACGTCGCCAAACTGTCGCCAAATGAATTCTCTGTTACGCCTGTGTATATAAAAAACTGACTGATCTATCAACGTACAGTTCGACCCACGGAACGGATTGCGCTAAAATTTGAGATGACGTAGGCACCCGCTAAGAGAGGATTCGGGAAAAGAGCTCCACTAGATTATTCTACGTGGACGATCTCGCGGGCAGTCAGCGTCAATATAAAATAGTTGGCTATTCTATGACTTTCCATAGGGTTAGCGAAGCCTTAGCAGAAAATTTCAAGTTGCATAAAGCCATCCTCAGTTGAGGAGTCAGGGCCATGCCTCCAAATAACACCGACAGTAATAATAAAAGTGCCATAAACCGCAGTTCGCTTTGTATACGACAATAAGCCGTTATGGGTGGCGCGTGCATCTTTGTTCTAGTCGATAAGTGAGGCTTCATGGAGCTGTTTGGTGCGGTTTATGCAACGATGAGGCAGGGATGTCTTGCCTGTACGTAGCTTCAAACAAATGAAGATAGACGTAACATGCAATGAACCAATCGAATTCAGAACCAACAATCCTTCTTAAATGTCATTATTAAATCGCTATGTCTAACATGAGAAATTTTCATGGCGATTACTGTACGAACATTCTGCAGTAGCCGAATGGATAGTGTCCCATTTCTGACTGCATGATTCTGAATTAAGCAAACAAAAAAACACATCGCAAATTAATAGGTAACTATGATTAAGGATGAATGGGACTATATAATTTTATGTTAAGGTGTTAACCTACGTGAATTAGTACGTATCATGCATACTTAGTAGAGGTGTGATTGACTAAGTAGGTATTTACATACATACTTACTACTCTACTAAGTATGCATGATACGTACTACTTCAGTATTAACTAAAAGATGTGCGTCCAACTAATTTAATGACACCAAAAACTTACAAATCACCCTTCAGTTATAAAGCTAACAAGACTAGGCGCGGATCTGATTTTCCTCTCCTGACACTTAAACTTAATTATTTTAAAAGTAATTAATGACTCAGTTTGAAACTTTATTAAATACCTAATTATAACAAAGTAATCCCTCAGCCGGCTGGTTCGATTAATATTCCTTAACTACCTAGTCAGTTCTTTCATTTGAAAGACTAATGGCAACGCGTTTGCGTTCGTTGGGCCTACAGCTAGCGCGGTCACGAGAATCCAGTCTGATGCCCCATTAGTTTGCGAAATAAGATATAATGCTTTCATATTTCAGTTCTGTGTTTAACTTTTTCTCGCGGTTTTGAATAAAAGGAGCACGTTTGTGGTTAGTCCATTTATTAGGTTCATATCTAACTTATACCATAATTTATTTATACTTTTCAGACTACTTTACACGTGCACCCTGTGCACATGTTCCATTTTTTTAATACTAGAGAAAGCAAACGAGCAAACTTAATTGAAAGGAAAAACAACAATGATAAAATAAAAGCTAATTAAAAGCTAAAAAATGATTAGGTAGGAACCAGGTCACCACAACACTATCCTCTTCAACCTAGAGCATGCTTTGATAAGATGTGAAAATAAAATCTTGGGGCGTAGCGCAAACTTGGTTGACTGTAGTTATAAAATGATGAAGAGTGGTGCAATTCCAGTTACTAAAGTTGACCCATAAACATCAAACAGGGAAAAACTACATGTAACACATTCAAAAAGTGTCCAATGCTTTGCGCATCGAACACAATACTGGCTTCAGGATGCTGTCGGGGCTGCCACGCTTTTGTAACGAATCAGGACGCGTAAACACGCATCGACTGTTTCAAGTCAATAATACGAAACAGAACTGCCTCCCTTGTGCATCATATTCTTATAATTATTACATCATCGTGTTTGTGGCATCGCCAAACCGCCTCGTGCGGATGATAATGTGGGCTTCTTCCGCTTTTTGGGAACACTGCTATTGCTCATGCGATCCAGAAATTCTGAATTTATGTAATATTAAGCGAAAATATAACACTATGGGACGTGATCTGAACTAAAGGTTTTGAATAAAGAAATCACGTATAATGAGCTTGATATTTTATTCCTAAGTAGATTGTTTACAATATTTTAGTAATAGATATATTACCTAATCACAAAACACGCTCCTGTGTGTGAATAACCAACTTTTTGTTCCAGCATCTCTGCATTTTATTAATTGTTGCCGTCTGCTACAGACAAATTAGTCGACAGATGCTGACAACCGCAAGCCTAGTCCTAACTATTTCTTATTTGTGTAACTGCTGGATAATTTAATCACTTCGTAGGTTTACCAGAACAGTGGAAGGAGCGTTTCTAATCAGCTCACAAAAATAGTAACGAATCAAGGCCAATTTATTTACTAAATATGCTTAAACCTAATCTTCTCAGCGTTCACAAATATACCTTATATCTTCTCAAAAAACTACTTAACATAAACAAACTCTTATTACTCGTGATTGTTTTCTCAGGTGGCGTAATCTGAACACCGGGAGGACTGAGTTAAATAAACACTGTTTTCAATTTGGCACATGGTTTATTTCATACTCGTTCGTGAACTCTTTGGTAGGTACTGTTGTAAGGTCACGGAGAAGATCACTCATACCTGACACGGAGTGTATCGTGTTGGTCAATAAAATTTGTAGCGTTCAATTCGTTTGTAGAATTATATTCCTCAGCTGACTGAATTATTTTAATAAATCCACGCGTCTTCGTGGACTCTATCTATAGCAGGGTAATCGGTTCTGGTTCATATTTAGATAATGAAGAAGATATGGCAGTTGAAACGCTTCGCAATCTTGCACTTAGCTAGTTTGCTATTGGATGTTACTCTTTGCCTTAACTTCAAATAATCTGCAAAATAACCAAGAAATCGCAATGCAAACTAGCCAAATTATTAACAAGTTTTGCACCAATCTTGGCATGCTAACATCCCAGACGTAATGTGCCACCAGATGTGCTCAGAAAAATAATATATTTTTAGGGTTGCTTCTAAAAGAAACCCCTTTGCGAGCCGATTTGTTTGCGAAAAATGGAAACATAATCTGCTCAGCTTAGTGTAGTCTGAGACGACGAGAACTTCGCTTATTAATTAGAAAAGGTAAAGGTAACATCAAATGTAATGAGTAATCTCATTTTACTGACGGAACGGTACTCACAACAGAATATTGCAAAAATTAGTGATACACCGAGGGACAAAACCCTCATGTATATTTGAGGTTATAATTATACCTACTGCAAGTAAAGAAATCGAATAAAACCAAGTAGCATAAACAGGCTTTCAGCATTACCATATCGAGAAAGCGTAGAAAAACTAAGGCCGGGAATCGAGGAAATTGGGCGGCTCCCTAGTTTATTTATAACGTGGGATGATACAAAAAAAGGGAATGGAACTATTTGGAAACTAATCACGCGGGCCGAATGCTGGAGTAGGTACAGCGGGAATAAATTCCAGGAACAAACGGGTATCCCACGCTCTCTAACGACTTTTCTCACTTTGAAATTTCACTCATGAAAGTAGCGCAAATAGTGAGTTAGTGGGCGAAACTTCTGTTTTTGCGACATGGACTTTGTTGTGTAGTTTCTTTGCGTTTCTGAGGGATAAAACTTTATGTTTTAGCTCTAGTATTTACTATCGCTTGCGTATCGCATACGCAAAGTTAACCTACCTACTTAAAAAAAATATATTATTATTCATTATTTATTAATAATAATCGTCTGTATATAATATTAATTATCAATACAAGTTTAGAGCTTTACATCAATCAGTTGTAAACATAGTATCAAATTATGTATTTCGATTTTGATAAAACGGTACCTACAAAAAATATTCTTGCTTCCATCCTGGTCTGGGAGCAAAGTAAAAATATAGAATGTACTTTTTAGTTGTTTTTCTTCCCGCGCAGATGGTAAAAGCCCATCGAGGGAATGGGCGAAAATCTTAATAATCATGTTATGGGCCCGCCCTATTCCTCTTTCCGCTTATACACCCATGATCATGCTAAACGTAGCCTTTAGGTCTGTTACCTTTAGGTATATAGGCTATGTATGCACGTAGGTACTAAAAAGTAGTTTAAAAATTTAAAAGACTTGCGTCTAACTTTTTACAAACAATAACAGTTCATGAATACAATCATGCTAAATGTGGCCTTTAGGTTTTGTTACCTCAGGCTCTGTCTACCCCGTAAGGGATATAGACGTGATTTGTGTGTATGTATGTGTATGTAACAGTTCATTACTTGAATAAAATTTTGCTCATAATTCATAAGATTCCACTTCACAGTATACATAATTCATAGTAGTAACATAATTAGTTAAATCTCGCCTCGTTTATTTATTGCTATTGCGTTTATAGCTCTATTGTGGCTTTCACTATATTATGGATATTTTAAACTCACTCTTTGTCGGTTCCTCGCTTAATGCTCCTCTCATTTACTCAAAGGTTAACTGGTAGAGACCCCTTATAGGGATAAGTTCGCCTTTGTGCATATATTTAATGTCTTTTTTGTGATTTGTCTCTGTTTCTTTATATTACAATACAATACAATAACTCTTTATCCACATATAACAACCAAAACAGAAAAAAGATATACAGAATATTACAAGGTCACAATAGGCGGCCTTATCGCTACAAAGCGATCTCTACCAGGCAACCAAAATGGACTGGAGAACAGAACAGATCTGAGCAGGTGGTGCAATTCAGAATATGTATTAATACACTAAGTACTGAAATACGTAATATATTGTACATGAAACACACATATACAATAAAGCCATATATATAAGCCATATATTTGTACAATAAAGCCTTTAAATATTTACTTATTTATTTTAATGAGAGTCGGTTGCAAACCGAAGGAAGCCATGCTAAGTTGTCGAAACAAAATGCAAATGAGATTGTATTTCACGATTAAATTCCATCTGAACTCCGCTATGCAGCACCTTAATGATCTTGTCTCACAACTATTTAAGTAAGCTGACGAGAACAACAAAAGATGGAACCAAACTCAGTCTTACCTCAAGATAGCTAAACATTTATACTTTTAATACATCTCGGAATTATTGCGAAATATTCCACCAGGTGGTTGGGTATTCAACACTTACCTACAAAGTTTTCCTTGTGGTTTTAGATTCATTTTACAACAAACTAGCGACCCATGTTTATCGCTATCCCGCTGGAACTATGCCATTTTCCGGGATAAGAGTAGCCTATGTTTTAATCTAGGGTACCAGCTATCTCCGTTCCAACACACACACACACACACACACACACACACACACACACACACACACACACACACACACACACACACACACACACACACACACACACACACACACACACACGCACAAATCACGTCTTTATCCCTTGAGGGGTAGAGAAAATCTAAAGGCCAAATTTGATCCAAATCCATTCAGTCGTTTCAGCGTGAAGAAGGAACAAACATACACACTCACATCGTCACGTCCATCCATCCATTCAACCATCCATCCTGACAAACCTTCGCATTTATAATATTAGTAGGATGTATTATACTAACATATAAAACTGCCTCTTAAATCACTTTTAGAAAGCGCATCAAAATCCGTTGCGTAGTTTTAAAGGTCTAAAGTTTAGACTCTAAACATACATGGGGACATTGAAACAGCGGAAAGCTACTTTGTTTTATACTATACAGGATAATGTCCCCTTGATGTGCCCGTTCAGGATAAATTTTTTAAACTGTATACAATAGAAAGAGAGACAGAAGACATTTATTCCTTTTTGCGAGACACACAGGTATAAGAGAATATACACAATTTTATAGAAAAGAAACAAGAAAAAAAATACAGACATGAAAAATAGATCATTAGCATTGTGTGAGTCTTCGCAAAAGTGAAACGGGCGCTGGCTCAGCATTACGCTGAGGTGTTAGACACCTGCCAGCACTGATTTTCAGCCAGAACCGTCTATGACTCACGAAATGATACACAGATACAATACATAATTAACATCTTTGTCGCAACATTCATATGCAAAAAATCAGACTAAAAAATGATAACTATAAAGTGACGACATGTTTCGTCAAAATATTCCGCAAAATTATTATTAAATAAAGAGGTAAGTAGTGGATCATTAATCGCAATAAATAGTTTGTTGAAAATTACGTCACCAACTTGATGCCGCACATTTTGGAAAAAGTTCGGGAGAAGCTAACCTACCACCTGATAAAATTTCCGGAATAATTCTTAGAAACCTTCTTTAGAAGTTGAAAATTGACTCAAATTACTAAAATCTGGCTCTAAATGCTGTGCACAAATCAATTACTAATATGAAGCTAGACATGCAACCAGAAATGAAAGGAGAGCACGGATCAGATTACGTTCTCGCTACACCTACGTAAGCGCCAAAGCAGCTGGTATTACCAAACTAGCAGCAAAACAGAAAGGAAAGCAGTTAATCACCCTTCCCTTAGAGCTGGTGAATCCGCCATCGACAGCCCAAATTACGCTTAGCAACAAGAAACTAATTCTCGAATTCACTTCGAAAAACAAAGGACGATTCGACAAATTTCAATTCGCTTCCAACTTGGGGCATTAAAGCAACCGGAGCTCAACATCAGGGTCGCTATCTAGCAATAGTAAATACGACCGGCTGTCATAATCATATCCGATAGTTATGCGAGTGTTATCCTAGAGTTCGACAATTTTGCTGCGTAGCGACGTTATTGAGAAATTTATTAGTATTGACAACTCCATTTTCTATTTGCCAGCAGGCGTCCAAGCGGCAGGAGCGTCTTCACTCATATGTTGTTGGCTACCAATTTGGGATAGAAATTGGACCGCACGGAAAGGATCGATTCGTCCTGTCAATGCGAACTGTTACGGAATGGAATGCGCTCCTGTCGTATGTATTTCCGTACAGATACAACCTACGACTCTTTAAAAGTAGAGGTACGGACCCAGGCTGTTACTGAACCATGGGATACACTTTTGGCTTTATCTGCTCTTTCCCTCAATTGCTGGTGTTACTGGGAAATCATCATCATTATCTCATCAGCCAGGAGATCAGGCCTTACCCACGGATCTCCACGACTATCGGTTTTATTCTGCCCACAGCCAATCATTAGCTACCAACATTTCGCCTTTCGGTACGCGGTCGCCACTCTAGAACTCTCCAGATCTCCATATTTCTTATTCGATTTCGCAGACTCCAAAATTCACTTCACAATTACTATTGATTTGCAAAGAAATTAGTGTGAATTACGCCTCCGTTTGGTTTACTTCTCTAAGACCATATCTCACCTACCTATGCGTAGGTGGAAATGCAATTTGAATATCCATAGAAACATCAGAGGACCCGCATTATGAGAGCAACGAGGGGAAAGGCGACACTTACACGACCTGAAAAGGGTGCCGACAAGAAAATCCTAACGTTTATTTGATAGAACTCTCGATAGCCGAAAGGCTTGCTTAGCACGCACGTATGGGAATTTCAATTAATGGCATTAATGGGATGCGTGTTGTTGTATCCGTAGGATTACCTTTGGAGCTCTTTCTGTGGCATTTATTATCTAACGCCCAAGCTGGGTGCTCTCAATCGATTAATTCGGAGTTTTTAAACATTTTTGGTTGGCGACAAGCAAGTGGTGACTGTCATTTGTTAAAGTTACTTAGCTTAGCAAATTATTAAACATAAGTCACGCCTTTATCGCTTACGGGGTAGACAGAATCTAAGGTAATAAGACCTAAAGGCCACGTTTAGAATGATTGTGGGGGTATAGGTGGAAAAAAATCTAACGGTAAAACCGTAAAAGTAAACATAAAAATCAAGAAAAAAAATCTTGATTCATTTATAGTATAGGTGGAAAGGTGATTAAAATAGTGATGGGGTGCTAACCGCATCGCCTATAACATGTTTCCTAAGATTTTCGCCCGTTCCCTTGATGGGTTTTTACCATCTGCGCGGGAAGCACGCATCTGCCATGTTTTTTCTTATCTCCCAGACCAGCTTGGAAGACAAAAGCTAATTATTGTCACCAAATCAAAGCCTTCATTCACCAATAAAAGAAATCAGTTGAATTTGTGAATGACTTCATCTTATTTTGGGTTAAGTTTTAAGTTTATTACATTGGTGAGGATAAGGTCAAAGACTGTTAGTGTCCGATAACAGAAGGCCTTTGAAATAAATCCAATTATAAGTATTTTTCTCGAATACTTACCTACCGAACTCAGGTCATTAATCTCCTACTATCTTTATTAGAGCTCCGAGCAAAGATCAAATATCAGATATTAAATTTCAGATATCACATCATATTACGATATTACATTATATCGATTAACTTAAAGACAATTAAATTAAAAAAACGTCTTTCGTTGAATTATGCCATGATATCGTTTCATGTATTTAACAACTAGACTCTGATGGTTTCAAACCAGGAGTAAATCAATTCCAACAAAAATATATATTTCAAAATTGAATCACAAATAAGATAGACTAAAATAGATCCAACTCCTATGCGTTTAGGGTGAGAGGTTGTATGTTTTTGATACCTGCGTACTTTCACTTGACTGTTACGTAATGAGAATACATATGCCCAGATAGTGCAATACAACGCGTGAGTAATCCGCTTGATTTAAAAGCAACCTGGCACTCGCTATACTACACTATTTATGTAGGTGTAGGTACAGTTCATTTTACAAATACGTTGTGCCGTTTTCATGTAAGTATTTTTACACAAATACTTGATACATTGATGACATATTTGCTACAGAACATTGACCGTCGTTGCCTTCTACGAGGCAGTCCCCCGATATATCGACGCAGCTACAGCTACAAGCGTCACGACCGTGGGCATGGGTAACCCGTGACGTCTTCCCGTGACGTCTGCCCATGATCATGACTCATGTAGTTAACTACGTCAAAATATCGGGAGTGTGTCAAAAGTAATTGCGGTTGATATCCTGTAGAGCACAAGTCTTCTATGATTAGCAGAGAATTTTTGGAAACTGGCGGTATAGCCTGCAAACCAAGAAAACGTATTTTAAAAACAAAAACGAAGGCGACATTTTCTGTAGAGAAGAAATTTTGTACAGGAAAACTTGACTAGCACCGTCCTGGTCTGCATTCCAGCCAGTATGGCCCGTGTACGAGCTAATGCTGCAAGGGAATCACGTCTAGAAGTTTCGAAGATGACTTAATTTGCTGAGATTTTCACCCTTCCTCGTTTTTTGACACGACATTGCAACACACTGTAACAGTCAGGCTGACATCCACTTAGCTTGTACGTCGAATCAAATCGCAATATGGTAGTTTCAAAAAATGCATGTAAAAGATCCCTGGGCGGCCTTTTTGCAAAATAAAAGTTTTGATTTAGATTTGGAATAATTAGCCTTCTGTACATTAGTATGACAATGCTTCGATTGTCGAAAAGTCGCGGCGGGCCGATTTGAATCTCAGTTTCATAGAAATGTATAAAAGGCGAATTATTGCGATCCGATTCGATTTGCCTCGGCCTTTAACGTACAGCCCACGCATCTACATTCAATTGGCAATAAGAATAAGAAACACTATTATTTACCACAAATACTTCTTACTAATAAGTAGGTACACACAATCGACACTAATAAAAAAATCTAAAGCTAAATGCCATCGACGTTCAGATGCCACATTGGTAGCTTAAATTTATTGTATTGTTCAAAGATTAATTTCAAAATGCACAGAAAAAGACTTTAAGGACTAAGTATCGTGCTAGGGTAGGGTAGTAGGCAATAGGTTTAAGATGGAGGTGGCACGGACAGGAGGGACTAGAATGTGCCTCCAAAGCTATTATCGGTATCTAAGAATATCCGCGACGCCCGTATGGGCAATATCCTTTTTGGAAGATGTGTACTTTGAAATTACGACATTTTTCGAGTGCGGAAAAAGGCTTTTACAAAATAACCTACATTCATAGCATACCTAAATATTATGAAGAACCGACAACCGCTGGGGTAAACGTGTTCTTGAGTGGAGACCGCGACTTGGCAAACGTAGTGTAGGACGCCCTCCGGCCAGGTGGGATGACGATCTGCGAAAGACTGCTGGCAGATGCTGGATGCGACAAGCTAAAGACAGGGCGCTATGGCGCTCATTAGGGGAGGCCTATGTCCAGCAGTGGACTAACATAGGCTGATGATGATGATGATGATGAAATATTATAAGTTCTCGTAAGAAATCTTTACATAATTTACAACAGTCACTTACCGCCGTCGCTATATCATGCTTTGATTAAACTACGCAAAGGTTTTGAATGTGTTTTCATCAATAAATTGATTGATTTCATAGGATGGTTTAAATGTAACGCACGATAGCCCGTGCGAAGCTGGGGCGGGTCGCTAGTCCTTCATATTAACTATAAATTAAATCACTAGTTGGATCGTGTGAATATTTCAAGTATACAGACATGTCTTAAAATATTGAAACACAATTGAATATTTAATATTCACGAGTAGTTCGACCTTATTATCTACAGTAGAATTGATTGATGTATACAACGTATAAATGTGTGGATGTATACATTGCCGTGGATCCATATTTTAAACGTTGATTGTACCTAAATACAGGGTAACTTTAAAAATTCAAATTAAATAACATTATTGTTATGTACTTTGTAAAATGTTCAACATTTCAAGATGGAGGGCTATAGTTTTACCAGCATCTCTTTGCTCCTTTTTATGGGGGCACGGCAGTGCTCCCGCCAAGTCGAGCAAAAAAGCGTCACGTCCGCACCATCCGTTTCTCGAAGCAACTCAGACCGTTTATGACCCCCTGAACTTCGTTCTTGATAAATCTAGAAGCTTGATTATTATTATTACTATAAGAACTATTTTTGTGTGTCAAATACTTCAGCGTTCAATAGAAATTTTGTTGGCCATATCACCCCACAATTTATTGACCAAATATTTGTCCAAAGGTATGCCTTATGTTACAAATGGCTGCAAGACAACTGTCGTTAATACGCGGCAGTCACGAAAGGCGAATTAAATTAACCAATTTATTAAACAGCGTGCTATTTGTTACTGATACTTATCATGTTTCTGTGCATTTAAGGCAAATGAATTGGAACACATTTGTACTTGTACTCAGCCAAACAGCGATCGGGATCATTGGTTCAATAGTACAGTGTTTTTAGAAGATGAAACGAAAAGAAAATTTGAGGGCGCTGAGAATTTGAAACAATGGAAAGTTTTTAAGAAATTATCCAACTGTTGATTGCTGGTCGTTAAGATTAATGTTTTCATCATTTGCTTTTGACTAGTTTCGTTGTTTACCAGTGTTTCGTTCTGATTTTTTTTCACACAAGTAAATTAAAACATTAGGTTCCTTTTCATTAATCGAGAATCATCAAATTTTGGATGAAACAAGGTAATATATTCAGATTGAGGATCGTCTACTAGATGGATGTATCAGATGTTTGAGGTTCTACATTTATAAGCTAAGTTTGAAAGCAAACTGGCACTTGCAATATAAATATGTAAATAAATGTGTAAATTTACCTACAGTTCGTTCTGCAATTATAGCTAGGTAAAGTTTTTAGCCCGACTTTCCGTTTTGTAGGAGCTATGTTTGGTGCTTTCGTAGTCTATTAACTATACGACAGTAAAAATAGCAGCGGCGAAAGCCGAGAAGCGTCGCAAAAGCCGCGTCCCATGTGTTACGAGAATCGGCGAATGTGTCCATGTACTAAGAATTACCTTTCTACTCGCGGCCACACGCCACACGACACGTGCTCGCGGACGCTATGATTCGTTTTGGTTCATAAACATATTCGTTACACATGGGATATGGCGACTGACACGCTTCACGTTACACAGGTACCTACTCTTGTTTGACGTAATCTTTATTGCCTTTCAGCATTCAGCAGGCAATAAAGTTGTAGCTCTCAAACTGCGCACATTCGTGCTTTATTCGCAGCTCTAACAGTGTGAGTTGTGAGCAGCCAAAATACTTTATTCTATTTGGTACAGCTCACTCGAACACGCCTGATACGACACATTCAAAGGCTATCCTTGACAGTTAGGTATGATTTAGAAATGGCGTTGAAGAATTCTAAATGTATCGCTTCATTTTTCCCTTTGTCTGGAATTTGCTTGGTTAATTCTAGAGATAAAGTTGGTTTGGCTGGGATTTAAAGAAAAGTGTTCTTGTTCTGAATAAGCTGATGGAGGTTTCTAGAGTTTTCAGTGCATTGAATAGATAGTGAACCTGTAGCGTTTCATCTTCGTTTAATTTCATCGAAAAGCTCATGGTAAGTTTCTAATTTAATTTTGCACATGAATTATGCAACACAGATTTACGTTTTGCGAAAATTATTTCACTTCCAGATTTTATATTCCGTCGATGTTAGTAAGTTATTTATAAAAATCTCTAAGAAACGGTGCCTTTGTTGGTATTCTATTGATTCTCTTGCTAGCGATTCTTCTTTGTCAAATACCCATTGTATGTTTATTTAGAAACATTGCGCCCCGGCCATCTGTCTTCCTACCTCAATGTTACCTGACCTGCGATATTTTATTAGACGATACCTTTATGCTTTAAATAGCATTTTTATTTAGGCATTAATTTATTAACTGGCTCATGCCCGTGGCTTCACCTTTCGGAACGCACCTACGCAATCACTCTGAAGAAGGTTTTCCGGAACATGGATATTAATCGAACAGAATGTAAGTATTATTAGTAACATAAGTTTTACTTTTGTTTATGCAAACAAAATGATGTTATTATCTTAAGCAATACTTTTTATACAACATAAGGTAACAGTGGGTTGACGTAAGGTGATTTACGTTTAGGCAATCCAATCTACACGTGCCTATCTAATTTCAAGTGAATCCTAAGCCACACACACACCACGCATACACTCACACACAAACAAACAAACACACACACACACACACACAGACACACACACACACACACACACACACACACACGCACACACACGCACACGCACACACACACACACACACACACACACACACACACACGCACCCAGCGAGAGAGAGAGAGAGAGACAGCGGTCAAACTGATGATACCCCTCTTTTTGCGACGGAGGTTTAAAAGCAAATTTAATGCAAAACATATTTTTGTAGCTGGCTGCTGGTATTACTTTCTTTTAAAACAATTTTAAAAAGATAAATAAATTGATATTGCTTTGTTTTCAGTTAGCAGAAATTAGCTAAACGTATTATTGCTGAACAGAGTAAGCCAAATTGCAATTACAAAGGCATTAGGGTAGATGAAGGCAAATTTAATCAGCACACCTTTATACCCCGACTGTCGACATCTTAAGCTGCGTGCACACATACGAACAAGGCTCGCTCGAAGCCTGAATGTGAGTGCGAGTCGCTATACACTTTACCCAGGTTTAAGAATGACATACGTTCGAGACGCTTATTGGCAGAGTGCAAAGCGGGTGGAGGGGGTAGCCTAAACGATCACAGCGCTCGCTACGGCTAAAATTGTCATTTTTGTCGCTGACTTGAGTTGTCAAATCCATATTGCAGTAAACATTTTCTAATCGTTTTTGAGATAAAAATATGGTCCTGGCAAGATGTGTTGTTGTGAATTGTAATAACACCAAGAAGAATAGCGACTGCAAATTTTACCAATTTCCAAGACCATGGTGGAAACGAGACCAAAGAAATAAGTGGATATTTGCCGTAAGAAAAAAAAAATTAGTTACCTAACCTCTAAAATTTCACTGAAAACAACAATTTTAATATTATTGGCAATAATGTTACTGACTACCATTGTCCAAAATTGTGTAATATAGTAAAATAACACAAGATTTCATTAATATTTTTCACAATATTTACTTACTTCTTGTTTGACAGCGGTGACAATATTGTCCATAATGGCCGCCTATCACGTGGCGCTGTCGTCGCGCACGGTCCCAATATTGCGTTAGAAAAATTACAGAGCCGTAGTGTACCTAAGCTTTTTTTTACGAAAACGTCTCGATCGCGTTCACGTTAGAGCGTTTTAAAAAAGTTTTAGTAGCTACTTCTTTCAAATCACCAGCACTATTAATTTTTGTAAAAAAAAGTGGTTTGGGTCGCGAAGTCCTATAAAAGTTAACTCAGTTAAAAATACAAAAACTAGCTGACTTCGAATTGTAGGTATTTATATACTAGATGTTGCCCGCAAATTCGTCTGCATAGAATTCGTTTATCGCTATCCTGCAGGAATTACGCAATTTTCCGGGATAAAAAGTAGCCTATGTGTTATTCCAGACTATAATCTATCTATGATCCAAATTTCATCCAGTTCTGTCCAGCCGTTCTGGCGTGAAAGAGTAACAAACATCCAAACATCCATACTCTCAAACTTTCACATTTATAATATTAGTAGGATCTTACATAATATTTAATATCACTCAGAGTATAACGTCTGTGTTTTTTTCATTCAACAAAGAAATTCTTAAATCGAACCTTCCGTCAAAGACTCGTACAAAATATGTACCGACCTACTCAAATTCAAATAATTGTTAAATTGAATCTAACTTTGGAACAGGAACGTTTTCGCAATGTTGATTTCGGAGCTCGTTTTGCATAATTTATTAACGTGGATACAATTTTCCGCTCACTTTAAAAATGACCTGAAATTGATGTAATACTGAGTAGTGTTTCTCAAGCAATGTTTCATTATCGGGGAGCTGTCGGAGTTCATTGAATTCTTCATTTCTCAATTATTTCGTTCAACAATTTACATATTTATAACGCGCCAGTAGGCAGCGGGCGTCATCCGCGTCGTGACGTCATTCTGCCGCGTCTCGACTCTCTTTTATTTTGGGTAACGTAAGTGATTCAACCTTTTTTGAAGGTTAACTTGAGTTATCGTTCTATTTTTCGTTTAACATATTACTTTATTCTCGTTGTTTCTTGAAACTTTCCAAGAAAAGACGATTGTTTACAGTTGCATTTTTACTCTGTGTCTAATTCGAACAATGTTTCATAGCTGCCTTTAAACCATCTGTGATTAATGTTTTTTCTGAAATATAATTTTCATATGTAGCTTTTTAAACGCAAACTTAACCAAGATACAGTCGCATAATCAATGCGATCGTTCAGTAAGCTTCTTTGAAACAAGAAAGCTTAAATATTATTTTTCTTCTTCTTCTTATTTGTGGCGTATCAAGTAATTATAGCGACGACAACTTCGCCAATGTCAAAGTAACAAAAATATAATTCAAAAATCTTATGACAAAATGTCAGCAACGTTGTACGGTAACACGGTCAAAGACTCTCCTCCCCCCTGCCGGGCTCTTAGCCAACGGTCAATGATATCCCTCAGAAACTGCCAGGAAATATTATACTCCCAGGGTGCACCGGACCAAGCACTGCTCTTCTCCCCGGACGGATCCAAAAACGAACCGCAGCTCTTGACCACACGCGGAGGTAACCCGACTCGCACCCCTATATTATTTCAGACCTAATTGCATCTAGGTATATTTTTTATCTAACTACGACAAAGGAGGCTTATGTTTTTGATTTGGATTGACCTTAAATTAGGCATAAGTAATGCCAGAATATTACATGTAAATGGCCGTGTGGGATATCCATTTTGGTACATAATTACACATCGCCTTATAACGTTAAGGGTATTTCTTTCGAAATAAAGGATAGTCTTAAAATAAAATACATTAATATCTATTCAATTTCATAACCTCGTTCCAAAGATAATGAGTTCCTCGGGGCAAGCACTAGATTAAAAAATAATCCAATACACACGATACAAGTGAAAGTGACTTCAAAGTAGGTGTATTAACTTTGTAAGCGAGCGTCGAATTTTCATTGCAAATTAAGCCGGTAATTCTATGTTAAAAATTTAGATGGATTTTTGGGAGTAGCGGACTTTTCGTGTTATTTTGGAACTTTTTCAATCTGGCCCTGTTTACCCGTAGAATGTAAATAATATCAGATAGTTCGGCTTGGTGTACGCAGGCGTGAGATGAAAAAAGTTCGTGCCCACGATGGCAGAGTCGGGTAGTACGTTTATCATTCTCCCGCTGGTATCTTGGTAAGTCTCTTTCTTCCTTGACTGGTAAGAGAGGGACGTGTGTATCGATATAGTTCCTCGCAACTCGTGCTAGCCTTCAGACGGTCAATAGACCCAGACAACCGTGAACTACCGAAATGAACAATGCGTGAGTGTGAACCTAATTGTTTTACCGACGCAACCGAAAAAGAACGTTCTCAAGTTGACGCAAATAATTTTTGAGGTTCGGAAATCGAAATAGCAAAAACGAAGCTGCGACTCGGCTCATAGACCATTAGACGACATTTAAGTTTTTTTTTCACAACCCTTAAAGCCACGCTGTGTGAGTGACTTTTTGAGCAGCAACGATGAATAATGTCGACCTGCAAAAGTAGTCAATGGGGGCTACCGCGTGTGATTTTTTTTATATATATAAGAGGGGGAAAACGAGGGGGAGTCACCTGATGGAAAGTAATCAGCATCGCCAAGGGACACCTGCAAGACTAGGGGAATCACAGGTGCGTTGCCGGCCCTACTAATTTGCCACTAGAGGCGCTAGTATCGCGTTAGGTCCAATACCATTCACTTTTCACTGGTTTTTGCGGGCTTCGTGACTTAAATTATAATTTCTTTCATTCGCCTGTTGAAAGGTGATCTTCGTGAAGTTGTCGCAAATATGGATAATTTGGCGATGAATGTGAACGCTTTGAAAGCGGAATTAAGAAAAAGAGGCGCAAAAATAAGCGGCCTCAAAGAGCAGCTAATTTAGAGATTTGGTTGTTTACTGTTTACAAAATTATTTTTTGCCAAATGTATACATGCTTGTTTGTCGAGGTGACTGCTATGTTTTTTCTAGCTATACTCTAGGTTCGATATATTCTAAGTTCGATCCCCGGTCAGGGCAGATGTGTATGAAAAATACGAATGTTTGTACTCGAGTCTTGGATGTTTTATTGTATTGAAATGTGAACCCATAGTACAAGTTTTGCTTAGTTTGGTCCCAAGATATTTATTTATTTTAATTGTATTTAGGTACTTTGTCGAAAGCTTTAACGATTCTTTCTTTTCACGAGTTAGATTCTATTTTGGAGATTTCTTTTAGTAAATAATAGTAGATTCTATAGTTGTTACCACGTTGAGATTAAAACCGCTGTGGACTTATTGCTTCGTAGTAGAAGTACATAAACGCGTACAGCTTTAATATTTTATTTTGAACTTACCTACCCATTGTTTTTTAATACTTATTTTATCTAAGTTTCCAATTTATACTTACAATCGCCTTGTTAGAGAAGTAAAATCAACTAACCAGCCCAAAAGACATCTAGGAAAGTATTTAAGTAATGTTAAAAGCAAAACTAACTTTGTTACAATGAACTTTTTGGCATAGTTAATTGGTTTTGCTACAAACACGACTTATAGTAGACAAGCAGTTTTTTTTTTTTTTTTTTTTTTTTTTTTTTCAGTAGAGAATGCAAAGTACGCAAATGGTGTCCCTCTATTTGCTAGAACTCCTGTATTGGATCTGTTTTCCGTTCACGCTCGCTCAGTGAATGTAAGCGGGTGTACGACCTGATTCGCGCTAAGCCGTTTTCGAAGCTCAATCCTCCATTCTAAATTGCACCGCATGCAAGCAATACAGGGGAATTTGTGCTCACATTACACATTGGTTTCAATCCGACTTTTTTTTTTTTTTTTTTTTATATGAGTAGGAAGGCAAACGATCAAGTGGGTCACCTGATGGTAAGTGATCACCACCGCCCATAGACACCCGCAACCCCGGAGGGATTGCAGATGCGTTGCCAACCTAGAGGACTAAGGTGAAACGCCTCTTGTGCCCGTAATTTCCCCGGCTGTCTTACTCTCCACACCGGAACACAGCAGTGCAAGCTCTGCTACTTAGCGGCAGGATTAGCGAGTAAGATGGTGGTAGCGATCCGGACGGACCTTGCACAAGGCCCTACCACCCGCACGACTAGTTTCGGTCGCTTTTACAATATCATCCTCAAGTATCATCGTGTTCGTGAAGTATTTTATCAAATGGTTAGCCCGATTCTGAATACCTTAGGAAAAGTTTTTAAAAATCCGTTAGCGTTTGCAAGCACATTTTTTGCAAATCAGATCAACTAGACTTTATTTATTTTGTAAATGATTACAAAAGTATTATTTAAAATATAAACTAAGGCTACCTTAAAATAACTTAGTAAAATAAAAATTAGGGTAAAAAATAAAATTTGTTTGACCGATATGAGGTTTAGAATATGGTAATTATGTATCCGCTAAAACTAACAAACGTAGCTTGATTCCATCAGGTTAGTACATATAAATTTACTTCTGATAATTTAGTCAAATAACGCGCTGGGGGCAGAAAGATAAAGACAATTATAATTAAATATAGTTCATAAGGTCAGATTTCTCGAGTTATTGCACTTAAATACTATAACCTTAGATAAAACCAGTAATCCCTAGTTTTGTGCTAATTGCGCAGTTTCTAGATAGTACCCATAGTTACGAACAGTCCAGTTTACGTTAGAAATCACGGTTTAATTATATATTATCATTTGCGTCATATTTTAGTTCTTTTATCGGTTGAAGGAAAGACGGACTAAGAAGAGTCATTAAGCCTTATAGCAGGGATTTTCAAAAAGGGGTAAACGCCACTCAAGGGGTGTGCCGAGACCTGCAAAGAGGGGCAAGAACTAATACGATCAAATACTTTATTTATAGACAGTACCCGTGTTTACGCACTGATGTTTGAACAGTGTTTTGTCTGTGTTTATATTCTGAAAGAGACCTAAAATTAACTGTCTAGGCGCGGGATTTATTTCTTTTCAGAAACAGGACGCCTTTTCAATAAGTTGAGAAATCCCTGCCCTATACATATAGGTATCACGTCTTTATCCCTTACGGGGTAGACAGAGCCTAAGGTAACCAAACCTTAAGGCCACGTTTAGCATGATTAAGGGCGTATAGCTGGAAAGGGAATTCAAAATAATGATGGGTTGCTAGCCGCATCATCTTTATCATGATTCCTAAGACTTACGCCCATCCACGCTAATCCATGTCTGCCTTATATAGGAAAATCGTGCTCTTTAAAAAATGCTACTAACATTGGTGATTTTTGCAGATTGAAATAAATGAACAATTGCCGATGGTATTTTGCTGCGGAAAATAATTGAGAAAATGCAACACACGACTGCATTACGAGTATACCTTTTTCAGTCTTAATTGGATCCAAGGCCTGACTCAGGGCAGCTATGTCTAATATGTTTCCAATGCGAACATTTAAGCCATTTATTTCCAAATGGGTACATTAAATTGTCCTCTGACGCACACTATTTTTGTTCAATAGCTCGTTAATACGTAATTGAGAAAAGGTTTTAGCAATTTGTCTCGGGTACATTAAGCAGTTTTTCGGATAATTGTAATGGAATAAAGCTTCGTTGGTTTTTTCAATAAGAATTAGGCGTAAGTATTATTTGACAATGGTCTTGATGAATCCTACTAATATGTGAAAGCTTGTGAGTATGTTTGGATGTTTGTTACTCTTTCACGCCAAAACGGCTGGATAGATCTGGATGAAATTTGGAACATAGATAGATTATGGTCTGGAATAGCACATAGGCTACTTTTTATCCCGGAAAATTGCGTAATTCCTGCGGGATAGCGATAAACGAATTCTATGCAGACGAATCTTGCTAAATGTGGCCTGTAGGTACCTGTTACCTTGGGCTCTGTCTACCCCGTAAGGGATAGAGACGTGATTTGTGTATGTATGTATGTATGTATGCAGACGAAGTTGCGACCAACAGCTAGTTTTCAATAATGTCGAACAGTTGAAAATAATGAAGTTGTGATGTTGAAAGATAACAAGATTTTTTTCCGGCTTGTTAATGGTAATTGTGAAACTTGTTTGTTCACCAAAACCTGCATCATTAGAGAAACTCTTATGAAAACCACAAATAGGTACGTAAAGCTATAATACGATAAGACTGACTGAAGGGTATCTATGAAGCTCTCAAATGTTTGATCGTTAGTCGTTGCTGTTCCATGTTTGGACGACCGCGGATAGCCTAGTGGTTAGTGACCCTGACTATGAAGCTAGAGGTCCTGGGTTCGAATCCCGGTAGGGGCAGACAGTTGTATGATGAATACGAATGTTTGTGCCCGAGTCATGGATGTTGTATGTATTTAAGTATGTATTTATCTACATTGTATAAGTATGTTTATCCGTTGCCTGGTACCCATAGTACAAGCTTTGCTTAGTTTGGGGCTAGGTCAATTGGTGTAATTTGTCCCAAGATATTTATTTATTTATTTATTTGCACAATACAATTAAACTCATGCATACATACATAAATCACGTCTTTATCCCTTACGGGGTAGACAGAGCCTAAGTCCAAGACCTAGGCCACGTTTACGTGCTAACATGATTTTGGGCGTATTGGGTGGAAAAGGGAATCAAAATAGTGATGGGTTGCTAGTCGCATCGCCTCTGACATGGTTCCTAAGATTTTCGCCCATTCCCTCGATGGGCTTTTATCATCTGCGTGGGAAGAGAAGCAGCTGGTACATTGTATGTTTTTTCTTTGCTCCCAGACCAGCATGGAAGTAAACAATTAAACTCAATGGCTCTTTATTACATACAAAAATCACGTCTTTATTATTTTCAGTGTAGACAGAGCCTAAGGTTACTCGTCCTAAAGGTCTCGTTTAGCATGATTTTGAGCACGTAGATGGAAAGGGGAATCAAAATCATGTACATATTATGTACAATGCAATTAAATACAATGACTCTTTATTGGACGCCATAAATTCAACGATATGTACAGAAATCAGGTACATAGAGAAAATTACAAGATGACCAATAGGTGACTTATTGCTTCAAAGTGAGCTCTACCATAGTAGCGGAATGAAGAAAAGAATACATTAAAAAGTATACTTTTATTTCAAACCAAATGAACGGTTCGAGAAAAAGTTAGTAGGTAGGTAATGCCCCGCTTTCCTTTTTTTGGTCTTGGCGGGAGCACCGCCTTCCCCCCAGATACTGGTCTGAAACATACAAAGAACAAACAAGGACTTCACAATTAAAATAAAAGAATGCGAACTTAGTCTTTAGGTCGGAACGTATTATAGTGCTAAATTAACTACAAAAACATTTAGTTAGCAAAAACCTTTTGCTGATTTATGTAGGTCTTTTAAGTAAGATTTATTCTCCCTTAAACGAACCCTTGAGTTTGAAAAAGGCTTCATTATTAATCACGTGAGCGGGTAAGGAATCTAACTCGAACATCCGGGACGGATCCGGATCCGGACGCTTCGGATCCGCTTGTTCTAGCTGGATGTTAGTAACCGTTAATATTAAGTTCATTTTGACGCAAATTACCTCTTCCCGTACCACGAAAGGTTTCGATATCATAAATAATAGGGTTGTAGCTATTTAAAAGCCAGATAGAATTAACGTTGAATAAATTAGAATAAATTTATAAATGTCTTTCAAAAATAGTTGCCGTTGTTGTTTTAATAATAGTAGATTAATGCCGAGGCCTGGGGAGTAGCCAATTGCTGGATGAGTAACTTATTTAAAAAGACGAACCGCAAGTGAGTGTTTTTTAAACTTACGAATCCAGCCATTGCTCTTCCAGCTGAGGCAGACATAATGCAGGCAGATATATAAATCCATACTTACAAACTTTCGCCTTTATAATATTAGTAGGATCAGTCAGTTTTTGTGACGGAGGCGCCTCAGGGTGCCTGTCGTGGCTACGCGTAACCTTGGCGTTCCGAACTCTGAGGCCGTGGGTCGCTACAGTGACTGTGAGGAGAAAACCTCTATAAAAAATCCAGCGGCACCTGCGGGGGAGGGCGGGAGTTCCCAATCCTGCATTGCACAGGTGTCGCAGGGAGGTAGCCCCATCCCGGGGTGGGCCCGTAGGGCATCGCGGTTCACGAAAGTTCTCCCGTGGTGTCCTACAATAGTGCCAAATTTGGGAATTCGTGTGATTTTTACTGGGTATGCCTGACGCCTCGGAAGAGCCCCAGATACCCCTGGTATGCCCGTACCGGGCCGGATGCATAAGGCGTATTTTACACACCATAATAAAAAAAAAGGATCAGTCAGTTTGTACAGGTGTCAAAAATTATAGTCTTGATAGTTACGCATTTTCATCTCCAGCCTATATACGTCCCACTGCTGGGCACAGGCCTCCTCTCAGAATGAGAGGGCTTGGACTATAGTTCCCCGCACCCAGTGCGGATTGGGAATATCACACTCACCTTTGAATTGCTTCACAGATGTGAACAGATTTCCTCACGATGTGTTGCACTGAATAGCTCATGGTAAATTTCAAGTGTAATTTCGCACATAAATTCCGCAAACTCCCTGCGAGCTGGATTTGAACTCACGACCCTCTGCTTGAGAGGCCATAAGTCAAACCACTAGGCCACCACGGTTTTTTTGCACATCTTAAATTCTAGAATCCATGTCCGTCACAAAGCACTTGCATGTAATCTTGGCGAGAACAGAAACGCGGTTTCACAGTATCACGATTACAATACGGAACGGCACGTTTCCAATATACCAAACGATACGGCACACGAGAATTTATTCACTTGAGATTATTTGGCTATTTATATATTTATAATATATTTATTTATTTGCTTCCATGCAGTCTGGGAGTAAAGAAAAAACATGGAATGTACCAGTTTCTTCTCTTTCCGCACAGATGGTCAAAGTCTATCGAGGGAATGGGCATAGGAATCATGACTTTTATAGGCGATGCGGCTAGCAACCCATCACTATTTTGATTTCCCTTTCCACCTGTCAAATCATCTTTTATCTTTATCTATACGCCCACAACATGCTAAACGTGGTCTTTAGGTCTTGTTACCTTAGGCTCTGTCTACCCCGTGAGGGATAAAGACGTGATTTATGTGTGTGAGTGAGAGATTATTTAGTTTATATTTATAACCAGCTGACCCCGTAAACTTCGTGTTGCCATTGAATCAGTTACTGTCACGTCATCGAAGATGGTTGCACACGAAATATTTCTTTATTTTGCCGAAAAATTTTCGTATTTCTTAATAGCTGTCCTGCTATTCCGGGTGGTGACCCAACAAATTAAAGATCATAAAAATCGGTGCAGGCCTTTTTGAGTTGTAAGTGATTTAAATATTCCGATATTGTTTAATATTTTTTATATTTATAGAGAGTAGCTGTCGTCCAAAACTTTACCTGCAAATAATTTGTCTATCGCTATCCCTTGGGAACTTTGCAAAAGGGTAAAAAGTATGAAAATAGTATACATCTGTTTTCTTAATATTCAAAGTATGTTTTTGGCAAATTTTATTGAAACATGTCGAGCATCACTCGATCTACACGTGAGTTATCCATTTATGTAATTGTAGTTAACACTCGGGATTTAACGTCGAAATTGTTGTTTTGCTACTTTGACGTTCATGTTACCGTCGAGTGCGAATTGTGGAAGCTTAATTATGTCGTGGTACATTGGACCTGAGCCCTAGCCGACGTATGCAAAGCATGGCATCTCGCTGACAAGCCGCCAGCAGCTGCAGGCATAATTTACCGCGACCCGCTGCGAGCACAACTTGCACCGAGGCGGACTTGCGTAACTAGAGTAGTAATATAATAATAATATAGCCTTTTTATTCCGAATTCGCTACAATTTCATTTTTTGTTGTTGTTGTTGTTTTATTATTAAATTGTCGCGTAATTCGGCGTGCCTCATGGCATAGGCCTCCTCCGTGTATTGGAGGGTTTGGGCTATAGTTTCCACGCGCGCCCAGTGTGGATTGGGAACTTAACACACACCATTGAATTTCTTCGCAGATGTGTGCAAGGTTTCCTCACGATGTTTTCCTTCACCGAAAAGCTCATGGCAAATTTCAAATGTAATTTTCGCACATAAATTCCGAAAAACTCAGAGGTGCGCGCCCGGGATTTGAAGCCACGACGCTCTGCTTGAGAGGCCACAGGTCAAACCACCAGGCTACCACGGCCTCAGTAGTAATAAGGGTTGTAAAATGCTAGCAACACTTACAACTTTCTCAACATACTATTACTTATACTTAATATTGTATGTGTGTACTCATATTGTATGTAGTGTGTATGTATGCATGTGTTTAAGATATTTAGTAGTTTATTTATGAATTGTTTGTTGTATTTTGAGATGTATGCTCTATTGTGGCTTTCACTATGTGGATATTTTAAACTCACTCTTTGTCGGTCTCTAGCTTAATGCTCCTCTCATTTACTCAAAGGTTAACTGGTAGAGATCCCTTATATGGATAAGTTCGCCTTTGTGCATATATTTAAGGTCTTTTTTGTGATTTGTCTCTGCTTCTTTATATTTGTACAATAAAGCATTTACTTACTTACTCACCTATTTTTCGCGATTGTTTTTGTTTTATTTTACACACGGAACAGTAATTTAAGTAATTAGAATTCTGATCATATATTTGCGTCCTGGTTTTACCAATATTAATCGAATTTCACGCACAATGCTGCACAGCGACTAAACATTAACTATCCATATTGATCATAATAGCTGCTTGTTCAACTCCATTGACCTGTTTGACCTTATCAGAATGTAGTAATCGCCAATAACGGCTTGGCTTAATTTTTTCTAATATAAATTGCATGACATTTCTTCTCTATTAAATTGTCTACTCTATGGCTATATTATAACTCCAAATTTACCGCTAACCCAGGGTTAACCCTATATTTTTGACTGTGGACTAAAGAAGCGGTCGGAATTTAAATTTAATTTCAGATTTGTGTAAACCCTACTCGAAAATAGTTGCAGTCCGAGCGCTCATATACATTTTAGATAGAGTACCTAACTGTTTGAGGCAGTGAAAAACACCGAAATACAAAGATCTCATGTACCTACTCAATTATCATCTAAATACAACATAAATACAAAAACATTGATGTCGCTGACGTGTAATGTAATAATTTTATTTTAAGATTAGTTTTAGTTTAGTTTTTAATTAATAATAATAATAATATTTGTTGTTATTACTAAAAAGCTGTGGTAGCCTAGTGGTTTGACCTGTGGCCTCTCAAGCAGAGGGTCGTCGGTTCGAATCCCGGGCGCGCACCTCTGAATTTTTCGGAATTTATGTGCGAAAATTACATTTGAAATTTGCCATGAGCTTTTCGGTGAAGGAAAACATCGTGAGGAAACCTTGCACACATCTGCGAAGAAATTCAACGGTGTGTGTTAAGTTCCCAATCCGCACTGGGCGCGCGTGGGAACTATAGCCCAAACCCTACAATACACGGAGGAGGCCTATGCCATGAGGCACGCCGAATTACGCGACAATTTAATAATAATAATAACAATAAAAAAAAAAGCAACAAAAAAAAAATTAAATTGTAGCGAATTCGGAACAAAAAGGCTATATTATTATTATTATATATATATATTTGTTGTTATAGCGGCAACAGAAATACATGTCATCATCTGTGAAAATTTTAACTATCTATCACAGTTCTTGAGTTATAGTCTGCTGACAAGCGGACAGTGGGTCTTAGTAATAGCGTCCCGTTTTTACCCTTTGGGTACACAAAAAACCATCTAGGTATGATTAAGTGACGTACCTCCAAAAAGCTTATGCAGTATCCAGGAGATAGCTAGTACCATGATGGATGTAGACGACGTCCTTATTGCCTACATTAGCATTATTGTGCCAAATGAACCGTCAAACTAAGGCTTCAGCCTCTATGAGGATCATTACTTATGACAGGTTGCCGGCTATTATCTCGGGAATTATAATAATGGATGTTTCGGAGGTTAGATTATATTTTTTGGCTTATACTTAACTAAGCACCAGAAATCATTATTCATCTCACAATAAAGAGAACATAGATACATTTTAATACTAGTAAATTAAAATTACTTCGGATGACCAGAGAGGTGTTTTTTTTAGCACAAAGGGTAAGCATCGCCATACAACGCGGTAATGCTGCCAGCGTTCTAGGCAACATGCCGCCGGGCAGCGATTTAGGGCAACTTTTTTATTTATAGTTTTGTCTCAATTTATATGTATATTACTAACATAGACTTAAGGGAGTTTTTAATGTAAATATTATAATAAACTTTGAATTCAAATTTAAAATAGAAATCCCGATATAGAACAAAAAAAATACTAACAAAAGTAATAAATGTTGACTTAAATTGAAACGTTCATGATTTTATATTACGTCCAAATATGTGAACTCAAATATGTAAATATCAGATGAAGTTGATAAGATTTTGCAGCAGTCATGAAATCTGTTGTGAAGGAGCGAGCTGAATTCAAATGGATGTTACTCGGGCAATCAATCGCGTTTATGAAATTGACACCGTTACCTATCGACATTGATTTGACGCGTGCGCACTGTATTTTACTGACGTGTAGTTTGTTATTAAATTGAGCCATTTGGGGTAGAAACCATGGGTCCGTGGGGGCAAAGTGTGCACAGGTTATATGGGTCGTTGACGACCAACCTGAATGAAGCTTCGGGCACAGTATATATATAAGCTAAAGAAGTAAGGAAACTACAAACAAATCGGTTGAAACGAAACACGCACACAGGCGCGCGCTTTACACGGCCCCTAAGCGGACCTGAGCCTGAGCGGAGTGGACGAGGTCCGCTTAGGGGCCGTGTAAAGCGCGCGCCTGTGTGCGTGTTTCGTTTCAACCGATTTGTTTGTAGTTTCCTTACTGCTTTAGCTTATATATATACTGTGCTTCGGGTGACTGGAGGGCTGTTTTTTTTAGCACAAAGGGTAAGCATTGCCATACAACGCGGTAATGCTGCCAGTCTTCTGGGCACCATGCCACCGGGCAGCAATTTAGGACAACTATTTTCCATCATCATACCATCTGCGTGGGTAGAGAAGCAATTTGTACATTCTATATTTTTTCTTTGCTCCCAGACCAGCATGCATACATATATGTACCACGTCTTTATCCCTTATAGGTAGACAGAGCCTAAGGTAACAAAAACCTAAATTTTCTAGTGTTATTAAATCGAATTGAAATTGAAGCTTCCCATAATTTAATTAATACAGAACTGTTCCGCAGTCAAATATAAAGTACGGGAACAATGGGACAAAGTTATCGGATTCCTTTCATAACTTGCTCATTATCGGACCGGAAATACCTGCGGCTATCGGCATCAATGCCGTTCAATTGAATGGTAACTCAGCCATTTGGCAATTTAAATAACTTGAAACGCGATATATTTCACTGGGTTTATGAAGATAATGGATGGATGGATGGATGTTTGTTACTCTTTCACGTAAAAACTACTGCATGGATTTAGATAAAATTTGGAACGGAGATAGCTTATACCCTAGATTAACACATAGGCTATTTTTTGTGTCGAAAATTGCATAGTTCCCGCGGGATAGCGAAAAACTATTTTTTTGCAGACGAAGTCGCCGGCAGCAGCTAGTATTACTATAGTTATTTTTTCTTCCATGCTGGTCGGGGATTAAGGAAAAAACATAGAATTTACCAGTTGCTTCTCTTCCTGCGCAGATGGTAAAAGTTCATCGTGGGAATGGGCGAAAGTCTTACGAATTATGTTATAGGCGATGCGGCTAGCAACCCTATCACTATTTTGATTTTCCTTTCCACCTATAGGCCCTTAATCATGCTAAACGTGGCCTTAAGGTTTTGTTACCTCGTACGTCTACCCTGTAAGGGATAAAGACGTGATAAATGTATGTATGTATGAATTAATCGGGCGATCAAAGGCGACGCTGATTTATGATTATAAATAAATATCCAACCTATAATGTCTCGTTAATTACATATCCCGTCGGGAAGATCGCCTGTGCTGACATAATTACCGCTGGGAATTTGTCAGATCACATTCCCAATATTTCCAAAAAGCCCAGTAATACGGAAAATATAATAATTATTAAATACTAGCAGTTGCCTGCGACTCTGTTTGCGCGGAAATCGCTTTTCGCTATCCCGCTGAAACTATGCGTTTTTCCGAGATAAAAACTATTCTACGCCCTTTCCCGGGACTAAAACTACCTGCGTACCAAATTTTATTAAAATCGGTTCAGCGGTTTAGGCGCGAAAGCGTAACAGACAGACAGACAGAGTTACTTTCGTATTTATAATATTAGTAGGGATTCCGGTAAATATATAAAGGTGTAAATCTATATATATAAAAGAAAGTCGTGTTAGTTAAACTATTTATAACTCGAGAACGGCTGAACCGATTTGGCTGAAAATTGATAGGGAGGTAGCTTAGAACCAGGAGACGGACATAGGATACCTACTTTTTATCCCGATTTTCCCACGGGATTGGAAAATTCTGAAATGTTGTAGGTACTCATAAAGCTACAGACATTAAATTTAGCATGCCTACACATTATTCCTTGATTAGTATAAAGATGCACTTACAAAGGAATTTTTCAAATTTCCCACGGGATAAAAACACAAGGTAAATAATTAAGACTATAATTAGTAGATAATATTCCTAGAGGATCTGTAGGTGCTCTAAGAAGGGATTTTCCGAATTTCTCGCGGGATAGGCAATAAAAACCTTATACTTGGAGACATGAGTGGATGTATGGGGTGTGTCGTCACTCTGACGTCATGTGCGCGGACGAAGTCGCGGGGAAAAGCTAGTACCTTATAAACTAAAGGAACGAAACTGAGTACCCAATACTATGAGGAACTCGTACCTATTTGGTAATGAAAAAAAGCTTTTTATAAATTTGTCATTTATTTAGGATAGTATATTAGTTACATCCATGAACATTCTAGATCTATAGGCTCAGCCTAGTTTGGACATTTGTTGTTAATAAATATTCCACATTTTTTTTCGTAACAATATTTGTGACCTGCACATTAACATAGAAAACGATTTTTCATCAAACTACTACGCTTGCACTCTTAAAATTAATTCTACGAGAAGTCACCACACACATCTTTTACTTCTTCAATTGACACTAAGACCAAATGGCACAATAACATAACTTAAAATTAAATTATCACAGTCGGATTAAGTTAATAATGACATATTTACGTATATCGGTCCCGTACTCTGGCGAACATTTCTGCGCTATCCACTTTGTTGGGGCCTTCGTTCTTCCCGAAGAACGTAGTTTTCGTAGTCTTGAGGAGCCCCTTGCCTTCGTCCGCTGACTGCCTCCAGTAGACCGTCTGGACGGCGTGTCTGCCAGCGATGTAGCGGGTAGAAGTTCCAATCAATTGCCTCTTATACATCTTTAAAAGTATTCAAACGGAAATTCAACCGAAGGTAGCCGATTACGAAAATCGAACGGAAAATTGGAATCCGAACACGATTTCGCGGCGTTCAAATCGGAATGTTGAAATAAATTTTACTGGATACTGTTGTGGGTTGACAGCGTACAGCGGAATGATGTTGGATAGCGGTTGTCCTGTTTATATACTAGCCGGCACGTGCGATAAAGTATGACTGATAAAGGATCCACAACACACGGCTTTGTGTGACGTAATCATTGTTTATGTGCATGGGCACCGCTGTGTGCGTTTAAACTTTGGTCTTTAGCTCGCGTGCCCTTTTATGCAGAAGTATTTGCATATCCAGTCACATGGACAGTGGACAACACAAGAATGCACTAATTAGTCTCAGTTTTATTGATAATTATTTGCATATTTATTGCCTTAATAGTCTTTTAAGGATACCACGCATTTTTTTATGTACTCGTATGTACCCATTTTCGTGTCTACATTTTCCGATGAAGGAAATTAATCGCTTGCATTTAATGCTCTGATATATAAAGGTTTTAACCCCAAATTTCCCTTAAATAATGACAACCATACCATATAGACCGTTTTTATTTACCATTTTATAAAAGTTCCTACATCACTACATAGTATAAAACAAAGTCGCTTTCTCTGTCCCCATATCCCTATGTCCCTATGTCCCTATGTCCCTTTGTATGCAATTATATCTTCAAAACTACACAACGGTTTTTTTTGATAGATAGAGTGATTCAAGAGGAAGGTTTTTATGTATGATTCTACGCAGACGAAGTCGCGGGCAGAATCTAGTTAGGAAATAAACTATATTGCCGATGCGACTGTCACATTGATCGAGTGAAAATAGTCATAGATGCTTTTAGGCCTATAAATGATTATGAACATTAGGATCTTCGAGGAATCATTTCATTCATCAACAATTTTCATTTAAAACAAAAACTACGCAAAGTATAAAGAAAAAAATAACAATAGAAATCTACAGCACCTACGTCTCTATCATAGTCATGATCAAATTAATAGTACAGTGCACGTACCTATTTCATTTATGGTAATAATAATTAAATGTGTGTTAGTATCTGGCAGAGATAAAAAAATCATGAAGGTAAAGCGTGACCCGCCGCTAGTAGTCGCACGATATTAAATCAACATAGTACTTGTTTTTTTTATGGTTTTATTCCGCGAACATTATAGTTTTAGATAACAGGAAAGAACTCATATTTGCACAAAGAATTGTAACTGGAACTAATAAAGTTTATGGTGTGATTAACAAACAGAATATTTGGTCTTAGACATACTGGCGCTTCTTTGTTTCAGAGATTTTTTTCTATACTGAATAATATTTCGTTCATTAAATGCAAAAGGGACGCATTCGAAAATCAATCAGTATCAAATATAAGGCTATATTTTTCTATTTTTATTGCAATCAGTAAGATTGGTGTTATTTAAAACATACATACAAAAATCACGTCATTATTTACGGGTGGTAGGGCCTTGTGCAAGGTCCGTCCGGATCGCTACCACCATCTTACTCGCTAATCCTGCCGCTAAGTAGCAGTGCTTGCACTGCTGTGTTCCGGTGTGGAGAGTAAGACAGCCGGGGAAATTACGGGCACAAGAGGCATTGCATCTTAGTCCTCTAGGTTGGCAACGCATCTGCAATCCCTCCGGGGTTGCGGGTGTCTATGGGCAGTGGTGATCACATACCATCAGGTGACCCACTTGCTCGTTTGCCTTCCTATTCATATAAAAAAAAAATCTCTTACGGAGCCTAAGGCAACAGGACCTTAAAGCCACGTTTAGCATGATTGTGGACGCATAGGTGGAAAACGGAATCAAAATAGTGATGGTTTGGCTGCATCGCCTATAACATGGTTCCTAAGATTTTAGCCTATTCCCTCAATGGGCTTTTACCATCTGGCAACTGGTACATTCTGTTTTTTCTTTGCTCCCAGACCAGTATGGAAGGCTAGAACGCCGTTTATTTGTTTACGAGGTGTTAAGTTGATATTATAAAACTTACAATTTAAACGGTTTCTATCAATTTGATCGTGTTTGCAAACTTTGGCACAAATACATTTTATTTACACTTTGATTAGATTTACAATTTAAAATTTATATTTAATTCGTTTACAAGGATTGATTTAGAAAATGATTCTGCCATCATGGTTTACAGGTATTTAGTACCTAATAGAAAATCTCATAATTTTAAAGATAAAAAACACAAAAGTTTTATTTCCTTTCATTATACAGTCAAGATTAACATCAGACGCGTTAGGCAGTCTGGGTTAAACAAATAAAATACAAAGCCAAGATACGATTACAGACTAATTAACTCATAAAAAATGTCTCGAAATTACAAGTTATTGAAATAGTCTTCACATAAAATTTACGTTTCCTTAGTGACAAGAGTTAATATTTGCCCACATATTCTTCTACACTACAAACAATGACAGTAAAGTTATAGCTTGTACAATTATTTGGCCAGATCTTAATGCCAACATGTTTGTTTATATTCTTTAAGTGTTTGTGAGGATGTTATGTCACAAACGTTTGAAGATGACGTTACAAAGCCCTAGAGACTGTTATCATTGGCAAATGTTTTTATTATTGCTAAAAGAAGGTTCGTGAACTAATGTTTTATCAGGAACTTTAGGCGTTGACTATAATTTACGCGCTATGTTAAATCAGTAAGAAACGTTAGAATCGGACCGTGTACACCACAGTTCTACAGATAGGAGACTCGATTAAACGCGCGGATTTTGATTAATATTTATATTTTCACCAAAAATTTGTCGATGACGTAATTCTATATTATTATTATTAGCCTAGATAGTAATAAATAATTAATATAATATAAATAAATATTTTGGGATAAATTACACCAATTGACCCAGCCCCAAACTAAGCAAAGCTTGTACTATGGGCACCAGGCAACGGATAAACATACTTATACAATGTAGATAAATACATACTTAAATACATACAACATCCATGACTCGGGCACAAACATTCGTATTCATCATACAACTGTCTGCCCCTACCGGGATTCGAACCCAGGACCTCTAGCTTCACAGTCAGGGTCACTAACCACTAGGTGGGCCATAGTGTACCACTGCTGAATCAGGCCTCCCTCCACCTTCTCCAATCTCCCCAATCTAAGCGGCCTCCAGCTCCTCCTGGGATTATCACGCATCATTCATGGGATTATCATTCATCTTAATTAATTTAATTTCCGTTTTAAGAGAAAGCCAAGCATTTACGTCCACTGTTGGACATAGGCCTCCCCCATACATAGGCCATAATGTTACGATTTTCATTACTTACTAATCCCTAAGTTATAATATTGGAGACAAGGAGCATGCTACGTCATTTTATACTTCAGTTTTTTTTCGTCAATAAAATACTTTCCACAGGTGAATGGAAAACCAGACTTGAATTCAAGGAAATGTCGATGTTTTCCTACTCGACGGCACAAGTGTGGAGAATACCCACTTAACATTAACATGTTACTTGATTAGTGGGCTATTTATAGGTGGAGGCAGTGAAACAGCCATCTGACGTCACCGTCAACAAGTGCAATTAGAAATGGAAACATCGATTGATTCCAGAGCACTTGAGATGAGCGATAGAAAATCACACGGTTTTTTTACAAACTGTTATTTAAATTTCTATATGACACTGAAAATTAGGACGCATACAAAAATCTGAAAAAAGCTATGGCAGGGAATCAAACCCGGGTCCTCATCACTCCGTGATGCGTGCTATACTCCTACACGCCTACACCACCCATAGCACGTGAGGAAGCCTTCAAATTTTTCGAAGCTTTTATTTAACTTGCTATGTATAGGTAAGTATGTTTGTTCGGCTGGAATCTTGCAACTCAATTTTGTAGCAGATATTTTCAACCGATTGAGCTGAATTTTTGCATACTTGAGTAAGTCGGATGACAATATATTAATCTGGTAGTGGAATTCTGGCTACCCAGCCTGGATCATCTCCGCAGGAGGTAACTCCTATAATCTTGTATTGAAAATATTTTTTTTAGTTTGTTGGTTAATTGTAGCATTTGTTCCACAATGAAGTCCGACACTGATAGTTGTTCACAAACAGGTTTGATTAGAAACTTTTTAATTTTCTTTTAAATGTAAATTTAAAAGAAAATTAAAAAGTTGGGATACACTTTTGTATTCCGCTCAATCCGTGCGAGTAGGTACCGATAGGTTAAGTTCTTCCCACTTCAAATCTAGTCTCAATACTTAGTCAAGAAGTAGCGGTAAGCTTGCATTTATAATTTCGCCTGATGTGTTAGCATCCCCAACAAAAAACATTGTTCCTTGATTGATAATATCCCTGACATTAATTGAAGGATCCCACACGTCCATTGACATATTGAGAAATGAAACAAATAAACATCACCTGACATTTGCCGCTCAAGTAATAAGCCTTTTATTGTTCCGATATCAACAATAGATCTTTTTGTCTACGGACCGTTTCACCCTTACCTGAGGTCACTCGATAACGGTGATAACCTTCGGACTCCGGTGTCGGCAATGATGAAATATTTTGTTTGTTTACAGGACTGACCGATGACGAAACAAATGACTGGTTGGCTGTCTGCCGCCAAACACTATTGCACTGCTGCCTTCCAGCGTAGAGAGTAAATAAGATAAACGGTGACATTATTGGCAAATCTCAGCACTGGAAAATTTCTGATTTTGCTCGTGTGCGTGTGTTGGAGAAAAAATAATTTTAGTTAAATTCCGCGGAGTGAGTGGAAAGATACGAATCCACGAATTGCCGTTTCCACCGAGATATGTTGGTACCTATGGAGCGGTACCTACTATAAATGTAAAAGTCAGTGAGTATGTTTGTATGTTTGTATACTTTCACGCTAAAACGGCTAAATGAACTGGATTTCGATAGAATTTGGTGTAGGTATAAATAGTTGCACCTATAAAAAAACAAGGGCTTCTTTTATTCCAATATTTTTACGGTATGGGAATTTACAATCTAGTGTATATAAGTGGGTGGCCAAGGAGTGGGTAATTTCGCTTTTTCCTTGTACAAGTGAAATCCAATGCACTAGAGCACGTAAAGTACGTATCATACTCAACAGGCACTTATGAGTGGATTAAATTAATATTCTATTTTCCCCCTCATCACCCTCAAGTGCATCTCGTTTCCTATAATTCTTGGGTTATTTTCATTTGTTATATTTATGAGCGCGTGTTCGGTAATCCTAATTGTTATGAAGTCATTTGTTTCCTTAACTTATCAGTATTCAATCTATGTAGTTTGCAGAGAGGGTGCGAGCAAACGAAGACATTCATAATTTACCAATAACAAACAATTTATCGTATTATAGAAAAGTAGGTGCTCGATATTTGGAAGCACATCACTCGAAACAACAGGTCGAATCGAATTTTCCCTTATGACAAGGTTAAATATAGCTGTAATTTTCTTTTAGTCTACCTACTCGCATTATGAATTCAACACAATTGTCCACTATTTTCGCGTGAAGTCACTAAATTTAGACATCTGTGATTAGTCGATTCGGGAAGTCAACAAATATTCTGCACGTTTCTGCTTCGCTCAATGGAAGCGCAGCCTAATATTCCTAATGTTCTAGTTAGTATTTATCTTAAGTTTCCTAGATAACGGACCCATTCGAGTATAACTTATTATTTACTAACAATTAATTGAGTTCAATCCAATTTAACGCTTTAATGAGACGATATTTAATTATTAAAAATGTGCGTTTATTTTGAAATTATTGGAGTTATAACGCAGCAATCCGTGATCCTTTGTCATAGTCTCATGGTGTGCTCGGACAGATAACCAAGTGAAAACAACACATCAGCGCTCTTACCGCTCAATACTTAGCGTAGGCCTAACGTAATCATTTCTATAGTAGATGAACTGCTTTATCACAGCGATAATAAACTTAAATACTTCCATGCTGGTCTGGGAGCAAAGAAAAAACATAGAATGTACCAGTTGCTTCTCTACCCGCGCAGATGGTAAAAGCCCATCGAGAGAATGGGCGAAAATAATAGGAATCATGTTATAGGCGATGAGGCTAGCAACCCATCACTATTTTGATTCCATTTTCCACCTATACGCCCACAATTTTGCTAAATGTGGCCTGTAGGTACCTGTTACCTTAGGCTCTGTCTACCCCGAAGGGATAAAGACGTGATTTGTGTGTGTGTGTGTGTGTGTGTGTGTGTGTGTGTGTAATAAACTCTAATAGACTAGTGCAAGTCAATTTGAGTCCCAGCACGCAATAAAGGTCCGCCGACCTGGGTCTGTAGGAAAGCACCTCTGCCCCGCACGGCGTAGTGTTGGCCTGTCTAGATGGCCGAGTTACCTCACTAAATTATATTTTTACGCTGTGGCGTGAGCGTTGGCGGCGAAGAATTAACCTCATTTTCTTCACAATTATTACTGTCTGGAATAGGGTTGTAAACTTAATTTTATTTTAACAGTAGAAATAATAATAAATACTCCTGCGAGGCAAATGGTGGGTGTTAAGTTCGCACTCCGCACTGAGCCTGCGTGGGAACTATAGCCCAAGCCCTCTCATTATGAGATTGCCCATTGCCCAGAAGTGGGCCGTAATAGGCTAAAGACGAATATGAATAGCTTTTGCAAAATTGTTTTTTTTTTTAAATGCGTGCAAAATTAATTAATAAGAAATACATACATACACATACACAAATCACGCCTTTATCCTTTACGAGATAGACAGAGCCTAAGGTGGCAAGACCTACAGGCCACGCTTAGCAAAATTGTGGGCATATAAATGGCAAAAACTGGAATCAAAATAGTGATGGGTTGCTGTCTACCGCGTAAGGGATAAAGACGTGATATATGTATGTATTTATGACTGAATTGTCGCGGTCTCGGAGTAAAGTACCCCGCCGAAAGTGAGAACGTGACAAAGCTATTCTATCTCTCTTTCCCTCACCATGCCGCAACCGCTTGCTTAAAAAATACCACGTTTTTGTAGAACATAAAATTAAACACGGCCGTTTTGATTTTAGAATAAAAAAAGTCTTTTCTCCTAGATATCACGATGTCATCGCAAAGCGGCGATATACCTATGGTTGTAAAAATCATTTGTTTTTCACTATTTGACAAACGCCCCTAAAGTTGCGTTTGCGAGATGGCGCTACTGTCTTGCTCTGTGCCAATAACATAACCGAATAAAACATAGCTCTGCTGCAGGGATGTAACGGAGGTAGTTTTATCGGAACTGAAGGCGGAGTCGGAGTTTTTAAATTTGCTTTATCGGAGTCGGAATCGGAGTCAGAGGCAGGATCGGATAATTGACGATAGAGTGCACGTAGTGGGAGTAGGGGGGAATCCCCGCGCGACATGTATGAACCTATTCATAACAGTCGACACAGGCCGCCGCCGCAGCTCTCTATGTTATGCTTCGACCTCCGATTAAAACCTTCGATTTAAAAGTGTCGAAGCCGAAGTAGGAACCGAAGGTGTAATAATAATCGGAAGTTCCGACTTAACGGAACCGGAGTCGAAGCTCCGTAACATCCTTGCTCTACTGCTAGCCGTCTGCTAGGGAGTATTATTTCTTAGTGTTTACTCCTATGTGTGTTGAACAGACTCCTATGCAATTTACTCGGCAAACACTAACTGAGAACAGTACGCTGTACGGTTCATGAATCAAAGTCAACTGACTTAGTTGCAAGCTCAACTCAAACATATGAATAGATGTCAATAATATTTGGTTAAATATTCACCATTGCTTGCTCGAACCACCTAGTCCATGGTGCACCTTCATTACTAAGGTTAGGATTCCAAATCTGTGTGGTAAATAAAAATTAAACGCTAAGAGCCGATAAGGCCGCCTATTGTTACCTTGTAATATTCTGTTTACCTTTTTTTCTGTTTTGGTTGTTATATGTGGTGTTCAATAAAGAGTTATTGTATTGTATTGTATTGTATTGTAAGAGCCTGCCTCACAACTCTGTAAAGTCCGCAGCTTCGCCCGCGATAAATTAATTTTCCCGTAGGAATAGGTATTTTCCCGCGGTAAAGAGTAGCCTATGTCACTCAGTGATAATGTAGCTTTCTAACGGCAAAATAATTTTTGAAATCTGTCCAGTAGTTTCGGAGCCTATTCAATGCAAACAAACAAACAAACAATCAAATTTTTCCTCTTTATAATATTACTAGCCTTCCGTCCGCAGCTTCGCCCGCGGTAAATTAATTTTCCCGTAGGAAAAGGTATTTTCCCGCGGTAACGAGTAGCCTATGTCACTCAGTGATAATGTAGCTTTCTAACGGCAAAAGAATTTTTGAAATCTGTCCAGTAGTTTCGGAGCCTATTCAATGCAAACAAACAAACAACCAATCAAATTTTTCCTCTTATAATATTATTACTAGCCTTCCGTCCGCAGCTTCGCCCGCGGTAAATTAATTTTCCCGTAGGAAAAGGTATTTTCCCGCGGTAAAGAGTAACCTATGTCACTCAGTGATAATGTAGCTTTCTAACGGCAAAATAATTTTTGAAATCTGTCCAGTAGTTTCGGAGCCTATTCAATGCAAACAAACAAACAAACAAATTTTTCCTCTTTATAATATTAGTATAGATGTCAGTTATCTATCATTCCCTCTACGAAACAGACATATTATACGACATCATAAATAACCGACATTTGAGGTGGTAGGACCTTGTGCAAGGTCCGTCCGGATCGCTACCACCATCTTACTCGCTAATCCTGCCGCTAAGTAGCAGTGCTTGCACTGCTGTGTTCCGGTGTGGAGAGTAAGACAGCCGGGGAAATTACGGGCACAAGAGGCATTGCATCTTAGTCCTCTAGGTTGGCAACGCATCTGCAATCCCTCCGGGGTTGCGGGTGTCTATGGGCCGTGGTGATCACTTACCATCAGGTGACCCACTTGCTCGTTTGCCTTCCTATTCATAAAAAATATATATATATAAGGGTCATAACTTTACTGAGATTGATGAAACTGGCCCTAAATATGTTGCTAAACGAAATTTGTTTGTTGTGTTCGTCAGGGCAAGGATTTTACGAAACAATAAAAAAATACATAGAATGTACCAGTTGCTTCTCTACCCGCGCAGATGGTAAAAGACCATCGAGGGAATGGGCGAAGCTTACAGGAATCATGTTATAGGCGATGAGGCTAGCAACCCATCACTATTTTGATTCCATTTTCCACCTATACGCCCTCAATCTTGCTAATTGTGACCTGTAGGTACCTGTTACCTTAGGCTCTGTCTACCCCGTAAGGGATAAAGACGTGATTTGTGTGTGTGTGTGTATAAAAAAGTGTGGAACATGGGCGAAGCCGCTTGCAATAGCTAGTTAGTAAGAAAATGAATTAGGCGTTACTTTGAAGATGTAAATAGTAATAATTATGAAAATAACGGCAACAAGTTATTCTCATTATACTTGACAACTCATAGCAAACGCGTTCGAGATGTTTCTTACAACAAAAAACTTACTCTGCTTTATAAATACATACATACATAACGTCTTTATCCCTTATGGGGTAGACAAGAGCCTAAGGTAACAAGACCTAAAGACCACGTTTAGCATTATTGTGGGTGTATGGATGGAAAGGGGAATCAAAATAGTGATGGGTTGCTAACCATATCGCATATAACATGCTTCCTAAGAATTTCGCCCATTCCTCGATGGAAAGAGAAGCGACTGGTACATTCTGTTTTTATTTGCTCCCAGACCAGTATGGAAGTCAGCACGTTTAGCGGGATCATCACTACATAGTATAAAACAGTCACTTTCTCTGTCCCTATGTCCCTATGTCCTTATGTATGCTTATATCTTCAAAACTACACAACGGATTTTGATGCGGCTTTTTTTAATAGATAGAGTGACTCAAGAGGAAGGTTTTTATGTATAATTCTACGCAGACGAAGCCGCGGGCAGAAGCTAGTTGTGAATAAACGAAACTAAATTTTGTCCTAACACTGACAGGTTATGGGCGCTGTTATTTTTGTTTGCTGTGATATAAAAAAACACACTACATCTTTGCAATGTAAATTTCGATACAAACTGCGCATTTTGCCTACGTACAAATCACTGATTATGTATGGATACTTCCGTGTTCATTATCAAATATTAGAATTTTGTAGTTTATAATCTTAATCCGACCATAATCTGACAAACAAGCTGAAAAATAAGACGGAACAAACAAAACTAGACATTTTGATACAACGTCTAATCTTTAATAATACGCCCACTTTAATTGGCAATGGATGTAATCTCTCAATGCTGATAATTCAAATGGCTGAACAAAATTGTTGTTACTAAATAGATAATAATTTTTTTTTTATAGCATGACTATGGGCGTATAGGTGGAAAGGGGTATCAAAATGGTGATCGGTTGCTAGCCGCTTCACCTATAGCATGATTCCATGAGCTTTTACCATCTGCGCGGGAAGAACAGCAACTAGTACATTGAGCCCATACAAAGCCCATTGAGGGAATGGGCGTAAATCATAGGAATCATGTTATAGGCGATGAGGCTAGCAACCCATTACTATTTCGATTCCATTTTCCACCTATACGCCCACAATCTTGCCAAATGTAGCCTATAGTACCTGTTACCTTAGGCTCGGTCTACCCCGTAACGGATAAAGACGTGGTATCTTCCATGCTGGTCTGGGAGGAAAGGAAAAACATAGAACGTAACAGTTGCTTCTCGTCTCGCGCAGATGGTAAAAGCCCATCGAGAGAATGGGCAAAATTTTCAGGAATCATGTTACAAACGATGCGGCTACCCATCACTATTTTGATTCCCCTTTCCACCTATATGCCTACAATCATGCTAAACGTAGACAGCGACTTAAAGATATTCAATGAACTGACGAAACAATGGCTTTTGAACAAATGTTATTATAGTGTAAGAGATTTCCTATCTGATAATGTTAATTTATAAATAATTGTTTTAAATTTATTATATTAAAAAATAGCGTGTACACCTGTAAAGGTAGGATTAAGTGAAACTTTTTCATATTTAAGCAACTGTACCTGCAATCTGAAACCTTAATTCAAATACGCAATAAATTTCATTTCATTTCAAATTTCATTTCATTTCATTTCAAACGTAGCCTTAAGGTTTTCTTACCTTAGGCTCTGTCTACCCCGTAACGGATAAAGACGTGAAATACGTATGTATGTATTTAACGTATAAATATTCCATATTTCACTAAAGTAAATTCAACTCATCCTCATTCAAAGATGAATTCTCATAGACTCGTCCACCTCGAATGCCGGTTAAAGGAATAATTTAGTTCAACTAATTGGACGGCGCAATCTAAATTAAACTCTATACTTTGCGTAGGAACGTTGCTAGTAACTACGCAAATTGCTATGCAGAACTCGCGGAATATTTGTGATGCAGTCGTACGGTATGTGGAATTTTCACATTAAGAATTCTCCTTGTGTTTAGAATTGAAAAGGCATATTTAATTACATTTGTCAAGTAAACAATAATATTATTGTTATGCTGACTGGGGCCCGATTTTTGAAAGCACATGTGTGAAAATACCACTCGAAAGTGGTGATAAATTGTGCTGAATCTGAAATACGAGTAGCATAGAAGACAATCACAGCTCTCATTGATCTTGTGAACTAGTCAAAACTTTGATTAGAGCTGTAGTTTTGGAGATATAAGCTGATTTATCCCACTTTCTAATGGTACTTTCGAGTGATGTGCTTTTAAAAATCGGGCCCATGGATTGTTTATTATAAGACGTTTACTCTCGAATACGTTACCTATTTGAAGTTCTCTTTAGCGCAATATCCCTACTAATAAGTATTATGCTTGTCTGGGAGCAAAGAAAAAATATAGAATGTACCAGTTGCTTCTCTTCCCGCACAAATGGTAAAAGCCCATCGAGGGAATGGGCCAAATTCTTGGGAATCGTGTTATAGGCGATGTGGCTAGCCACCCATCACTATTTTGATTCCCCTTTCCATCCATACCCAATCATGCTAAGCGTGGTATTTGGGTCTTGTTTCCTTCGGCTCTGTCTATCCCGTAAGGGATGAAGACGTGATTTATGTACATGTATAAGTACCTATTATAAATGCGAAAGCTGTCCGTCTGTTTCACGCTTTCACGCCTAAACCACTGAACGGATTTGAATGAAATTTGGCACAGAGATAGTTTTAGTCCCGGGAAAGCAAACATAGTATATTATGTGGATAAGTTTTTATCTCGGGAAATTGCATAGTTCCCGCGGGATAGCGATAAACATCTCAAAGGTCGTAGCTGCCGAGAGTTTCAACGTAAATAATTCTTGCAGAATATACCATCAACACCAGTTCTTAATTCTACGCGGACGAAGTCGCGGGAAGAAGCTAGTCACTGATAATTTGTTACTTAAGATTCCTCAGAGGTCGTCAAAGATAAAAGTTGGTATGCTGAGGCCAGTTCAATTCACCTCGCATTCATAAATAAAAAATACATTAATGGATTCACACGCAGCTCGATTATCTTAAAACGCAAACGCGTTTCCGCAAAACTGCTCATTCGGACTCTGGACAATGATAACATAAGCAAATAAACAATGTGAACATGATTTGAAAATTTTTGGAAGTACCAAAAAGAGCGAACTCAAAATCTTATTTGGCAAAAAAAATCTTATCTTAAAAATTTGGGCAAAATCTTAGGAATCATATTATTTTATAGGCCATGCGGCTAGCGTCCCATCTCTGTTTTGTTTCCCCTTTCCATAAACATCCCTAAAATGACAAGTAACTAAACTATCTTTGAACTAACAATGTTAAACAAAGTGCTATAACTGTCTACGTATTGTTTTTAAAGTGACACGGAAAATTATGAATCTGTGGCGCTTGAACCAGGTTTTCTACCTAAACTAGATTTATTTTTTTACTGTGGGGCTTCGACTTTTTATACGTGAGTTATCCGTTTATGTGTAATTATGATTGGGTCTCACGGTAGTTTCATGTTGAAAATGTGGGGCTTGAGTTTGAAAATTGGCGTAAATAGTTATATTTTTATTAATTCAGTACCTACTTAAAATCTCTTCCAATACCTATATTATCTCTGCTTTTAGTTTAGCAAACATGCCAGTCTTAAACCTGAAACAAGATACATACAACTTAGAGCACTTAACGAACAGTAAACATTTTATATGGAGAAGATATAGTGAGATTATATGTCATTTATTACCTAAAGTAGACACTTTAATATTCATCTTACTAACAAGTAAACATGACAAGTTATTGCTACGTTTATTCGTTTGTAGATAACGTATAGTCTCTACGCAAATAATGAATACTTTTCAGACGAAACCATTTACTAAACAAATACATGCTTCTTACAATTAATTCTTAATCTCAATTAGTCAAGAAGTCACACTGCTAGGTATGGACCAATCCTTGGACTTCCAACTCGACGCTGCATTTGTCTAGCATGTCACTCGAGAAGGAAGCCCCTGTTTCGTAAAAGTGACAGGCTACAAATGACTATGACCATTCAGAATGCATTGCTGCTTTGATAAGTTCTGTTTTGTAATGGGGTTCACGTTAAGCGATTGCTTACTGTGACATTTCGGTCATTTCGGACATTTCATTCCACCATATCTGACTAAGTCTGTAGCAGCGCCAACAACTTTCTTGTGGCATCCCTGAGTGGCAACGAGTGTCCACTTCTCTGGGACACGGCAGACACGTCCAGTCTAGTTCCAACCAAATCAAAGTTATTTTGCCTACATATATAGCTGTCTACTGTCACCATTTATTACGGCTAATTAAACCACGTTATTGTTTAATCGTGCCACGTTTTTACTGTATGTTTGGCATGTAAACAGCGCGTGGCAAGATCGTTTTCAAGTAATCAGGATTTTCCTGGCTACTTACGTGTACATGGATGATATCATTTGCCGCAGCGAGCAATAAACTACATATCAGCGATGCCAATAAAAGTAATCTGCGGCAGTGTTTCCATGTAAATAACGTGTTTTAACAAAGCATTTTGTATTAATAACCAAATAATGCTGTATAATAATTAGCTTAATCACGTCTGTTTTTCCAATATATAATAGTAAGGCAGAAAACTACACGTTTATGCAGGAATGCGACTTTGGAAAAAATATCATCTAATAAAGAAGTAGATCATGCAGTCTAAATAAACCCTTTTGTCATAGATATTTTGCTAAGCTTCAGTTAACCACCTGATGGCCAGGTTGAGGCTTAATCCTGTTAGTGATAAAGCTGATTGAGAACAAGTCAAATTATCAACCAATAGTAAAGACATTTTGAAAACATTTTTGATTGGAGATAAAGTCATGGCTAGAGATTTGAGGAAGAACCATAAAAGATGGTTATTAGGTAAAATTGTTAAGCCATTAGTGACAAGTGCTACTTTCTAGTAGAAGTAGATGGACTGCAGTGGAAACGACACGTCAATCCATTACTCGAATGTGGGCAGAACTTAGGTGGGAATTATTGTAAAAAAAGTAGTTTTTTTTTCTTTTAATGTGGAGGAGACTGTTGTATAGTGGGATAGAGGGCAGCAGTGTGTCCAGTGGGTTTTACTCTGTAGTAGATAGTCTGTGGTTTTGAATAAATGTGCAATTAATAAATTTGCATGTTTGTGTGTGAATTAATTATACCAACAACAGATGTAACAACTTTGACCGAACGGAGAGTAAATTTGGGCCGTTATGATAACCTCAAAACCGCGAGTAGCTACAACCAATCATATGGCAATGTGCCCTAATTTCAACGCGATAGTAACCCTTGGACCGAGTTAATCCTAAAGGCCAAAGTTACCCTCCTGGGCCAAAGTAACCCAACCTCACGGCAGTCATTTTTTTATCGATTCCATCGACATATAACTTTGCCGGACTGCAAAGCATACTTTTTACAAATAACGAGGTCATGTAAGTACCTATTGAAGTTACTTATCGTTAGGTAAATATAGTTAGGATTGCTCTTCATTACACTACAATAAGAAAGCACAACTTTTTTATGTAATGGTTTGTCTTAGCGTATTGTTTTATACGATTGGTGATGGTAATGATGAAATAAGTAGGTAGGTACTCAAATCGTCAACATCTAATGAATAATAATAACTAATATTGACAAATGGAAATGCTGCCAGCATCTTTGGCTCAATACCGCGGGGACTACGTTTCAGATTTGTTTTAGTTTTAGTTAAATTAATATATCTTGTAATACATTTATATTTTTATATTTAAGTAATTACACATTAAGTTTATAAGTGTTTTGTAATTAAATACCTATATCTTCATATATCTAGTGGTCAATCAAACTGACAGATGTAAGAATCAATTTATTAAAAGTACATAATTGATAAATGTGTTGTTGCAAACGGCAAATTTTCTGCTTGACCGGTCATATCTGGTTATAAAACGTTATCATTGCTTGTTTAACAGCTGTACGTAAAAAAAGATAACAAGACATAACAGTTCCGGATACGAACTATTGTTTTCAAAATATATTTTTTTGAACGTCACAAAACTTTGTTATGACAACAGTTTAATTATCGTCACTAGAAACGTAGTCCATTCAACTTACAATCTGTAAATTGTATCAATGACTATAAATTGTAACAATGCATGTCCTACTAGTATAATATTGTATCAGAATGCATACAATAAATGCTTATGTAATTAAATTAAACATTTTGTCTGTATAGGTCGCTCTTAATTTAACTGTAATATTCATTTAGTCAGCCAAATACAAGCATACCTCATAATATGAGCGTTTTCCAAACAAAACGTCTAGGTACATGAACATTTTTTCCAGAATTTAAATTTATTGGGTTTTACTTACTTAGAATCGCTTACCCTATCGATTCTCATACAAGAAAAAGTGTGTCCCAGATTGAACTGTGGATGTGACGAACTATAATGGAAATTTGGGGACACATTTTTTCTTGTATAAGGATCGATAGGCTAAACGATTGTGAGTAAGAAAAACCCAAAATAGTTAAATTCTGGAGAAAATGTTCATATTGTCTTTTTTTGGAAAACGCTTCATAACACCTAAACCCAATGTCAAATAAATCCGATCGATAAAAGTGGGGCAAATTTAACGTACAGTTTGACAACAAAAATAATGCTCCACGATGTACCTGCGCAGTATACCAATTTTAGTAGCGCGGGAAACTCTGGCGCTGTTATTGGTCGATCGATTTCGTACCAACAATGGCAAAATCGTGTAAGCGGGACAGAGCTAAGAATGCAAAGCAAGCTATACTCTGCCAGTTCCGCTTGCAAATAAAGTTCAATATAGATTATTTACACGTTCGGCTACCATCGGAAATTGGTCTGCGCTTCTCTGCGCAAACGAATACTGCCGATGCGCATTATATTTGTTGTCAAACTGTACAAGATTTGGAAAAAAAAACATTTTTTTAAAAGATGCATAGGTGCAGACATTGGCATGAGTTGCAGGTTGCAAGTGTAGGATAAACGTTTACACTCCATTTATTTCCGCGAACTCAAGTCTGTAGATGTTACGCAAACAATCCGATACAGTGTCCAATTACACTTGTATCTTCATTTGTTTACGGTTGGAAAAGATATAGTATTTCATAATAATTGTAACATCACACCTCCACGCTTTCCCGAGAAGAGTCCTGAACCCAGACAAAAGACAAACGAACAACGAAGTGATTTTCCTGTTACAAAATCTTTAACACATCTTACACGCACCCATATTTATTTGCATATATTGTATTTCTAGTGGGTGTTTAAGTGTAGTTACTATTAATTTGTTGTTATTATTAATTAGTGCACGTAATTCAACTGCTTACCTATTTTTGTAATCGTCTTTCCATAGTAGGACGACCGGATAGCCTAATCGTTAGTGACCCTGATTATGAAGCTAGAGGTCCTGGGTTCGAATCCCGGTAGGGGCAGACAGTTGTATAATGAATTTGTATGTATTTATCTACATTATATAAGTACCCATAGCTTTGCTTAGTTTGGGGCTGGTTTTTTTTTACAGTTAGTTAGCATTTTGTATATTTTTGTGTCCAATAAGTACTTTTTTCCTTTTGGAGTTCATAAATACTAAAAAGAGACAGGTGATAACGGGCTCAGTAGATTATGTATACATTCAGCACGTAATCAAACACAGCATAGTAGGTATCTATAGCCGATGTAAACATTGCACCGTGTAGTATTCCACGGCTCGTATCAAGTACTAGCACGCTGGCGCGACGTGTCATATTATTATAGTGTGGGTGATGTAACCGTGCTGTTTGAATGTGGGTCTTGTACGTCCATTGATAAAGTGTAGATGGAAATAACAGTTGAAGTGCAAGCTTCGATGACAGCACTCTTCAGTTAACGGACCACGTTGAGCTGCACGTGGTGATGCAAGAGAACTATAGATGATTCCTGAGTCACGTGCACGAGACACACAATTTAATAACAAGACAACTGACAATTCTGTCACGTGTATGCATCACTCAAATATTTGAAGTTGGAAGCAATAATAACAAAGAAATAATTAATTAAGATTTAGTTTTCAACAATAATAAGCGAACAACGCAACAAGAGACATGGGCGAAAGTCTTACGAATCATGTTATAGGCGATGCTGCTAGCAACCCATCACTATTTTGATTCCCCTTTCCACCCATACGCCCTTAATCATGCTAAACGAGGCCTTAAGGCTTTGTTACCATAGGCTTTTGTCTACCCCATAAGGGATAAAGACGTGATTTGTATGTATGTATGTGAAAATAAAACTTAAGGCAGGGGTTGGCAAATCGCGGCTCTTCAAGTTCCTAATAAAATAATTTGATTGGGATTAAAACGCAATGGCCCGTTGTTTAGAATTCGCGCGCCGTAGTCGGCTACCAGCGCTCATTAAAATGATGTTTTTGAAAACTTGGTGTACAAAGAGAAAGCCGAGATAAATACTGCGACACTTTGAGCTTCCGAAGAATCGATTTTTCCGGCATTTGACTCTGTGTCTAAAAAGTTGCCTTATGGGAATTTAAAGCAAAAGTTGACTCATGTTTGCAAGGTAAATAGAACGTTGGTGTGCTGCGTTGATAAAAGGCTTTACCGGAGATTAACCCTTCTGACCTGAACTTATCAGGCGGTACGCAGATTTTCATTTGACGCGTATTTAGTCTATTGTATTTAGCAGAGGACGATATCGGACCTAGTTACTAGTTTACATACGGGTGGGTGCCTAATAAAGTAAACATACCTGTACTGCCCACAAAGTAAGTAAAGTTTTACCGCTATGTAGTAAGCACACACAGTTTACCTGTGTTTTACAATATTAATGTATATAATAACGTAATAACTAGGTCATGTTTGTGTTTTGGGTGTACATAATCTAAAGGAACTGATGGACTTACACAGATGTAGCTACACTATTAGAAATCTTAGGTTACATATAATTTTGGGAAAGTTTAAAGTTTCCACGGGACGCAGACAAAGTTAGTAAACAAACGTTTGGACATTTTAAATAAGGTAACAGAAAATTGGTTTCGTTATTTCTTGTGGCATCTTGAGGAACAGTCTAGAACTTCCCGAGAGAGGGGTGTGTATTTTATTTTAGAATATTATAATCCGGCCCATTTAACAAAACTTTCAAATATTATCGTTCTCGTTTGTTTGAACTTGATTCGAAACATAGCGGACATAATAATTCTTGAGTACTTACCTACAAAATAGGTGAGCAATCTGCATTTTCAATTTTGATAATTATTTCTGAGCCTTGTGGTATTTTATATAAATTACCATTCATTATAGTTTGATGTTCTGCAATTACGTCTTTGGAATTATTCATACCTTATAACGAATTCTTGAAATTCACGAAGCGTTTCTCAGAAACAAGCCGAGGTTTTGTTTTAGGGAAATAACAAGAATGAGCAAGATTTCGCGTGGGCGACCAAATAATGTTATATTCTAGGTGAACGAGCAAAGAGCTAATTATTTCCATCAGACTTGTGAGGTTGGGGCCAGTAGACAATCGTCTTCCACGCAAACGATCAGCTGAGTATTACATGCATTGGTTTTGGAAATTAAAAGTTCTTCCTTCTCCCTCATAGGCCTTGTACTAGTTACAGGCTGTACAAGCAGTCAAGAAGGAAGACAACGTTTAACCTGGCTGTGTATGCCACTACTACAGCGACAAACTCGACCAGAAGTCTGACAGGAGCTTGAAGAAAATACGCGCAAAGAAACCAGTCAATTTGGTCATAATAATTTCAAAAAAGAATCAGGAAAAAAATGTGTCTTATAAAGCTTGTAGGTTTTTTTTGGATAGCATTAGGTAAGAAATATCACCTTAGGTCCTTTCCGAAGAAATCTATCTACTGAACGCTCCAAAGATAATGCTTGGAACTAATTATCAGACGCTATTAAGAACAGGCCACAAATCTTAGCTGACCCAAATACACGTAATGAATGATGACCAAACATTTTTATAGGTGCGTTGCGCATCAAAAAGCAAAAACAAACATTTTTCCTAACTCCTCAAGACAAAGTGAAGTAATCTATCAAAGGAAAGGGTACGAATAACCCAGGCCGAGATTTACGGCACACGGAGCTAGGGCAGAAGCTCCGCTTTGTTTGCTAGAAGTGCCTACCTTTCCCGCGCGGATGAGTCGAGCGCACTTGACCTACAAATGAAACTGATATCGGCTCTTGATTGACATTGTACTTGACTTGAATATCATTGACCTTAACCGCTATTAGAGAGAAATTATATCGGAACTTTTTATATTTCTATAGGTGCGAAATGAGAAGACACATCTCATTCCAGGTTCCTTCTCATGCGATGTATTAATTTTAAGTACTAAATAAAATTATAAACCATAACAGCAGCGTTTGTAGGTATAAGCTTTTACTTGTCTGTGAGGGTAATTTTTCATCCACCATCCAAATTTTGGTAAGCAAGTACCTAATTCAACAATTTGATTTTGAGTTGTTCTTAGTAATGACCAGTTGGATTGTCAACTCACACAAAACAATACAAAATTTGAAATATTCCAAATCCAGTGAAACAATTGTTTATAGTTTTCTGTTCACAATACTAAATGACGAATCAAAATTTTGACGGTGACTGAAAGGTTTCCTATTAATTAATTCACATTTATTTTTAAATTCCCTATCCGGAATGGGCCCGCGTGCAAACTACAGCTCAAGCCTTCTCATTCTGAGGTAGTTACCTGAGAGCCCTTGTACAATCTGTTGTTGATGACGAGGACAGTAATTGTTAAATACAAGCATATTCTCAAAGAACTGTACCTTACTCTGTATTCATCGAGTCAGAAACTAACCTAACATAACCTAACCTTGTTTAGTTCGTTGTTGTTAACCTGAAGCAATCCGAGCAGTAGCAAACCAAATTCTGGGGTGTCTCATAGTTTGTAGTTTACATGTCACTGCGGTGAAATCTAGTTTCAGACGTGCTCCAGACTAATATTATTTATATTAGCCAAACGTGACTATGCACGTTTTCGGCTCGTATTTAAGGGATTTCTCCACTACAAGCGATGGAAGTCTACATTGGATGTTTTTAATTAAAAAGCATTGTAAACACTCGTTTGGATCCCTGATTAGGTACGTCAAAAATCACGTGGAACAAACAATTTTAAAATATGAAGCACGGAATAAAATAAACCTAATGAAACTAAATAAAATCTTGTCTAATTTAGTGATACTATCAAATGAATCAAGAATTTTTATTTCTTGATTTTTTATGTTGTTTTTAGGTAGAAAAATTCGAAGACTACCCACCTGCTATAGGTGGTGTAGGGGTATAGCACGCGTCGTGACGCGCCCGTGGAATGACGAGGATCTGGGTTCGATTCCCGGCCATAACTTTACTTTTCGGATTTTTCTGTGTTCTAATTTTCAGTGACATTTAGAAATTTAGTGATCTTTACCGATCATCGAATAAAAAAACCGTCACAAGTAAGTATTATACTTATCCCCCCTTATTCATAAAAAGGTACAAATCTGCTACAAGTCAAATCATGTTTTGTCTTTGTCCTGTAAAACCAAATATCAAAATGACAAAAGGACAAACGAATACTATCAAGTCAGCAGAGGAATACTTTTCCATTACCACGCTAACAACTACCATTTCACACGCGAATAGTTCTCGCGTCCACCCAGTTTTAATCTAACTTCGACATTGAATTTAGGTTTTTCAAGTATTCATGCTAACTCATCTACTCCGGTTTTTGTTCTGGGGTGTTAAATGGAATGTGTATGGGTTCAGACCGGGAGTGATAAAACTTTGTCCGTTTGTCATTCAAGTTGTCAGGACATGGAGTAATGATTCAACCGTCCCCTGGCGAGGAGTTTAAGCCCCAACTTATGACCCTGATGTTAACTTTAAACCGAAGTTAAATTCTAGTGTGTCTTATTTAACATTGAACTATTCCCACAGAGGAAACCGAGTCAAGGTTTACCAAGAAATGGATTTTGTTTGTGTTGAAATTGTGTACGTGACAAATGCAGGTGAAAATGGCTCAGTAATACTTTGAACTTTGCCATCTTTATCTTTGTCGTATGATAATAGATAAAGATACTATAGTTCCAATAGATTGCCAAGAAAACATTGAAGATTGTTGGTAGCTTTCGAAAGTATTCTTATAACGTGAAATTGTCTCTATATGATTCCTTGATCTAAGTAATTCCTTTCATATTTTAGATTCTTTATCAGAGTCATTTTGATTTGTGCATGACAATGGGGAACCTATAAACGTATACGTTTTATCAAAAGTTAATTATTTTATAATGTTGCTCTAAATTATGTCGCATCTTGTGGGAACATTGCACTTCCCACGGCGACAACAAATCTACATTGATTCCCTAATTCACCGACTACAAGTATATAATTATATGAAAAACATACTTTGAAAGAACTAAACTACGTAAATGTAAAGTTTTGAAGAACTGTGTTATATTAGTACGTATAATAAGACCGGTACCTATCTGATGGAGGAAAAAATAACGAAGTTATTTCAATAACTTAATAAGATCTTTAAGTGAGCTAGTTGAATAAATGTGGGAATGCAGGTGAATCTGTGGACGAATGATTGATGCGAGAGAGCTGATTGAATGACTGGAAGAGATTTCTGTTGGAGTGAATGGTGAGAGCGAGTGAGTTAGAGAGTGGGAGATACGATCGGGTGCCCTATGCGAACACATGTCTTTTCTGTTGCCTATTTTAATTGCTTTAAGTTCAGTATTTTTCTTTTACAATAAACTTTTATAAATTCTATTAGTTTGTTTCCTTCACACGATCCCACATAAATATGCAAGGTTTTATCAAATCTTGTAAAAAAGAACTTCTTTAACTCTTTGTCGAGAAAATTCTGGCATAATTTTCGTTCCGAATTGCTATTTGCTGTGCTAATTCGAGTAGACCACGACCAGAATAATTATGTTTCTTGCTGCGGTTTAAACTTCGACATAGGTAAACAGTTTTGACCTTCCCCATAGTACTTAGGTGAATCCCAATTTGTAAATTTCGCTGATGAGTTGTGAAGTTTCTACGAATTGGAATGTTTAGTTGTTTTACAGTTTATTATTTCAAGAAATTAAGTAACTGACTAAGTAGGCTCATTATAGTTGCTAAAAGTCAAATAATTTTAACATTTATCTGTTCTTCTCAAACTTTTATGTTGTACTTAGTTAAAAATTGTTTTACGTCACTAAGGTTATTTCTGTTACAGAATAAAGTATTTACTTTATCGGGATGACTGTGACCGTTTTAGTAGGTAGATTCCTCTTCTTCTCCAGCCCATATACGTCCCTTTGCTGGGCACAGGCCTCCTTTCAGAATGATTATAAATATTATTTTTTATTCTATATTTATTTTATTTAAAACGCAAAACCAGTAAAAGTCTTACTTTGTGTAGTTTTTAATTTTTAAACTTTTAGTCACAAGTATACACTATCCCCCTTCTTCTTCTTTTTTTAATATGGCCACATCGATCGATGCGATGATTTCGCCAATGTCAAAGTATTAAAAGTAGTTAATTTTCATGGTGTATGCAATAACAGAACTGCGAAAATATTATAAGTTTATATTTCTTTATCTGACCTTGCAATTGACGTATGTAATTTAACACAATATATAAAATGATAACAATTGTTTTTGTTTGAAATAAGATACAAAGTTCATAATATTGACTATCGAGATTAATTGATTAAAATGTTTTTTGTTTCCTTTTTCGTGGTAGGCACATGATTTGTTATTCAGGGATATCTACTACGTAAAACGCGTCCCTATTTAAAATACAAAATTCAAAAATTTATTTTTGCAAATTGGCCGCCAAGGGCTCTTTTACATGTCTTTTTTGAAACTAAACTTTTTTTTTTTTTTATATGAATAGGAAGGCAAACGAGCAAGTGGGTCACCTGATGGTAAGTGATCACCACTGCCCATAGAAACCCGCAACCCCGGAGGGATTGCAGATGCGTTGCCAACCTAGAGGACTAAGATGAAATGCCTCTTGTGCCCGTAATTTCCCCGGTTGTCTTACTCTCCACACCGGAACACAGCAGTGCAAGCACTGCTACTTAGCGGCAGGATTAGCGAGTAAGATGGTGGTAGCGATCGAACTTGGCAGAAAGTCATTTTTTCAAAATAAAATACTTTAAGCTATTACAATACTTAACATACATGCATTTTTAAAAGGGATGTGTAAGGTCTCCGACCCTTAAACTATTATAGTAGAGATGTATAAATTCTAGCCTAGTACAAAAAGATAGAGAGAAACATTAAAAATAATTTAAGTTCAGTGGAGGTGTAAAACGCCTCCACCATCAATAAATTAATTGGAGATATTTCCAATGTCGGACAGAAAAAAAAAAGAAATATACATTTCATGTCAAGTAAGTAACCAATAACCCTTATTTCTTGTGTAGGTACATTATCTATGTATACATATTACTATAAACCTTTTCAGGATTCTAGGTCCAAAGGCTTAGGCTGGATGTAGATAAATCAGTACAGGACACCGTCACTACATAATACTTCATTTAATTTAGAATGAGAAACCACAGCAAAATTACATTGCGCCTGGTCAACTATTTCTTACCTAGCAAATAGTACAGTGCAATAGTCTGGGAGCCGCAAAATAAAATTGTTTTAATGTCATTTTATTTTCGTGTCGTTTACAATTACTCTAGTACAAATTGAAAAGAGAGTACACTTCACGAGCCGCAATATAATGTTGTTGTGGTTTCTCATCCTAAATTAAGTAAAGTATAGCGTAAAACAAAGTAGCTTTCCGCTGTCTGCCCCTATGTATGCTTTGATGTTTAAAACTAGGCAACGGATTTTGATGCGGTTTTTTTTAATAGATAGTGATTCAAGAGCAAGGTTTATATGTATAATTCTACGCAGAAGAAGTCGCGAGCAGAAGCTAGTATTATGATAATTTTAAACAGCCTTAAAAGTATCAACAAGGTCAGAGAGACATAGGCAAATTTTACCGCTCGATTCTAATAACGAAAACAAGCAAAAAAATTTTTTCGCACGTTAGTGTAATATAAAGAGGTAAAGTTTGTGACGTTGTAGGGTGTTTTCTCTGGATCTTCTAAAACGATTTTTACCAATAGAAAGCTACATTTTTTGTGAGTGTCATAGGCTACATTTAATTCTGCCCGGACAAAGTCGCGGGCAACAGCTGTAACTACATACACAAATCACGTCTATATCTCTTACGGGGTAGACAGAGGCTGAGGTAACAAGATTAAAGGCCACGTTTAGCTTGATTGGAGGCGTATAGGTGGAAAGGGGAAGCAAAATAGTGATGGGTTGCTAACCGCATCGCCTATAACGTGATTCCTAAGAAATTCGCCCATTCCCTCGATGAGCTTTTACCATACTCTTACTTTTACGTTATAAATCTAATTGAATATTTTATTTTTTCGACACACAAGCATCCTAAGCATCGCAGTCCCGCGTGGCTTTGAAAAGTCGTATGTGACAGGGAGCGCGGTGTGCAGGCAGAGTTTTGAATCATCTAATATTGAACAGCTATGCCGTCTTCTTAACATAAAAGGACGTAACCGCCGTGACTTTTCCATGAAGATACGATGTTTTTGAGAGCAGAGCAGTATAATTTAGGCGCATAATCTGAGCAACGCGCACTCAATAACAGCTGTAGGCGTTGTGCTTCAGTCGACCCACGGGTTTAATTTTACGGTTTTTGGTAAACGATGACCGGCTTTGATCGTATTCTAAATATTTTATTTTTAACCTCCGACGTAAAAAGAAGGGAGTTATAAGTTTGACGTCGATGTCTGTGTCTGTGGCATCATAGCTCTCAAACGAATGGACCGATTTTCATGCGGTTTTTTCATTCGAATGCCAGTTTCCTTGCGGTTCTTCTTAGCCATGTTTGGTATTCGGCCAAGCAGTTTGCAGAGAGTCTCTTTTCCAAAATGATATAAGGCATTTTAAACATAAAATTGAATTACTTTGTAATTTACGCATGATTTCGATTAATGCTTCCATGCTGGGCTGGGAGCAAAAAAAAAACATAGAATATACCAGTTGCTTCTCTACCCGTGCAGATGGTAAAAACCCATCGAGGGAATGGGCGGTTATAACAGGAATCATGTTATAGGCGATGAGGCTAGCAACCCATCACTATTTTGATTCCATTTTCCACCTATACGCCCACAATCATGCTAAATGTGGCCGGTAGGTATCTGTTACCTTAGGCTCTGTCTACCCCGTAAGGGATGAAGACGTGTTTTGTGTGTGTGTGTGTTCGATTAATGCGTGGGGGTTTCAATTTTCGTTTCCAGCAATAATGTCGTGTTTCAAATATGCATCCGACTCAAATCGAAATCTTTCTTTTATACGCTTCGTCGTCGATACCCGTTCTGCGGCATATACCAAGTGACTGTGTGTAATTCAATTGCCAGATGCATGACTGGTCATTACTTGAGAATGACATAGGCGATTAACCTGGTTTCTTATAGTATATACAAACATGGGATTCCTCTCTTTTTTGAGATACAAATTAATACAAAATACTTTAACAGACGTGATTTGGGTTTGACCAAACAGCCCCGTCAACATTTTTCAGGACTGTCAATTGTTGATTTTTCCACACATTGGTTGACGACGTACAAATTATAAATTACTAGCTGTTACCCGCGGCTTCGCCCCCGTACCAGTTTTCTTTTCAAAATATTGTTACATAGGTACCTTCTCCTGACAATAACAAACACAGCAAAAAAAGAATCAGCGAGATCGGTCCAGCCGTTCACGCGTGATGCCGTGACCAAGGGAAATAGGGACTAATTTTTATATATAACTAGCTTCTGCCCGCGACTTCGTCTGCGTAGAACTATACATAAAAACCTTCCTCTTGAATCACTCTATCTATTAAAAAAAACCGCATCAAAATCCGTTGTGTACTTTTGAAGATATAAGCATACATAGGGACATAGGGACATAGGGACAGAGAAAGCGACTTTACTTTATACTATGTAGTGATGATGTAGTGATGATAACGATAGAATATCAAAATAACCAGGAACTCGCAGTAATTCCAAAATCTGGAACGCACCAACAGCGCCGACGTCTACATTAACAAGTGAGCGTGTTCGAAATAAATTACACTGTCGATTATCGTTCGCAACTCGGGGCAACTAATTGTTCTGCTGAGCTAATTCGTTTCATTAGGAACAGTTCTCGCAGGATCGAGTTTAATTAACCTAAACGATCTGCCAGGAAAGCGATTTGGTACTTCGAAATACGGCTGCCACATGGCTGGATAGTGGAGCGCTTAGAACAGTACGAAAATAGAGTGAAACTGTACATTAGAATGTCAAATTCATGTCCAGTTACTGCCCTATCTTTTACATCTACATCTCTTATGTAGTAATCAAGGGTAGAGTCTGACTCCAAGAGCCCCACAGAATTTAGTCCCACATACCTAATCATTTCAAACAAATTTAGTGCTTTCGCGTATTTGTGTGAAAGTGAGTCTTGGCTTACGTTAAGCCTGGTACGCATCTGCACGGAGAGAAATGAATTAGCCGTGATAGCTAAGCTCCCTTTGCTGAAATTTTCTTTGCTGTGGCATACAATTTGTTTGCAACTGTAACAAGGCCATGTCTATAGCAACTAAAACCAGTTAGCTACCACTGATAACGATATTTAGCTAAACGAATTTCAAATAATTTGCTAACAGTACTAATTGATTAGCAACTATAGCTAATTTATCAACAAAATAATTTAGTAATTGCTGTTAGTTGTAACCGTTAATAATTCTTAGTTATAGTGGATAAAAATTTCGTTACTATTACTAATTTTACATGTGTTAGACAGCAGATAATATCTTTGATACGTTTGATAAATACATTTTGCAATCACTAATAACATTTTTGCAACGGCTGCTAATTTTTTTCTGATTCATCTACTAATATATCCTTCGCTAATGTTGCTAAGAATCTTAGTCGCACCAACAAATTTACTTTGCAATGAACAGCAATATTATATTAGCAGTCGTAGCAAATCAGACTTATGTGTGGCAGCCAAGAACTTTTTGCAGCTTTGACTAACTTATTCACAAACTGTAGCTAATATTATTTGCTGCAACTGCTAAATATTTTTTTGCTAATGTTGCTAAGAATCTTAGTCGCACCAACAAATTTACTTTGCAATGAACAGCAATATTATATTAGCAGTCGTAGCAAATCAGACTTAAGTGTGGCAGTCAAGAACTTTTTGCAGCTTTGACTAACTTATTCACAAACTGTAGCTAATATTATTTGCTGCAACTGCTAAATATTTTTTTGCTAATGTTGCTAAGAATCTTAGTCGCACCAACAAATTTACTTTGCAATGAACAGCAATATTATATTAGCAGTCGTAGCAAATCAGACTTAAGTGTGGCAGCCAAGAACTTTTTGCAGCTTTGACTAACTTTTTCACAAACTGTAGCTAATATTCTTTGCTGCATCTGCTAAATAATTTTTTGCTAATGTTGCTAAGAATCTTAGTCGCACCAACAAATTTACTTTGCAATGAACAGCAATATTATATTAGTTGATAGGGACATTCTTTTGCAATATTCTCCGTGTGGTGGGCGTGCGTCGCGTGGACATTTGAACATTAATGGCAAGTATGAAAAGAAAATTCGTTCCAGAAACCGAAAATGATACCTACCGAACAGTGTTTTCTTCGAACATTGTTTCACAATATTATTGCAGCAATATACTTTTTGCAACCTATAAAATTAAAAGTACCAAAAACGACACAGTTTCAATGTTGCCATGAAATAACATTATAGACATTGCAGTTACCTCGTAAACAGAACTTATTGTAACTTTCAATATGATTATTGCAGCAATTTACATTTTGAAATATAAGTATTTTAATGTTGCTTCAACGACACATTTTATACGTTGTTGAAACTTTCATAAAAAACATTACAGGCAATTTGCAGTCAAAGTTATCTGAAACTTATGGTGTTATTATTGCAGCAATATTCTTTTTGCAACATATAAAATTTGAGGTATCATAAACGTCACAGTTTCAATGTTGCTGTGAAATAACACTATAGACACTGCAGGTACCTTGCAAACTGAACTTATTGAAACATTCAATATCATCATTGAATTAAATTACATCTTAGAATGTATATTTTCTAAACTGAAAAATGGAACTGAGAACATCATTTTCATGAAGTATGTTAAAATACCAAAACCTTCTCCTAAATGAAACAAAGCCAGGAGTACTAAAAAACGTTTTATTGCCACAACACAATGGACTAAAATGCTTTCAAATTTGAAAGATATTTTGCACAAGAAGTTACCTTTATGTTACAAATGTAACTGCCATAACTAATTGAATGAAAGTTTCGTACAAATTACATGTGTAGCATGACGTCATTATTTATAAGATAACCCGCTAGAGGGCGCCGCGCGCAATATAACGCGGTATCGTATGGCCGACACAGAAACGATAAGTATTAAGGCCAACAGCAACTGAGCTTACGAAATACGCCAACAGATGGCGCTGCGCGCAAGTTACATCGCGCTATCGTTTGGTTGACCGAGCGTCCATATATACCCGAGATGATTTTGAATGATTATCTTGTAACAGACACAGGAAGCGAGTCTGAGTAGCCTAGTGTGCACGTTACTGCTTCTAATTCGTTAGGACGTTAACGGGCCCGGTCTATCAGACTTTGCAGGTGTGTGCACGGGTTGCCGTATCGCAGTGGCGGTCGCTTCCTCGGGCCACAAATTGATTACATCCCACAACTAAGACTCTTGGTAACTGTAACAAACTTAATTAGCAGCTCCAGCTAACCTGATTACATCTCACAACTAAGACTCTTAGTTACAGTAACAAACCCAATTAGCACTTATAGCTAAACAGATTACATCCCACAACTAAGACTCTTAGTTAAAGTAACAAACCCAATTAGAGGCTACAGCTAAATTGATTACACCCCACAACTATGACTCTTGGTTACAGTAACAAACCCAATTAGTACTTACAGCCAAACTGATTACATCCCACAACTAAGACTCTTAGTAACTGTAACAAATTTAATTAGCAGCTACAACTAACTTGATTACATCTCACAACTAAGTCTTTCTTATAGTAACAAACCCTTTTAGCAGCTGCAGCTAAACTCGTTGTCGAATACCGCTAAAGAAATGCGATAGAGTATCAAACTAACTTAGTTGCTACAGCCAACACTTTCGCCGATGCAACGAATTATTTTGATTGTCACATCTAAAGTAATTAGCAGCTACGGCAAATTTGTTTGCAGCTACCGCTAAATATTGCTAATTAAATTAGCTGTCACTGCTAAATATAGCTAATATACTTAGCAGTCACAACTAATTTTAGCTAATATGATTAGCAGTCACTGCTAAGTTTCCCAAACTTCAAAGTGATCACAACTAAGAATATTTGCAATCACAGCCAAGTTTCGGTAGCGAAAAACTCTTTGCAACGATAGCTAAATACTTCGATGTCCCTATAGTTTCGAAGGAATTTAGCTGCGCCAACTAATTCCTAGTTACCACAGCTAAGTTTTTTTTTCCGTGTGTGAGCTGCAACCATACCAAAAACGGCAACAGTTACAGCTTGCAGATGAGTACCCGGCTTTACACGCAGAAATGTCTAAGATAAGTAAAAATTGCGCTGCTTTCAACGTACTGTCAACAACTGTTGACTGCATTTCGAAACGAAAATCACGCGAGCGGTATTTCACGGCGCTCGACGAATTATCGATGATACGGCCAAATCAAACTTGAGCGAGTTTCGCCGCCTGCCGTCTGTAACAGACGAACTGATGCCTTCTTCAAGTTATTTGTTAAATGTTTTCTTGTCCCATTGCTACAAATGAACGAAACATCTGTCACGAGCTTCGCAAAATGTCACAGTTCGAAAGTCACTTCGATATTTTCTTAAGACATGATTTTGTGCAAGTATTTTGAATAATAATAAATTTTTAGGGTTTCAACCTTTTTGGCTGTTGGTGGCTGGCTGGCGCTAGTCCATTGCCACGCGCCGCGGCGCATAAAAAGAACAATAAGGCGGCTGTCACTTGTTTCTAAATTGTGGGTGCACGGTCGGTATTTTATGCGGATTTATGTTTAAATTATTGTAAATATTAATTAATGTGTGTAATGTCTGGTGTAAAAGTGTAATTAGTGTACATAACATCACGGATAGTCTTCGCGGGTGTGTATTTATAAGCGGCGGCAGTGACTAAAGGACTCTACGGACGAACTCTACACAGCGTTGGTCGAAGCCGGCTTCCTCAAGGTTTGTGGCTCAGAAATTGATTGTTAGACCTAATACTGCACAAGGGACAGCTAAACCACGGCCTTGGTAACAGTCACTATTTGTGTATCGAAGGATATATATTAAACAGATTTAATTAGACACCTGTTTTACCACAAGCATGCTGTGTGTGTGTCTGTGTGTGCATGTGAAATTTATCCGACGCACAAAATACGATTATGTTACGACTTTTTACTCTCCGTCTTTAGATTTTGTTTAAACATTTATGTAGCACCAACAAATAACTCGATTTAAAAGAGCGCCGTCTGTGATTCAGACTGTGCTGTATATTGAATGAGACGAGGAGTCAAGCGACAGAGAATCAGCTGGATTTAAGACAATTTGACTGGTCTGTGGTAATAGTTTTAGTATAGTCTAAAACCGATCAAAACGAACCAAGAACGCCGTTCAAAGACCATTTCCAGATTAATTGCAAAATATTTTGTATAGAAACTTAAAAATGTGAAAAGTGAAGGATGAAATACCTAATTGGTGTCAGATCAAAAAGGGAAATGGCAATCACCCCCCTGACGTGCATTTGACTGCTTAGTAAACAACTATTGCGTAGCAAGTTTTTAAAAAAAAATACAAGACACGCTTGGTAGACCAAGTCAAATTCTTTTTTATAAGTTTACAAGCTTTAATTTAACTAGCAACTCAATTTTGAAGCAGATTATTATGTTCAACCGATTGAGCTAAAATTGTGCATACTTGAGTAAGTCGGATGACAATACAATAATCTGGTAGTGGTTTTCTGGTGACCCAGCCAGGATCGTCTCCGCAGGAGGGAACTCTTCAGTAGTTGGTCCGACAATGCAAGTACAGTCAGCAAAAAAGCTTGTGTAAAAATTATTTATTTGTCACAAGCTTTTGCTTATCAACTTCACAGAGACAAAATAATACTCACACTTAAAGATAAAAGTTTGTGAAGTAAAAGTAAACCTGAATTACTTCTCGCTACCTCTTGTTCCTTGTTCAAAAAGCAACGGCTGAAAGCTGGTCGCACCTTAAAGTGCCTCGAGTAACATTTTTATTGGTTTCCACCTCGAACGCCCTGAACGAGCCATTTGCATAATCAAAGGGGAATTACTTGTGTGCAATAGAAATGTGGTTTTTGGTGTCGCAATCTGTGAGTTGCTGTTTGAGAGAGAGAGAGAGAGAGAGAGAAACATTTACAGAGTGCTTCATCATTATCCGTTAATAGACGTCTACTACTGAACATAGGTCGCCCCCAAAGAGCGCTATAAATACCGAATGCGGCCCTCATCCAGCGGACTCCTTCGACCTTCACCGGGACATCCTATGGAGTGACGATATGAGTAAGTGTGTATGTTTGTACCTTCTTCATGCTGAAACGACTGGGCATACATACATATATCACGTCTTTATCTCTTACGAGGTAGACATAGCCTAAGGTAACAAAACCTTAAGGCCACGTTCAGCTTGATTAAGGGCGTATAGGTGGAAAGGGAAATCGAAATAGTGATGGGTTGCTAGCCACATCGCCTATAACATGATTTCTAAGACTTTCGCCCATTCCCTCGATGGGACGACTGGACGGATTTGGATAACATTTGGAGCGAACATAGAAAGTACCCTAGATTAAAACATAGGCTACTTTTTATCCCGGAAAATTGCATAGTTCCCACGGGATAGCGATAAACTTTGTGGAAGGTCGTAGCTGCCTAGAGTCGCAACGTAAATACTTATTGCAGAATATATTATCAACATCGGTTCTTAAATCTAATTCTAAGCGGACAAAGTCGCGGGCAGAAGCTAAAGTATAAAGTTGAAATTAATACCAAATAATAAGGTCTGTGGTCCTTTAGGGCTGAGAAAAGTAAACTATTAAAAGACGACATCGTGAGGATTGCGGGAATCCGGTGGATGCAGGTGGCGAGTTGTCGTTCATTATGACGTTTTAAGGGGGAGGCCTTGGCTCAGCCAGTCAAGTGGACGTCTTCTGGCTGATGACGATGATGACGATTAAAAAATATAGTCGTTAGAAAAGGTATTTCCATGCAAACTGCTGTGCTTCCAAAAAATTTGGGCTACCTAATTCCAATTGTCCTATAATTTGGAGTTTGGTAATGAATCTAAAAAATCTATTTTTATGTTTGTCTGGCTGCATAGACAAACGCCTATCGCCAAGTATTTTCAAAGCGTATGCGTGTCCCAAATTTCTGCGAAGGGAAGATTTTTTTTCTTTACTTTAACTTTTAATATTATGTCTAATAATTCATTAAAGATTTAGTCGCATGGAAGGAAGTACTAAAGTTAATTGATTAATTAAACAATTTCTATATTTAATACTAACTACTTAAATGTATTACAAGATAAATTAATTGAACTAAAACTAAAATAAATCTAAAAACGTCCCCGCGGCATTGAGCCAAAGATGCTGGCGGCATTTCCCCGCTGTATTGCAATACTTATTCGCTGTGCGAGGAAGCTGCCAGTTCTTTGGTCTCCGTTGCAGTCAGTCAGCCTCTTAGACATTTCAGTATTTATTAATATGTGCACCCTAAGTTACAACACACGTCGCCAGCAGGCGAAAAGTTTAACAAAACGCTGTAGAAGTTAGGACGTCGGACAACGTAGGAGCGGGTAGTCATGCCAAGTTTCTCACAAGGTGTACAATAGAGTTTAAGAAGAGTAACTTTTAAAAGAGGTCGATTGTTATTCAAGTTATTTTATTTGATACGAGTATTTTCTTTCCCCAACGAAAAATACAAAATGTTTTAAGAAAACTTCTTTTTTGCAGGTACTTAATGTGTTAAACTAAAAGCTTAGACAATTGTTGAATAAAAGTGACCCTCGAAATGTATTTACGTTATGCGTGAGTATTTTGGTTTGGTCACAAAAATGCACATAATATGATTGTGTATCAAATTTCAACTTAATCGGTCCTTTCGATTCGGTATCCACTGAAGCGTCTGGCTGCGAATTCGACTCGCATCAGGAATTTTAAGTTACATACATAAAGTATTATTAAATTTTAAAAAAACAATCTTAATAAATAAACCGCCGAATATCAAACCAGCCAGTTTAACTCACGCGCATATAAAGCTTTCGCTGCTTAAAAAAGTTGTAAAAAGTAATGCGCAAAGACATCTTTCCGCTAAAGCATTTTTTTGTTTTATTATCACAAAAATGGAACCCAAAATGAAATGACAGTGCTTCCCGCGAGTGGTGGCCATGAATTATCATCTTTATGCTGCAAACTTTGCTTTTATCTCTGATTTACATGTCTCGGGTAAAGGCACTAACTTTTACAAGGGATCCGTCGTACTGCGGTCATTCGGGCTTATCTTATACAAACAGATTGGGGGAATTCGTTTCTGGAAATATTAGTAGGGTTTATAGAACGTTAGGCGATAAGTGCAGCATTTGGCAGAGACAGAACTAGATGGAGCCATTTCTCAGATGTACATACATACCCTATGTGTATTAGAAACTCCTCGTTGTTCTAAGAAAACAATTTTATTAGTTAATTGCTTAATTATTTTACAAACAGTCATTTAATAAAACAAATGGAGCCCGATTTAATTAGCGTAACATTGGAATCTCTAGTTACATGAAATTTTATCCAAACACTGAATTTTGAAATAATTAAAAGTTGTGTCCTTTGTTAGTTGTATATTTGTGTTGTATTATTTTTAGTTAATCATTTGTATGTATGTATGTAAACTCTTTATTCATTTTTATTTGTTTGTTTCTTCATTTGTCTCAAAAAACTTGAATCATAATATAGGTAAGTGCATTAGAGTAAATAATTTTGCGGATTGGAGGACCTTGATAGTCTGTTCCATTCGCTCCCACCATCTTAGTCACTAATCTAAGTACCTAAGTCGTGGTCGGTGGGTCGCGAGCGAATATTAAGTGGGCCCTGCCTGTAGAACGACACACCAAAAAAATGTATTAACACTTCGTTTGTTATTTGAAAAGTCCTTTCTTCATATTGGTAACGGTTGAATTTCTTAGGGGTGGCTCCCAAGTTTGTAAACTTGTATTACATGGGTCGTAGCCCAGACAACTTTGGGAACCCCTGACCTAAGTAACAGCGCTTGCGTCGTGAACTGTAAAATCTTCGGTACATAAGGTGGCATTATTCATTGACAAAATATTATTAAGTTCCGAAATTATTGATGTCCCATTGTTGCCCCTTTCAGTTACAACCCATAATATCGTAAAAACCATTTTAAAGCAAATAACAATGACACTATCATTTAACTAATTCAATATAATCCTGTTTATATTGAATGAGAAATAGCGATAATAATAAAATGTTAAGGCTTAATTTCCTCGAGGCAATAGAGATAAATGTAAAAGAGTGCTAAAGGCTGACATTAGGGCACGCCATTTTGAAGTCACGTTTCAGCTTAACGAGACCAGTGTTTTTTTAGATTAGCTATCATATAGCCCTAAACCTTATTTGTATAAAAAACCTCGTGCTCAGATGTCGATTATCGTACAATTGAATACATTATAGTTAATTTGTAGATTTACAATCTAGTTGACACCTTAGAATGCTCGACACTATGGTTAACAAAATTGACTTTAGCGTTTACTTTTAGTGGGCATTCTGATTCTGACGCATGTTACATTAAAATTACAGATAGCTCAAATTGAAATAGCGTTGTAGTGAGCATTCTAGTGAACGCTGTAACAAGCGATGGTTTTGCTTCGAGCATTTTAGCGAGCCTCCGTATTCCTTTGCCGAAGTCTTCGCTTTTTTAACGAAGAGTTTTCGCGAGAATGATCGCGAAAATGTTCGTTGCGATGATTTCTTGTTCAGTTAGATAGACGTAGTATTTGCTCACAAAACAAAACAATTATAAGTTAATAATATTTAAGTAACTTTAATATTCAAGAAACCTTACAACAAGAGAAACAATACTACAAATTATCAATACAATAACAACAAAATACATATTATTATTACTTATAATTCTTCTTCCTTGTCGGTATCACTCTTGACAGAGTGGTCGTGGTCGTCACTTCAGGTATTGGTGGCAAGCTTCACAACACGCCGCCACTCTTCTCTTGTGGCCGCCTTCCTCGTGCATTACTATAATTCATTATGCATGCCTATAATTCATTATAATACAATTTCACTTACACTAAAATTTTGATACAAACATAATGCTAATGTTATAATAAAAAAATGTTAGCTCCGAGGTCCGCAATTTAATAATCACAACTTTAAACTCGGCCTAAGAATTCCGTGGATAGCTCAATGCACTAACTCCCCAACAAATTGTCAATTGAGATGTATCCAAACATCGTTTGCTTTAAGTGGGAATATTCAAACAACTCTTCCATTTGCTCGTTCAAACAAATTACGGAAATGTTTGGATTGCTGCGGATTAGACGGGACAAATGCGTGGCAAATATATAATCAAAAGTGTTTTTTTATATTCCATTTTGAAACGTTACGTGTTTTGGCATAAAAATATCCCTTTTCCATCGCGGGCTGCGTGTCCAATTTAGGAATAAATACGATTTTAAATTATTACAAGGTACCTTGTTACCAACGGAAGCACGAATAAATCCAAAAATATTAACGCACTTTGTAAAACCTTTAAACAAGGTACTAATAAAGTGTAAAGAGCTTCTTAAATTAGTTTGAGGGGCTAAATTATATTCAGTAAGAAAATAAGTTTTGAAAATCACGAAGATGAAAATTAAATCTCTAACAAGCAAACAAGTACAAAACAAAATTAACGTTCTCCCAAACGCAATTTAGTCGCCATTTCTATAGAAACTTAGCTGTTTAGGTGTGTTAATTGAAGGTAAAAACAAGTAGGACTAATTACACCGGATAACTCTGGGAATCGCGACTACTTTTAGGTAATTCTCTGGCCTTTCATAATTATAGAAAACAAGTTGTTGTATCTGTTTAAAAATTAAGAATGATTCTCTTTACATTTTACAGCCAACATAACATAAAAGGAACCTGTCTATTTTTTTGCTTTCTTGATCAAACAGTTTGCTTGGAGTTGATGATTCAGTCAGTAAGCCAAGGCTTCTCTTTTTCAACTTTTATTTGTACCTAATTGTTTTTTGGCTTAAATTTGACATCAACAATTGATCTAAGCCTTGGACTAGATAATGATAGGTAATGATAATTTATTTATTGACATAATCTATACTAATATTATAAAGAGGAAAGATTTGTTTGTTTGTTTGTGTGTTTGAATTGAATAGACTCCGAATCTACTGGACCGATTTCAAAAATTCTTTTGCCGTTAGAAAGTTACATTATCACTGAGTGACATAGGCTACTTTTTACCGCGGGAAAATACCTTTTCCTACGGGAAAATTAATTTATCGCGGGCGAAGCTGCGGACGGAAGGCTAGTAATAAATATAATAGGTACTTATGCAAAAAACAGTTCTTAAGATATATCGCGCTTCTCACACTCTGTTGCCATTTCGACATGTAAAAGAATCATATTTCATAATATGAAAACTGAACAATCAAATTACAATAATAATCTAGTCCTAAACTAAAAAAAGCTAGTATACGTACTATGGGTAAGAAGCAAAGATTAAACATTATGCACTTCCATGCTGGTCTGGGACCAAAGGAAAAACATAGAATGTACCAGTTGCTTCTCGTCCCGCGCAGATGGTAAAAGCCCATCGAATCGAGGGAATAGGCGAAATTCTTAGGGATCATGTCATAGGCGATGCGGCTAGCAACCTGTCACTATTTTGATTCCTTTTTCCACCTATAAGCCTACAATCATGCTTAACGTGGCCTTTAGGTTTTTTACCTCAGGCTCTGTCTACCCCGTAAGATAGACGTGATTTGTGTATGTATGTATTAAACATTATTGATATGGAAGAACCTTTGCTGAAGCGGGCAGTTGCGTCAAAATTACAAAATGACGTTCGATACGTTGCCAATAGTGTAAAGTCATAAGGCTGAAACGACACCAAAAAATGACGTGAACATTAAAAAAAAATCTAGCAAAAACTTATTATAGTAAGAATAGAGAACAAAATTAAACCAAAAACTAAGTGCGAAGTCTAAAAGAGTGAAGTGATTTATGAAAGGCTGTTGTTCATTGTTAGGGTCTGCTAAGAAAATTCTTAAAAGCGTCCATTGTAATACTTTGCTCGCAACACTGAGGTCATGTTGTGAGCTGGGTCGACGGTTGCTGATACAAAATGCCTTTATAACTAACTAGCCGTTGCTAGGAACCTCGCCTGGGTTGCCCGGGATAAAACTTATTATTAATCGGCGATTTTGTGCTGCTTATACTCGTACATAATAATATACCTATGTTATCTTATTTATCTCTGTCTAGAAAGTGGATTAAAGTGCTGAGGGGAGGTGTTATGTTTAGTTAAGAATCTGACAAGCAAAGAACTGAGAAACTGAACGCTGGCTAATGAGTTTGAATCACGACGAAACTGAAAATATTCTTTCAGCCTGTAATTAAATGCACTAATACTCACATACTACACACACACGCGCACGCACACACGCACACACACACACGCACACACACACACACACACACACACACACACACACACACACACACACACGCACACAAATTATTTCAGATTTTTTATGTTAAGCCCTTATTGTTATAACTGTCTCTAGTCTCCGCGACACAGGCCCTGAGTCTAGTGCGGAGGCTGCCAAACAAACATGTTGTAACCTTTTGCATATTATATATAAAGACTTTTTTACTTTTTACTTTACTTTAGTAGAGGAACAAAAATAGGCTAGGGATTATGATGACGATGAAAATTGACCAAACTTTATTATCGAAACTGCGAAGCCAAAAATTTTGAAAAACTACTTTGATTGTATTAAAATTACATATAAACGGATAACTCACGTATAAAAGTCGAGTGATGCTCGACATGTTTCGAACTAATTCGTAGTCCTTCCTCTAGGAGCGCTCGCCCCAGCGGCAGCGAAACGAACACACGTTTTATACGTGAGTTATCCGTTTATATGTAATTATGATTAAATCTCACGGTAGTTTCATGTTGAAAGATTGTATTAACTTTATTATTTTGTACATTAAAAATGTTGTCTGACACACTATTGATACAATGTAAAATATTGAGATAATGCCAACCTGTTTAATATCAAGAATTCATTTGGAGGGAGCAAAATTAAATTAATCAAAGGTTATTAAAAGTAATGTTACACTTTTAAAGCATAAATACACGTATCTCAATGTATTTTAAGCATGTTTTGTTCCAAATTGAGACTCAAATGAAAGACAGACTCAACAAGATCAAAGGGAGTCTTTCTGCGCTCCATCGACGAAAGCGGAATGAAATCAGAAAATCACTCGCGGCAGCAGCCGGCATAATTTATTTATTGAATAGCATTTGCATGGCTTTCAGTCAAAATCAAAAATATTTACATACACATACAAATCACGTGTTTATCCCTTACGGGGTAGACAGAGTTTAAGGTAACAAGACGTAGGTACAGGCCAGGTTTAGCAAGACACTGTGGGCGTATAGGTAGAAAGTGGAATCAAAAAGATATTAAGGCGGTTGCTCTTCCATACAAACCTTCCGTGCAGCTGCATTTCGTCCACAGGCTTAATTTCAATGCGGTTTTTTGAGGATAGTTAGCTATGGATATATTGTCTGCGCAAATTACAAAACAGAGTGCATTTATCATACCTAAATTGCAGTATGATGCAGTAAATTTCGATGCATTTTACAATAGTGTGAGTAGCTAGTGTCAAATAAAACATGTTGTAAAAACCAATCGGCTATTTCGAGCTGTCACATGACCTCCAATCTGGCTCAGTGGTCGTGACTTAAAGGACTGAATAGTTAGAGACCAAGTTCGAATCTCGAGGCCGTGAAAGATTCTTTTTTAATTTTATAAACATTGTTTTTAATAACTTACTTACTTAGTAATACTATCTCGATGAGATTTAGAAAACTTTATGGTAGATTCAATATTTTTCTTGTCAAATCAAACCAAAGAAAGTACTACCTAAGTGGTTTTTAAACCACCACAAGCTTACCCTAGTTAGATTTTACTGTTTACGATAAATGGTCTATACCATCAATTAGTTGAAAATAAAATATACACTTGTGATGGTAAACTTATTCTAGCCAAGATTTTTTTTTAAACTAACACATAGTTTCGTATTTTTTTTTGTATAACCTTGTAGCAGAGGCATCGCCAATTTGAATGGTTTAGCGGGTGGCATTGCCAGTCCTAAACTTGGCAAAGCTTTTATGCCTAGTAAGTTCTCAAGTATTAGGATCACACGTGCTTATTAATTTGGCATAGATGGTGGCGCCCCCCCAGTCATATTGCCGCCTTAAAAACACGTTTTGCCTTATATATTTAAAAAAAAGTACTCGACCACAGAAAGTTAAAAATAAAAAAGGCTTCCAGTTAATTTTGCACTAATGCTTCTCACGAGAATCGAACCCTAACCCTCTGCATCAAATCACGGCCATTTATACCACGGCAATGATTCGTGAAATCCGACAAGTGCTAAATACAAAATAGGCCGAGTAAATAGGTTTTCTCAATCGCAGAACAATTAAAAAAAAACATGCGAGTCAAAAACCTGGCTGGTTAGACAGGTAATAAAAAAAACAATGACATGAATTGTCATAAACTAATGGTTGACAGAACATGGTGTCTTAAAATAAAAATAATCTATTCATTTTATTCGTAATTAATTGAAGTCAAAGGAAGGAAGTAAAAGTCGTTACAAGCTACGATATTGGACGCAGCGTAGACATTTATTTGTACGTACACGTACAGGTATGTACTTATCAATTAATCATAATAAATTTTTGTAAGATACAACATTCCAACGTTTGTGTGATTGGTACAAATTATTTTTGTAAACGCAATTGAAGTGCTCAGTCCCGGTGTCTGCAATGTAATCAAATCTTGCAAGTGAATTTTGACCCATTTCTAATTGATCAGATTGACGTGAAATCTGGCATAAGTCTGATGACAATACAGTAATCTTGAAGTGAAATTCTGGTGACCCAGCCAGGGTCGCTTCCGCAGTTGGAAACTCATCAACAGAAAGAGTAACAACTAACCATACATTACGCTTACATCTAGTTATAACTCTTAGAACTTAGAGGAATCTTTAGTGCTCGAATCGAACTTGCTATTGACCAGCTTTTTTTTAGGGTTCCGTACCCAAAGGGTGAAAACGGGACTCTATTACTAAGATTCCACTGTCCGTCTGTATGTGTATATGTTTGTCTGTCCGTCTGTCTGTCACCAAGCTGTATCTCGTGAACCGTGATAAAGGAAATTTTCACAGATGATGTATTTCTGTGGCCGCTATACAGATACTAAAACAGAAATTTTTGTCAATCTGTCTATGTAAGTAACCAATGGAGGAGCTTATGTATTACTAAGTTCACGCTGTATCGTGGTTTATTTTGTGGCCACATTGTTCAAATCCGTCCGTCTATATCTGTCTATCTGTCCGTCTGTCCTAACTTTATAGCTTTTTTACCCATATTACGTAGCTATATTTTTTTCATTTAGGAGCCACTGTCCGTCTGTCTGTCCGTCTGTCTTTTTGTCACCAAGCTGTATCTTATGAACCGTGATATGGCTATCAGCTATCATGCTTGTCTGGCGACAGTTCACAAATGACGTTTCTCTGTGGCCGCTCTAACATCAAATATGTACTAAAAACAGAATATTTTTGTCTAAGTATGTAAGTTACCGATATAAAATGACCTCACACAGCCTACAATTTGCTTAGTTGGCAGGGCTTTGCTAACACTGGATTTTATATTTACTTGCCGAATTTGGACGAAACCCTTGGTACGAGAGTCCGACTCGCACTTGGCCAGGTTTTGGTGTTCGGAACACAAAGGAGCTTATCTATTACCAAGTTCACGCTGTATCGTGGTTTATTACATGGCCATATTGTTCAAATCCGTCCGTCTATGTCTGTCTATCTGTCCGTCTGTCTAACTATAGCTTTTTTACCCATATCGCACATTGATTACGTCAACGTCACTATTCAAAAAATACAGTTCCGAAAAACCGAGCATAAAAATTGTCAAATAATGTTGGTTTCGATTGCGTGCCGAATATACCCATATGGACAATTTAATTTACTGTTTGACTTAGCACTAGCTTTTATGAAACGTATAAAAGCAAAATTTTGCTATTGTCACATAATAGTTTTTTATTATTTACCACTTTTTATGTATTTTTTTACTAAAGTGTCATTGTTACTCTAAATTGTAACTTTGAAATTGTAATAAGTGCTTTTTGATTTTAAGCAATAAAAATAAAAGTAAGAATAACTTTATTTAAATATACAAATGAAAACAAATGATTTCATTCAATGAGAGTTTATTAATTGATAAAATCAAAAGTACTCCAAAAACCAACAAAAATACTCCAAAATCAACTTAAAAGTTAAATCCTCTTATATATCTGATTATGCTAGTGACATAGAGACTAGGAAGTCAACAACCGGTTATCTGTTTTTAATGAATAATGGACCAATAACGTGGACAAGCCGAAAACAGCAAACCATTGCGCTGTCCACCATGGAGGCAGAGTTCATGGCTGCTTGCGATGCCACTAAGGAACACTTGTGGCTCAAACAGTTCCTGTACGAGTTAGGAGAGCCTCAAAATTCTATTAATCTTTTTGTAGATAACCAAGCCGCTATAAGATTAATTTGCAATCCAGTATATCACCAGAGATCAAAACACAGTCATTGACGTAAGATACAAGTTTATTAGAGAAAAAGTAGTGCAAGGAACGTTAACAACACAATATGTTGAAAGCTCTAATCAGTTAGCCGATTTCTTAACAAAAGCCCTACCTTGTCAAAAGTTCTCTGTTAATAGAAACCGGGTTTTATGTTTATTGACATATTAGTATAACTTAATTGTGGGAGGCTTCTTTCTGTCATAACTGACTCTGCATTGTTTCTTTATGTGTTTGTATTAGATACATATTGTTTTTTTCTTTTAGTTGATTTAAAAATTGTGGGAGTGTTAGGATTGTATTTTACATCAAAGAGATAAATGTTTATTTATTATAACTAGATTCGTCTATGGTTTGTTTTAGAAGATTTTGTAATGTCATGTCAGTTTGAACTACCAGCTAAATATATCAAATAAAAAGTCGTTTAAAGAATTCTTATCCTTTTACTGGTATTAGTTTGCTATACTCTAACAAATTAGAAGATCCAGATGTGCTACTAGATGATTTAGACAATCCAGTTTCAGTAGATGACAAATAGCTATTATACATTTTGCGTTGGACAACTATTCTGCTTTCTTTAAAAACGGGTGGTCGTTTTTTTTCGTTGTGTTTGTGGATGATCCTGAAGAAGATACGTTTGCTTCGAGGAGAGGATTATACTCTTGGTCATCGTCAGAAGCAGGCGAAAAATCTTTTTCAGTCAGCTGGCTTATCTTATCTTATCTTATCTTAGTCTAGGGGTCCCTACGGATACACTTCGACCCATTCGTGGATCTTTTGTGTAATTACCCCTCCTTCGCACTATTCCATCGCTTTTACCACCTCATTCATGAATTGGGTGATTTGGCGTAGTGGAAGTGCCTTGAAATCTCCTGGTTCAAGGTATCCGATGCCGAAGAGTTTCATCCTTAGTCTGGCGAGGGCATCACATTCGCACATAATGTATTCCATTGTTTCAACCTCTTCGCCGCATATTCTACAATCATTGTCGTTATTGTCATGTAGACCCATCTTTTCTAATAGGTATTTAGTTCCGAAGTGACCTGTAAACGCCCCCATTATATATTGGAGTTGTCTTCTGCTGAGTGTCCAAAGTTTATTGGACCAGCTTGAGTTGACATTTCCTATGAAACGCTTTGAATGCTTTAGGCCTACCAATGCTCTTCACTCTTGCTGGTGTTTGGCTTTGGTTTGATCTTTTATCGCAGTTTTTATGGTGCCCTGTGAGAGTCCCACAAATGGTTTAGGTCCGATGTACTCGTTGTTTGACCCTTCCCTTGCTAGCTCGTCTGCTTTTTCGTTGCCGGCGAAGCCTTTGGTGTCCTGGGATCCACACCAGTCTCACTTTGTTGTGTCTGCCAAGCTTATTCAGAGCTTGTAAACCATTGTAGACTAGCCTTGAGTCAATTTTTGGCGCTGTGAGTGCCTTCAGTGCTGCTTGGCTGTCACTGAGTATATAGATGGTTGTGTCTCTTACTTTCCTGTCTATATTCTCCTGCGCACAGGCGATTATCCCGTAAGTCTCCGCTTGGAAGACGGTTGCGAAGTTCCTCATGCTTACGCTACTATTAAAGTCCTACTATTAGAGTCTTGTTGAGCCCTTCAATTATGTTTTTAAACTTCAAACTTCTCGGATTTTGCAGTGGCATTGTTACTGTAAAAATATAAAAAAACATTACTTCATAACAGTAACAATGACACTATACAAAATGAAGCGTAACAATTGTTAGTTTCCTATAAAATCACTTTAACATTAAGTCAACAATCATCTGTAAATAATCCAATTCAAAAAAATATTGGCATTAAACAAATTATTGCACTATTGGCCTTAATATTAATAATACATTTATGATAACAGCTTTATACAATAACGATTCTTTGACTAGAATGCCACTTTACTGTAATAAAAATGCATACGAGCTGCTAACTATGCCGCGAAAATGACCTTAAGCTGAAAAATACACTATCCATTTTAAAAACTTATTATTTTGTCGAAACTATAGTGATTGTTATACTGTCTCTAATCAAAAAGTAACAGTACGATGGTAAAATTTAACTCTTATTTAAATGTTATCTTATAAACGATAGTAGCACTATAACAAATATGACGCTATGCCTCAATATTTTGGAAATTAATCACAAAAGCACATCGACACTAAGCAGTAAAAGTCGATAATACTTTAAACTAATTTAAAAATTGTTTTCAAATCTAAATGCAACATCGTCATTATTTGGATAAAGTTACTATGCCAATACACAAATATTTTTACTTACCACAAGTTTGAGTGCATAACGTCACTAAACAAAAAATTACACTGTTGAACACAGAAGTAGATGTAATCCAAAAGCTGTCCTCGCCACTACTGACAAAATGTCGCTCTCCCGCCGACCCGTGCGTGCCATCCCCACTCGGCGTCACAACGGCACTACGCCATCTAGACGGAGTTATTTGAACTAGAAGAACGGGTGTCTTTGCATTGTGAACTTTATTCGGTTACTAGTTAGATGGCATTTGTAACTCAAAATTAGCAGTTTTTGTATAGTGACGTTGACGTAATCAATGTGCGATATTAGGTAGCTATCTTCTACTCCCTTTCATGCTGGTCTGGAAGTAAAAAAAAAACATAGAATGTACCAGTTGCTTCTCTTCCCGCGTTGATGGTAAATGCAAAAATATTAGGAATCAAGTTATACGCGATAGGGCAATCCATCACTATTTAGATTCCGCTTTCCACCTATACGCCCACAATCATGCTTGTTCTTGGTGGCTTTAAGGTGTTATCTTAGGCTCTGTCTACCCCGTAAGGGATATAGACATGATTTGTGTATGAATGTATATTTTACGTCCGAATCGGCGAACGCAAGTCAAAATGATAATTAAAAACTACGTATGTACATTGAAAGGTATAAGAGAGGTGAAATAAACACACATGACTGTATTGTCTGATTTTTTAGGGTTTCTTACGTCATATAGAAAAAAGGAACTATTGTTAGAAGCACATATATTTTGTAGGTCCGTCCGTTTGTCGGCCTATCTTTCCGTCTGTCCAGTCTTCTGGGCCATTTTGCGACAGTTTATTTATCAGTGGCTTGTATATTTTTAGCTTTTTTATGTTTAGATACTTCTGTTTTTTTAACTTCTTTTGTGATAAATAAAAAAATTCTTTAAATATTTCTGCCTGTCTGTCTTTTTGTCTGTGCGTCCGATCATCCATCCGGCAGTCCATCCATCCGTACGTCTATCTGTCTGCCTGCCTGTCTGTATGTATGTATGTTTGTCTGTCTGTCAGTTTGTCTGTTTGTCCAACTATCAATCCGGCGGTCCATCTGTTGGTTTGTCTGTCTGTTTGTCTATGCTTCCGACCATCCGTCCGTCCGTCCGTCCGTCCGTCCGTCTGCTTGTTAATCTGTACGTCCAATCATCCGTCCGTTTGTCTTTCTGTTTGTCCGTCTGCCTGTCGCTAATAGTATGATTATAAAATAAAGTCATCTGCCGCGTCGTTTTGTCTGTCTGTGTGTTTTTTACGATAAACTCAAAACTTTTGGACGGATTTTCATGCGGTTTTCAACAATAAATATAATGTTATTATATACAGGATGCTCCAAAGACTGACGTCTAAAAAGAAAATTTACATGCCTCACATCCGGGGCTATCCGAATATACCCCGTGTATGTTGGCCGATTTTTGTAGTTTTCGAGTAATTAATTTGTAATGATTTTTTCAAGAATTTTCGGGCCGAGCAGTTTATCATCATGTAACTTTTTTGGTTACGTTTTTCTGAGTGTTTATAAAGTGGGGATAAATTTGTATAATCTTTGAATTTAACTTGCGGAATTTTATGTGGTCTGTTTATGTTTGTGAGTGTCAGTATGTATGTTTGTTGGTTTCCTATGTTGTGAACTGATTTTTATTTCAACTGTTTTATTTTTATTTTGCGAGTGAGATAGCATTCAATTTGTCTATGTTAATATCTTAACTAGTATAAATGTGCAAAACAAGTATTTTTGTATCCAGAAAACGTTTGAATTGAGTTTAATTCTTAGTGAAATATCATGTCATAGTATGCAAGCCTAAAAAATATCTATTTATCCTTTTGTTGTACTGACTGTACGTTAATTTTTCAGATTCACATTGGATTCGGAAGGTAATTTTTGTGCATTAACAGGAAATAAGTGAATCATACATCCATTGGACGCGAGATTTTACTTGCTATTATTGTGCAAGAAGAGCAAGAACTTTACTGCTGGTGTGATGACAAAAAAATTGGTTGGGTCTAAAAACACTGATTTTTATTGATGTAATTTGTAATAACGTTACGAGGTAAAAACCTTGTTATGCTTTACTGAGTATGTATGTATACATATCTATATATGCACAGGAGACCCAAAAACTGTCATAGAAAAACCTAAGAAAGTCTTAATTACTACAGTATTGGGAAGTAAAATTCTCGATTTAATCGATATGGTCTGTTTTTGTTTCATCCAAACTATCAATATATGTTCTTACATGCTGGTCTGGGAGTAAAGAAAGCTTAGAATGTACCAGTTGCTTCTCTTCCCGCGCAGATGGTAAAAGTCCATCGAGGAAATGAGCGAAAATCTTAGGAATCATGTTATAGGCGATGTGGCTAGCAATCCATCACTATTTTGATTCCTCTCTTCCATCTATACGCTCAAAATCACGCTAAATGTGGCCTTTAGGTCTTGTTACCTTAGGCTCTGTCTACCCCGTAAAGGATAAAGACGTGATATGTATGTATGTATGTATCCATAGTGCGGTGTTGCAAAATTTTGTAACCCCTATTACCACTCTAATTGGTTAATTACTTTATGTTACTAGGGAAATTATCAAGACCGTGAATTTCCAGATGTCCAACAGCGGAGATTTGTCAACCCTGTTCTGAAGACTTGAAGACTTTGAGTCCGTCTTTCATGTTCCCATTACCTATGATCGGTAGAAAGAAGGAAAAGGAAACTGTTTGATACAGAATGATATTAATATCACCGTCCAAGTTTTAGGTTGACCTAGGTATCATATGCAACCGTATAGGTACCGTAAGTCGCGGGTTCATGGTGGATGCAAGCCACTTCCAACCGAGGCAATTGGAGTTCTATGGGCGGTATCTGAAGGCCTATATCCAACAGTGGACGTCACACACCTGATATGATGAGGATGATAATGATGACAGGTATCATTTAATGATACCATTTGCAATATTTTAACACCAAACTTAAAAATAATGCTTGTATTCGTCGTGTTGTTTCTTTTGACGGTGATAAAAAAAGTCAGCCTATATAATTCTAAGTAGTAAAATAAGTTATGATTGTTCTTGTATGCATGTAAAAAAATATTTTTGTGAACAATAAATAAGTGGCAAATTTCCATTACATGCAATTCAGTTATGAATTGAGTATGTTGCGTGATCTACAAACTACAATTTCGTGACATCTTTTGATAATTTAATAAATATTTTGAGTTTCGTATCGAGATACTCATGTATTTGGAAAGGCTTGTATTTTTCGTCTTATTTTCTTAGGTGATAACTACACTGTATATACTACACAAGGAATAAAGACGTGTTTTATGTGTGTATGTACAGTATAGCGTTATATAGTAAGTAGAAGTCAAGACCTTCATTTACTTGGAAACACCCAAAATGGTTATTAACAGTGACTCAACCAAAGCGGTCCAAATTGTTCGGGACATCCATCGCCAAATACTTAGTAACATTCAAGCCAACATTAGTACCGTAACATCCAAACCGCCACTGGTAGTAGTAGTAGTAGCCAAAGTATCCAAAAGTATGGAACATACTAGAAAACTGAGCTTTATTTTAAATGGTATAAGATTTAATCTCGTGTCAAGTGAAAAATAAATAAACACGTCATAAGATTCAATATGGCCTGACGTGTTTTTGATTCTAGCGAAGCTCATCTCTTGACGTTGACAATCACCGAGAAGAGTACTAACTTGTCAGTGATCATCTCATCTCTTTCATTTGGAGCCTGACGCCTGGTATAGAAAACATCTAATCATTACACTAATGTTCTAGACTTTGAAGTGTGTAGTTATGTCAATGTTTCCTTTTAAATACCCTGATAATAATGGCCTGAATTTTGCCAATATCATTGATTACATACATCATAAAAGAGTTTTCATTTAAAAAAGTATTTACTTTTATTTAAAAAATATCGAGGTTTTTTTAGCGCGGAGCTCTGTCAAAAACCAGGTGGCCAAACTGCAGGTGGATCATGGTTACAGACCGAAAAAAATATCTAGAGAGTTTCGTAGTTTAGCACGTCTCTGTTCCCTGTTTCACTGGTCGACACGTGTATAGTACAGGCGCTATTGCTGCACGACGCTAGCTAAATTCTATGACATTTTTATGCACACGATTTGGGCCTAAATGTATGACGCTTTTCTCCTGGGCCTACTCTATATTATGGACTACTAGTTGTGCCATTAGGAATTTCACTCCACCGTAAGATTGACGGCGGGGTTCCTATTTCTATTCGGTTTGCCCTTCGGGCATTTGAAGATGCCTAATGAACCTAACCTAATTTCACTATCTCTAATGAGAATTTTTATTTTTATAAGCCCGAAATTCCTATTGGCGCAACCAGTTGTGCATATAGAGTTGGTCCATGCGCTGATATAATTCGCGTCGAGCTGCAATTTTTATTTTTCGCGTGTGGACTAGACACCGTGAGAATCTGCTTTATCCCACTGTTGGTAACGCTACTCAAAACCATCGATGGATGAAGTTCGACTTTTGTGGAAGTAAGTAAGTATCAGTAAGTAAAAGTGAGTTCAGATGGATTCAATTTGTTTTGGAGTTGTCATTATTTATTTGTCGTACCTACCTATTGCAAAGTCATCATAATTATCTAATACTAGTTATCTAATATTATTTTTCCTTTTATGCGATGTACCATGAATTAGTGATATGAATTATGATGACATAATATAGAAAGGCAGGTCGCAACTCCGGAACAAATATCTAACCGAAAACCACCTGTCTAGCTCACCTGGGTGGACCACGGGCAATTTTTCTTGCCAATGGCCCACTTCAGTACACCTAGGTGAACCATGGGCACTTTTTGGACCATGACCCATAGTCATTTGCCCGTGGTTCACCTAGGTGTTCTGAGGTGGAATATCGGCAAGAAAATGTGCCCGTGGTCCACCCAGGTGAACTAGGCAGGTGGCCCACGACCGATGACTATCGAAATCCCTAGCCAGAAAGCAGTCAGACGTAGTCCCTACGCGCTATGCGTTATTATTTAATTTCCTTGATGTGATCCTATACTCCAATGCATTTTGGTGAAAGGAAAGGATCCGAATGGCTAGCACGAATGACTTCGTCTGATTGTTGAAAGCAGGCTGATTCTCAAGTTACCTGTTTACGAAAGCCTATGACGCGAAACGACAATACCTATAGTACAGCGCTAGTTGTTTAGAAAGATGCCCCAGACGAAACGTTTGTAATGCAATGCATAGGAGTATTAATAAAATGTCAGACGATGGTGATGATGATGTCTCTACGTGTGAGCGAATATCAGATATGAATCGCGGGTTCCTACATACTAAATACTACTCAAAGACATTTCAAGATACTAGCAATGACGGCATATGAATTCGCCGCTAGAGGCGCTATTGTAACTTGAGGTATTATAAATAAACGTAAAATTAGTACTACCTACAAGTTGCATATTCCGGCTTTACTTTACATTGTTTCCGAATATTTTCGCAGACATACGACATGTTTATTAAAATGTTAAAAGAAAAGCTATGAAAAGTAGGAGCCAAACTAAGAAGGCAAATAAAATGACAGCTAATTTAGAGGATAAACGGGACTGTGCAACACTGTGGGTAATAAATAGCTTGCTATTAAAGATAAATTAAAAGAAATCCTGAATAATCTGATATGATATACCTTACTCTACAGTGGCGCCAACTAGTGAGTACAAATACGATAGCCCTCTATCTAACAAAGTACAAAAAAATACTCCCTAATATTCAAAAAGGGTTGAAGGTGACATTGATTCACATGTTTGCATCTGCTAGACTCATATATAATATTATTCTGTATTTGTAACTAGCCGAGCTGGCAAAAAATATTCCGCCTTAAAGTCAGTTTTTGTCAGAGATGGCGCTGTATACGAAAAATTAAAGAGTTTTTTTTGTGCATTTTTCATATTTATGATAAGATATTTGGCTATTCGAGGAAGAGAGAAAGCTAACAAATCAAAAATCATAAAAATCCGTGCAGCCATTGCAAAGTTATAAATGGTTGAAATAATACGATTTAAGTTTTGTACGCATAGATTTGTAAAATTTCTGGTAAAAGTAAAGTTGATATAAAAACGTTAATATAACGTGAAAAATTACGCTAACAGCTTAGCAAGGTGTTGCAATATTTTTCCGCCAGTTGCCGCCTCCTATTTGCATGTGTGTGTAAGACTAGTATCTGTATAGGGCCGTTAGTGACACCAGCGTTTGTGCAGCTATTCTCCGAATTGGTGCATTGTTACCTTCTGAGTGTAGTCTCAAAAAATCGGCCGTATTAAACTGTGTGCGCAAATCAATTGATAATCTATAAGTGTTCTAAGAATCTTCTAAAAACTACAAAAAACACACATCATTGATTACAGCGCCATCTAACGGGACTTCTTCAATGAGCTAACGCGAGCATCCGCCTTAAGAGAGATCGGACGTGTGTAGTTAACCTTGTGCAGAAAATATTATCATAAGTCAAATTAAATACGAATCGTTAAATATCGACATTGGACAGTGAATCTTAGTGGCCCGTAAATAGTGACGAAATTAACCTAGTTAAGTGAAATAACAGTGCAGATTAGATTCGAACTCACACTCGGTTGCTTGTTTCGCATCGACATTTCATGTGCCCTCTCGCTCCATTCCTGCGCTAGCGAGTGAGACGGAGGACCTTCTTACCAGTTTCGAACTCGATAGCAAATTGCAATTTGTATTCGAATCTACCGGCCTAAGTGGAAACTTAATAAAATACGTTACTTATAATTAGAAATTTGAGAAAAAACGCAAAGATGAATTGCCTCGCATGCCAAGAAATAATTACCAGCCAACTAGAAATACTAACTTGCTCTTCGTGTAACAACATGTATCACTACGAATGTCTAGGCATGGCAAATGCGTATTTTAATGAACATAAAGAGGACCTAAGTCGCGCCTGGCGTTGTACACCGTGCAACAACATAACAACACGGAGAAGAAACGACAACACACCTGTGCGAAAGCAATTTGACACGACTACATTTTTGGAGGACACAAATATGTCCATCGATGACCTCCCTTTACACCACGAATCGCAACAAAAGCCATCCCTACACCATGATGAGCACTCGTCATTTTCACAACAAAATCAATCAATTACTATTGAGCAAATCGGATCCTTATTAGACTCAAAACTGTCAAAAAACAATAGTACAATTCTCAATAACATAAAATACCTCATACAAACAGAAATTAACACTGCAGTTCAACAACTAAAAAACGAATTTCTACAAAAAAATAGCAGAATAACATTGAAGCAGGAAGCATTTGAAAAACAACTCGCAGCCACTAACTGCCTGATCAAAGATCTACAGAGTGAAAATGAAGCTATTAAATCGGAATTGAATCATATAAAATCCCAATGCAGTAATATCCAGGGATCAAATGCTGACACTCATTGCAATGTAAAACAGTTTGTATTATACGGTTTGGATGAATATAGCGGTGAAACCGAGGCGGACCTGTATCCACGCATTGACAACATGTTTAAAAACATTTTAAATGTTAATATTAATGGGTTCATCGAATCTGCAAGACGAGTCGGAAAAAAGGGCACTCGTCGTCCAGTTATTTTGGAGCTTATTAGCAAGAGAATGACAAAATTTGTCCTTCAAAATGCGTATTGTTTTAGAAGTACTGGATATGCCGTCTCCGAGGTATTAGACCAATCAGCATTAACGAAAAGAAAAAATCTTAGAGAAAGTCTAATAAGTGCACGTAGAGAAGGAAACCATGCAATTATTCGCAACAACAAACTATTCATAAATGGCAAAGAATACACTCCTACTACACAACCACAGCAGCGCGCCCAGCCAACCCAGCTTACCCAGCCAATCGGAAAAAACGATACCAATACAGGAACGAGTCCACAGCCGGCACCATCGTCAAAAGAAAACCTGCTGCACCAGTCAACGTCAACATCTGTATCTCCACGTCAATCTCCACCACCATCTAGAACTCTTTTTCGTAAACAATAATCTTAGGAACCATAGCATAAGTAGCTTAAGTGTAATACACCAGAATATAGCCGGCATATTATCGAAAAAGGACGAAATAGAAATAGTGCTTGAGGAACTTAAAAGTGAAGTTTGCTCTCCAACGGCCCTATGTTTCTCCGAAACATTCTTACAGAGTGGTAGTGAGACTAACCTTTCCCTAAACAATTACGAACTTGCCTCATTTTTCTCACGCAAAAGGAAAAAACGGGGGGGAGTAGCCATACTAGTTAAAAGACACACAAATTATGTAAACCTACCAAACCTAGAAAGATTTGCTATTGAAAGGGAGTTTGAATGCTGTGGGATAGAAATAATAAATAGTAATGTCATTGTAGTCTGTCTGTATAGAACGCCTGATAGTAATATAACAGAATTCTTAGAACGTTTTGATAGCCTCTTAAGGTTCCTCCGTACAAAAATTAATAATAAAAAAATTATAATTTGCGGTGATCTAAACTTAAATATTCTCATAGATAACAAATATACTAGGGAATATTTGAGTTTAATCCATAACTATAAAATGTATAGTCATATTAATGAACCTACACGTCAGAGCAACTGCATCGACCATATTATTAGTAATATTAAAGAAGCAAAAGGCGAAACTCTCGCCATTGGTCTGTCCGATCATAACACGGCCCAGATGATAACATTTAAGAGTAAAATGCAAACCACAAGATCTGACTGGTATGTAAAAAAAAGGGACTACTGTGATGAAAATATTAAAAAATTTCAAGAATGTGTCAATAATCTATCTTTTTCTGAAATATACCAGGGAGAATCATCGGATAGGTCCTTCGAAGTGTTCCACGATCTACTAACCTTGTTTCATGATCTTTGTTTTCCAGTCATCAATGTAAAAGTAAGAACTAAAGACAGGAAAAATATATGGCTAACAAAATCCTTAAAAAAATGCTGCACTGTGAAAAGAAAGCTTTACTATAGGTATCTCAAAGACAGACACATATCTAATAAAACTAAGTTAATTACTTACTCGCGGACTCTGAGAAAATGCATATCGCAATCTCAGAAAATCTGCAACACAAAATACATTAAATCCTGTCCAAATAAATGCAAAGCAGCTTGGACTGTTATCAAAAAATCATTCAACCAGCCATCTACTAAGGAAATCGATACAATAATAAATAGACAAAATAAGGAATTACGTACGCCACAGGAAATAGCTGACGAATTTAACAGCTACTTTGCAAGTATAAATAATAATAAGCCAATCGCACAAAAAACAACAAACATCCCAAACGGCCCGAAACTATTGCCAAATTCAATGTTTTTAACTCCAACAAATCCCGAAGAAATCTACAAAATAATACTTTCCCTCAGAAACACACCAGCTGTCGGTTACGATCAATTACCTACAAAAATCTTAAAATCTATTGCATTTCCACTTTCAATTCATCTGTCACATCTTATTAATTTGTCATTCGAATACGGATCTTTCCCTGATAGTCTAAAGAAATCAATCGTCAAGCCTGTATTTAAAAAGGGAGATAAAACTAACCTTAATAACTATAGGCCAATAACTTTAATTCCCATCTTATCAAAAATATATGAAAAGGCATTTTACATAAGATTAGACTGTTTTCTAACTAAACATAACGTTCTAAAACAAGAACAGAACGGGTTTAGAAAAAACAAATCGACTGCTTTGGCCTGCTACAAACTAAATGATAAAATTACAGAATGTATAGATAGAGGCATTCCTGTTGGTGTACTATTTCTCGATATGTCTAAGGCATTTGATACAGTATGCCACAAACGACTTCTGATCAAATTGGATAAATGTGGAATACGTGGACCTGCCTACTCATGGATTGCAAGCTACCTGTATAATAGGCGACAAAGTACACAGATATGTAGGATCATAAATAACCGACTCTCGATATTCAACTCAAGTTACAAAATAAGCGAATACGGAGTCCCACAGGGAAGTATCCTAGGACCTCTTTTGTTTCTTGTTTACATAAACGACTTACCGGACTCTACAAAACATGATTGCATTTTATTTGCTGACGATACCTCATTAATAATTAAAGGTACCGATGTAGATAATTTTGAAGGGGAAATAAATATAGCTTTAAAGAATATAGTAAATTGGCTGGAATTCAATAACCTTCAAATAAATGTAGACAAAACAAAGTTAATGTTATTTAAATCATATAAATCAAAGATTCATCAAGTTACTGTTAAATATAACGCAGAGAAGATCGAACAGGTAAATAGTACTGTTTTTTTGGGTTTGACGTTGGATACTCATTGCAACTGGAAAGAACATATAAATACAATCTGCAATAAACTTAATAAATTCCTATTTGCACTTTGGCGCGTTAAGCAAACGGTATCATTAAAAAGTGCCTTATTAACTTACCATGGTTATGTTATGTCAACTCTAAGATACGGTATAATAATGTGGGGCAACTCTGTCGACGCCGATCGTGCCTTTATTGTCCAAAAGAAGTGCATTAGAACTCTTTGTGGAGTAGGCCCAAGAGAATCCTGTAAGACCTTATTCATCAAACTTAATTTGTTGTCTTTACCCTGTGTTTATATCTACGAGATTGCCATATTTGTAAAAGCCCATTCGGACCTATTTACCTTTGTCAAAGATAAGGAAACCACAAGGAGTCACAGACGATGTAGGTTGGCACTACCCACTTGCAACAGGCTTGCACTCAGAAGAAAAAGTGTTCACAATATGTGTATAAACGTTTTTAATAAAATACCAAGCGCTCTTAGAATATTACCTTATCGCGCATTTAAAACCAACCTGCGCAGAATGTTGACTGAAAACTGTTTCTACAGCATCAACGAATTTTTAAACCACAAGTTTGAAGATATGTAGTGAATAATTGTCAACTTTAATTATTGATAATACCAGGATAATTTCTATATTTTTATAATTGATAATAATCACTTAGAAATTTTATATTTTTGCATGCTAACTCAAGCAGATATTGGCGCACTTGTAATATAAATTATTATAACATCCACATTCTGTAACCCATATCTAGCAAATAAACCATTTCATTTCATTTCATTTCATTTCAAAATAGTGATGGGTTGCTAGCCTCATCGCCTATAACATGATTCCTATGATTTTCACCCATTCCCTCGATGGGCTGTACCATATCAGTAGTGTGTATTTTAAACAATAGATACTTACTGATATATTTTTAGAATAAAATAGTTTCAGGATAAATAAACAAAACAAGAAACCAAAATAAACCATCTACGTATAAATAATTTATCAAGGTTTCGTGTAAATTTATTGAAATACGAGCAGGTATAACAATAATGTTTGGAGGTCTCGGAAATATATTTTAAATAATACTGACTTTCTATTAAGATAAAATTATTTGAATCAGCTTTAAACAATAGATAATATACTCATAATAGTTAAAGAACAAAAATAACCCATCTACGAATAATGTAAATGTTAATTTTAAATGTTATTCTCTTATTTTGAGTATAAATAGCCCATGCAATTATGCTGCGCCATAATGAATTTGAAAAAATTGACGATAGTAGCAGTTTTCCCATTTTCCCCAATTGCCAAAAGTAATGGGGTCACTCCGTGTATAAAAATATTTTTACATTGTTTTCATCAAAGTGTAGAATTTGTGTCAACATTTTTTTTTCTTGAAAAATACAGACAAATAAATACAAACCAGGTACGTAGATAACACCGAACTTATACCTCGACCTCGATATACCTGCGTGACTAACAAGCGCTGTAGGTACTAAATAATTACCTTGATGCGACCTGAATTGGAAAGCCATCAGAGAACACACACCTTTCTCGGAAAGCACCTAATTTCCTCTTGAACATGAATTCTCATTACTATTCTAACTTCATAGCTATTGATTTCAAACAAGATTGAAAATCGCACCCTGATGACACATTTATTAAAATGGGACCATTGGAAATACTTTGTGATTTATTAGTTGAATTATCTTCTGTCTGCAACATCTCCCGCATAGTATTATTAGTCAATTACAATATTGCAATGTAGCCTGTATTGTGTGCCCTACAGAATAAAAGCACTCTGGATTCCAAATTTCATACAAGTCCACCAAGCCCTTTCAGTGCGAATAAGTATAAAACATACTAAGTCACAATTTTCCCTACACTCAAAAATGTTCGCATTGTAATATCAAGTTCATGTCAGAAACTACACCAGAAATCCGGATAACAGAGCACAGAATTATTTATAAGAAATTCCATACTGTAACGTACACATATCGGCATCGGAACGGCATCGCCTCGCCTTGGCACAAGCTAGTAATCCGCAACCGGCGCGCGGGCAACTCGCAATCATCACCGCCGGAACGGAGACGGCGCGCAAGACTCTCATCGTTCCCCCCGCGGGGAATGACCATCATCGATTAACAGCTTTAGCCGTCGCCTCGCTTTAAGCGCGCTGTCGCCCAGCCGTAAGCGCGATGTCACCTATAGACCAACCGCTTAAATGAGTCCTCGCCAGCGCGGTGCAGGGGCGTGGAGTGGGACGTCAAAGGTAACGTCAAAGGTGAAAATGTAAACAAATTAAATCCTGTGTTTATTGGTCATTTTATTGTAATAGAAGATATGGAACCGAATGTGAAAATTCTAAAAAACAACAAAGAAGACATAGTTCATAAAAATCGTACAAAATTGTTTACAGGTAGTACACACAGCAAAGCTATTCGGTAAGCAGGATAGATACAGCGCGAGCGTGCGTAGGTGCTTACCTGATTATATTGCCGTGTGTACGTAAGGGATAATAATGAATTTAAAAAAAAAAAAAGTTACTTTGTAATTTTTTTTTCTCTCTCCCCCCGGAGATGAGGTGGTATAACATAGTATAGATATAATTAATACTTAAGCTCTATTGTTCAATTACACTGCAGTAGTAATAAACTATATCTTGTCGAGTACACTCGTGTTTTCGTTGCTCATCGACCCCCCTCCGCACACCTCAGGGCGCACTATCCACCCGCACCTCTCTCGGTCCCCTTTGTCGTCCGACCCCGCGCCCCTGTGTCGCGTGGGCAAGGATATATTTAAGCGGTAGGTCTATAGCCGCAAACGCGCGGGCACCTCGGTGGTGATTACGTGCTTGCGTATGGTTGACGCCTGGTTGACGGCGAGCCGATAAGGTAAGGCGACACCGATCCGGTGCCGAGCGGTTACGTGTGCGACAACCTTTAATTAAGCCAAATTATGTTTTGTTTACGTCTGACGTAGGTACGCTAAATTCAAAATGACAGATAAAGACCAACGAATGTTTAAGTTACATAAGTTTAACAAACGAAAAGGAATAAAACGTGATTTATACATACATACATACATAAATCACGTCTTTAACCCTTACGGGGTAGGCAGAGCCCGTGGTAACAAGAACTAAAGGCCACGTTTAGCATGATTGTGGACGTATAAGTGGAAAGGGGAATCAAAATAGTGATGGGTTGCTAGCCGCATCGCCATTAACATGTTTCCTAAAATTTTTGCCGATGTATCTATTTATTAAAATTCTCGCTAGAAAATGTACCATCATAAACAACTACTCCAAGTAAACTACCTTTGAAACCGAAGAGCATTCGTTGCAGTGATATAAAAATATCTACATAAGATATCCTCCGTTTCAAAACAATTCCTTTTGAATGTAACTGCACATATTTCCATTTCATACAGAACAAAGAAATGTACCTTATTTCAAACCGGGGTTTATTCTCTGAAACTGGAAGCACTAGTGATATTTCAAAGATATAAGCGACATGCATTCGACGTATTAAATAAAAATCCGAGCTTTGCATTGACAATAATAGAGTTCCAAATTTATTTACAGTTACAAATGGTAACAATATAAATCTTGGGTTTTACTGCTAGCGCTTTTGTTCGCACGAAACTGATTTTGTATGCACAGGCTACCTATTAGACTACATGCCCATGGAAAAAAAAACATGTGAAATGAACCAGCGTGAATAACGCTTAGAAGGCTGTTACTATATCATAAAATAACTCTGAGCGCTATGCTGTCATTTCTGAGCGGTACTGGTTTTTACTCATAGATGGAAAAAAAATTGCACTAACTTCCGGCACCGCCACTTCAAAGCGGCACTAGGTTTTCGACATTTATTTTTAATCATCCATAAGCTATAAAAAAGCCGTACATTAACAATTAGTCGTAATTCCTCACTTGTACCTGAGAAATTCCATACCTGTACCGCTCAGAAATGACGGCATAGCGCTCAGAGTTATTTTATGACATAGTAACAGCATTCTAAGCGTTATTCACGCTGGTTCATTTCACATATTTTTTTTTCCATGGCTTGTAGTTTTTCGTTGTAAGAGTTTTTCGAGGATTCGTACCAACTAAATCTAATCTCTTGGATAAAACAACTAAATCCATGTACAAGTAATAGCAAATGCAAATTCTTTCCCAACGAGAAATGGGCCGTTTTATAGCCTAACCACATTTAGTAAATCGTATCTTACATCTAATCGCGATACAAACACCGTCCCTATGTACGGAATGTTACAAAAATACCCTTAAAGCGTGGGAGTTCAATCATTAATTGAGTTAAACGATAATTATAATTCCTTGGTAAGAGTCCTTTGGCAAATACCCACGATTTCCCGCAAAAACTCTTTAAAGAAAACCATTTATTGAACCGGGCGTTACTTTGCCTAGTTTTAATGAATAAAAAACATTGAAGTGCAACCCCGTTTTCGCACAATTACAGAGGAAGTGAGTGATTCCCCTTTCCACACGCCAACAATCATGCTAAACGTGGCCTTTAGGTCATTTTGCCTTAGGCTCTGTTTACTCCGTTAGGGATAAAGACGTGATTTTTATACTTGTATGTATGTAAGTTCAAGGGCTTTGTTAATGTTCATAGTTACATATACGCCTCAGTGGAGTTAAGCACTGGCAATTATTTTCATAGCAACCCCTATTATTATAATAGTGAGCGAAACGTTTGAAATTATGGAAACGATTTAGGCTTACAGCGAAGCTGGGTTTTACAGAAGAATGCATGACTTACCTACGTTGAATTCCGAGAACTGGTATACTTATTAGCCACACATAATTTTGGCAAACAGCTTATATTCTTCAAACTGCTGAACCGTTTTTTACCAAACATGGCTGAGAACCACCGCAAGGAAACTGGCATTCGAATGAAAAAACTGCATCCAAATCGGTCCATCTGCTTGAGAGCTACGATCCCACAGACAGATACACACGCTCACACACACAGACATCGATGTCAAACTTATAAGACAACTCCTTTTGCGTCGGGAGTTAATTTGAACCCATGTCTCGATCACGTTTATGTTAAAAATGTCAAACATTATAGGAACTGCGTGTTGCCGTTTCGTTCCGCTAGTGGCGCTGCCAATATTTCCTAATTGAGACGCGTTAGCCGTTCGTGTCAAAAACTTTCACTAGACGCTATGGATCACCATCATTTATTTTAATTTTGTTTATTTGTTATTTGTGTGACGAACGACGTGTATTAAAATCAAAATCAAAATTTATTTTTTAAATATACCGCCAAGTGTTCTTTTACATGTCTTTTACTGAACTACTAACGCATTTGGAAAGAGCATCATTGCCACATAGCTATTAGACTTTAAATTATTTTTTTTTTGATATTTAGTAGTTTATTTTTGAATTGTTTGTTGTATTTTGAGATGTACGCTCTATTGTGGCTTTCACTATAATATGGATATTTTAAACTCACTCTTTGTCAGTCTCTCGCTTAATGCTCCTCTCATTTACTCAAAGGTTAACTGGTAGAGATCCCTTATAGGGATAAGTTCGCCTTTGTGCATAATATTTAAGGTCTTTTTTTGTGATTTGTCTCTACTTCTCTATATTTGTACAATAAAGCATTTACTTACTTACTTACTTACTTTACCAATCTATTTCTTCTATTCAGTGGTAAAACGCTCTAGTAATCACCCCAGTATTTTCTTTGTAACAAAAAATACCCGCTGAGTATTTCAACAGACATGGTTGATGGAGTGTGTCGTGCTGTGCGGACTAGAATTTTCTCGCTAGACAAAGAGGTTTGGCGCCACAGAACATTGAAACGATGGCTTTATGAAAAATCTGATTTTGCTTTTTAGGCACTGTGATCATAAAGGAGTTTAATAAGTGTCTAAGTATTAGTGTGTGAGTGTTAGTAATATTTATTAAGTACTAGCTTCTGCCCGCGACTTCGTCTGCGTAGAATTAGACTTAAGAACTGATGTTGATAGTATATTCAGCAATAATTATTAACGTCGCGACTCTAGGCAGCTGCGACCTTTGACATGTCTATCGCTATCCCGCGGTAACTATGCAATTGTACGGGATAAAAAGTAGCCTATGTGTTATTCTGATGTATAAACAACATTATTGTAAAGTTTCATTTAAATCCATTTGGTAGTTTTTACGTGAAAGAGTAACAAACATCTATCCATCCGTACTTACAAACTTTCGCGTTTATAATATTAGTAGGATTAGTTGATGACCCTTTCCACCTATACGCCCACAATAATGCTAAACGTGGCCTTTAAGTCTTGTTACCTTATGCTCTGTCTATCCCGTAAGGGATGAAGACGTGATTTATGTATGTTTTATGCATTAGTTTTCTGTGCTCCAAACCCTGCATCTTTGACGCAGCAAAGCAACGCCAGGCCGAAATGGAACAGAGCGGTGGGGACGTGTTACCACTCAGTGGATGCCCCACAGTGGCGGATTTAAGAGAAGGCTGAGTAGGCTCGAGCCTGGGGCGGTAGATTTTGGGGGCGGCAAATGTGGGGAACGAGTTTTCTTTTTTCACCTCATAGAAATCAAAAAGTACAACAAATTTTGCAAGGGCGGCAAACACTATTCAGCCTACCTTGAAAATTTGTAAATCCGCCACTGATGATGCCCCAGGATGACCTACGTTCTCGAGCGATTGGCCAGACATAAGTGAGGACAGGGAGGAAATCTAGGAGAGAGGCCTTTGCCCAACAGTGGGATACTATTACGGTTTAGTAAAAAAACAGTTTTTAAAATAACTTCTGCGAAGTCGCATTCTTTCTGCCAATGGTTCTGAAAGCACTGGTATTTTTATGAAAAGAGGTCTTCATAAGTCTTATTTTGTAAGGAAACTACTACTACTGTAGCTATGACGATCCTCAGTGGAGAACTTATGTCAATGTAATTAATGGTTGCTTTTAATATTTTATACAATTTTAAAAATAACGATTTCAACATAAGTTCTCGTAACTTGACATTGTTCAATTTATGATGTAATTTTATATTGAATGAATAAATAATCTAGTCTAATCTAATGATTTATAGTTACTAAGTATTAAGGCAACAGAGAGGGCGATAGTCATGAGAGATTCTCACAATTGTTTTATTAATCACTAGCTGTTGCCCGCCACTTCGTCTACATAGAATTCGCTTATCGCTATCCCGCAGGAGTTACGCAATTTTCCGGGATAAAAAGTAGCCTATGTGTTATTCCAGACTATAATCTATGTATGTTCTAAATTTCATCCAGATCTTTCCAGCCATTCTGGCGTGAAAGAGTAACAAACATCCATCCATCCATCCATACTCACAAACAAGATTTTTCTGGGAACTGAACCATGACTGTAAACATGTCCACGCTTCTCATGGCTACGCAGGGACCTATCTAAGGTCAACATTAAATAGATCAATATGCAAATAACAATCAATCTTCACGAGTTGAGTTTTCAGCAGCCGTCATTGCGTCGGGGACGAGGGTGCACACTGATTGGAGGTGGTTACAAAAGGTCCTCGACTCTCCTTGCGATAATCCCGAGATTAAAAAATGATCCGACCCAAATTGAAGCGCTTTTCTTGATTGCAAACGTATTTTCCACGGATTAAAAGCCAAATTAACAATAGATTTTTACTTAAAAGTGTTCTTGACGAGTATTTGAGTTTAAGGACGATTAAAAGTGTCTAGGTCAGCATTAATTAAACAAAAATTGACGGGACAAAAATTTTAATTAACAAGATTAAAAAGCAGCAACTGAAACTGGAGGTGCAAACAGAAGAAGGAATCAGATTAAAAGTTCGAGCAGATCACTTTTGAAGCGAGATTGGCAAAGGCTTAGATATTTTTTGAAGTCACTTTCGGACTTGAATTATTCAGAAGTTTAAGAGCCCTCCGTAATAATAGCCAGGGGAATTTATTGGAAGCCCCGGATGCTTACAATTTCAGCTCGGAGATTAGCAGCAGTCACGTTTCTATTTGTAATTATATTTTGAAGAAAAATTAATTAATGTCGGACTTTGACGTAATTTACGGCTTGTAAAACGTCAATAGGATTAATTAAATGAAATCCTTGGTAAACAATTACTTACGCTTGCATTATTAATGGACTATGTTAATAATATAATACCTTTGTATTTGTCTTAAGTTGTACTTTAAAATGTCGAACTAAGTTTAAGTAAGTATACAATAATCACGCGTACGTAAATAATAAAAAACTCTTTAGTTAATTATTTCAAGTCTAAAGCAATTAATTAAATGATTAAGATCAAATTAAAACCTGCAGTTTTACTGTTTTTCCTGATTAATATTTAGAATATTTGAAACCCAAGTCATGTATCTTCATCTGCCTCATTATTATTTACGAATGTTTTTTTTCTTTTATCTTAATGATTTATAAAAATTGAGTCTTGTTTGCGTGTTGTTGGACGTTTTTTGAAAAGAAATCACCTATTTACGATTTAATCTCTGCGCCTCGCGAAATTGCAAATACGGTTCGTCATAATTTTCCGTCAAAAATAATAAGCCGCTTATTAATTATTTATGAAGACTTTTCTACTTCTGTCAAATTACACGTCTTTGTTAAAAACAAATAGGAGACGTTTTGGAAAAAGGTCAGGTCAGGATTACCTGAAACCGACGAGAATGTATGAAGACATTGATGAATGTGGATGAAGTGAAGGAAGTATGTCAGGATAGTAGCAAGTGGAAAAAAGTAGTCTCTGCCTACTCCTGTGGGAAAGAGGCGTGACGGTATGTATGTATTGTTAAAAACATTGAAATCAGATAAATACTATAAACCAAATCACAAATTACATACTCTCAATAAATAGTTACTTTATAACAGATTCGAAACTCGCGTTTGACCACCACTATGTTCACCTGCACAGCTAACACGTGAGCGCGCGAGAGCTTTGTCGCGACATAGATTTCCCCTCTCTTTCTAGTATGAACAGTAAGAAAAAGACAGGTCGAGTGTCAACTATCAAAGACACAGTGTGTGAACTGCGTGACCACTCTGCAAACAATATTCTGCTAAGCAATAAAATTTATTAGATGAGCGCGAATACAGTGAAATAAGTACTAGAGACTTTTTTTTTAATTTAGATGACTGTTCTGTTTGATGCTCCTCTCATCTACTCAAAGGTTAACTGGTAGAGATCCCTTATAGGGATAAGTTCACCTTTGTGCATGTATTAATGTTATTTTTTATTTTTTTGTAAATTGTATCTGTTTATATTTGTACAATAAAGCATTTACTTACTTACTTACTTACTTACTGTTAGTCTTGAGAGTTTTTTTTTATTTATTTAATTTCTTGCACGGAATGACGTACGATATATAAGTTATACAATTACACGTTCCAAGTTAGCTAGTTAATAGTTACACATAAAGTCCAAAACGTAACATGGTTTTGTTCAGTTTGAACAGTGAAAACAGAGAGTCACGTTATGAGTAGCATTCTCAGAAACACATGGCAGACATCAAAATGTAATCGGACTTAAAACAAACAACGTATTTAGTCCAAAGTTTAGTTTATAAAGCAAAGCAGTGACTGTAGCAGCTATTTAATAACTCAATAGTCAAATCATAACTAGATGGTAAGTAAAACAACAGTGTCTACGTGATGTGGATATAATAGGCATAGAAATTGCGAGCAAACGCGTGAAGTTTCAACGTACTTGAACAATGAGCGCCGGGAGAGTAGTTGCCATTATTTTTAGGACACCAAAGGAAATTGTGAAGCTCGTGTTACGAGGACTTTTTCAGCTTTAAACGTTTTCAATCTTGTTGACAAAATGGTGCCGCAACAAATTTAACTTTAATTTTGCAATAGTCATACCTTTTCAGCAGTTTACAAGTCACGGCACGAAAATCACAATTATGTGCAATAGTGGTTTACTCGTAGTTACAGACCAGCGAAACGTACAGTCAAGGAATTTAACTCCTAACCCAACGTTGAACCTTACTATAAGGATTTTCCTTGTTAAGTAATGCGATCTCTCTATGACGTTTTATGTGAAGAGGTTCCTCGATAGGTAAGTAATGAAATTGCATGACTGTACTTTACGTACGGCTTGCAACATGATGGCGTTTATACTAGACTTCCGAGCAAAGCGGCTCTGGCGTCACTGACGCAGGGACACATGTCATTATGCAGTATGAAAATGTATGAAGGAACTTCTGAGCGCAGTGTATCTGTTTTCCATGACTTGACTTCACTATATAGAGGAGATAGCCAAGTAAACTTATTCAGTGGGGGCTATCGCCTGTGAATTTGCCACTAGAGGCGCTAGTGTCGCGTGAGGTCCAATAACATTCACTTTTCACTGGTTTAGGCGGGCTTCGTGACATAAATTATAATTTCTTTCATTTACCTGTTGACAAGTGATCTCCTTCGTGAAATTATCGCAAATATGGATTATTTGGCGATGAATGTGAACGCTTTGAAAGCGGAATATTTTTCCGAACAAAACGGAACTGCATTGCGGCGTAGCTACTCGATATGATGATAGTTATTTATAATTAATAAACTTAATGAGATTCAAGATTTAAAAACTTTGTTTCGGCGCCGGTCTTATAAAGTTGCCTTTGACAGCTATACCTCTGGACCTTAGTCAACAGTGGCGCCAACTGGTGGGCAAAGAAACGATAGTGTCCATTGTGGCAGTGACGCCGGAGCCGCTTTGTACGGAAGTCTAGCTTTAAAAGGCGAATCAAATGTACCTATTACTTGTCTTGGCACTCGTAGTGTCATGAATGTCATGATCACATTTGTCAGCTTTAGTAAGATTACCCAGCAACCGACACTGGGGGGAAATTCACTGACGTTGAAGGGTTCAACTAGGATTAAAATGGCCTGACGTGTATCAATTCAAACACAAATATTTATTTGTTTCGGACCCTAAATTCCTGTTCAAGATTTATTAAGATACAATTTATAGCGACACAAAAGTGCACTTAGAGAATGGCTATTATTTTCAAGCTTAGGAATTTAATCGGATATAAATGGGGAATAGGAAAAAACAAAATGAGAGCGACAGAGAGTTAACTTAATCCCGGAATCGTTAACATTATACAAAGAAAGGAACGATAATTACCAGGGAAATGTTATGTTTCTTTTCTTCGTAACATTAAATTCTGAGAAGGATTTGGAACAAAATTTTAACGATTTTTAGAAAGTTTAGTTTTCTTCACAACAATTTTAGCAGAATCTTTGTTAAATACTACAAAACGAAAAAAAAAGATTTGTTCGGATATTTTATTGAATCAGGCGTTCCTTTGCGGAGATCCATTTCAATTAACCAAATCACACATGCAAGATAGCCAAGCTAGTGCGAAATATATGATATATGCTTTTTATCATATACCCACAGGACCCACCCTGTATATTCGTACTAGTTTGGCTGTGGTGTCGGAGTAGCAAGGTAAATTGTACTTTATACATTGAAATGGACCTCCGCAATATAAAGCCTGATTCAATAAATTAGGCATTATATTCTCATGGTGATTTTTTACTCTGTAAAGCTTTTCCAGTAGACCACGGATCAACTAGCTCAACTATACAATGTTTCATGTTAAGATCTGCGTTGTTTATTCAAAGTTATAACTGGTCAAATATTGCCTCTGCGGGGTTCACAGCCGTTAGCGAAAGTCGAATATCAAAGGCCCTTTATGAATTGAATTTCAAACTCCTTTGTCCATGTTTGCTTTTCATCAAAACTTAAGTCCTTTCCTAATAACAAATTTTAATTAAACTCAAGACTGAATGTTTACTTTTTATAATCGTTTTATACATTTCGTACTTAGAAAAAAACTGGGCCAGTGGAAGAGAACCCCTTTTTTCCATTAACATTGAGTATTGCAATTACGGCACATGCAATAGAGTATCCGCCTGTATTGATGTATATTGATTAAAACAAAAATAAAGTTGTATATAGGTATACTATAACAGTATGGGTCAGGAGGAAGGATTACTAATTAGTCCGAAACACGTCGAGCGTCACTAGACTTTTATACGATACGTGAGTTATTCCTTTGAACACTGTTGAAGTTTGTTTGCTTGTAAATTGTTTTATTCAAAATTTGAACGTAAAACTTTTTATTGTTACTAAGACACAAAACTTTCAGGTTAGATACAGGGGGGTAAACCCGAAATTTGATTTTCGAAGTTTGCATCATACCGTCTGTCTGATTATCAAATTACTGACAACTGTTGTGAGCGAAACAGCACGAAACGAATTGAAAAAATCGAATTTTGGTGAATAAGGCAACATTGTATTGCAACATTTTTTTTAATGAATATAATATTCCCGCTCTGTTGTTTAATTCCTCTATGGTTAATATCAACGTCGTGGCACGTTTTCAAAACATCGATTTGTCGGTATCCGATACGGAGTGATTAGCAGATTTTAGAATACGATACCTTTCAAAAGTTTGGTCGTTACTGTGTTGTTAATAGCGCTGAGACCGAATTCGGGGCAAACTCGAGTTGCCTAATTGCCGTAGTAAAATATAAGTCGGGGAAGTTTTTGATAAGTTTTCTCTGCAGCACCTTGTCTTTACAAAAGACCGAAAAAAGGCGACAATTTACAGCATCTTGAATTACGACTTAACCCATTCAAACCGGCTACATACTTAAATATACTATTAAAATCATGTAACATCCATGACTCTCCGTTACAAACATTAATGTTTTTGAATGGCATAATCAAGGTACGCACGTGAAACTCATATATATATTTAATACAACACCTCTTAATGCGTTTGTTGTAATCCAGCCAACTTCAAAACATATCACCTAATATGCCGCATCCATCTCATCTCACTTCACTGTGACGCCAATAACTACCCACCTGCGAGTGGCGCGCGGCGCTGGATGCGGCAACCGCTGTACTTGCTGCACTGGGATGGTGTAGAAATATACCCTCTTTATACACTTTGGTTTGCACTTGTTTTGGATTTTGTTATTTGTTTCGGATGTAATTAATTAGGTGATTAAGTATTTGTTACCATGTACTGCATGCTTCAAATTAATTGTAAATCTTTAAATATTCTCATTTAAGTGAATTTCTGTAATTCTTTTGAGAATAAAGTATCTTTAACCCGAATGTTCATCATACAGCCTACCTTATTGCCCTTCCGCAATCCGAAACTTGGCCCTCTAGCTTCAGAGTCAGTTAACCACTAGGCTATCCTGACGTATCCAAAAACTTGGTTCTCATAAATTTCGTCGTACGTCTGATTCCAAATACTGCGATAAAAATCCTCATTAGTCGAAATCTTTTAGAGATATGAGTAGGTATCGAACAACAGATTTAAAATATTCACGGTTAATAACATCAGACATATTATTTACTGGATATAGATGTCTATGCATGCAACTGAAGACCGCTGATGAACAGCCTCCCCCTTAGCACACCATAATGAACGACAACTCGCCACCTGCATCTACCGGTTTCCCGCAACTTTCACGATGTCGTCGGTCCACCTAGTAGGCCTGCCAACAATTACACTGCGTCTTCCTGTTCGTGGTTGCCACTCGAGAACTTCTCCCTCTACGGTTGTCTGTTCTACGAGTGATAAGGCCTGCCCATTGCCACTTCAACGTACATACTCTATGGCGGTGACTCTAGTTCTTCGGCGAATCTCCGCAAACAATTTCCGAGCATAGCTCTTTCTCTATAACTCGTTGAGTGACTCTGAGCCTGGAAAGCGTCGAGTCGAAATATAGGGAGCTCGTAACAGCTAATCGCGCTATATATCCCGTTGATAACATGTCTGAGGAACTGAAGAAGCCTTTAAACAGAAAAAGTAGGGCACCCTTCGCTCCAGGGGATTTCTAATTGATTGATCCTTTCAGCGCCATAGTTCTGACGCAAGTGTTCTTCCTGCAGAAAAAAACCGGCCAAGTGCAAGGCGGATTCATTCATCAGGTTCCAAGCAAACAAAAACTTTTTATTTCAAAGCATTTTGGAAAAACAAAGTTGTACTTTTGAATTTTTGCGGATTAATGATTTTTTTTTTCCTTGTGTTGTAAGGCCTTCACTTCTTGTAAAATTGTATACTTCTATGCCAACAGGAAGAAGCCTCTGCAGGTTTTGATGCTCACAGTTTTTGAATGAAAAGTCACTTACCAAGGTCGTATTGAACATTAATTTCAACTTTATATTTCCATCGGTAAATTAGTAATGGATGACATACCGATGCACACACACACATACGGATAACGTGACGATCCTATAAGGGTACCGTTTTTCCTTTTGAGATACGAAATTCTTAAGCTTAAAATATTTTATATCAAAGTGGCCGCTTAGAGATCTAAGTAGTAGGTATTTAAATTTCGTTGACTTAAGTACTAAGAGCCAAAGAATGTCAATGAAACGGGAGTACGAATAAAATTTTCCTAATGTATTCTTCAATTCATTCTTTTCAAACCACTTCCTAAAGAAATCAATCAACCTTACAGTGGCATTCAAAGCATGGCTATGTCCATTAAGGGCAAGAATCCGAAGGGTATCGGGCGTTCAGTGTTGCGCGACTTGAATGATACTAGTGCGGTCAGACTTGGCAGAATCGACTCATTCGAGTTAAGTCGTAATATTCACGTCGATTCATCGACTGTAATATGTATACCGGATACAGTGAGCAAGCGTCACAAAAAGTATCAAGCAGTCAGTCGAAGACCTTTTCAAGCAGTCGATGTGCAACCATTACGCGTAATTGAGCCACAAACGAACAAAATAACAAAGTTACTTGCTATTTTTACCTAACAGCCCGTCAGAACTTCGCACGGTTTATCAAATTATGCACATAAAAATAATGTTACCCTTCCTCTTGAATCACTACAAAATATCTATGACGACCGCATTAAAATCCGTTGCATAGTTCAAAAGATCCAACGGGAAGCCGGCTTTGTTTCATCACTACATAGTATAAAACAAAGTCGTTTTCTCTGTCCCTATGTGCCTATGTCCCTATGTATGCTTATATCTTCAAAACTACACAACGGATTTTGATGCGGTTTTTTTAATAGATAAAGTGATTCAAGAGGAAGGTTTCTGTGTATAATTCTACGCAGAAGAAGTCGCGGGCAGAAGCTAGTATATTATATGAAGATGACAGTTTATTTTTATAACGTTAAATACTTTACTAGCACATCACTGGCGATTTATTTCCGGCTCATCCGTCCCTATTTTTCGTGTAACTTAATAAACCATGATAATGGACATTTGTATAGAGCCTCGTGGCATCCTGGCTCACTTTCCTTCACTTGTAATCAGTATCTTAGATTAAAGCAAAGTACAGATGATTAAAATGGAAGTCAGAAGAGCTTAACTGAGTAATGGGTTGATTAAAAAAGACGCGACGGGTTAAGCTGACACGTATTTTGATCCGCGACTGCAGTATTTTAGAATAAACTTAAGCTTTGGGTTAAGAAGTCATTTCCGGAGTGTTTTGGCTACTTCTAGTGAAGAAAATTACGTGCCTCTAATGATTTCCGTAGTACCTTTTTATTAGCAAACTGCTCGCAAACTCTTTGCGTACAGCCTAAGTGGACGCCCGAGCGGGGCGTGCAGCGGGCGGGGCGTGCGGCGTTCATGTTAAACACAAGTATATGTACAGGTAGGTACGTAATGTCCACCTAGGCCTTGAGAGGGAAAGGCTTAACGGACGTCCCGTGACCAAATTGGGGAAGTTTTGACAAAAGGTCACGTCAAGAGTACCTGCCCAAAATTGATGAGCATATATGAAGATAGGTATGTCAGGATCACAACAAGTGACACAAAGTCGTTTCTGCCTACCTTTACAAGAAAGAATCCTGACGGTTTGTACTGACATTTTATTACCTATATATTTTTTATTTTGATTTTATTGATTGCTTTTCTGATTTTTATTTTTCTGTATGAATAAAGGTCCGACTACACCGATGCGTAAAAGATGTTAACGGTGAATGTATGAGAAAACGGTGAGAAAACGTGACGCCTACGACACGTCACTGCGTATACGCGGCGGTGTGGTCGCTCCTTTACTTTACTGTTCCTAATTGTTTTTATTTTATTTACAACTGACGATCTACTTGTGGCTTTCTTATGTTTTGACATACATCTGTAATGTTCTTTGCAAATAGAAATAAATTAATATAATCTATTTCATGTGAGCGGAACGTGCACACTAGGGTATTTGGTTACTGTAAAGTGCAGAAGTTACGGTAACAGACCGCAAACTCAAAAAGTGCCCGTCTAAAAAAAGACACCGTATACACAGGTCTTTTTACCGGTCCTCAATAAACACGTCATAAAAACATATCAACAAGTTTTATAATTTAACTAACGCCATTAGTAGTTTATATCGCATCGCTAGAGTATGCATGCAACAATTAGACTACGCATATTTTTTAAGTTTTAAATTTTACAATTTAACCAAATAATTTATTGAAGCTAGCGTAAGTTTGCGGAGGAACCTTGCTACTCCGTTACCGAGTAGTAGCGGCGTCGCAAAGTTTTTTTTTTTTACAATTTTAGATTTTTGCAGCAATCATACTTCGATGTTGAAACATGATAGCCTAACAGAAATTAGTTGGCACGGAAGCGTTTACGCGAACCGTGCAACTCTATATTGCCTTTAATTGAGAGCGGCCTGTAATTTAGGATTCCGACATCGAATGTTGGTTTACTCTATGTGTTTGTAGAATAATCCAATTGCAGTTAACAACGGACATAGTTACAGTCAGCAATATCCTTAGTATTTCATACGGTCATAATAGGCACCCATCGTGCATTATGATTATAAATAGAACTAGCTTTTGCCCGCGGCTTCGCACGCGTGAACCATGAGCATTTCAAAGAAGCTAGCAATTAAGCAACCGAGCAACCAAACCTGCAAGCTTTCAAGCATACATGCAAGTATGCAAGCAGGCATGCAAGCCATCAAGCATGTAAGTATGCAAGCAGGCATGCAAGCAGGCATGCAAGCAGGCATGCAAGCAGGCATGCAAGCAGGCAAGCAAGCAAGCATGCAAGCAAGCGTGCAAGCAAGCATGCATGCAAGTAAGCACCCATGCAAGCAAGCATGCATGCAAGCAGGCAAGCAAGCAAGCATGCAAGCAAGTGTGCAAGCAAGCATGCATGCAAGTAAGGACCCATGCAAGCAAGCATGCAAGCATGCATGCAAGCAAGCGTGCAAGCAAGCATGCATGCAAGTAAGCACCCATGCAAGCAAGCATGCATGCAAGCAGGCATGCAAGCAGGCAAGCAAGCATGCAAGCAAGTGTGCAAGCAAGCATGCATGCAAGTAAGCACCCATGCAAGCAAGCATGCAAGCATGCATGCAAGCAAGCGTGCAAGCAAGCATGCATGCAAGTAAGCACCCATGCAAGCAAGCATGCAAGCATGCATGAAAGCAAGCATGCATGAAAGCAAGTATGCAATCAAGCATGCAAAGCAAGGACTCAAGCAAGCATGCAAGCCAGCCCCCGCATTGCCCCGCTGCCTTAATTTTTCTGAAACTGTAAATATTGCAGGATTTTTATAAAACAAACCTAACCTAACCTATAGGGCAGTCCTAAAATACATCCTAAATAGCTTTTGCCCGCGACTTCGTACGCGCTAAGATGTAAAATGAAAAAATAAGTTTTTTCCCGTTCCCGTGGAAATTTTGGGGAGTGCTTTCGGAGTACACTTAAAGCCTTTAAAGAAACACACGTTATAAATGTTAAGTCTCTTTCTTCCGCTGTTTCGTCTGGAAACGTAAAATCCGGTTTTTTCCCGTCCTTGTGGGCGTTTCGGAAAATCCTTTCTTAGTGTTCCCCTACGCTCCCGAATAAACCTACGTGACAAATTTCAACTTTCCCCCGCTTTTCGTTTTTCCCGTTTCCGTAAGAATTTCGCCAAATAAAGCATTTCCCGAAATTCTTACGGGAACGAAGAAGAAGAATTTTGGGAAATTATCTCATAATGCTCCCCTACACTCCCCAAGGAACCCACTTGCCAAATTTCAGCTTTCTACGACCAGTAAAACGTAAAATCCTGTTTTTTTCCCGTTCCCGTGGGAATTTTGGAAAGTACTCTCTTAATGCTCCTCTACATTCCCGAAACAACCTACATGCCGAATTTCAGCTTTCTGCAACCAGAAAACGAAAAGTCCCGTTTTTCCCGTTTCCGTGGGAATTTTGGGAAATCTTTTTGTAGCGCTCCCCTACACTCCCCAAGGGAAATTGAAGGCCAAATTTCAATTTTATACGACCAGTAAAACGAAAAATCGATCCCGTAGAACTGAATACATAAATCCCGTTTTTATCCCGTGGGAATTTCCAAAAAGCATTAAAACATTATTTTACTATTATAATCACCTACTTCTATGCCAAATTTGAAGAGTCTAGTAATTATAGTTCATAGGATTTCGTTAAACTGAATATATAAATCCTGTTTTTTTCCTTATCCCGTGGGAATTTCCAAAAATCCTGAAATGAGTTTCTTAGTTTTGTAATCACCTACTTTTGTATCAAATTTGAAGAGTCTACTTATTATAGTTACTGAGATAGTGTCACTCGGAATCGAATATATAATTCCCGTTTTTTCCTTATCCCGTGGGAATTTCCAAAAATCCTTTCTTAGCGGATGCCTACGTCATAACATCTACCTGCATGCCAAATTTCAGCCCGATCCGTCCAGTGGTTTGAGCTGTGCGTTGATAGATCACTATGTCAGTCAGTCAGTCAGTCAGTCAGTCAGTCAGTCAGTCACCTTTGAGTTTTATATATATAGACTAGCTTTTGCCCGCGGCTTCGCACGCGTGAACCATGAGCATTTCAAAGAAGCTAGCAATTAAGCAAGCGAGCAACCAAACCTGCAAGCTTTCAAGCATGCATGCAAGTATGCAAGCAGGCATGCAAGCCTTCAAGCATGTAAGTATGCAAGCAGGCATGCAAGCAGGCATGCAAACAGGCATGCAAGCATGTAAGTATGCAAGCAGCCATGCAAGCAGGCATGCAAGCAGGTAAGCAAGCATGCATGCAAGTAAGCACCCATGCAAGCAAGCATGCAAGCATGCATGCAAGCAGGCATGCAAGCAGGCAAGCAAGCATGCAAGCAAGTGTGCAAGCAAGCATGCAAGCAAGTAAGCAAGCAAGCATGCAAGCAAGTGTGCAAGCAAGCATGCATGCAAGTAAGCACCCATGCAAGCAAGCATGCAAACATGCATGCAAGCAAGCATGCAAGCAAGCATGTATGCAAGTAAGCACCCATGCAAGCAAGCATGCAAAGCAAGGACTCAAGCAAGCATGCAAGCCAGCCCCCGCATTGCCCCGCTGCCTTAATTTTTCTGAAACTGTAAATATTGCAGGATTTTTATAAAACAAACCTAACCTAACCTATAGGGCTGTCCTAAAATACATCCTAAATAGCTTTTGCCCGCGACTTCGTACGCGCTAAGTTGTAAAATGAAAAATAAGTTTTTTCCCGTTCCCGTGGAAATTTTGGGGAGTTTTTTCGGAGTACACTTAAAGCCTTTAAAGAAACACACGTTATAAATGTTAAGTCTCTTTCTTTCGCTGTTTCGTCTGGAAACGTAAAATCCGGTTTTTTCCCGTCCCTGTGGGCGTTTCGGAAAATACTTTCTTAGTGTTCCCCTACACTCCCGAATAAACCTACGTGACAAATTTCAACTTTCCCCCGCTTTTCGTTTTTCCCGTTTCCGTAAGAATTTCGCCAAATAAAGCATTTCCCGAAATTCTTACGGGAACGAAGAAGAAGAATTTTGGGAAATTATCTAATAATGCTCCCCTACACTCCCCAAGGAACCCACTTGCCAAATTTCAGCTTTCTACGACCAGTAAAACGTAAAATCCTGTTTTTTTCCCGTTCCCATGGGAATTTTGGAAAGTAGGTACTCTCTTAATGCTCCTCTACACTCCCGAAGCAACATACATGCCGAATTTCAGCTATCTGCAACCAGAAAACGAAAAGTCCCGGTTTTCCCGTTCCCGTAGGAATTTCGGGAAATCCTTTTGTAGCGCTCCCCTACACTCCCCAAGGGAAATTGAAGGCCAAATTTCAATTTTATACGACCAGTAAAACGAAAAATCGATCCCGTAGAACTGAATACATAAATCCCGTTTTTATCCCGTGGGAATTTCCAAAAAGCATTAAAACATTATTTTACTATTATAATCACCTACTTCTATGCCAAATTTTAAGAGTCTAGTAATTATAGTTCATAGGATTTCGTTAAACTGAATATATAAATCCTGTTTTTTTCCTTATCCCGTGGGAATTTCCAAAAATCCTGAAATAAGTTTCTTAGTTTTGTAATCACCTACTTTTGTATCAAATTTGAAGAGTCTACTTTTTATAGTTACTGAGATAGCGTCACTCGGAATCGAATATATAATTCCCGTTTTTTCCTTATCCCGTGGGAATTTCCAAAAATCCTTTCTTAGCGGATGCCTACGTCATAAGATCTACCTGCATGCCAAATTTCAGCCCGATCCGTCCAGTGGTTTGGGCTGTGCGTTGATAGATCACTATGTCAGTCAGTCAGTCAGTCACCTTTGAATTATATATATATAGATAGGATTTCGTTTAACTGAATATATAAATCCCGTTTTTTTCCTTATCCCGTGGGAATTTCCAAATATGCTGAAATTAGTTTCTTCGTTTTGTAATCACCTACTTTTGTATCAAATTTGAAGAGTCTAGTTATTATAGTTACTGAAATAGCGTCACTCGGAGTCGAATATATAATTCCCGTTTTTTCCTTATCCCGTGGGAATTTCCAAAAATCCTTCCTTAGTGGATGCCTACATTGTATAAGGTATCTATGTGCAAAATTTCAAGTCTCTAAGTCCAGTGGTTTGGGCTGTGCGTTGATATATAGTTAAGTCAGTCAGTCAGTCAGTCAGTCAGTCAGTCAGGACTTTGAATTTTATATGTATAGATGACCTGGTCATTTTTATTATTTTTATTTTATAACTTTTTGTGACTGAAATAGTACATTTCGAAGCTAGTGCGGAAAGATTGTCATTACTTCACGAGTCCCGAGACATCTAACCACGAGCCGAAGACGAGTGGCAAGACTCGGTACGAGTGAAGAATGACATTTCCGCGCGTGTATCGAACGACGTTTTTTAATACAGTTGCGAAAAAAAATACAACACTGAATATTTCGATTGTGTAAACACAAAAAATACTGTTGCCTTTAGAACCGTAAAAACCATGCTTGCAGTTGGAAAAACGCCCCCACTTTAACAGGCGTTTAGGCAGCTAATCCCACGCTATTCTGTTCTATTAAGACTCCTTAATAAAATTAAAAACTATTTGCAGGATTCAATATTTAAAAAATAATGAAGAGGCTAGTAATAAAATATAAAATCTCAATATTCTGATATTTTTACATTAATAATAGGTTTTTACTTGTATTACGTCAAACATTATAATAACACTTCGGTAAGTAGTCGTGAATGGGGACTATCGTTTCTTTGCTCACCAGTTGGCGCCACTGTTGACTAAGGTCCAGAGGTATAGCTGTCAAAGGCGAATATAAGATCGGCGCCGAAGTTTTAAATCTTGAATCTCATTAAGTTTATTAATTATAAATAACTATCATCATATCGACTATACTGCGATGTAGTGCAGTTCCGTTTTGTTCGGAAAAAATAAATCCGCTTTCAAAGCGTTCACATTAATCGCCAAATAATCAATATTTGCGATAATTTCCCGAAGGAGTTCACTTTTCAACTGGTAAATGAAAGAAATTGTAATTTATCTCACGAAGCCTGCCAAAACCAGTGAAAAGTGAATGTTATTGGACCTCACGCGACACTAGCGCCTCTAGTGGCAAATTCACACGCGATAGCCCCCATTAGAACAAATACGTGTATATGTGCGCAAAAACGAACTTTTCGTACGCAAAACATCCAAAAAAGGCACTTTTTGAGCAACTGTATTGAAATGTAATTTTATTTAGTATTTTTTACATGCATGAAAATGTTTGGCAAGTAATATCTAAGTATTAAGAGACGTAACTGTATCCGAAGAAGCGAAGCAAAAAGAAACACCAATAAGATTACTTTCATTTTCCTTACCTCACTCAACGCGGTGCAAATAGCTCCGGTTCCTCGCATGTCCCTGGTGACCACGCATACGCAGTCTTGCAAAAAAATCAACAATTATCACGCCACACAACACCAAAACCTTTTTATCGCAATATTAATCGTCTCAGCACACCTTCAACCAAATTACGAACCGACGCGTCATGTTTCCCGAAGAATAAATCCATTAGCTATCTTTTAATTACGCATTAGCTTAGATTCGCGGAACAAAGCGGAGTGACCCAGTTGTGATGTCACAGGAGACGTGGGGAAAAACCCTTTGTGGGTCATATCACAGGCTCGGTTAGCAACAGCGGGAGCTATTTTAACACCCTTTGTATCAACGTCATTTGTAACTATCAAGCGAAAAAACATATGATTTTTGACAGCATAGTAACATTGGATAGGTTTTATCGAACCAGCTGAATCTTTAGAGTGGCGTATTTTTGCGCACAGATGACGCGCAACTAACGTACGTGTAAGGTACGTCTCGCTTCAAGTGATTCAGTTATTTCAGTATTAACTTCTTGGGTATTTATGACGCCGCTTCTTTGCTTTTCCGTTTTCTGTCGTCGTTTTCTTTTGTTTTGCCGTTTTTTGAACGCGCGCTGTCGTCGCGTAAGTAAATAAATACGCATGTGCATAAGCTCTTACTCATTTTATAACTTTATAACGGTAAACTACGTTAGGTATAATTATGCCGTGAAAAAGTTCTACTATGACTACTTCTGTTATGTAAGCAATACATTTAATACAATATCGTGCGGATCCTACAGAATCAAAATTCGCAATAATTTCTTCTAGTCATCTATTCCCAATTCAAGCTACTCCGTATGAAGATGATATGTTTTATAGAGAAACGGGTAGATTGGATCGACGTTGGATAGGAAGGCCGCTGTAGCCTCAACTTTACCCAGGGGAAATAGACCAAATTATCTTTAGGCCAGACGAATGTCATCATGAGTTTTGTCCTTAACGCTAAGTGGGATCCTTGCTCCGAATGTCTGTCAAATGCGAGCATGGCTGGTTCAGCATTAACGCTTACTATTTCTAGGGCCTGTTTTATTACTCTCTGTTATTATCCTTATATCTTGAGTGGCAAATATTTATCATATTGTCTCTGTCTATTTCGTAGCAATACAGAGATACACCACTATTATAACTGACAGAAAACTATGAAAATATTATGCCGAAATCTCTGATTATAGTTATTGCTGACGTTCAAGTAATTTGGTACAACTCACACTTAAGGAATCAGGTTCCGATTCTTGAAAGAGTGTATGTGAGATGCCTCTCGTAAGTGGTGAAAATTGTGCTAATTTTAAAATATGAGTAGATAAGAAGAGAGCTACGACTACAGTTAATGTAGTAAACTAGTCGAAAATTTATTTTTAACAGTAGCTTTGTAACAATACTTGGATTTATACCACTTTTGAGTGGTACTTAAGTGTGAGGTGCTTTGTTGCGTTTCTACTCGGGCCGAGAGGGTCCAGGTAGAGCACTAACTTATTTAAAAAGAAAGAAGAAGGGAAATGAAAATAGGTTTACAAAATACAGGGCATTTATTCAGTCCCACAAGAGTAAACATGCCACGGCTTAACTCAATGGTACAAAATAAGAATCTACAGGGCGGTGGGCATTCAGAAGAGCTGAGGGGGTGGCTTTTGCTTATTGCATATGTTTACGAGGGCAAATATGCCGGATGGGCGCCACGGCCATACGGAGGCCGACCGTTCAAAAAGTAAAAGAAAAGGAAACGCGGTTCCAAAAAAAATATGGAAAGCATTCACCAAGGGTACGAGCGGAGCAGGCAACGGAATAGGGCAGGCAAGCAAGACGCCATGCACGCCGCTGCAGCCGTCAGGAACCCGGAGTGCTCTCGTGACTCCGACCAGGAGTACAGTCGAGTCAATAAAAATTAAATAACATAGGAAGAAAAAAAACCCCTGTAACAAAGAAAACAAGCACTTCAGTTACAGGTCAATTTGGAGGCTAGGGCTCCACGCATCCAGGGAAGGAACAACCATCGCGGTTTGCTTACCGAATTGGGAATAGAACTCCTGCGTACGGATGACCAGGCCGCAGAAAGTGAGCTCCTCAACCAATCGGGGTTTTAAAACGCCTGTACACCTGAAATAATCGACAACGTTTAGCACAAAGAAACATCAGTCTAAATAATGAATAAAAATAGTATGAACTGATCTTACTAGGCATCAAAATAGGGGAAGGGCGACATGGCCACGCACGATGACGTGGAGGCAGCCGACCTTTTCAGCCCAATCTGAAAACAATCCCACACATGACGGAATGCTCCACAAACATCATAAGCACCGTATTTCGGATTAAAAACAACTTACATATCCCGGAATGGGAATAAAAAAAAGGAATCGTCTACTCGAGACGAGACGGGATGCAGAAAATGAAATAAACGAATCTGTCACCGTGGTTGGCGTGGTTGCCAGAGCAAAGACAGGTAACGAAATAATAAACAAATTGGCTTCGAAAACGACCACCACTTACTCTCAATTTTTGTAATATAGTACTTACGAATTTTAGATATTCGATTCAGGTACGAACTGAATTTTAAAAACAATCCCTGCTGAAATAAGAAATGGAAATGCGAACGACCAATTTGACACTTGCAACACTCGCCACTTCGTTTTCTAAATCCCAACCGCAACAAAAGTCAAAGGCCACAGCTCCATACTGCCACTGATCTTAAATACTACAGAAATTGTTTACAAAAGTGAAAAGGGGTAGGGGGTTGAAATTTTATACGCAACAGCTTTTAAAGATCAGGCTCCAGAAATAAGTTTTAACAGTTCAGAGAGTGGAGAAAAATGCCTTTAACTTTTTTGGACTTAAATGGCTATTGCTGTGGACTTTTTTAATCTGTAGCGCGTCACAAGACTGCAGGCAGCATTTGTCGCTAACACGTCTGCTTAACGCCCAAGCCCCGAATATTAAAACTGCAGTCTCGGAAAAGGAAAGGTTTATTTCAAACAGAGGAAATAAGTAATAGTGGAACACAATATGAAAAAAAACGCTAAGTGGAACGATTCTCTCTGATTGGCCGAAGATTAAGCAGATCGCTATTGTTCTTCAAGCAGCTATTATGTTCGATATAGATAGCTTATTTAAACGTTGCGTGCATGAAAGTCATTTAATTTTTTGACTTAGTTTCCACATGATGTTTTCCTTAATCAAAAACTTGTGACAAACAAATCAGATTTCGCATGTAAATTCCGAAAAACCCAGAGGTGCCTTTAAACCCGCAACTTCTCCGCCTCTACCCCTGCTTGAGAGGTCATCGAATCAAACCACGAGGCTGCCACGGCTTACTTAACAATATACCTTATAATTTGTATGGTATTGTATTGTGTAGATTTGGTGGTTTGCTCCAAACCGCTAATAATGTCTGCAAGCAATTTAACTATAGAGGCAGACTACGGTTCACCGGGCCAACTATACCACAAACAACTTCCCTGGAAAGCGTTTTACTAAGAAATGGAGACGAACGCCAGCTACCCGATATCCTAGTGGTGAAATCGGAATGAGAGATATCTAGATTTAGCTAAGCCACGAGTTTCAGGTCTGTAGATATTGAGGCATACCAGACAATGAATTTACTGTAAAACGTTCGAGTGATACATTACAATAAAGATTTTTATTATTTACTAGCTTCTGGCCGCGACTTCGTCAGCATATAATTAGCAATTTGATATGTTTATCGCTATCCTGCGGTCAGTAGTAGTATAATAAGTAAGTAGTAGTGTAATCTAGGGTACCAGCTACCTCCGTTCCAAATTTGATCCAAATCTGCCCGGAATTTTCAGCGTGAAAAACGAACAAACATACACACTCACTCAAATCCTCACAAACTTAAGCATTTATAATATTCGTAGGATTTTACGAATCGAAAGTAGCACTAGGTATCACACCCACACATCATTCAAACAGATGACGCTTAGCGACATAAATGCGCATAGTAACGGTCACGTGACAGCTCGTAACAGATAGAAAAATTCGAAGGCTTACCCACCTGCTATGGGTGGTGTAGGGGTACGCGTCACGGAATGACGAGAATTCGGGTTCGATTCCCGGCCATAGCTTTAATTTTCAGATTTTTCTGTGTTCTAATTTTCAGTGTCTATTCGAAATTTAACACTAGGTATATCTGGTTTTTCCCAAATAACTAAACTACATTACATTTTCCTCGTTGGCCAGTTGAAAAAAATCCAGTCGTCAATAGACGTCGTGCAAGGGAGAGAACATTTAGAAGAAAATGAGAGCTTGACTATTAAAAAGATTCAACAGGGTTTTTTTCATACATGTATGTAGAATAGAAATGTTGACTTCTTTTTCTTCGTCTGTGGTTGATTTCGAGCTGGCAAGAGCTTGGAGGTCGCAGCGCGGAATCGTCCAAAGTGGAAAAATGTGCTGAGAGCTCTATTTACCCGATCAGGGATTACATGGATGACATGATGGTGATGATAATCTGGTACATTATCAAAAAATGTTCGACGCGTATTTAATTACGGAAATTTAGTAACGAAAGAAAAAATAAGCGTCCAATTTTATTTGATAATCCAACTAACAGACTAAATAAAATTTCGTACTTTTTATTCCGTCATAATCCCGGCATATCGATGCCTTTGCAGGGCCGAGAGTGCTAAAAACGTCAGTGCGACTGGCCCCAGTAATTCACATTTCCTGTTCCCAGTAAATATCTACAATGGAGACGCCATCACGTTACAACCGCGAACACGTGCAAACTTGCTAATGTCTCGGAGAATAAGCCGTACGTGCTGGTTACAGAATCTTAATACTAGTCGAGCAGAAACATACGTGTAGGTATAGATTGCGCGGCTGCCAAAGTAAATGATATGATGGAGCATTCAAGGTCCGCAATGTATTACTGCTTGTATTATACACGTTCAGTGAAACACGGATTTAAGAAGTTTAACGCGACTATGAAACGAATGAGATGGATAAGATTATAATCTCGTGAGACTAAACAAGATGTATTAGGTGGTCGGGAGTTACGTGCTACAATTTTCAAGTAAAATAGGTTAGGTTAGATTTTTTTATCTTATTACTAGCCCGCGGCTTTCAGTTTTATTCTTCTTTTTTCAAAATTTACTTCATAATAAAAACCTTCTCCTAACAGTAACAATTATTATGTTAGCCTATATTTTATGTCCCACTGCTGTGCAAAGGTACAGAATTAGCGAAATCAGTCCAGCCGTTCACGCGTAATGCCGTTACCAAGGGAAATAGGGTTCCATTTTTATTTATATCTAGACTTTAGTATACAACATGTCTAGACAAGAGACTTACGCTCCGGAGCGCATCGATTGATGTCGATGAATGCTTCTTAGTATTTGTTCCGATAGGTCACGTGGTTTTTTGTAGGCTCAATGTCAATCCATTCTATTCATGACATTCCATTCTCTTAGCGTATCGATAGTAGAATTAACTGTGTCTATCCACACAGATGTCTTCGTCGATATTATCTATTGCTACTGTTAGGTTTAAAGTATGTTTTAATAGCAGTACCTATTTTAACAATTACGACATAACCTAACCTAACCTAAAAAAATAATTTTATACACAAGTTTCTTTCCTGATGGTACTTTTTGTTGATTGTACTTGCACTGTCATCAATCCTACACCTGTGAACCAAGTTAAGTCAATCGGACCAACCGTTGACGAGTTCCCTACTGCGGAGACGGTCCTGACTGGACTACCATAATTCTACTACCAGATTATTGTATTGTCATCTGACTTACATAAGTATGCAAAATTTCAGCTCAATCCAATAAAGATTCAAAATTGCTTCAAAATTGAGTCGCAAGATTCCACCCGGACAAACATACTTACATACGTCGCAGGTTAATATAAAGCTTGTAAAATGTTAAAGAATGTCACAAAGTGTTTTTATTACCCTTATTTTCTGATCAAGTTTTTCATCCGAAAAGTTGAGCAGTCACACACAGGTTACAGAGCAACTGCTATTATATACATACATTATTATTATACCTACCTGTAAATAAGCAGTGATACTGGTTAATTATTGTACTGTGACCAGGCAATCTTGCCGGGGCGTGCCAAGTCTTAACATAGCAGCTGTCCGATACTGTCGAGAATGGCGCCGCGACACAGACTTCAAGTTGTTAGAGCTTGTATTCTTACTACTCGTGGATTTATTGTGTGAGGTACACATGCAGTACCAAGAACCAGCCAGGCGGGTTGTCTGTTCGTAGGCCGTTTTCACTTCAAAGCGGAAAAATGCTGCTACCTGTCATGAGTTTAGCGCGTAGCAATGCGTCACGCATGTATGTGTTGAAATAAAAAAAACAAACGATGCGTGAATCGAACCACTCAGAGTCAAACACGATGACTTCCTTCCCAGAGTTAAGTATTTGTCATTTTTTTTATTTGAGGGTAAACACCGGTAAATGTATTTTGGCATCCTTTTTTCGCTAAACCAAGTCATTTTTTGACTTGGTTTTGCTAAGAGCTTTTTGATCTATAATCTATCACTTTATCGCTATTGAGCCTAGTAGCTAGCCTAGTGTTTCACTCTGTTCCGAAACTCGTTAAATTAAGCCGCTTAATTTCTGCGACAGGTATTTACGAGGGCGCTAGAAGCGGCGACAATAACGACTCCACGTGGGAAATCTCGGCTTTGTGCGACAATAACCTACCGGCAAATACGTACCGGCTTTATTTAGAAGCCGACACCATGTTTCTAGGGAACAGTCGACGCTGTAGAATGTCGTCGATGTACAAGTTGTTTTAGAATTATTCCAGAATATTCCAGCAAGTGGTTGGGTGAGTTAGATTGGGCGCTTCTATGAAAGTTTTTAACATAATGTGTGGTTAGAATGGGAAAAGGTAAAAATTAAAGACCTCTCCATGTGTAATGAACGTGTTTTTTTTTCGCGAATAAAATGACGGAACTCTTGCGTGGAATGTAGACTCGAACTAGGCCAGTTTTTTTTTCGGTGATCTTCAGCAAAATTATGTAGCGAATCACGAAAAACTCTTATTTTCATTTTAGCCCTAATGATCTTCAAGTAAAATGCCTGTGACATACGAACATAGCGACAAACGGACACTTTTTAATAGATGCCTACAGCACTAAAAATGAAGAAAGATGGTTTTATATTAGCCCTTTCGGCTGTGGAACCCTAATGGTGGAGAATTTTATTCTTCTTCATAATAGCAATGCAAGCTTGTAGACACGACGTCCCTTAAAATAATTAAAGGTCCCTTCAAACAGACGCTTCAAAGAGTAGGGTTACCATCACACATAAAAATTTAAAAAGTCCTCCTGATCCCGACTTTTGTTGCAAAATTCGACATTCTACATCTTTTGAAATGACTAAAACCGTTTTGCTACAAAACTCAGGTAATATAGAAAACTTTCCATAAAGTTAACCTAGGCTAGCTTAGGCTACGGTTACGGTTTAAGTAATAATTTTAAATGATGACAAAATTATGCAACAAAAGTCGGGATCAGGGAGGAAGGCGTGTTCAAGTTTTTGTGATGACTACAGAGTTGCTGAATGAAACTAAATTGAGTTGATTACTTTTCCAAAGATCTAGTTATACTTGTTAAATAAATTGTAGGTATACGAATTTTTTACATAACTTACACTATTCTTTCAAATTTCTAACTAATTAAGATTCCTGACTTGTCAGAAAAAAAATCGACGCTTGGTAACCCCACTTCAGAGACGGGAAATGGATTTTTAATATTCATACGACCGTTTTTTGGTGAACGCTTCAATATGAATTAGCGATGTCACTGAAATTGAAATTGCACGGTAACTAAATTAAGCGTTATAGAATACGGGAAAGAAGAAACGAATAAAAGGAGATAAGAAGAGGTGTTTATACTAAATTGTTGCCATTATCAAAAATTTCACGTCAAAGCTTGTGAAAGTGATGAAAAAAGTAGTACCACCCACATAAAAGAAATATTGCTTGTGTTGTAAGGGTCTTACATCTGGCCAAATTTCATAACACTTTATCATGGAGAAGTACAATACAACACACTACACACACACACCACACACTACACACACACACACACACACACACACACACACACACACACACACACACACACTACACTAGATTAAGTTTTGATTCGCTCGGTTTTCTTTTGAAAGATTTTTTGATCTCGTAAACTTAAAAATGTATGTATAACTTACTCTTTACTATACATAAAACACATTAATTTTACAGGTTATGAGATAAACAGATGTATACAGAGGTGTAAATTTAAACTTTAAAGTTTTAATGTAAGTATTTTAAAAGACTCAAATATACACATTGATTTATAAAACTTTCTAAGGATAAAAGATGAAATTGCTGTACAAAATTTGCTCTATTCATAGTGGGCAACTTTTTGTTACAATACCATCACAGATAAAGAAACTGTCATTTCGGAAGAATTCAAAATCGCAACGATTAAAATTATCATACGTATGTAAGAAAGAAAACACGTGGCACTGACAAGCCGACTTACATAATTTAAATACTGAATATTCCCGGTAAGCTGAAAACGTATCAAACAAAATAACAAGTGCTTATAAAGAATTAAAGAAACTCCGTGTAAGAGCTCTCTAGCTTACAAATATGTACATGGAAATAAGTATTTAAGTTATAAAAGAAATTTTATTCATACACGATATTTAATGCCTCTTAGGTTTTTACCGCGTACTCGGAAAACGGTATTTATGTTGAGAATAACGCAAACGCATTTATGTTGGTTGGCTTTTGTCGGTAAGTTGGTGTTTGTAGAAATAAAACCGGATACTTATACTTTAAAAGGTTTTCTTGATATTGTTAACAAATTGAGACATTCTCAGATTACTTATTTAATTTAATTTTTCGGGTACGGCTTTGAGCAAGGCTTCATTAAAAATGACAAGGTACTAAAGGTTCATCTACTTCTGAGGCCAACATACATACATACATAAATCACGTCTTTATCCCTTACGGGGTAGACAGAGCCTAAGGTAACAAGACCTAAAGGCCACGTTTAGCATGATTGTAGGCGTATAGATGGAAAGGGGAAGCAACTATACCATAAAATTGCAGTGTCACTAAACTTAACCTTTGAAACTGCGCTTAATTCCATCTCAATCGGTTACCAGCAAGTTGAAAATAGATTTTTGTTTTCAATTTTATTTCAAACTGAAAACTTTCTAGGTTTGAGTAAATCCTGTCAATTTCACAAAAGGCAAGTCGAGTGAAAATTGAAGCTCAGTCTTCTGAATAATTTGCTCAAAGTTGCCGTTTTCACCGAGGATGGAGACTTGTATGCTAATATTCCACATCACGGTTTACTGTATTTTTACATTTTGTAAACGGCGTAAGCTGTTAGTTTGTAACTACAAAAACCACTATTCGTTTAGTGTTCTGCCTGTTTTTTGTTCTTTATTTTAGGATGCTCGTTAGTTTTAACATCTGCCTTTCACTTACTCAAATAGGTACCACACATAACGTAAACCATAGACAAAAAGTTTTTTTTATTGCTGAACGAAGGCGGTTGGGATCGTGCCAAAGTTATCAAATTATCAAACGGCAAAAAAATATTTATTATTAATAAAAAAGCTACGTAAAGCATATTATTCAAACTAGCTGCTTGAAATAGTCCATTTTATCAAATAAAGGTGTTAAAAGCACAGCTTAAAAAAATGAACAATGCCAATTCAGAATGAGTTATTTCAACTCTAGTCATAATTCACTTTTGGAATATCCGCCACACTTTGTAATTACCTATTCGCCCAATATTTCGCTTCCTGTAAGTCAAACTACAGTATTAAATTTGCATGAAACGTCCGCCTGCATATATGTGATAAATATAGTTGATTAAAAAAGAATGAATCCATAAACTGCCTTAAATAGCCCTTAATTATATACTGTACATTTCAATATCAACAAAAACTGTGTCATTGTTGGCTGCTCTGTTATTACGTGGATCTGATACAACTACATTATCATTAGTTTCAATGGGTACAATACAAAAAACGCACTTTTCTATAGGTATGTTATATTCATAGAGGAAATAACCAAATAGAATGGCAGTAAGGGTTATCCAGTTATGGCAGCACATCAGTTTATTTCCACTAACACAAAATTAACAGAAAACTTTCGCGGTTGTTTTTTCTTTATCTCCAAGCCATTTAAGTAATTGGAATTTTGATTACATATTTACTTTTGTTTTTTTTTAAAATCTCGAGTTTCCAATACTATGCTATAATACGATTAAACATTAACTATCCACATATTAATCATGATGACTGCTTGATCAACTCTAGTGACTTCCTTAACCTTCGGCTGGCCCATCAGAGAGCAGCAATGGCTAATTTCGGCTTGGCTTAATTTTGTTTCATATTGTATTTCCCTGTATCAAACCTGTATCAAACCTGTAGCAAACATGCCGTAGATAGAATAAGCTTAGAATTCCCTTTTAAGTTTATCAACGATTCAGATCTCTGTTTCTGAATACATGTAAAAAAATTGGTAGAAAAAGTAGATCGATTCTTGTTATTCGTGAAACAAATTTTCGTCTATCGCGTGTTAGTCGATTTGGTAGCAATAGGAAATGAAAGGAACCGCTACTTGGACTTAGCGGAGTTTTTCCATTCTTTATCATTATTGACGAAGTTTGGAGAGAATTAGGGTGTAATAAGAATAAGCGTTCAATTCATGAAATAGTTTTAAACGGTATTATATTGCACTTTGGCATACACCAGTGAATATATATTTGTAACTTCAATATGAACGAACTTTTTATTTCGCGTTGTTTGTCGGTATGTTAGTTGCCTTTGAAGCGGCCAGATACATTAATTACCCCCCTGGACGCAGTCGGTTAAACGCGCTGGCAGGCTAGCGTCGGATCATCTGCCAGCCGGCGCGTGGAACTGCGCGGCCATTCAAAATGCCGAGGACCTCAGTCGCCTTCGAACCAGCGTAACGGACGCCTCACGTTCTTGCCCTTGCTGCTGCAGTCGATCCTTGATATCATTCCTTGATTTACAGTTTCCTAAATTCGTATATTGTAAATATTATATTCCTTTTGTTAAACCTTTATTAAACGTTGGTGTGCCCTATCCTGAACGTGTTGTCATTCTACGGAGCCTCAGGAGGCGCATCTACACTGGTGACCCCGCATTGGACAGAAAATTCAAGTAAGAAATTATACGGAACTATTTGGAAAGCATTTTGGTTGACATGGAAATGGGGAACGGCTCAAGTGACACTGACGGCGCTGTTTTCAAAGTCGCCGTGCGAGCGCCGCCGTTTTGGCCGCAAGAGCCTGCGTTGTGGTTTTCACAGTTGGAAGCGCAATTTTCGCTGTCTGGAATAACGGCCGATTCGACAAAATTCAATTACGTAATCGGACAATTGGACCATCAATACGCGGTAGAAGTCAAAGATATTATAAACTCGCCGCCGGACGAAAACCGTTATGTCAAATTGAAAACCGAGCTTATTTCAAGATTATCGTTGTCGCAAGAGAAGAAATCGCTGCAATTGTTGAAGGACGAGCAAATGGGCGATAGAAGACCGTCCCAATTTTTACGCCAGCTGCGTACCTTAGCCGGAACGTCTGTGACGGACGACTTTTTGCGAACGGTTTGGTCGAGCAGATTACCGAAAAATTTGCAAATCGTGATCGCATCGCAGCCGAATTCATCGCTCGATGAGCTAGCTGATTTAGCGGATAAAGTGTGTGATCTCGTGCCACAGGGACCGCAAATTTGTGCAGTGCGAAATGACAGCTACGCGAACATCGATGTCATGGCGAAACAAATGGCAGAGCTGACAGCCGAAATTGCTGCACTAAAATCTAAATTTTACGATCAACCGCGCTCAAGTTCACGTTCGCGCTTCGATTCTCGCAGCAGGAACAAAACTCCAGTCGGACGAAGAGCTCGTTCACGTTCTGCGTCGAAGCCAAGAGACCCGTCTATCTGCTGGTATCACTTCAGATTTGGCGACAAATCCACTCGCTGTACCAGACCTTGCAGCTACCCAGGGTCGGAAAACTTCGACGGCAGCCGGAAGTAGCGGCTAACGACTGCCATACCAAACCTGGCCGCCTTTTTGTTATGGACCGCTCTTCAAAAGTGCTTTTCCTGGTAGATACTGGATCGGATTTGTGTGTGTACCCGCGCACGGCACTAGTAGGCAACCGACAAAAGACGAGCTACGAGTTGTCAGCAGCGAACGGCACATCTATATCTACATACGGCTCTGTGCAACTGACACTTGACTTGGGATTACGGCGAGCATTCAGCTGGAGATTCGTAGTGGCAGACGTTGCTAAACCCATTATTGGTGTTGATTTCCTGTCTTTCTTTAATATTTTGATTGATTGCAGAAAACAACGTATAATAGATGGCACTACTACACTCTCAGCCGCCGTACCGACCCAGGATAAGTCGGATGACATCTCGTCAGTGAAGGTGATGTCAGGGGATTCCAAGTACCATGAGATCCTGCGCCAGTATCCTGACATCACACGCCCGTCAGGTACGCCAAAGGTACCCAAGCATAACACGGTGCATCATATACGCACTGTTCCTGGCCCACCGATTGCAAGCAAACCTCGACGTCTTCCTCCGGATCGTCTCAAGATCGCACAAAAGGAGTTCGAGGCTATGTTACAGAATAGTACGGCATGTCCGTCTGAGAGCCCATGGTCATCTCCGCTTCATCTAGTACCCAAGAAAGATGACGGCTGGCGACCATGTGGTGACTACCGTGCTCTCAATGCACGCACAATCCCAGACAAATACCCGATCCGACACATTCAAGATTTCACGCAGCAACTCGCCGGAAGTGAAATCTTCTCAAAAGTCGATCTAGTCAAAGCCTACAACCAAATTCCGGTATATCCAGAGGACATTCAGAAAACCGCCATTATTACTCCTTTTGGCCTGTTTCAGTTCCCGTACATGACGTTTGGTCTCCGAAACGCAGCTCAAACTTTTCAACGTTTCATGGATGAAGCGCTGCGAGGCCTAGACTGCTGCTACGGATATCTGGACGATATTTTGATCTTCTCCTCAAATGAAGAAGAGCATGAGCAGCATCTTCACCAGCTATTCCAACGACTGTCAGAATACGGAATCCTCATCAACACTGCAAAATGTGAGTTTGGTGTAACGAAAATCACCTTTCTTGGTCATGAAGTGTCCGCAGATGGGATCCGCCCGCTTCAGTCCAAGGTGCAAGCCATCTTAGAATACCCCGTGCCCAAGAGCGTGAAGGAACTCAGACGATTCCTGGGCATGTTCAACTTCTACAGAAGATTTGTACCAGGTGCATCAGCATTACAAGCGCCATTGAACGTCGTGCTGTCTGGCCCGAAGAAGAAACCTTCGCAAGAGATCGAGATGACAGATGTCATGATGCAAGCATTCGAGTCATGTAAGCAAGCTCTCTCTCAAACCACTCTTCTTGCCCATCCACGGACAGGCGTCGAGCTCGCTATCCACACCGATGCCTCTGACGTTTCCATCGGCGCGGTGTTACAGCAGCGCACAGCACCAGAAGCCTGGGAACCGCTAGCATTCTTCTCAAGACCATTAAATCCTACTCAGAAGAAGTACAGTCCGTATGACAGGGAGCTGCTGGCCGTATACGACGCTATCAGACATTTCCGTCACATGGTCGAGGCCAGACCGTTCACCATCTATACGGATCATAAACCTCTGACGTTTGCGTTCACCACCGCTAGAGACAAATGTTCACCGAGACAGTTCCGCTACTTAGACTTCATCTCACAGTTTAGTACGGACTTACGGTACGTAGCGGGAAAGGATAATGTTGTCGCAGACGCGCTTTCGAGAGTGGAAGAAATAAATGAGCCCATCAACTACCAAAACCTTGCACACGCTCAAGATGAAGATCCTGAACTGCAAGAGCTTCTACAAGTTGGCTCATCATCATCATCATCAGCAACTTCACTAAACTTGAAGAAAATCAAATCTTTTGAACATGACTTTGAAATTTATTGTGACACATCTACAGGACGTTCCAGACCCTACCTCACCAAAGCCTTTCGACGTGCCGCTTTCGACTCATTGCACAGATTGAGCCACCCTGGTGCAAAGGCATCTGTCAAACTGGTGACGCAACGATACGTCTGGCCTGACATTAAGAAAGATTGTCGCCGTTGGGCAAGAGAATGCACTGATTGCCAACGAAACAAAATTTCACGTCATACTTCATCTCCCATATCATCATTTCATACACCATCACATCGTTTTTCACATGTCCACATGGACATAGTAGGGCCATTACCATTTTCTTGTGGTTACAGATACTGCTTGACTGTCATCGATCGTTTCACCCGATGGCCCGAGGCTTTCCCCTTGGCCGACATCACAGCGGAGTCCTGCGCGCGAGCCTTTATCGCGGGCTGGGTCGCCCGTTTCGGCTGCCCTGTCAAAATCACCACCGACAGGGGCAGGCAGTTTGAGTCCGAGCTGTTCTGCACTCTGACAGCCATCCTCGGGGCAGAGCACCGGCCTACCACATCCTACCATCCAGCCTGCAACGGGATGGTTGAGAGGCTACACCGTCAGCTGAAGTCCTCGATCATGTGCCACACCAACACGCACTGGGCAGAGGCCTTACCCCTAGTGCTGCTGGGCATCCGCAGTGCCTGGAAAGAGGACGTGCAAGCTTCGGCGGCGGAGCTCGTATATGGAGAACCGTTGCGACTGCCTGGTGAATTCTTCACACCTACGAAGAGTACAACGGTGGACTTCACAGACTTCGCAGCAAGACTACGCAATCACATAGCGAAGCTCAATCCAGTTCCTGGAAGCCGCCACGCCCAGAAGCTGTTTTACGTGCCGAAAGATCTAAGCACGGCAGAGCACGTTTTCCTTCGGCAGGGGCACGCGAAGAGATCCCTAGAGTCGCCTTATACAGGTCCATATCAGGTTCTGGAGCGGCAAGACAAGACCTTTAAAATCAACATCCGAGGGAAGCCGAATACAGTGACGGTCGATCGACTCAAGCCGGCTTACATGGCCAAAGACACTGTCGACGAATCTTCAGGTTCAACCACATCTCCGGCATTAGCACCTGAACGAGAACCGAATACCGTCAGAACGACGCGAAGCGGTCGATATGTAAGATTTCCAGATCACTATCGACCATAGCAAGCAATGGTCTCGGCGGGGGAGTAGTGAAGCGGCCAGATACATTAATTACCCCCCTGGACGCAGTCGGTTAAACGCGCTGGCAGGCTAGCGTCGGATCATCTGCCAGCCGGCGCGTGGAACTGCGCGGCCATTCAAAATGCCGAGGACCTCAGTCGCCTTCGAACCAGCGTAACGGACGCCTCACGTTCTTGCCCTTGCTGCTGCAGTCGATCCTTGATATCATTCCTTGATTTACAGTTTCCTAAATTCGTATATTGTAAATATTATATTCCTTTTGTTAAACCTTTATTAAACGTTGGTGTGCCCTATCCTGAACGTGTTGTCATTCTACGGAGCCTCAGGAGGCGCATCTACACCTTGCTTCGAACTTGGTCGCTTTTACATGCCCCTTGTGCTATTGGAGATTCCGATCCTGTATAGGTTTGTTCAACCACCAGAGAAAGTGCAGCTAACACAATACATGAATCATCTGTTATATTGAATTATAGGATGGTTGACAATGCTAATACAGTTAACAGCAAAAAGGTTTGTATTTTTTTAACTTATCGTCATTCTACAAAACGATTCACAAATTCTACATCTTAGAAAACAAACACACACATACACACAAATCACGGCTTTATCCCTTACGGGATAGACAGAGCCTAAGGTAACAAGACCTAAAGGCCACGTTTAGCATGATTGCGGGCGTATAGGTGGAAAGGAGAATCAAAAGTTATTATGAGTTGCTAGCCGTATCGCCTATAAAAGCCATGATTCCTATGCCCATTCCCTAGATGAGCTTTTACCATCTGCGCGGGAAGAGAAGCAACTGGTACATTCTATGTTTTTTCTTTACTCCCAGACCCTCATGGAAGCAAGAAAGCTTTAGAAAACTAAACACTAAAATAACCCTCCTTCTGACGCAGTTGGGTTAATACATTCACGATTCTTTCAGCTGCAGGGTGTCATAAAAAGCGCGCTAATTCAATACCTAAAGCAATCATACGTAATGGCCCATTATTCGCCTGAAAGTCTATTACCAGTCTGTATCACAGGCAGAAATGGGCTTATGTTATTAATAAAGTTACGACTTTGTTCTGTAACTCACTTGTAGGCCACACTATAATAGCGTAACTATGGGCATAAGTACATAGCTACCGGTCTTTATGTACCGACATAGTTAGAAACACGCGTACTCTTTTCATATTAAACGTAAGATTGAGTTTGTGACAATTTACCTGCGACATCTGAGACGTTGCCGACGTTGGATAAACTGATCACCTCAGTAGATGATCGTATCCTACCCATTAAACCATTTCGATGGGATAGTTAGTAACTTTTACTTTGTACTTGTCCTAGTAATATTATAAATGTTAAGGTTTGTGAGTGAGGACGTAAGTGAGTGTGTAAGTGTGTATGTTTGGTATTTCTTCACGCTGAATAGGATGGAGATAGCTGGTACCCAAAATTAAAACATAGGCGAATTCTCCGCAGACGGAGTCGTGGGCAACAGCTAGTATTACATAAAGAACACAATGGCGACCAAATGTGTGTCTGAATAATTTCTTCAATTTTAAACTTCAGATTTCTCAAATGAACTTCAAATTTTTCAAATGAACTTCAAGTTTTTCAAATGAACTTCAAATTTTACAAATGAACTTCAAATTTTTCAAATGATCTTCAAATTTAAACGTTTTGATTTCTAACATCATCATAAGCCTTACTGTCAAAGACAGAAATTAGCAAATATAAAAAAAAAACTTGTGGCTGTTTATGCCAAAGAATGTTTAACTTAACAATTTTACTGGAGTGTGAATGGTTACGTTGGGAGGGCGTTCCGAGACCAAGTAGGAGACGTTTTGGAAAAAGGTCAGGTCAGGAATACTCGAAACCGACGAGCATGTATGAAGAGATTGATGACTGTGGATGAAGCGAAAGAAATATGTCAGGACCGTAGCAAGTGGAATAAAGTAGTCTCTGCCTACCCCTGTGGGAAAGAGGCGTGACGGTACGTATGTATCCACATAAGAATTCTACTTTTTCGAATTAGGCATTAAGCGTGTTAACGACACGTCATTTAGCGTCGCCTATTTCATTTCCAGTAATGAGTGGAGGTGATAAAATATACGAACGTTAATCACTTGGCCATGCCCGTGGCTCTGATATTCGTACCCAGTCATTACGGCCAGGCGAAATCTGGCCAAATAAAATATTATCCGTGAAAGTAGCGAATGACATAACGTAAGTCCGCTTGAATGTGTGGCGGTTACGTTGTACATATACTTGGGATAGACGATTTTGCTGTACCTACTTGTCTTTATGTTTTTACTAGCTGTTGCCCGCAACTTCGTCTGCATAGAATTCGTTTATCGCTATCCTGCAGGAATTACGCAAATTTCCGGGATAAAAAGTAGCCTATGTGCTATTTTAGACCATAATCTATTTATGTTCCAAATTTCATCCAGATCTATCCAGCCGTTTTGGCGTGAAAGAGTAACAAACATCCAAACATACTCACAAACTTTCACATTTATTAATATTAGTAGGATAGTAGGATAGTAGGATTAGTAGGATAGTAGGATTAGTAGGATAATAGGATTAGTAGGATTAGTAGGATAGTAGGATAGTAGGATAGTAGGATAGTAGGATAGTAGGATTAGTAGGATAGTAGGACTAGCAATATCACAAATAAAACTAAAAAACATTATATGTTTTTTAGTTTTAGTTTTTATCTATGTACATACACATACACAAATCACGTCTATATTCCTTACGGGGAAGACAGAGCCTGAGTTAACAAGACCTAAAGGCCACGTTTAGCATGATTGGAGGCTAAAAAACACATTGAAATAAACAATATGAATTGTAATGGTTCAGATAATTTAAGGTTTCAAAACTGTTATCATGGTTCAATACCTACTAAAGTAGAATTTGAAGCGTTAATTTATGCTAAATCCGATGATGTATTAGTAATTCGAGATATTTTAGAACTGTTATGAAACATTTCAAAAAGTGTTGGGATTAGATTAACAAAACACTCCTGTATACATTTTTCTTCGTAATCATGGATTCAAAATTCTACTTTAGTGGATGTTCAAATAAAAAAAACCATTTATAGTGCATTAGGGTAAATTCGAAATTGGGGGAACGCTTCTAGATAAGCGTTGCCAGATTCTGGAATTGTTCCCCGTTTAGTGGATATCCACGATTTTCCAAAATTCCCCCGATTTCGAACTTACCCCAATCCTTATTTTATGTTTTCAAATGACACAATATGTTGTTAGTAATTACTTGGGTACACTAAAGGGTTACTAACAATTACAAAACACACGACACAATTTTACTGAAAGATTTCTCAACCACAATTTAAAAAAATGTTAATAGCATTCACATGAGTGTTCAGTTTATACTAACCCAAGTATGTGCTTGCAAATTAAGACACTATCAATGTATAATATAGGTACCTATGTTTGTATTTGCATTTTTCACCGTAAACATTATTAACTTCAATTCTTTTATTCATTTGACCCTGCCAATCAATCATCATCTAATAATCAAAAACTCACTAACCATGTCGATGCAAACCAAATGTCCTCTTCCTGATAACTCAAGACCCAAGCGATACATTTAACGTGACGTTACTCCAAACCGTATCGTAAACGTTACGTTATAAAACGTAACTTTCTACGGCCTCTCCTCTCTGCGGAAAAAATAAAAATATGTCATTTAATTCGTTCAAATATTTACCTGCCCTAAAATGTCGACGTTAAAGTGTCGTGCTCGGTATATTTGCACACAAACATGGCGTTTGACGATTTAATGATGCCATGGGCCTATTTACGCGTTTTAAAAGAACACGCGGTAAATAAATATATGAGCAGAGGACCTGGGACTTGGGGCGCTTAGTCAACACGAGGTGACATGCGCGCTAACGTCCAACACAAGATGTGACAAGACATCTGTCTTTTTTGCCGGGGACAGACACCTTATTTAGTAGCAAGAGCTCTTGCATATTTGTATTCATCATCCCTTTCTTTCCCATCTTTAACCTCTTTTAAAAGCTTTTATTTAAATTGCATGTAGGTAAGTTGGTTTGAGTGGAATCTTGTAATGAAATTTTGAGGTATAGTTGAATTATCGAGAAGATGGAATTGCATTTGTAGTGGTTGTACCGTTTGCAACAAAAGGAGAATAATTTTCTCTTAACTTAATAAAATGACATACCCAAGAAGTGGAATAAGTAGTAGTCCTCTGTTTTTTTCTTTTATTCGCTATCATGTTCTTCATCTGAGCTGTCACAAGTATTGATAATAAAATTGTCTGTTATTTATAACAGTTGAAAATTATTTGCTTACTTTGACTCTCAATAGGACCAAAATTACTTACAGCCATTTTTTTTTTAAATATAGAAATTATTCGTAGTCGTACGGGCGGACACAATAATTAATTGAGAATACAATCAAATCAGATGTAAAAATATACACACAACGTAAATAATATTGACAATTTCACACTGACATTATTTTTGTTTTTAGTTCTTCGATATATATATAACAACCTCTTTGTATGCTGTAGTACAAGAAAATAGAAAATTCAAATATAGAATGCCTGTAAACAAACAATACTACTACATGTGCAATTCCACGCTCTCGATGATTCAACTATACATTATCGTCAACCGATTGAGCTGAAATTTGGCATAAGTCGGATGACAGTACTACAATCTGGTACCGGATATCTGGTGGCCTGGTAAAGACCGTCTCCGCAGGTGGGAACTCATCAAAGGGTCGTCCAATTGACTTAAGATTTGGTATGCATGATGTATAATAGATGCCAACGCAAGTACAGTTAACAACAAAAAATAGGTACAGTAGTGAAAAAAAATATTATTAAAAATTATTTTTTTGACACAAAGTTATTTATTCTGCGATAGGCAGTAAAGCCGCTGGAAACCTAAGTATACTTATTGGCTCCGTGCACGACAGTAGCGCCATCTCGACAGTAGCGCTTTTGACAAATAGTGAATGACAAGACCTTACAAAATTAAGTCAATCTATACTAATATTATATTTGTTTGTTTGTTTGTTTGTTTGTTCGCATTGAATAGGCTCCGAAACTACTGGGCCGATTTCAAAAATTCTTTTGCCGTTAGAAAGCTACATTATCACTGAGTGACATAGGCTACTTTTTACCGCGGGAAAATACCTTTTCCTACGGGAAAATTAATTTATCGCGGGCGAAGCTGCGGACGGAAGGCTAGTAAATAATATATATAGAAAGACAATAAATAGTATTTTAGAGGCATTGGTTACAAACTGTAACAGGAGAAATGGATACAAATAAATGGATCGGAATGGATGGATGGTAGTTTAAATAGGTACCTAAATATTGTACGTCCGAAATGGACTCACTTTTGAAACGAATAAAAATCATGTTATCACAATTGTACACGGTATTATACAATAAACGTTTCTTAATCATAATCATAATCATTCATTTATTTGCTTAAGTACAAAATACATGCAAATATAATAATACAGTGTCTTAATCTAATTGTATATTGTAACATTTGTAATAGTATAATAAAAAGGAAAATGTCAATGTCTAGTCCGGTAATTAGTAAATTAAGTTCAAATTACAATTCAATTACTTGTACACAATAATGATATAAATATCTATAAGCTATTTGTCCAGGGCATTGGCAAAAAACTCTTCAACCGAATAAAATGGTCGTTTTGCAAAATAATCTTTCACCCTTCTATTAAATGCTACCATGGTGTTGCTATCTTTGATGTCGTTGCTAAGATTGTTGTATACTTTAATTGCCATGTTGTTGAAGCTTTTGTTAAAATGCACATAATGGGACCTATCAAGGACCAGTTTCTTGTTGCTCCTAAGATCTATATAGCTGTTTTGTCTGGCTGCGCGGTACTTATGCAGGTTGCTGAAGACGTAGACACTTAAGCGGTAGAGATACAAAGACACAATTGTAAGAATCCCATTTTCCACAAACATATTTCGGTGGGTTATGGGTACAGTCTTACATCCTTCAAGTAGTCTCATGGCTTTCTTCTGCATCACCAGGACAGAGTTTATGTTGGAACTATTACCCCAAACTTCTATGCAGTATCTAATAACGCTTTCAAAGTAGGAGTGGTAGATATTTTTCAAAATATTTTTATCACCTATTTTCGACATACTTTTCATAGAGTAACATGCGGTAGCCAGTTTTTTATTGATGTTGCCAACCTGATCATGCCATCTCAGAAAAGGATTCTTATATCTTATTTCTTGTCTTTATAAAAAATTGTTTTGAGAATGTAAAACACAATAGTTATTAGTGCAACAAGAGAGCAAAGTTGATTTTTGATGCGAGTGTTGATTTTGAATTCCGAGCAAGCGAAGGAATCTAGAATTGAATCACGAGCGTAACGTTGTCATATTCATAAGACAGAAAGAAAGAAATGCATTTTAAAAGTCAAATGAAAATCTCGTCGTAGACGTCTCCGGAATTTAAATGCTCTATGTTTGATGCTGTTATTGCTCGTTGCTGTGTTAAATATGGTTGGCACAGCAGCTCCTGATAAACGTATTAAAACTTAAATACTGTCCCGGATTACTTAGTTTTAATAATTATTGTTTAGGAGGCGCTGTCCCACGTATTGCAAACTGTATTCAAAAATATTTGCATTAAAAGTAATTCGTTCTGTTTAGTGAAATTAAACATTTTTTTTGAGTGTGAATGGGTGCGTTTGGAAGGGAAGGCCTGGACGGACGTTCCGTGACCAAATTGGGGACGTTTTGAAAAAAGGTCAGGTCAAGTGTTACCTGAAACTAACGAGCATTTGTATGAAGAGATTGATGCATGTGGATGAAGTGAAAGAGGTGTGTCAGGATTGTAGCAAGTGGAACAAAGTCTCTGCCTCCCTACCCCTGTGTGAGAAAGAGGCGTGACGGTATATGTGCATTGTAAACATTTTTTTGCGAATTTCCGTTTAGATTTTATTCCGTTTGAATGCTGAATAAAAAGTTTATTTTTGGAAACTTTACTTTATGGAAAAGAAACTTATTTTGGTAAAATCACTTTATCTGTTGGTGAAAACCCCATGAAAATCTGTTGAGCAGTTTTTGAGTTTATCGCGAAAACACAGACAGCCGCGGCGGAGCATTTTGTTTTATAATACGTAGTGATTAATTTTCAACAACTAACACCAAAATAATAATAACATTTAGGAAATAAGACTTTAATACCTTGTGATATACGCCTAAATTCATACAATAACCGCGACTTAACATTACTCCCTGCAACATGTGACGCACGTAATTGAATAATAGCCAGTAAGCATTAATTAGGTAATAAATATGTGTAACTAATCTTTAAGCGCGTTCTTATACTTGGTCTACCGAGAATGCAATATCTCTGGTGCTATGGGTGTTTTTACTTAAACCTCCTCGTCCACCCTCAACCTATCTCATGGCGACCCTCAACCTATCTCAACCTACCTAAATAATAAGGTCCACTACCCGCCCGCACCTCTCTCGGTCCCCTTTGTCGTCCTACCCCGCGCCCCTGTGCCGCGCGGGCGAGGACTCATTTAACCGGTCGGTCTATAGTAACGTCTATTATAATTGGATTCTCGTCGGCTTCTAAATTACAAGCGATTTGTATCCAGTCACGTTCCCCGAGAAGTTATAACAGGGGACAATTCAATCAAATGCTTTGTTAATCCTAAAGGCTACAAGGTTTTCCGAAGTTGTAGACGATGCGAGTGAATCTAATGTGTTATTAACGTCAACTCTGAATGTACTTAGCAAACTTAATGAGACACTTTAATTCAGAATTTATATAATGAATTCAAAAGCATTTTAGCTCGTCCTTTATTATATGGATATACTTTGGAATTTCTTGCTTGCATCTGTGTTTTCTGAATGCTGCATTTTCAAACTGCTGTGTTCCGGTGTGGAGAGTAAGACAGCCGGGGAAATTACGGGCACAAGAGGCATTGCATCTTAGTCCTCTAGGTTGGCAACGCATCTGCAATCCCTCCGGGGTTGCGGGTGTCTATGGGCAGTGGTGATCACTTACCATCAGGTGACCCACTTGCTCGTTTGCCTTCCTATTCATATAAAAAAAAAAACCAGTGTTAATTTAGTTTTTTGGCGGGACAACTAACATTATCATAATTATAATTATGATTCGCCATCACTACCTTTTTTTTTAACGTGTGGAAAATGCGCCTTATGCATTCCCGCGCTCGGGGCAGCAACGGGGGTATGACGGGCTCTCCAACTCGCCGCTGCCTTCCCTATGGACGTTCCCTCCTGGTCATGAACTGTGGGCGTTGCGGGAGCACTATGGTGTCACCGCGATGCCCACTGGCCGCCCCGAGATAGGGCAAATGGCAACGGCACCGTTGAGTGCGGGTTTCGCCATCACTACCTGCCTCAAACACATGATATAAAGTGCCTCAATATTACTCTGACATATTTCAACAGCAGTTGTATGAGTTTGATTGAACATATCTGTTACAGTTTTCGTAGTCATCTTTTATTACCCGACTGCGCCAGAGGGAGGGTTATTTTTCTCTGGTGTATGTATGTATGTGGATTTGTTGCTTAAACGGCTTGTCGCATTTGATCTTGAGAGGTATCTTGAGAGGTACATCCAAATTATAAAAATTGACGCAGTCGGTTTTTTTTAATAATTAATTTACTTTCAACATGAAACTACCGTGAGACTCAATCATAATTACACAAAAACGGATAACTCACGCATAAAAATCGAGTGATGCTCGACATGTTTCGGACCAGTTGGTAGTCCTTCCTCCATTCATCACAAATATCATGGTGATGTGTTCGACGCATCCTGTTTTATTTGTGTGTGTGTTTCAAATTTCACGCGTTCATGCAACAACACGCTACCAACATCGCACGAATCATAATCATGGGAATGGCCAAAGCTCTTCAATGAAACCGAACCCCGGCAAGCCTTTGAAGTGGGCCGACTTGTTTAGGAGCCACGATCCATACACAAACAAACAAAGACTTCAAACGTTAAAGTACTTTTATTATACTAATAGCCGTTGGCAATCTCTGCTTTAAATAAATGAATGAATTAGTACATAAATATTGGCACAAAATAACACCTTGACATCTTTAAGCGAAGTTTGTACGTAATTGCTAAACGATAGATAAACATACTAATACTAATAAACATGATTGAATATGGAACTCCGTACTGTGATACTCTCACTATATAAACCATTAACATCTGTTTGACACCCTTTAAATAAAAATATCTTGTAACAATTGACATAAATTGACTTAGTTACTAAGCTAAGCTTGTAATATAGGTACCAGACAAAGGATAAACATACTTTTATATATAAATACATACTCATAGGTATACATATTAAACATCCAATCTCTTCCATGCTGATCTGGGATAAAGACAAAACATAGAATATACCAGTTGCTTATCTTTCTGCGCAGATGGTAAAAGCCCATCGAGGGAATGGGCGCAAATCTTAGGAAGCATGTTTAAGGTGATGCGGCTAGCAACCCATCACTATTTTGATTCCCCTTTCCATCTATACGCCCACAATCATGCTAAACGTCGCCTTTAGGTCTTGTTGCTTTAGGCTCTGTCTACCCCATAAGAGATAAGTACGTGAATTATGTATGTATGTAAACATCCAAGACTCGAGAACAAACACGCGTATTTTTCACAAATATCTGCTCTGATCGGAGGTCGAACCCGGGATCTTACGCTTCTTAGTCAGGTTTCTCTAACCACTTCGCTATCCGGTCGTCCAAAATTTCTCCGACCAAATATCGTAATTATTTTTATTACTCAAATCGTCGAAGCCGGTAGGGCTGCGAGGCACGGCCGCGGCAGCCCCCAACCGCCGCGGTCACGTTTTTATTGGAGCCACCGGAATTTTGGCACGTTTGGTGCGAATCCGAAATAAATTGATGAAGGGATTTTCAATATGCTCTCACACCTAAATATTACACACACACACAAATCACGTCTTCATCCCTTACGGGGTAGACAGAACCTAAGGTAACAGGTACCTACAGGCCACATTTAGCAAGATTGTGGGCGTATAGGTAGAAAATGGAATCAAAATAGTGATGAGTTGCTAGCCTCATCGCTTATAACATGATTTCTATTATAATCGCGAAGGGATTTTACCATCTGCGCGGTTAGAGAAGCAACTGGTACATTCTATATCTTTTCTTTACTCCCAGACCAGTATGGAAGAGAACCACCATCGAAGGAATGGACAAAATGAGGAATTATGTTATAGGCGATGCGGCTAGCAACCCGCCACTATTTTGATTCCCCTTTCCACGTATACGCCGGTAATCACGGTAAACGTAGCCTTTAGGTCTTGACACCCTGGGCTCTATCTACCTCGTAAGGATAAAGACATGATTAATATAATGTGCACAATGTTAATAGAAACCTTGCAAAAGTGAAACAGTTTGTCAAAGTTTTAGTATCATCTCATAATATGCAACTTTTGCCACGTAAGTTGTCTGCTTGTTAGCTGCTGTTAGGACTCGAGTCGTAGAATCCGTAGCTAACTTGAACTCGTTGTAAATTCGAATGCACTTCTTTGTGTCAGTGAAAGTTTAAAGCTAAAACTGAAACTCGTTTATGAAACGTCTGAACTTTGTGGAGAGACAACGTCTCTATTTGTAATTCATGCACGTTACATTTAACCTAATTTACGATAATTAAAAACTGTTAATATAACAAATGCAAATATTTTTCAGATATTATACGGCTAGCTAACCATTATTCGGAGGGGGAAAAGATATAATAAACCGTTCTGTTATTATGATGTATAATAATAATATACTTTAAATAGTATTATACGAATACATTGTGTTAATATGCAAAAAAAATGTGCAGATTTTTTACCGACTTCATCAATTTAGCACAACTCGTGACATAATCTGTATTAAAAAACCGAAAACATACTGATTTATTAAATACTAGCCTTCCGTCCGCAGCTTTGCCCGCGGTAAATTAATTTTCCCGTAGGAATATGTATTTTCCCGCGGTAACCTATGTCACTCAGTGATAGTGTAGCTTTCTAACGGCGGCAAAATAATTTTTAAAATCGGTCCAGTAGTTTCGGAGCAAACAATCAAATTTTTCCTCTTTATAATATTAGTATAGAAAAAACAAGACGATGGGGAAAGGAAAACCCTAACGATGTTCCAACCGTTATTTTCAATTCAGCCATTTAATTAAAAATTGACGTCTATCCGGCCCTGCCTGTGGCGTAGACGTGCGTAGCGACAGTTCGTAGCCAGCTGCTACGCGAGGCGGTCGCGAATGCTCGTAGAAGTCTACGAGACAGGGGAAAGTTCGCAACTCTGTATTGTATAAGTTCGTACATTGTACTGATACTAGTGATGTAAAAAGACTATGATGATATATTTGATGACACTTTTGGAGTAGAAAGTGTAGAGTAGTGTTGTGAGTTGAACTTTTTAAAGTAATTTGTTATGTTTGAGAACAATAAAAGTTATTGGGTAAGTTTGCTTTTAAGGATTGCTCTCAATAAAATATTTTATTGAGGTTTTCATTTTAATCTTATTTAGTGTAATTTCAAAATGTACCTACGGAACAATACCTTGCTTCTTCTGAAGGGACGTAATAAAATATCTTTAAAAAATTATGATTTCATAATATCCTAATGAAATAGAATTGAAAGGACTTTTAAACTTATTTCACAGTTAAAAAAAAACTAAACACGCATTACTTTTTAATGGACTTCTTAATTTTTTTAATTTTACAATGCTTTCTTGTTCCATATTTATTCTAAAAAATATAACTGTAGGCGGTAGGCGTTTTGGTTTTCTATACGGAATTCAATAAAAAAAATTGCCATAGTAATTCTCAGTTAAGGTAACAAAACGTAAGAAAATTTTCACATAAAGAAATTACGATTTTTTACTGGGGTTATACGAAAACCACATACGCAAAGACGAGCGATCCGAAAAAACCTCATCGAAATCGTTTCACCCGTGTTAGAGTTACAGTGCAGATAGACACAGATTGACACACGTGAGTGTAATAGCGGACAAACAGCCCTCTTTTTGCGTCAAAGGTTAAAACGTGCAGCCGAATTTAAAACCTCCATTTTTCCTTAAAATTGGTTATAAAATATAGGTACCTGAGCTCAAATTAAATCAGATTTCCATAATACCTAAAACCTCTTTACGACGGAGCCATTATTTTTCCAGGATAATTTGAATGCTATCGCCAGGTGGCTAGGTCAGGCAAATTTTGATTTATAACATCCTTGAGAAAATACGGTATCGCGTTTAGTTCGCAGGTGTTACTTAGGATTATTTATAACCTTTCAGTTTTCTTTTAAAGCCTATATATGATTTAGTGTTCTAAAATTGGCAAGTCTGTCTGTCAGGCGGAGTACGGTAGGGCAGCACCATCATCGAAGCCAAACAGCTTCGCTGCAGGTCTTTAAGTGACATGAGCTAAACGTTAAACTTACTAATATTGTGTATAGTGCATTGGGGTAAATTCGAAATTGGGGGAATTTCGAAACTGGTGGATTTCCTCTAAACGGGGAACAGTTACATCATCTAGCAACGCTTACCTAGAAACACTTACCTTTGGCTTCTAGATAAGCGTTGCCAGATTATGGAATTGTTCCCCGTTTTGTGGATATCCACGATTATCGAAATTCCCCCAATTTCGAATTTACCCCAATGCACCTTAGTACAGATTTTAAGAATAAGAGATCTTTATTTCGAGAAGCACACCTTGTACAGTAATGCTCGTGTTAAAAATAATACAGAATAGGAGTAGGAATAAAGTTCGAATGCAAAAAAGGAATCCATTCAGTTGTCGGGTCACTAAAAGTAGCTCCACGCTGATATGACGTGGATCCTGGTGTATCCGTGGGATCGTGGATGCTGATTTTCTTGTTACTGTTAACTGACTTCTTATGACGTAGAAGAGAAGTACGTATTAAAATACATACAGTAAACGTGGGTATTGTCGATAGATAGCTCTAGAGCTAACAACACAAGACAGAACAAGTTTATTACTTTTTTTGATGCGAACACAACCACACAACCACGCCTGATGGTAAGCATAGTTGTGATCTAAGGGAATATGCTCGCCTAGTAAATGTTCTTTCACCCTTGACTTGAATACAGCCAGATTCTAGCGTTCAGGGAAAACAGACGCAGGCAGGGAATTCCATTTCTCAGCTACAACGTGCTCAGCGTTAAAAGTTTACATACATACATACAATTATTCAACTGTTCCCACCTTTTTCTGTGAATCACTACATAGTATAAAACAAATTCGCTTTCTGCTCTCTGTCTGTCGCTACGTATGCTTAGATCTTTAAAACTACGCAACGGATTTTGATGCAGTTTTTAATAGATAAAGTAACTCAAGAGGATGGTTTATATGTATAATACATGCAAACAAACAACAACTATTCTATTAACAAATAATTAACTAGAATAGAACAACATTAATGAATTTGATAATATCAGTGAATAGCTTTAATGTACTTAATTAATTTGAAGGCATGTTTTGACATTATATTACAACCCTAGATTTAGATATTAACTACTATTGTGTGCCCTTGCAGGGCGTCATGGACTGACTTAGAACAATGTTAACACCTTCATATGTATGTACATGACTTGACAATGAATAAATAAATAAATAAATAAATAAATAAATAAAATATGTAGTGTTATTAAATTTTGGTGATGTAAAAGTAAAAGTAGTTTTACTTTTTACAAGATTTTAAGTTAAACTTCCGCTGTTTTTACTTCAAGTTCTGAAACCACTTTTCAACTTATCTCAACGATCAGATTGACTTGAACAGTCACAGTCAAAAATACAGTGTAATATGTAGATTGGATAACAATACAATTACTGTCAATAAAAACACAGTCAGCTAAAAATTTTTAAATAGTACCTAAACTTGATTTTTTCAGTAAAAATTGACGACTGCAAATTTTTCTGTCTGCCTAAGTCATCAATTTCGCCGCTATTATTACAATTAACGTCGACGTCCATTTAAAAATTCACACGTCATAAAATGTGCCATTAGCATGGGACCCATACAAAACTTGGTGGTAAAGAACAAATTCCAACACCCATTACATGCACTAAGTAAACATTTCCCGGACAACTTGCGCCCTGAAAACATTTGCGCACATATCTGAGCAAACTTTCTACTCAAGCAGTTTCAACGCGATCCCAAAATGCTGACGTTTACTGACGCGATGAAATTAAGAAGGTTAGTTAATTGCCAGTTAACTAAACATAATAATCCTGCCTATAGTCGTCCCACTGCTGGGCAAAGGTTTCTCAGATTAAGAGGGCTTAGGTTACAGTTTCCACGCATACCCAGAGCCTACCTATTACCTATAACCAAAATATTTTTTTACAAATAATTAGAAGTAGTAGAAGAATGTTATAACTCAATAGATGAATTCTTAAATGACATGTCACTATAATTGGTTTATTAATGAAAAAAAAATACAAAAGGGGAATTAAATACAAATAAACTAAAACTACTATTAAAATAAAATAATTAAAAAAGGAGGGGGCCCCGTGGTATAGTTCCACAGACACTGGCAGCATTCCCCCTTAGAAGTATAGGTTAGTAAAATAATTGATTATTGTTTACAAATTGTTTTTCAATCGTTTTAAAATTCATGGTTTAACAGTTCAAGCACAAAAAGAAACTAAACAATAAATATCATGGGACATTTAACACCAATTCACCTAGTTCCAAATTAAGCTAAACCTTGAAGGCGTTCATGGCAACAGAAATATACTTGAATCACAATATTAAACAAAACATCCAAAACCCGAGAACGAAAATTTGTATTTTCATACATACATACCTACCATATCTGCCTTGACCGGGGATCGAACCCGAGATCTGAGGCTTCATAGACAAGTTCTCAATTGGGAAAAAAATATATTATGAAAATGACCTGTTGTGAGTAATGACTGTGTGCAAATAGACAAATTGACGTTCCAAATCAGAAAAATGACTTGAATTTCATATCAGCTCCTTATCTTAAGTACTTTACCATTACCATTGCTTCCATGCAGATCTGGGAGCGAAGAAAAAACATAGAATGTACCAGTTGCTTCTCTTCCCGCGCAAATGATAAAAAACCATCGAGGGAATGGGCGAAAATTATAGGAATCATGTTATAGGCGATGCGGCTAGCAACCCACCACTATTTTGATGGTAAAAGCCCATCGAGATAACGGGCACAGGAATCATGGCTTTTATAGGCATGCGGCTTGCAGCTCATCACTATTTTGATTCCCCTTTCCTATACGCCCACACAGTCATGCTAAACGTGACCTTTAGTCCTTGTTACCTTAGGCTCTGTCTACCCCGTAAGGGATAAAGACGTGATTCGTGTGTGTGTGTTTACCTTTACTACTAGGCAATGCGGTCGTTAAAATAAGGGCATAATTTTTCACACAAAAACTCAGTGTTAGCTCAATTACAGCTCGTGTCATAGTAATTATTATGCGGTAGTTATCAAAATTCCCTCACACCAGTCTGTTAACAGAAATTACAATCGAAAACTAAAGCTAACTTACTCCCCGTACCCACAATGCGGGCTTTTATGACAAGTACGTTAACGAGCATAATATGTGAAATTGGAACAAGTAGGGTCTACTCAAAGTGTGGTTTCCGTTTACGCAATTAAATGTGTTAATTAGTGAAGATTATAAAGGGTGGCAAGATTTAAAGAATTCTGAAAAGAGGAGCGGAAATCTTACAAAACTGCGATGTGACAGACTATTTTACGTTACACCAAAAGTGGGATTGTTACCTTTGTCTGTCTATCTGCTTGTCTACCTAAATAGAACCACAGCAGAAAACGTAACATCAAGATAAAACATTTACGAGTACCTATTATAATAATTTATATTTTTAAAGATAAGTTAGTTGGCATTGAATAAGAATAAGAATAAGAAAACTTTATTGACTGATACAGATACACACCGAATATTACATATGGATAATTATTCTAACCAGCCAAATGGCCGCCACTCAGCTATGTGTCACGATAATATCCCGGATAATCTCGTGACGCTGATTTTCAGTGACGCCAGTTACATAGTTACAGAGGCGGCTGTCACCAGGCACACATCCCAGTTCAAACTGGTTTACGAACTCACCACTTTCGATACCCATACCTTATACAATCATACTTATGCATTGGTTATCAAAGCATTAAATATTACATATGTTTAACGATTTCAATGGGATTTGCTTTAGCAAACGTAATTATAACTGTTGTGTGTGTTATAACTAAAACTTTGAAACTTACTTTATTTTATATAAGGGTTTTGTGAGCGAAAATGTGATCTAGCGATGTTTCATCTCTATGATGCATTTCTTCGACTTTTCTAATATCGAGCACAGCTTGTTCGAACTTAAAACTTAAGCCACCTTTTGTGAATTGATCGGGCTCTTTTATTTGATTTGATTCTACTAACGTATTTGAGAATTCTTCAGAGGATGTTATAACAACATCATTAACTTAACTACCATTTAAATACAACAAATTGTGATAAAACTATAAATAAAATAGTTGCCCTAAATCGCTGCCCGGTGGCATGGTGCCGGGAAGGCTGGCAGCATTACCGCGTCAATAACTAACGTTTTAATTTTAAATATTTCACATCACGGATTAAATTTCAGTTAAATACCTCCATCTATTTAATCTGTAGCCTGAAGAAACTATTCTCCCGCAAGGCACATTTGTACACAATATTATCTCGTTATTGGATTACCAATTACTGATAAACAAGCTTAAAGCTAAATTAATTAGAACTTCATTTATAATGAACCTCTATAATGAAGCTTAAGTTATTACAAATTATAACAGTATATGTAAGCTATTATCTCATTCTAAGAATAGAACACTAATAATTTTATTTATATTACAAATTTATCACTTCCATGCTGGTCTGGGAGCAAAGAAAAAACATAGAATGTACCAGTTGCTTCTCTTCCCGCGCAAATGGTAAAAAACCATCGAGGGAATGGGCGAAAATCATAGGAATCATGTTATAGGCGATGCGGCTAGCAACCCATCACTATTTTGATTCCACTTTCCACCTCTACGCTCTCAGTGTCTTGCTAAACGTGGCCTGTAGGTCTTGTTACCTAAGGCACTGTCTGTTTTCTTTGACATACCTTTGCCAGACATAGACAAAATATGCTTTTTGCTATAAGAGGTCCATATTTTTTTATGAAAAAAGGAATTCAAGTTTTGGCTGGAATTGTAGTAAACCAGATTTACTATTTCTAGATATACATACGTAAGTAAAAGTAAACATTTATTAGATTTCTTCCAGCGACCGTGGGAGCGTCAAAATTCGCAGAAAACGCCTCAGACGTGCAAAATACGTGTCCGAAGTATTATTTTAGAGGCGGTGGTTTTTGGTCGCGGGTGAGATTGCATTGGCGTTTTATGTTACTTTTATATAAAGCGTAGGGAGGGTGGGTTAATTAACTTGTGGAATACAAATATTTAACATAAGTACGGTTATTTTGTATGTATGTCTTATATTTAACGTAAATATGGCTATTTTGTATGTCTTGACCTCGCTATATCGCCGAGGGGCGAAGGAAGTTCTTCAATTTATTGAACACTTAACTAATGCAATGCAGTGACAACTAAATATATACAGACGTTATTTAGTATGTAACTGTAAAAACAATATATCGCTGATTACTTCCATGCTGGTCTGGGAGCAAAGAAAAAACATAGAATGTATCAGTTGCTTCTCTTCCCGCGCAAATGGTAAAAACCCAGAGGGAATGGGCGAAAATCATAGGAATCATGTTATAGGCGATGCGGCTAGCAACCCACCACTATTTTGTTTCCACTTTCCACCTCTACGCCCTCAGCGTCTTGCTAAACGTGGCCTGTAGGTCTTGTTACATTAGGCTCTGTCTACCCCATAAGGGATAAAGTCGTGATCTGTGAATGAATGTCAAAAAAAATCCTTACTAATATTATAAAAGCGTAAGTAACTCTGTCTGTCTGTTACGCTTTTACGCCAAACTCACTGAACCGATTTTAATGAAACTTGGTATTATATAATAGCTTCAGTCCTGGGGGAGGACTAAGGATAGTTTTTATTCTGGAAAACCGGATAGTTCCCGCGGGATAGCGATAAGCGGGTTCTACGCAGACGGATTTGCGGGTAACCGCTAGTTCTTAATATTTCCAATATCTATCGATATACTGGGACGTAGTTTGTTCTAAAAAGTTAAAAATAGCTAAGGTTTCTGTTGTTAAATGGCAAGTCTCAATAGGTACGTTAATATTATTTAAAGAAATATACACCTATGTATTGTTTTCTTATCATATTATTTTTATGTACTTGTTCTGTTCTTGTGGTTGCGTGGACGTTAACGTTATAAAAAGTCATAGGTACTGGCAGCATGCGAAAATTAAACTTTTGAAAAACGGAACATATGAAAAATGTTTGGTTTCCATCCAATGCCTTGATGGCATGAAAATACAAAGCTATAATTTAGCGTAAGTAATACAAATAATATATAATAATAATAAATATATAATAAATATATAATAAATAATAAATAAAATAATATATAATAATATAAATAGTAATAATACAAATTAATCACCTCGATAAAGTGTTACAATAAACAAATGTTATAACCCCCTAATTTTCGTATAAAACATCTTTCCCGATTGGGATTTTAACCCCAGACCGTGGGCCTTAGCATACATATATATAAATCACGTCTTTATCCCTTACGGGGTAGACAGAGCCTAAGGTAACAAGACCTTAAGGCTACGTTTAGCATAGTTGTAGGCGTATAGGTGGAAAGGGGAATCAAAATAGTGACGGGTTGCTAGCCGCATCGCCTATAAAATGATTCCTAAGATTTTTGCCCATTCCCTCGATGGGCTTTTACCATCTGCGCGGGAAGGGAAGCAACTGAAACATTTTATGTTTTTTCTTTGCTCCCAGACCAGCATGGAAGTAAGCATGACGCCTTAGCATGACGTCTTAATGCGATTAAATTCCGAAAAAAGTTGTATCGCTCGCTGTTAGATCCATACTAAAAATAACAGCTGAAACCTGAACTGAGTCCCTTGAGTAACGCCCCTGGAGCTTTGTAGTCAGATATAACTAGGCTATCCGGTATGAAGCACTTCGGATAACAGCACTTGGTCGTATAATTTTTTCACCTCACGCCTTGCTCAGCGGCCCAGCTAATGAAAATGCCTGATAAACATCGACATTGTTTTCCCAACGCCACTTGATTGTCTTTCTCATTACCTAATTGTATTGCTGGCGCGCTTCATTTGTTATACTAATAAATTGGGGTTGCATAAGCATAAAGGGCGCATAATAATAACATTGTCTTAAGAATATGTTGTCGTGGTCGAATTTTTCTTCTTCTTCTTGTTGTTTGTGGCGTATCAAGTCGTTAGCGACGACAATTTCGCCAATGTCAAAGTAACAAAAATATAATTAAAAAAACTTGTGACAAAATGTCGTCAACGTTGTAAGGTAACACGGTCAAAGACCCCCTCCTCCGCTGTCGGGCTCTTAGCCAACAATCAATGATATCCCTTAGAAACTGCCAGGAAATCATTAGCCGATGCCCAGGGTGCACCGGACCAAGCACTGCTCTTCCCCCCGGACGGGTCCAAAAACGAACCGCAGCTCTTGATCACACGTTGGAGGTAGCCCGACTCGAACCCCGAATTTTTATTCCGTACCCGAACTATACTAATGGGAAGCTATTACTGAAGTTCTGTCACTATAAAATTACTTTTACAACGTACTTGCTAGGGGTATTCATCATCTCCACTGCTGGGCACAGGCCTCCTCTCAGAACGAGAGGGTTTGGGCAGTTCCCACGCGGAGCATGAGATGCTAAAGGTATTCTACCATAAAATAAAATCCAATGAATAAAGTGAACTCCCATACTAGAAACATGCGTTTTAGGCGTTTGTGGCTCGATTGGTCTTGGTATTGGACGAGATAATATTATGATGTAACTAAGTGAAGTAATTGTTTAGTTATTGCCACTGTCAATGTCGAGAATAAACTCCTTTTTACTGTCAAAATATATTTTATAGCTGGCAGTTGTAAAAAAAAAGAGTTCCTTACGAACCACGGTCGGAGGTGCTGCTGCCACGAGGTCTCTCATCTTATGTAGTTCTATTCATATACTTATTAAAAACCCGTTCATCATCATAAGCCGCTTTCATTTATAATATACAGTCCACTAGTTTGCCACGGTCACCATGTCGAGTAAGCTTAACTTAAATTCATAAATATTGTAAGCCATACTGTAGCTACTCGTATGTCTTCTCTGTATCATGTAAAAGAAATTGACAGAAAAAACAAAAGAAGGTTATGTTAAAGCTAACTGGCGTGAATACGTATAATGGGAGCTCAGGCTAAGACGCGGACTCAAAGTTTATTATGCTTTATAAATATGCAACAAGGAATGAGATATTTTGAAAAGCCACAGTACCCACACTTTTTCAAAATACTGACGATAATGACAGCTCTGAAACCACAGCAGGGCGTCGTTAAAACGTCGACTGCAGCTTTACGCGAAAAAGCTCTTACCAATCCACTCTGTATATCATTACGCCTCTAAAAATGGGAACAATAATAGAACGCCACTTTTTACGCGTGCAAATGATATTTTTATTGTTCCTAAAATCCGGACAATGGTTTAATTTTACCCCGAACACAATGGGCAAAGAAACTGTAATGTGGGCAGGCTTGGGTGGGCTGGTGTGTGTGCCTCGGCCAGGCAGGTGGCCATTGTGCCTGCATTCACAACTTTAGGGGCCACTTGATTAATTTATTACTTACGGTTTCTGTACAGTTTGATAAGAATTTGCGGAATTAATTTGTTCGCCGGACTCAAAAGTAAATTACAAGTTTGTTGGCCATGGTCAAGTGGGGGTCTGACTCGTACATAAAGGGAAAAAATCTATTGATGTTCACAACAAATTATCGATGTGCGATAGCGCAGTAAAACTAGTGCCTACATGTCGTTGTGTTAGACTGGGTGTACCGACGAAAACATTTTTATAATTGTAATTGATGACACGTGAAAGTTATAAAATAAACCTAACCTTACCAATTTAAATTGCTAACTGACTAATTTTTATTCTGAAATGTGTTCAATTTTGACTGTACGAAAATTGTACCAAAAGATTATTTGACCATTTTTTTTATTAAAAGCAACATGTTCGCGAATTATTAGTACATAATAATACATACATACATAAATCACGTCTTTATCTCTTACAAGCAAAAACAACACAACTTGTCTTTTAGTTCTTTTCTTAATGGCGCTATCACGATTTTACCCACTAAGATCATGAATTTGTTCTCTTCTAACACTACCGCGTTCGTAATCCGTCACTGTTCAACTCGGCAATTTGTGGAGTACACAATGAAGCACAATTTCTGAATTGCGCCTCGCATCGCTCACGCCATCCCTCTCGATTAGCATCAGCTGCAAATAATATCGAATTACGTTGAAAGTCATTACTCTTTATCATACGTTATTTGTAGAAAGGTTGACGCAATCCGTGCCTTTGTCATAAGAATAAAGAACGTTAGATGAAAAGTCGTAGCAAGTCGCGGCCCGTAAAAATGTTGAACACTTTTCGACTTTATTTAACTGACAAATAAAATAACACACACAAATCACGTCTTTATCCCTTACGGGATAGACAGAGCCTAAGGTAACAAGACCTAATGGGAAAAAAATAGTGATGGCGTGCTAGCCGCATCGCCTATAACATGATTCCTGAAATTTTCGCCCTGTTTCCTCGATGGGCTTCTACCATCTGCGCGGTAAGAAAAGCAACTGGTACATTCTATGTTTTTTCTTTACTCCCATATCAGTTTGGAAGATAATAAAAAAAATAGTTTTCAATATTGTACGGAATCGTCATGTATGAGATGAGTCTGACTCATACTTGGTCGGTTCTTTAAATGGCAATGAAACCCGTGGCAATATTAATGAATGATTAGACACTTACCCTCTCTGTCACCTGGTCCATAAACGTTCTTCTTGGTCTTCCTCTCTTCCGCTTTCCTTCAATTATGATCTTAATAATATATTCGTCGTGTATCAGGGTTCCCTACATTTTGCTCTTCTCGTCGTATCTTATCAAGAAGTCAAAAAAGGTCATGGAAAGGACTATTGGAATTGCTCCACCGACAAAAGCCTGGCTCTTTAAGTTTAAGAAGAGGAGAAAAAACACTTAGAAAATTTACATTGTATTTAGTTTTGTAGAATACTAACATTTTTCTGAGCTCTATTTATTATAATGATCTCATTTGTAGCACTTCTGTTCTGCCTGTTTTGTGTTATTTTTTTTGTTTTGTACGCACAATATTTCAATGGTAGACGTTACATGAAACTGAAAAAGCAGAGTGGATATCACAATGTTATGTATACCTATATATTATTATTCTCACTAGTCTGAGAAAAACTACTTTGTGCGAATTTACTGCTCTAAAAAGAAACAAAAAAGCGACGTCAAAATAATTCATACATCGTTTCCAAGCTAAGTATCTTATGAACTTAATACGTTTGGGGCGGCGGCATACAGATCTTCGTGTTTTTCATACTTAGCAAATATGAAGCTTTCAATAATATATGATTTTATATTATTTAGGTACCTACCAGCTTTCACTTTTCTAACTACGAGTATACTTATACTAATGAGTATAGTAATCTTTATGAAGGTCAAATGTTGCTCGTTAGTTTTTTTAGTAGCACCGCTATAATATCGGATATTTTAATAAAATCACGCCAAAGCAATTATACCTAATCTTACCGAAAAGTCGGGTCTAAACACTCTATTGTTACACAAAGGCATTTGTATGGGAGATAGAAGGGATTCGTCGCCACGTCCGGGCAGTTAATGCACAGGAAATTAGACCTCCTTGACCGCCAGGCTACACAATGAACTTAAGGATACAATGACTATTAGACCGTCGCTCGGATCTTACTCAAAGTGGGACATAATCATAAGGCGCAAAGTTGTTTGAACGGTAGTCAATGGCGCCGAATTGAGCGTTTAAATGGAGACAACGTTTTACGGTGACGTGTTCAGGAATTTATGAGAAACTAGCTTGTACATGCGGCGTTACACGCAAAACCAGATTTGGCGATCACAATTACGAAATTTTAGTGAGCAAAAATGCCCTGGAAAATTTCAAAAATCTCATCATAGTCTTTGTTAATGTTGTGTAGAAAAGAACATTCAACAATAAAACTTACAAACCTGTAGAAATTCCGAGGGTTTTCAATCTATGATTAGCTAGAAGTCAGTCAGTCTAAGGTCAAGTTAAGTTTACTTAACTCACTCTCATATAGTACACAGACTAATATATTTTGTGTTTGCCGTCAGTTCTGCTGAAAACAAAATTAAATAAATAAGCAAAGTTACTTTGAAGGTTAAACCTGAAACGCAATAACACTAACAAGCAAAATGTCACAATACAAGCTTTTTTTGCTGACTGTACTTGCATTGTCGTCTGTCCTACATATCGTCTCCGTAGAGCGAAAAGTCACCAAATCGCAAAATTTCCAAAATTTAGTTAAGAATGTCATCAAAATCATATTTTTTTTCTGCAAATTACAGTCTTATTACCGTAGCCATAAGTGCCATAGTTTTGATTTTAAAAAGTTATAAAAATCTTTAAATATAGACTTTGTAATCTAATCATAAGGAAAGAATTGCTTAATTTATTTAGTTACTTTTAGTCTCCGTTAAACCTTAGTAATGTATACATCTAAATCAACTTAGTGTATTTCTCCTTTAATACCAAATTCTTTTATCAACAACTATTTATTCGTTAAGTAACGAAAACGACTTAGTTACTTTCAGACCAAAATATTTGTTACAAATCGTGAAAGCGAAAACTAACTAAGTCTAGTTAATGATTTCTCGATCGTCATAAAAAGGCTGTCTGCACAGTTTACCATAAGCGACAAATAATTAAACTGAGTTAATTAGTAATACGCTCTTAAATTAGACCACAAAAGTATATTTATAAAATTAATTATAAAACGTTGATGATTATTTGAACAACTTTGACCTGCGAAGATACCTGGTAAGATGCATGGTTGATTTTGGAATGCGATTTAGTGAGTTTTATTGCAATTGCGATGCCGAGCTGCCATCTAGTGAAGTTCATTTTCGCTGCGTGCGTCGAAGTGAGCGTACGTGCATTGGATTTTGTTTTAGTGAATACGATAGGTCATGAGTCGACAACGTGCTAGGGTGAATCTCTTCAAGCTATTTCTTTTGTTGACAACGTCGGCGGACGTTTGAGACCTGGATCCAATCTGATCCGGCTACTCTCTTCACGTCTCTTCACGTCGTATTTACAGCGCAGTTGTGGTCTTTCCTGAGGACGCTTTTTACCTCAGGGATTATATCTCGAAGAGACTTATGCACCATGATTTCTCATTCCAGGCAACTTTTCCAACCTATTTTCATTTCAGATGTGCTATTCTCTTTGTCACATCTGAAACTCCGCTTTGCTCTCGTAGCCATTTGTTTGTTTTGGTGTCCCTCAGTGTCAATCCTGCCATCTATCTATCTACAGCCATTGTCCGTCCACTGCTGGACGTAGGCCTCCTTCATATTGCGCCAACTTTCGCGATCCTGGGCTTCCCTCATCCAGCCACTGCCAGCTGTCCTCCTAAGGTCATCCGTCCAACGCGGCGCAGGGCGTCCCACACTACGCTTTCCCAAACGTGGTCTCCACTCCAGGATACTTTTGCTCCAACGGTTGTCAGTTCTACGGCAAACGTGACCGGCCCATTGCCATTTCAACGTACTAATCCTTCGGGCTATGTCGGCGACTTTCGTCTTTTGTCTGATGTGCTCGTTGCGGACCCTATCTCTCAACGAGATACCGAGCATAGCCCTCTCCATAGCACGCTGGGCTACTTTGAATCCTGCCAACTTTCTCTCTACTACCCTCCGAGCCACTTCCAGCCAGTCTTTTGGTTTCCTTGGTGAAAGCCCAGGTTTCAGCAACATAGGTGGGCACCGGTAGAATGCTCCCTGTCAAATATTCTGTCCTCAGAGATTTGAATTTTGAACGCAAAATACAGTTTCGCGTAGGCTGCTCACATTATCGTTATTCGTCTAGGAAGCTCCTTTTAGTTTGGTTTTGTTTGCCCATTCTGATCTTCTGGCCTAGGTGTAAATACATGTAACGTTTTCTCTACTTGTTCTATGGTTTGGTCGATGGTTATTTGCCATCCTTTCCATCTACATTTGTCATCATCTTGGTTTCATACAAATTCATTTTCAAACCGACTTGTAGGTAGGCCTCACCTCGCTCCTGAATCATTATTTGCAATTCCTCCGGGTTATCTGTGACAAGAACTAGCTATGTAATCTGCCAATCTTGGGTTATACAATCTAGCTCCTGCTATATTTAGACACGTTGCTCCCTGAAAGTTTTCTAGGACTGAAGTGAATTAGTATTAGTTCCGTTGATTCAGTTAGGACTACTTTCATAATTTTGTACATCGATGATCTGTTCGAGCATTTTGCAAAGACTGAACAACTACCCACGATTCCGTACCTGTAGAATGTCTTCCTGTAATCAATAAATGTAATCCATAAACACATCTCGTATTCAGTTATTTTTTCGATTACAATTCTCATTGTGAGTATGTAGTCCACGGTGTTGAATCCGCGTCTAAATCCAGCTTGTTCGACAGGCTGGTAGAAAACAATCTTGTTCTTGTCGGAGACAAAAGCCAATGACTAACTACTGCCGCAGTAAGGTTAACGAACAAAGATGTCGGTGATGATACTGTGGCACTAGTACATGATTACGTATATCTGATGTATGGTCTACCGTTTGGCCGGGATAGAGTCAAGCGAAGGAGATCGCTAGACGAATCCAGCTTGGATGGGCCGCCTTCAGAAAAATGGAAATAATGTTGAAGGCAAAGTTACCACAATGCCTTAATACCAAAGTATACCAACGTGGTTCTGCCCTTTCTTTCTTACGCATCAGACACATGGAAGCTCTTGAGAAAGCAAACATACACTAACTAAAAGTCGCAAAAAATACCATGAAGCAGGCCATGTTGGGGATCTCACTTCTCGACCACATCCCCAATTCCGAAACTCGAAAACGAACTATAGTTGTGGATGTCGGAAGCAAGATAACACAGCTGAAGTAGAGATGGGCAGGGCTTTTGGCAAGACGGACCAACGAGAGATGGTTGAAGGCGTTGAGAGATTGGTGGCCAAGATTTGGTCGAAGGACTCGAAGGTTAGTAGGCAGACCACCAGCCCGTACATCAGGTGACATCTGGCAGTCGATTGCAAGCTATGGATGAAACTGGTGCAGGACCGGGAAAAGTAGCGTGGAATTGAAGAGGCCTTAACGCAGCACTGGGTGTTCATGGGCTGATTAGACGAGAAGAAGTGAAAAAAAAAATCATTATTGGCAACAATCGTCATTGCTCTTCTATATACAGTGCGATAGTATTTAAAAATAAATTTGGGTCCGTCTTGCTGTCTCAATCGATCTTATGGGTTTGATATTTGAATCGGCCGATGGTAAAGAAACCCGAATGTTGTTCTAGGAGCTCACGGACTGTACTTTATCATTATTAGCAACAGGCGTCATTGTCGTCTCTTGCATTGTTGCTAACAATGATGTTGCCAACAATGACGAATTCTAGAAAATGTTACTCCGCAATGAGAATTTGTAAGTTACTACAAAACGCAAGACGTCACTGAAGATGGTGGAGAATATTGTGACTAAAGCAACTGTTTGTTTAATTTTCATTATGCTGTCTTGTTTTTATTTTTAATAAACTTAAATTGCATTTTCATTACTGTGTTAAATCTTAATCCTTCACAAACGCAAAGTAAAATAATAAAATAATATACGTAGAAAATTACTTAATTCTGCTTTAGTAACTTTAAATTAAGTCGTACTATAACTACATTGAATTAATTCCTCGTGTAGGTAGCTGAAAATAAGCGAAAATTCACCAAATTCATTCTAAAAATCACTAACTCACAATTAAGATATATTGTTAGAGGGAAAGAACCAATTAAATATTAAATAATGAAATATCTCTAAAAACAGTTAACTTAATTGTACTTAAGCAATTGCAGCATAGACTTTGACACATTTTCTATTAGATAAGACATTAAAATCGTAAAAATGTATTACCAAAACCAGTTATGATTTTTTTTATTTTTTTTTTATGTAATCCCTCGTATCTCAAAATGGCTAAAATGCTATTTGGTGACTTTTCGCTCTACGGAGACGATATTGTGTGTACCAAATTTCAAGTCAAACAGACCAACCAGTGAAGAGTTCCCTCCTGCGAAGCCGGTCCTGGCCGGGCCACCACAATTCTATTACCAGATTATTGTATTGACTTATATAATTATGCACAATTTCAGCTCAATCGATTGAAAATATCTGCTTCAAAATTTAGTGGCAAGTTTGCACCCGGACAAATATACTTACATACCTACATACATTGCAAATAAAAGCTTGTAAAAAGATGTGAGATAAAGATGTCTGATAATAGAATGACGTGCATTAGAAAGACAAATTTGCATCAAGTAAAAATAAAAATAACCACGATAATAATAACTTCCAGTTGAATAAACGAGCGGCGTCAAATTATATTTAAAGTTACACCGCGGACAGATATTGAGATTTCGTGTCATGTAAAAATATTTAAAAATATACAATTTCCATTCGTAAATTTCAAGAAACTCTCCAATGAAGGATACAAACACTTAGGCAACAAAGTCTTCGTTTTAATGGAATCTTAATAATAGGAAAAAAATTGAAAGCTCTGAATAATTCAAAGTATTCCAGTGGTGCGGATTAGATTCCTCTTCACGCTGTGGATTTGGACGTTTTTAACCTTAATTATTATTTAATATTTCCGGTTTTAATGCGACGGCTTTTGAATTTGCGATGAGACGTACTTACGTATTTTAGAGCAGTAATTCCGTACCACAGGAGAAAAGGGGACCCTTTTTATGTATCACTCGCATGTCTGCCTGGACTGTTCACAGGCAATTTGATCTGAATGTATGTATGTATGTATGTAAACTCTTTATTGTGCAAAATAAACAAGACAAAATACAATTGACAAACACTGAGATACATGCACAAAGGCGGACTTATCCCTTTAAGGGATCTCTTCCAGTCAACCTTTGAGTGGATGAAAGGAGTATTATATTAGGGATGGACGAGTGAGTTTAAAAATTGCAAACACTGAGAGCCACAATACATAACTTTACCGAATATAATACATAAACTCCTAAAACCTACCAGTCAATAAACTACTTTATACTATCTATAATATATATCAATAAAATATACTACATAAAATAAATAAATAAAGAGCGCAATAAACAAAGGAATATTTCCATTAATTTAAGAAGGTGGTGCGAGCCACATCTTCTTCAAACCTTCCCTGAACGAATGAATGTCATGTACCAATGAATTTAAAATTTGATACACATGGTATCTACATATAATGTATTGTAAAGACTACCTTGCGGCTCTCTGTGCTACTAATTTGTTGCTCGTACGTCTATCACTACATCACTACATAGTATAAAATAAAGTCGCTTTTTCTGTCCTCATGTCCCGATGTATGCTTATATCTTCAAAACTACACAACGGATTTTCATACGGTTTTTTTTAATATATAGAGTGATTCAAGAGGAAGGTTTATATGTATAATACATGCATAATATACCGTGCGAAGCCGGGGCGGGTCGCTAGTAATACATATAAAACAAAGTAGCTTTCTTATGTATGCTTAAGATCTTTAAAACTACGTAACGGGTTTTGATGCGGTTTTTTTTAATAGATAGATTGATTCAAGAGGAAGGTTTATATGCATAATTCTACGCAGACGAAGTCGTGGGCAGAAGCTAGTTAGTTACTAAGTGCAAGTGCCATACTAAAATTATTATTACTGTTATTATAATAATACGTTTTAATTTTAAGATTATTTCGTAATAAATTGCCGTGCCCTTACAGGGTAAATGTACTTATCTTGTTTAACTTCTAAGTCGGTATTCTTTTTAAAGCGCACTCGTATTGCCTAAATGTGACATCCCATTACCCAAATGTCTGTTTTTAAAGTAATGTACACGTTTGAGGACCATGTTAAGAAACATTGTTTTTATTACCCTTTCGTGGTAATGTTGAAACTCATTCGTAAGAACAACCTTGAATTTTTGTTGTATGTAGAGTTTCAGTACATCGAAAGTAACTAAAAATAAATTGTCAAGTGCGTGTCGGGTACTCGTATTATTATTATTTTCTTATTTCTTCCATGCTGGTCTGGGAGCAAAGAAAAAACATAGAATGTACCAGTTGCTTCTCTTCCCGCGCAGATGATGAAAGAATGAAGAAGGCCAGTAACTATATTTTGATTCCATTTTCCACCCTTACGCCCATGATCTTGCTAAGGTCTTGTCACTTCTGTCTACCTCGTTAGGGATAAAGACGCGGTTAATATAGTATGTAAGATGGCTTGTCTTCCCGTGGAGATGATCAAAGCCCATCGAGGGAATATAGACAACAATCTTAGGAATCATGTTATAGGCGATCCATCAATCTATACACCCACAGTCATGCTAAAAGTGGCCTTTAAGTCTTGTTTTTTTTTTTTTTTTTTTTTTTTTTTTTTTTTTTTTTTTTTCCCAATACCTCCAACGTAGTCGGAGCCTATTTTAACAATTTTTCCTATTCTACACTCTCATACTAGTTCCCGCTTTTGCTTCTGCTCGTACTGCCATTCTGCATACTTGTTCTTTCTTTCACTATGCATCATTCTCGCTTTGTTCTAATCTTTGCTTACTAACTTATTGCCTATCTTATATTTATTTATTACGTTCATTCTGTTCTCTTTATCATTCTTTCCATCATTTAAGCTGTCCTCTTTGTCATTCTTCATCTTTTGTTCAATTTCATGCTTGGGGTTGGGGGGAATAACAGTAACAGCTCAATAATTTTTTATTACCCTATCGCATTTGGGTCCAGAACTTATTTGCTATAATTTTTATTTGCTCTTACATGTAATATTCTTATTTTATCTTTCTTCTATTCAAGTTCTGTATGATATTGCCCATATACTCAGTATATCAGTATATCATACTTTGCTTAGTCTACCCTATTTCTATTATTAACTATTTTGACAATTTTCGTGCAATAACTAAAAAATATTTCTCTGCTTTTGCTTCTCATGATGTGTGGTAGGATTTCTGCTCTCAGCTTGACATCTAGGAGGTGCTCAACATCATATCTATCTCTGGCGAAGACAGGGCAATCAATTATGAGATGCTCCACCGTTTCTTCCGCCTCCGGTTCACAGATACACGATGGGCTCTCCTTGCACTTGAAGCGGTTCAAGTACGAGGAGAATCCACCGTGCCCCGTGAGAAGCTGGGTTATCTGGCCATAAAATTTTATTTTTCGCACTAGTTTATGCGCCGTCACCACGTCTGGGAAGAACAACTTTGTTCCAGAGGCCGTTTCTTCCGTTCGGTATCTCCTGTCCCATTCCTCAGCCGTCTCTGCACGAATGCAGCGTCTGATGAATGAGATGGGGCACAGATCGTACTCCGGCCTCTTTTTTTTAAGTCTTGTTACCTTAAGCTCTGTCTAACCCGTAAGGGATATAGACATGATTTGGGTATGTATGTACTAAGTATATCTGAGCCTCGCCGCGGATAGACTTAGCGATACCTTTATGGGTTCCATTTTTGTCATTTTGACTATGAACCCTAAGAAAAAGGATCATTATTACTTGCTATGGGTGATGTAACGGTATAGCACGCGTCACGGAATGACGAGGATCCGCGTTCGATTTCCGCCCATAGCTTTACTTTTCGGTTTTTTCTATGTATTCTAATTTTCAGTGTCCTTTCTTTTTTTCCTTGTTTGCGCCGTATCAAGTCGTTATAGCGATGACAACTTCGCCAATGTCAAAGTAACAAAAATGTAATTCAAAAATCTTATGACAAAATATCGGCAACGCTGTACGGTAAATGGTCAAAGACCCTATCGGGCTCATAGCCAACGGTCAATGATATCCCTCAGAAACTGCCAGGAAATCATTAGCCGATGCCCATGGTGCACCCGACCAAGCACTGCTCTTCCCCCTGGACGGATCCAAAAACGAACCGCAGCTCTTGCCCACACGTGGAGGTAACCCGACTCGCACCCCTCCGTGTCCTGTAGAAATTTAGACCATTATGATGATAAAATCATGTATTATTTCGACACTTTGACCGAATTCATAGTCACGAATCAATACTAATGTCTGTATTAGCCTTTCCCATTAGGCACACGAGCTAAAGACCTCTAAGCACCGTCACTATCACAACAGTAATGGGCTTGACTCCGTTATTTAGTCATAATAGCAGGCGGTCATAAGGCCTAACAAATGACAAGCGTAAGGATGTCTTCATACTGCTAACATTAAACGCTACGGTTTGCGAGACATCAGAGCTCAGAGAGTTATGCTTATGCCGCCTCAAACGCGTTTGCGTTAAGTTGTCAAAATAGTGTAAGAACCGCTGGAGATTGCTAATGTTGACCAAAGTAGCGCCAAAGCAAACGTATACTAGACTTTTTGTTAAGTCAAAGACTTACACTAGAGTTTCAACTCTATAATTTTGCGTTAGACTAAAGTTGTTACCACCATTACCAAACGGTATTTTCATAGGTTATATAATAATTACACATAAACGGATAACTCACGTATAAAAAGTCGAGTGATGCTCGACATGTTTCGGACTATTTCGTAGTCCTTCTTCCTACGAAAACGAAATACGAAATACGAAATACGAAGTACGAAATAGTCCGAAACATGTCGAGCATCACTCGACTTTTTATACGTGAGTTATCCGTTTATGTGTTATTATGAGTGAGTCTCACGGTAGTTTCATGTTGAAGGTTATATAATCATCATTATCATCATCATTTCCAGCCTCCACTGCTGGGCACAGGCATCTTCTCAGGAAATAAGCTAAAAAAAATAACCTACATACACATACATAAGTCACGTTTTTGACTTTTCACGTTTTGGCGAAAGAAGTATGTCAGGATCGTAGCAAGTGAAACAAAGTAATTTCTAAATGTCTGTGAAAATCAGAACACATAGAAAAATCCGAAAAGTAAAGCTATGGCCGGGAATCGAACCCGGATCCTCGTCATTCCGTGACGCGTGCTATACCACTACACCACCCATAGCAAAACCATAAACAAAGTAATCTCTGCCTACCCCTGTGGGAGGCGTGACGGTATGTAATGTATTTATGTATGTAATATGTAAATCACGTTTTTATCCCTTATATAGGGTGGACAGATCCTAAAGTAACAAGACCTAAAGGCCACGTTTAGTATGATTGTGGGCTGGTAGTTTCAAAAAGACATGTGAAAGAGCCCTTGGCGGCCAATTCGCAAAAATAAATTTTTATTTTTTTTATTTTTATAGGTGGAGTAGTGATAGTAACCTAATATAAAAAATTCCCTAATGAGACCTATGTTATTATGAAGTTATAAGTACCAACTGTTGATTAGCAAAGTTTGCAGTTTCTATCTAACTAAACTAAATTGACCAAACCGATTGTTGTCTCGTATGGTGTAATGTGCTCATAACTCACGCTTGGATCGAGTTGGCGAGTAGTAATTTGTTAAATGGTGTGCAAATACTTGCCTGGACTTGGCTGAACTTGCAACGTAGTTTTTGATAGATGGTGCAGTAAATTCGATGCAAACCACGCATCCCATTTGTTGCAGTGTATCATAGCTACTATTTGGTACACTCGCAAACCTACCTATGTTGGTAACTTGGCCGTATAATGCAAATCGGCTAGCTCCCAGCTAGTCGGTAACATCGGTCTTTGATTACACGGCTAAATTGCGAACAATGGCTATGTGGCTCAACAATCTCGGTTCGCGACTGTACAACAAAAACGTCCTAAACGCGTTTGCGTTATTGTGTCTACTATGGGCTACTGGCTTCTGGTGTATATCGGCAACAACTTGAGTCCAAAGTGTCAGTATTTTTTGTAACGGTGTCGAACGTGTTCAAACTTTAAATGTCTGTTGTCGATATAATCGTACCACGAATTGGATTTTGATTCATTGTATGTGTCAGTGATATTATGGGCTCTGTTCGCGTAGTATTTGACTTTTACCGCAAACGCGTTCGGAACGTTTGTAGCGAAAAAAAATTACACTAAAAGTTTAACCATTTTTACTGAAACAAAAGCTGCTGGTATCTGTATTGAACTGAATTATTTGCGTCTATTGAAAAAGTTGTTAATTTATTGACTTCCATTTAAATAATATATGTACATCAACTGACACAGTACAATACAATGTACAGAAAACTAATCATCATTCTGAAAATTATATTGAATCTAGTTGCGTTAACTCATCCCATATTGACACCTCATTCAAGGGATTATAATATACATCGTATTTTTAAGTATGCGCACTTGACACATTTCACATTGGTTCATTACGAGATTATCCGTTTTCTTGTTTACACAAAATGTAGCTCCATTTTTCGCGCGAGTATGCCATATTCGAGTCTAATTTTATTGTCTTGGCGTGAAAAATTGACGCATTTCCCCGCTCTGTTAAGCTCCGTTAACGTGAACACCGTCTTATGAATCGTGTCACGTTACGCCCCTACGACGTTAACGAGCCTTTGTCTCATTACAGTGCTAAACGGTTATTGAACTGCGTTTTAAAAGGGTTTAAAAAATCCTTCGTGCAATCTTCTTACTCTGACTATAAGCACGTTGCGGACTTGCGGAGTGGCAAAAGCAAAAGTTGTTGTTTAACTTGACACATTTTTTTTTATTTGGCTCACTTCTAGTGGTCGGACTGACTTAAAACTTGGTATATGGATGTATTTAGAACAGACAAATACTCATTTGTTTATTTTGCTCTTCTACGTAAAGTAACGCCGGATTGAAACAATTATTTAGTCATACTTCTTTTGCGAGCATTTGAGTAGACTGTCTTTTTTGAGTAAAATTAATGAACATAATATGTGCCTAAAACAAAGTTAAATGGATCTTTCAATAGCTTAACAGAATTTATTCAAGTAAACCCGCTAATACCCGGAATTTAAACAAGTGAATTCGAAGCAAATACTCGTAGTTTAATAACAAAATTGACTTTCTCCTTTTCTTATCAACATCAGTTCAGAATTCCTGATGATTTAAACTACCAAAGTCGAAGTACAATCAAAAATCGTAATATTAACAGCGAAACAACTGTGAAATATTTCTGCCAAGTTTTACAAACGAATCCCTTTGACAACAACTCTTATTGCGTGCCGATTCTAAAATTTCAATCAATTGCTAAATAAAAGGATAAATTTACAAACAAGTAACTTGAAAATGTCTATAATGAAAAGAAAATCCTCGAAAATTTGAGCCTTCGAAACGATAAACAATCGAATCGCCATCTCGAAATTGGATAGCGGGATTCGAATCATAAACCCTAATAATTCTTTCCAGTTGGAGTTGCCATGTTTCGGGAAAAAGTGGCAATTTTCGGTAGATTCAGGGGCAGCTGGCAACATTAGTTAATTAAAAGTTGAGAGTGGCGTTGAACGGGCGGCTAAGTGAGGAGGGACGCACTTAATGACGGTCACTTCTCAAGGCAACCTTCCGTGACTCCACGGGATTGTGGGAATGTTCTTCGGAACTTGTTCGGGTATCAAATTATGAGGACTCGTATGTTTCTCGCTTTCTGTTAATTGATTGAGTTAGAAAAAGGTTCGGAGCATTTGCTGGAATTACTTGAGTAATGAGTAGATTATTATAATATTTTATTGAATCAGGTGTTGCTTTGAGGAGGTCCATTACAATGAACAAACACATTTACCTTGCTACTCTGCTACTCACGAGCAGTAGTAGTTAACGGGTAGTTGAGTAGTGGAGTAGCAGGTAAATGTTTCTTCGTCATTTATATTATAATATTTAACAGTTTCATCGCACTTGCAATGAAATATTATCTACAACTTAAAAAGGTCTTAATTTTTAAAGCTTCGGTCGCTTAACACGTAAACAACAAAACATACTTTCCGTAAACATTTTTCCTGACCTTCTAAAAAACCTTGACTGAAAATTAATGGAAATCAAAATATATTAAACACAGTGTTGATCCTTTGAAATCCTTTAGGAAATCTTATTTTCGTGGGTTTATCTCATGTTTTAATATAGATCGGTCACAAAGTAATCATGCATGACTATTTATAATTTTCCCGAAAATGTGTTTCCTTTCCTTAATACGAACGCTACTGAATTAATGATTTAGCCTTTTCATAATAATAAGGCCTGCTGCGCGAAAATGATTAATCATCAGTCAAATTGATCGTGTTTGCATACAGTTTTGATTTTCACGGAACAATGACACCCGCAAACAAAATGTTCAAAAACTAGCGTGAATTCAATAGAGGTACCGGATTTGTTACAATTCCACGTGTTCATGTCTTCAATTACCATCATTATTCAATTGTAACCAGAAAAAATATTGATAGACTTTTGTTTAAACAAAATTGGAAACCACGACTATCATAGTTAAAAAAAATGTACACAAATTCGCACATTTTTTAAAATCTTGGTAAGTTTGCACATTTTTTAAATACCTAAAAGTTAGCACATTTTTTATTTAAGATGAGTTTAATATTGCCTCGCAGGCTCTTATTTGAGTAGCTATGCAATCTAATCCGAAAGCGATACGTTAAACCGCACGGTGTACAAGAAATGCGATGGAAATATAGGAGATATTTAGCTTCACACTTTCATTTTGATATAAATAAAAGTTGAAAGGTTCCAGGGTTATTGAATTCAACTCCTGCGTCTGTACAATAAAGCTGAGGATTGAAAATGTAGTTGGATACCAAAAAATGGACATAGGCTTTTACATCGTTAGCAAATAAGTTGGGATACAATTGTTATTAGTAGGTAAATTAATTTAAGAGTTTCTTAATAATACCTTGTTGACCGATGTTTTTCTGAAGCGCTGATACTTAAGAGTACTTCACAAACAATAAGTGCTTTCTGTAAAAAGCATTGTTAAGATAATTTTCACATGGAAATAATCTTCGTGACTTTAGTAGTCTTGCCTGTTACTAAGAACATTGTAGTTATTTTAAAGAATCCTCGTCAAGGCGGGTAGTCGGCGAAAGCCGTAATTTTCGGCCCATCGCTAGTATTTACTGGCTTAATTCAATTATTCTCCGTCAACTTTACTTTGGGTTAAAAATCCAATCCACACTCACAGAGGCTCAATTCGCCAAACGTCAACCGAACTGCGTCTCCAGACTCTATTAACACGAGAGCTCCAGGCGGCCCCAACTGATTGTTTTCCTACATTCAATTAACTATGAAAGGCTATAGAGGATTTAAAGGCAATTCCAGTGATAGTTTTATGTCAAAATAAAAGTGAATGTCGAAGGCTGGCAGTAAAATGATCAGAATTCTGTCGGTCTATTTTTTGCTGTGAAAAAACTGTGTTTCTAAATCTTTTGAAAATATTCATAGAAAGCTCAGGCAAAAAGTTATTCGGATCCATTGGTGCGTATTACCCAGTTGTTTTCTAAAAACTTTTTGTGATAAAAAGTTACCTTTTGTTTGGATAACGGACATTGCAACGAACGCAATCGTGCGTTTCAAAATCTTTTCCATGCATAAAAAGCATTCGTAAATGAACGCTGAATATTCGATATTTTAATATAGTTGGGGTTGAGTTTTAATTGGCAATTCGACTAGACTAAAAAAAAGCGAGTCATTGGGATAATTAATCATTCTCCGAAACTGAGTTTCTGAGTGAGATGTACCTAATTAGAAAGAGTATTGATAAATTAAGATTTATTATTTACTTCATCATCACTCACTACATAGTATAAAACAAAGTCGCTTTCTCTGTCCCTATGTCCCTATGTATGCTTATATCTTTAAAACTACACAGCGGATTTTGATGCGGTTTTTTTAATAGATAAAGTGATTCGAGAGGAAGGTTTTTATGTATAATTCTACGCAGACGACGTCGCGGGCAGAAGCTAGTACTGTATAAAAAAAAATAAAGTGGAGGTATCTTGGTGTCAATCTGTTTTATGTACGGTTAATTTTAGAGTGTTCCTTATTACAAGTGTTTTAAATTACAAGCTTTTCTTCCACTTTCCAACGTCACATTGTTTTCATCATTACTTAAAGCACTTTGAGTAGGTACTGAAATTCTCCTCGCGCGGTATTTTGCCTTCACGCCTGATAAGCATACAAATTGTGGACCGCCAGCAAATTAGATTGATGGATGTCTTACGGCGTCAGCAACGACATGCATAATGTAGATAAATGCCGAGTCTTTGCTAGCAACGATCACGTTTAGTTATGTAAAAGGTTTAAATAAAATATTTCAGGCGTTTAAAACGGATGGGGGAATTCAAGTAACTCTCAGGACTTAACTTAGTTTTGTTGCGTTAAATTGGTTAATTTTATACATACAAACATACATACACAAATCACGTCTATATCCCTTACGGGGTAGACAGAGCCTGAGGTAACAAGACCTGAAGGCCACGTTTAGCATGAATGGAGGCGTATAGGTGGAAAAGGGAATCAAAATAGTGATGGGTTGCTAGCCGCATCGCCTATAACGTGATTCCTAAGATATTCGCCCATTCCCTCGACGGGCTTTTACCATATGCGCGGGACGAGAAGCAACTAGTAAATTCTATGTTTTTTCTTTGCTCTCAGACCAGCATGGAATTTTTCCTCCAAATAAAGTACAAAAACTATTAATAGCAATTTTTTCAAATGAAAACTTTGCGATAATTAAATTATTTCAAATTATATAACAACTTGCTTTACTAGGTACACACTTTTGCTGGTACTCGCAACTTAGTTCACATATACTTCGCTTTTAGAAGAATTACTTGTTTAAATTTCTTTTCTTTCCCACACATCTGGTTTTGATGTAAGAAAACTTACGAGTAACATGTCGACTAAGCCTAAATTTACTTACGAAAATGTCATAATATCACGCTCAGTAGCTTCCAAATTAGCGTAAGCAGAAAGGGCAGAAACAAATTCTAAAAACCATTAATAATGATAATAATAGGGTCAGATACAGAAGGCGGTACTCCTGGACACGGCTCGGACAGTCAGGAAGTACCTCTCTGTCGCCCTGACCACCGGTAGCTTAGGCCCCGTCCTGTTAGGTTTTTATAATGTTTTTATATTTCGTATTATTATTATTTTATTACCTTTTATATGAATATTGTAAAAACCTAACTTAAGATAAAAATAATTACACAGATAATAATCACCATTTATTCTTGTTAATACCCTGTAACCAGTATTTTTCTCAAACTCTATCCTATTATGTACAAACGTGTGTAGATAAAACATTACATAAATTTAAAATATACACGTCCAATAATTCTCTGCGCAATAATAAATCAACTAGCATTTTAATAAGACGCGTAATACAATAGATCCCAAATTACTTATCGATTCAGAATTTCAATTTAAAAAATGCCTCCAATAATATTAACTAATCCCGTCTGAAACGTAATCCGAAGCGTTATTGAGGTTTTCAGCCTGAATATTGATGGTTTTACCGACATTCAAAGGTTAATAGGAAAATATATCGTAGAAGTTAAACTAAACTTCTGTTCAGTTTTAAATTGTGATTTCGAATATTTTGTTAGGTAGTGGAATATTTAAAGGGTTTACTGGGTTTGGCGGATTTAAACATTGATCAATTGACTTGATTCGACACTACAGAAATATCACAGCAAATAAAATAATAAGTAATATTAAAATTTAATAGAAACTTATTTATTGGCGACCGGATAGTCTAGTGGTTAGCGACCCTGACTATGAAGTTATAGGTCCCGGGTTCGAATCCCGGTAGGGGCAGGCGTTTGTATGATGAATACGAATGTTTGTGCCCGAGTCATGGATGTTGTATGTATTTAAATATGTATTTATCTACAATATATAAGTATGTTTATCCGTTGCCTGGTACCCATAGTACAAGCTTTGCTTAGTTTGGGGCTGGGTCAATTGGTGTAATTTGTCCCAAGATATTTATTTATTATTTACTAGCTGTTGCCCGCAACTTCGTGTGCATAGAATTCGTTTATCGCTATCCCGCGGGAATTACGCAATTTTCCGGGATAAAAAGTAGCCTATGTGTTATTCCAGACTATAATCTATCTATGTTCCAAATTTCATCCAGATCAGTCCAGCCGTTCTGGCGTGAAAGAGTAACAAACATCCAAACATTCTCACAAACTTAGTAGGATTTAGTACTAGCTGTTGCCCGCAACTTCGTCTGCATAGAATTCGTTTGTCGCTATCCCGCAGGAATTACACAATTTTCCGGGATAAAAAGTAGCCTATGTGTTATTCCAGGCTATAATCTATCTATGTTCCAAATTTCATCCAGATCTGTCCAGCCGTTCTGGCGTAAAAGAGTAACAAACATCCAAACTCACAAACTTTCACATTTATAATATTAGTAGGATTACTTTTTGTGGTCTTCACATTGTAGCACTGTCTTGAAATTATTTCGGAATACTTCGGTAGCTGATTGAGTTAACACCCATGTAAATGTTTTTAACGAGTTTTTAATTGTGGTTGACAAAATATTAAAGCTGAAGAGAGTCGAAAGTCTGTACATGGAAGATATAAAAAAATTGGCTGGGGATACTTAGAGTCGATAAATGAATACGTTCCAACAGTTATTAGAATTTTTGTCTATTTATCTGTTTGTCTGTATATTTGCGAGTGCATCACGTGAAAACGGCTGAACGGATTTTGATGCCAACTTTACTAATCTGTTGAGAAAATCACCGGCCAGGTTATAGGCTACTTTTTATCCCGGAATATAGCATTCCTGCGGGATAGCGAAAAACATGTCAATTGCTAATTGTACGCGGACGAAGTCGTGGGCATAAGCTAATTATACTTGATCACGAACGAGTGACTTAATTTTATTATGAATCAAAAATTACGCTGAACGTCTTAGACAAGAGTGTTCAATTAAGCTAACCCGTCCTGTTGAAATACCTATTCCAGAATAGTTTTATAACAACTTTCAGGTACTGCGAAGCTAAGTATTTTATACGTGAACTAGTTCGCCTATTAACAATGACTGCAGAGCAAGACGATACGCATTTCTATTCACATAATTTCCAAACTTCCAAAGGCATTTGAATAAAGTTTAAACGGTTCAAATTGAGGCTTTGTTCTTGCTTTTGCGTATAAAATGAAGCAAGCAAAGCAATCGACAGCTTAATAGAACTGACTAGGACTTGACAACTGTATTGGGCACCGTAATCGAAAATAAATCAGTTCGCAATGAGGCACACACACAACCGCTGTACAGTACATTTTACTGCGATATCGAATTGTTTCAGCTCTGAAAGGGTTGGAATGGGTTTCTAATGGTCGGGTTTTGGGGCCTATAGGCGCATTTACCTCGGATACTGCCTTTCCTATCGGTGCTTCGAATGCTTTAATAAAACAATAATAAAGTCGGATCGAAGCTAAACAACGGTTTGTTGTTACAATACGATATTGTAGTCATAGTGATTTTTTACACATATTTAAATGGAGACAGTATCGTTCAGCGCAATTTTAAATGAAATAACATGGGAATATATAATCGCTAGTGTTGCCTGTATTAGCGCCAATTGGCAAAACAATAATTGAAAAAAAAAAACCAACATGGCTTTTAAAACTTGGTCTTTACGCTTTATTAACCTTTTCAACGCCAACGACACATGTATCAGCACCGCAGGTTCAACGCCAACGACCTATATATATATGTCCATTACTTCAATGCAAAAGCAACCTTCATTCAATTGGGTTTATGTCGAACTTAAAGTATCGCAATAAATAAGTATGGCGTATAAGTGACGTCTCTTGTATTTGACGTGGCGGCGAAAAGGTTAAATGATCAAGTTTCATCAAAGAAAAGGAACACGCACACACACACACACACACACACACACACACACACAAATCACGTCTATATCCCTTACGGGGTAGACAGAGCCTGAGGTAACAAGACCTAAAGGCCACGTGTAGCATGATTGTAGGCGTATAGGTGGAAAGGGGAATCAAAATAGTGATGGGTTGCTAGCCGCATCGCCTATAACATGATTCCTAAGACTCGCCCATTCCCTCGATGGGCTTTTACCATCTGCGCAGGACGAGAAGCAACTGGTACATTCTATGTTTTTCCTTTGCTCCCAGACCAGCATGGAAGTAAAGAAAAGGAAAACTTTTGATTATCGAACTGTGTAGTCCAAGAGCTTCTAGAGCGAGATTATGGGTTTTGGGTACCATTGGCCGATTCAAATATCAACCCCATAAGAATGACTGGGACAACCAGATGGACCCTTCTTCTTCTTCTTTTTTTTAATATGGCCCCATCGATCGATGCGATGAGTTCGCCAATGTATTAATAATAATAAATACAGTATTTAAAAATCTTGTGACAAAAATGTCGGCAACGTTGTACGGTAGAACACGGTCAAAAGACCCTGTCGGGCTCTCAGCCAACGGATAACGATATCCCTCAGAATCTGCCAGGAAATCATTAACCGATGCCTAGGATGCACCGGACCAAGCACTGCTCTTCCCCTCGGACGGATCTAAAAACGAACCACAGCTCTTGACCAAGACGGACCCGGAGGTCTTTTTAAATACAGTTGCACTGTCATTTTATTTTTACGTCATGTATACCGAGGGAATGGGCGAAAATCATAGGAAACATGTTATAAGCGATGCGGCTAGCAACCCATCACTATTTTGATTCCACTTTCCACCTCTACGCCCTCAGTGTCTTGCTAAACGTGGCCTGTAGGTTTTGTGACCTTAGGCTCTGTCTACCCCGTAAGGGATAAAGACGTGATTTGTGTATGTATGTGTATGAATACCGCAAGTATCAGTAATTGGAAAAGTCGCATCCACAAATGGCTTGTGTTGGTAATTTAATTAGTTTCTGTAACGTGTCCAGTTGAACGTTTGAGATTTTTTCTTTTTGTTTTGGCTGAACACAAAATACTTCCCAAAAAGAGCGTTAAAACGATTAAATAGGTGTTTCAGGCAGAATCTCACGCAGTTTTTTGCGAAGTTCAAGCGGTAGACAGCTGTGACAGATTTCAGCCGCGACAAAGGGGAATAAGAGGAAAATGCGTTGGCTCTAAGCTTTTTATATTGTTTACTAGTGCTTGTGTACCTGTCACTTCCACGTCGCTTCTATTTCCAGATACCTTTAGTGAAGAAAAAGGAAAAACAAGGCCTTGATAAAATATTGTAAATTATAAAGTACCTACTTACGCTGTTTTACAAGCAGGGGATAACTTTTTATTTGTTTTCGGGTGTTATTGTACAAGGTCCGTTCAAGCAGCAGCAAGCTTGCGCGAAATTACTGGCCCGTACATATTTACATACATACCAGTGGCGTGGCATCCATAGAACTCGATTCCCAGCGGCTTGCCTATTTTAAGGCAGTTGGGCACTTTATTGTGCAGAATTAGAGGAAAAGGCTATTAAAATTCCCTTCGGCTTGCCTTCTGGTATACTTGACGCCACGCCACTGATACATGCATAAACATAAATCACGGTTGTATCCCGTATGGGGTAAACAGAACCTAGAGTAACAAGACCCAAAGGCCGCGTTAAGAATGATTGCGGACGTATATGTGGATAGGGTCGCAAAATAGTGATGGGTTGTTAGCAGTACCGCCTGCAACATGATTCCTAATACTTTCGCCCATTCCCTCGATGGACTTATACCATTTGCGCGGGAAAAGAAGCAAATGGTAAATTCTATGTTTTTCTTTGCTCCAGATCAGCATTGATTCCAGCAATCCTCTGCTGTTGTGTGTGTCCATGGGTGATGGTGGTGACCACTTGTCCATTTGCCACTCTATTTCATAAGATAAAATTGTTTGACACATGCATAACGGGTTTTTAATTCATTCATTTTAATTCATCACTTAAATGCTCAAATTAGTAACTAGTTAATCATAACCATCCAATGTACCACAAGGTAGCGTGCTCGGACCATTATTGCTTCTGTTGTACATAAACGATCTCCCAGACATTACTACTCACAAATGTACACTTTTTGCTGACGATATTTCACTACGCGAATTATTTCCGATTTAAACTAATTTAAAGTCATAGGTATAAGTTTTTAATGTTACATGCTAATATTTAGCAAAAAATGATGCTCAATTTCCAAATGTAACACCTTACCGTACCATTATTTGTGCAAATAAAGATGATTATGAGTATGAATAAGTATTTGGTTCTAATTACACATAAACGGATAACTCACGTATAAAAAGTCGAGTGATGCTCTACATGTTTCGGACTATTTCGTAGTCCTTCTTCCTGGATAAAAATGACGATGAAAACGAGGGTAGTTGTGCCGCTATCAGTTGCGTCGAGCAGCCGCGCGAATAGAGCGCTGGCGCTCAGTGTTCGTTTCGCTGCCGCCGAGGCGAGCGCTCCAGGAAGAAGGACTACGAAATAGTCCGAAACATGTCGAGCATCACTCGACTTTTTACACGTGAGTTATCCGTTTATGTGTAATTATGATTAAGTCTCACGGTAGTTTCATATTGAAAGTATTTGGTTCATTTAATTAGATATCTTATTCAACAACTGTTATGTGCAAAGTTTGCATTCATAGCTCTCTTGGTCACTGACTCGTCTGTGTAACTTTTACTCTTACGTTGTTGATTCTCATGAATCGCAAGAGGTTGATTTCCTTTGCTGTATAATTCAGCTCAGGAGTGGGATCGCCAATGTTTACAGAGGACGTGTGTGGGCTTCAATTAGATGACCATGCAACTTAAGTATACAGCCGCCTTGACCTTGAATGAGGGCAAGTATTGAAAAGGTGCCGAATGTGAATCCATTCTATCCATTACATACGAAGATGAGGTTAAAATTTATCGATGGGACTTATAATCTTCCATGTTGATCTGGGAGTAAAAAAAAAACGTAGAATTTACCAGTTGCTTCTCTTCCCGCGCAGATGGCAAAAATCCATCGCAATGGGCGAAAGTCTTAGGAGTTATGTTATAGGCGATGCGGCTAGCAACCATCACTATTTGGATTTCCCTTTCCATCTATACGCCCTTAATCATGCTAATCGTGGCCTTAAGATTTTGTTACCCCGTAACAAACTACTCTGCCCCTGGCTCTGGCTGGCTCTGTCTACCCCGTAAGGGATAAAGACGTGATAAATGTATGTTTGTATGTTAATACATATTTTTATTGTAATAAGTGCACGTTAATTAAAAAAAGCACGTTAATTAAAAACTGAATTGCCGATGAAAATATAGTATTATTAGATTAAAATATATATTAAGCGGGTCGCGTAATATCTTGAATAACTTAAGAGTGAGACCAGACGAGCATATTTTTTTGAATTCGGTCGTGTAATTTCTGTTACCTTTGGTTTTATACAAAACTTCTGTTTTCTTAACACGGCGACGCAAAATGTATGCAACAAAATTGCGCGAGCGAGATTAAGCGACTCAGAACTCAAAAAATTAGGCTTGTCTGGCCTCACCCTAAATTGTCCAGTTTTCTGCAGATTTTTTTCCAGAAGAAATTGCCTCTTAAAATCAAATTAATACTAGCTAGCGCCTGCAGCTTTACCCCGTCGCTCAACTCTTTATCCCGTGGGATTTTGATAATTTCTCTCTCATTCCTTGTCCATATCATAAAATAAATCTCTGTAAAATTTCAGCCTATGTTTAAGGATTTGGAAAAGAAAAGGTGTTGACGCCCTCTGGAGATGTCAAGCGACAACAACACTGCTGCGTATGAAGAACATGCTCCGCGCGGGGGCGCTGCAATCGCGATAATATTGACAACGCCAAGAAACTTTTTCGCATAACGACCGTAAAAACATTTTTGTTACTCTCGCTTCCTTCTATTTTCGAGACGATTCGCCAACGCACAAATTTGTTTCTAATTATTTCCAAATTCATAAAAAATATTGTAACAATCCTTGTAAATGGATGAAATAAATACATTTTGCAAGAGGAATTGAAGCATCCTTCATTGAAGTCGCTCCTGTCGAACCAACCCAGAGATTGCCATAAGCACAGCCGCAACAAAAGGTTTTCTTATTTTATTGCTTCTAAAGAAAATATCTGGTTGGTTATCATATTGGAAGCCTAGGGAAGAACCAGACTAGAATAACGATATAACTGATGTAAAATATGATTCAGAGATCTCATAAAGGCACAACGTTGCGGGTACGTATCGAAGCTTAAAAGCTCCATTCAGGATCTACTCGAAGAAGTAATAACGTACCAGTAGATCCGTATTTCTATACCGATATATTCTATAACTTCAAGTAAGTAAGTAAATGGTTTATTGTACAAATATAAAGAAACAGATACATTTCACAAAAAAGAACATGTTTTTATCGACTATCTAAATGTCACTGATAATTTCAAAGAGGTGTCACTAGGTACTAATTATTACTATAGTAATATGTACCTATTAAGCAATTAAATAAATTCCACGTAGTATATTTAATCTATGTATCGCTTCTTGATTCATAGACGGTTCCGGCTGAAAATCAGTGCTGCAGGTGTCTAACACCTCAGCGTAATGCTGAGCCAGCGACCGTTTCACTTTTGCGAAGACACACACAACGCTGATGATCTATTTTTCGTGTCTGTGTTTTTATCTTGTTTATTTTCTATACAATTGTGTATATTCTCTTATATTTGTTTGTCTTGCAAAAAGGAATAAATGTCTTCTTTCTTTCACTTGCTCCTGCCTTGCTTATTGTACAAAAAAATGTTTTCGAAAACATCCTAAAGAGAAAACTTTGTTACAAAAGTAAAAATGCTCAAGGCTGTCTCATTGTCGCCTGAACAGAAACAGACCTACTTTGAAAATTTATGCGAGATCTTGTCAACCCTTCGCTTACTTGCGAGATTTAATCAAAGTGGGGAAGTTCGTCTTAAATTAGAATAAACGTAAGCGCTAAAACAATTTCTGATTTCCAAGGTTAATAAGAAACTCAAGAGAATTTACAAAGCACGCGTCTTGAAAGTGAGTGATCCAAATTTTAAATTATCCATACACTTTTATAAATTCTTCCATGCTTGTCTGGGACGAAAAAAAAAACACAGAATGTACCAGCTGCCTTTCTTCATCCGCAAATCATTAAAGCCCATCGAGGGCATGGGCGAGAATCTGAGTTGGAATTTTGTATACCTTTAGAGATAGTTTCGTCCAGGTGAAAGACATAGAATAGTTTTTACTCCCGAAAAGCATAAGCGAACGCCGTATGCCGCCGTATAATCGCCGTATCAATTCGACTTAAGAGATAAATAAAAAAACAAAATTTTATTTTTGCAAATTGGCCGCCAAGGGCTCTTATACATGTATTTTTTTAAACTACCAGCGCATTTGGAAAGACTATCATTGCCAAGAAGAGCGCGCAAGAGATTTGGCAGAAAGTCATTTTTTCAAAATAAAATACAGTAGGAATACTCAAATTCTACTTAAATTAAATATATTTACATAAGGGATGCGTAAGGTACCCGAGCCTTACATTATAATTAGTATACATATAATGAGTAGTAGAGATGTATAAAGTCTCTACTAGTTAAAGTAAAACAAAGAAGTTATGAAAAAAAAGAAAACGAAAAAAAAACAAATACCTAATAATATTTAAGTTTAGTGGAGGTGTAAAACGCCTCCACCGTCAAATAAATTAATTGGAGATATCTCCAATGTTGAAGAGAAAAAGAAAAAAAATGAAATGTACATATTTCATGTCAAGTAAGTAAGCTTTTGGATTCCGAAGGCAAGCTTACGTATAATACGATAATGAGATATACATTATTATTATACATACCTGTAAGTACTCTATATTCAGTGCCTCCCCTAAATAAATAAATAAGTTTCCAATCTGTGGCGGAATCCTAAATATGCACAGAAAATGCTAAAGGTATTTATTATAACAATAAATCAAAATCTTCAAAGGACAAGGGAACTACTGAACCGGTTTCGGCCGGATTGACTGAGATTTTCCTCTTTCCTTGTCCCGCGATTGCTGTAGATATTTACCGTATTTCCCTTTTTAAGCCACTGAACTGCCTTACGTAACTCGTACCTGCTCAGAGGGATTTCTTACTTAGTTCTAGGTCCCTTCGAGACCATAGCATGTCCGGAACGTCGAGATAATTAAAAGTATGTAGGTAAAGTCCCAATTAAAATAGTCTTTGAAAATTGTTACCAATAGGTACCTATAGTAGATTTTTTTACTTTACGAAACTTGTCTAGAGTCGTGTTCCGCTCTGTATTTAGGTCGTCGAGATACCCTAGTTATGAAAACTACTGAACGTTTCGAATGAATAGCAATCGATAGTATGGAAATAACAGGTTAGGCTCAATGCATTTTTCATGAAACACCGCAGAAGATCGATAGCTTCAAGCTTCGAAGCATCAAGTGTTTGTATAGTTTATTCAAGAAAACTTTATTCCATTTGCAGGCTACAACTCGTCTATTCTCTCAACAGGGATTAGTTGTAAAGAATGCAATTAATATTTTTTTAATTCAGTACGATAAATAAACTGGTTAAACAACTAGTTAGTTACTTACTTTGTTTATTTCGCTGGCTTATCGACCACCAGTGAGTGGATCTTGGTCCACAGGACTCCGCCTCCTATCCTGTAAGATCCTATCCTGTTCAACATAAAAAAGAGGTTGATTCAATATATAGTTTGTAACATGGCGCTAGTCCGTCGCCTGCATGCTCAGAACTAGCATATCGCAGTGGTCTTTCCGGATACGCCCTTAACGATACCTTGGTCTACAATACGATGATAAACTGGCAAATCGTTAAAAATTTACGACACATGTCTAGTAGTACGCTTATTTATCTATTCCTTCGTCATTATTCTGATTTAGGCACTCCGTCTAACTACTTAAAGAGTGGCAAGAGCCACGTTAAGCGTAGTAGACAAAATTCTACTCGCGTAAAGTGTTAATTAAAAAGAGTGCACAAATCTGAAGAATGACTGACCCAAGCATGCAAAAGTGGTAGCTACTTTTAAAATTACTATTTTTTAACAAACAAAAAACATTTACATTGCTACTCCGACACCTTTTTACTACTTCACCAGGCATCCGCGACGCAACGCCAAATCCAATATTGTTTTAACAATCCAGAGCTACTTTCTCAAGTAATCCACATAAAATCGCTCTAGATAAAGCTAGAAAGGTTCAGAACCGCCACCCATATGATGTAAGATCAACACAAGTACTCAAGAAAGCTAAACTCATCTAGACACTTCGAAAAGAGCCGCGAATCCAGTTCAGAAATCGTTTCGCTATCTCAGCACCTTGTGAGTTTAGTCACGCAGGTTTTCCAGGCTATCGCTCACGCAGAACTAATTCGCTGAAACGGAACTCTGAAAAACCGCGACGAGGAAGTATTTTTTACTTGAAGTTAGTTGTACATTAAACTTAATTACTTAGGGCCGTTTCTATGTTGTTGTGATGTAATAAAGTGATATTGTTAGTCAGTTGGTTTATGTAGTAGGTGGCCATTACAACTGTTTAAAAACTCCATCGCTGATAAACTAGTAAATAACTAAAAAAAACAAGTATTTTACAGGAAACAATGCTTTTCAGAGTCCATAATTGTGTTAATACTGTTTGTTGCATTGAGCATTCAATGTAATTTATTTCATAGAATATATCTGCTGTAAATTAACCACGAGCCAGCGTCTTGAACGCCAAAGCCGCAGAGTAGCTCCGTGTAGTCTCGAGCCAAGACCTAGGCTAAGACTTAGTTGGCGATCTGCATAATAATTCGGTCTATAAGTGATGAGCTTGAATAATTAGAATGGTGTGGTAATCTCGATGAAGAGGTTTGGCAGATGCATTTAATGCTAACTGGTTGGTTTGCGCTTTTATTTAGGAAAAGTTTGGAAGAAGAAATGTGTAGAAAGAAAAATGTAACGTTTTTGAAGAAGAACGTAGCTGACTGGACACTTTTCACTGTTAATTGTCTTTATGCATTCCTTCGTCACATCCAGGATATCCTAACCAACAATATTCCATCGTTCAACAATCGTTCGGAGAATGAGCGTTGAAACTCATTGTTTTCAAGCATTGTAAATTTATACCTACCGAGTCATAAGATGCTATCGTCATATGTGGTGTTGGTAACAGAGTAGTTAGCTAATTGGGTTAAGTCTATTCTTGAGAATTAGGTACTTCCGCTAAGTACAGTCAAGTGTAATAATATGTATCTAGACAAAGTTTCAAAAATAAGTACCATACGCCCTTACGCCAGCGTAATAAGGTCGTGGGACATATTTTTGAGAAGTTCCTATCGATACTTATTTTTGCACTTGACCGTACCTAACGCCTGATACAATTATTACCAACATGGTTTACTGTCAAAAAGATTCACTACGAAACACATTTACGTAAATAGGTACGGTCAAGTGCAAAAATAAGTATCGATAGGAACTTCTCAAAAATATGTCCCACGTCCTTATTACGCTAGCATAAGAGCGTATGGTACTTATTTTTGAAACTTTGTCTAGATACATATTATTACACTTGACTGTACATACATTAAATATAAGCATTTTTTTAAGACTTCAATTTTTGTTGATTCTTGCATCTACATTTTGTAAATATACCTAACACAAGTCGATCCAGCCGAAGTGATCGAAAGTGTTTTGTTAAATTTGAAGACAACTTTCAACGTACGTACTCACAATAACATGCATGTTAAATAAATACAAACTTGTAAAATGTGATTGAAGCAATAAAATATAACTAACCAAGTACCTAACGTATTTTATTGTCAACAATGACGTTAAATACGAAATACTTCTACCGAAGTAATTCCCGGCGCCCACAGCTCAGCATGATCCTTCATTGCAAATGTCTAGTCTAATTTTCGCTCTAATTGATATCAGAAAGTTTCGGAAATTGATGGATCAACAAATTAATTTGTGAAATGCGACGTTATTGAAATTTCAAGTTCCGCTGATTGTTAAATAATTTAATATTCGTTGAGAAACATCAAACAAAAGCCTGCAAACAATTCCCGCGGGGTTTAATTAGAATTGAGAGTTTCAGAACTATTTATCACTACTCAAAAATATGTAAAGCATGGTCATAATTCGGGAATCGAGCTCAATAGCGAATATTCTGCGATAGGAAAGTTATCTGCATTCGAATCACATTTTATGTTTAAACTTGGAATTTGTGTCTGGTAACAGTTCATACTTTCACATTGGTTGAATAGCGATTCAACCAGTGTTTAATGTCAAAAAAATTAACAATATTATCATTTCTAAATACTGTAACTGTACTTACCTGTTTAAATAGGTACTGTTTTTTTAGACTAGGTCACGATTCTATTTCGCTAAATATTTATTGAGGTGCGTATTATTAGTAATTGGAATTATGATGGAAATAGTACCTCCTTTCGTACATAAATAGGATAAAGGTGTTGACTTGTTGATAGGCAATATTTTTCCTGTTTACATTATTGATATTCATCTTTTGAGGCTGTATGCTCACATAACCGATACCATTCGGCAATAAACGGCGATAACTTTAGATACCTACCTATTTGATGTGATTTTATCCTCATTCGTCTGTCGTCCACGGTTTTCAAGTGCCGGTTAACTGGCGAATGAGGATTTTTCTAAAAAAAATACTTACATAACAAGCAATGCGAGAGTTTGTGATCGTGTATCTGTCTATATGTTTATGACTGTTTCACGCTAAAACCACTAGAAGGATTCCAATGAAATTGATACCATTAGTATCTGATATAATACGTAGGCTTATTTTATCCCAATATTTCCGAGGGATCAAGACTTATATGTAAATGCCCGAGATCTGAACCGATGAGGCTAAAGAAACGAAATTTTACCCAAAAATTTCGGTGTAATTTTTAGAATTTCCCGAGAAAATTATATGTAAAATCTTATAATTTCAGTCACTTGATTATTCGTCTCTTTGCCAGCAGAATGCTTAAAAGTATCATGCAAAGTTCTACTTACACGCGTAAGCTAACCACTTCTGATCATCCAAAATAAATGACTAACGTATACGGCAATTAATTGCAATCGCAATTAAGTAATAGCAAATAAACAAGCCATTACCGTTGTTAATTAAATTCTATTGAATTTTCTCGCAACGAGGGTCACAAGCTTGCAGATGTCTTGCAAGCCATGACAAAGTATATACTATATCTATGTATTGTGTATACGTCGCCTGTAATCTTGCTTACGAATAATTCGTTTATGGTAGCAGTGTGCCCAAAATATATTTTTTAATAGTATTTTTTTTTTTTTTTTTTTATATGAGTAGGAAGGCAAACGAGCAAGTGGGTCACCTGATGGTAAGTGATCACCACTGCCCATAGACACCCGCAACCCCGGAGGGATTGCAGATGCGTTGCCAACCTAGAGGACTAAGATGAAATGCCTCTTGTGCCCGTAATTTCCCCGGCTGTCTTACTCTCCGCACCGGAACACAGCAGTGCAAGCACTGCTACTTAGCGGCAGGATTAGCGAGTAAGATGGTGGTAGCGATCCGGACGGACCTTGCACAAGGCCCTACCACCCGCAGAATTAACATCTACATATGAATACAACCTCACCGTTTCAAACTTTAGCATTTGTAATATATTAACAAAGTAACGTAAGACCTTACTTTATAATACTACAGTCAAAAGAGATATAAAAGAAAATATCAGAAAGTTTTATTTGCCTTTGATCTTTGCAATTCCATTATATAAATTATAATATCATTTTTCTTTGTTGAACGGCAAATTTTGATTGCGATTGATTTCAGGGGTTCTATATAACTAAAGAGCATTTCCTCGTTAGTTAAAAGCGTTTTTGCTGGAGCACCTTTGTTTACTAAGGAAATTTAATGTTACTTTACTAACAGCGAGATAAAAAAGACTTGACTACCCGTAAAAAACACAACCTGAGCTTAACCTGGAAGGTTCGCTAAAAAAACACCGTTTTAAGTAGATATTCTAATCAACAAGGTACTTAAAAACTTAATTACATTATGTCTCTTGTTTCCAAAGACTTTTTAACCACGTTCAAACAGTTTATAAGTTGCACTGTATTTAATTTTCTGTGAACCGATTTTAAAATTCGTTTTTTATCTGTTGTTAAAAACCACTCGGACGATTTTGACTCCATATAGTAGCATCGTTAACTTGGTAAAGCTGCATACTTTACTACCTAACCGCCGAATGGAATTATATTTAGGCTGGAAATCTCATATTAATCAAAGTCATATCTATACAAATACACCTTACAAACGTCACAACAGAAAGCGACACTCATGATTTATTTGCGGAAAAATCCGGTAAAAAATGCTACTACGAGAATGCTATTTACCTACCTCTCGCCGGCGCTTCCTCGTCGTAAGTTTAGAACTGTTCCAAGAGAACTTTACTTCAATGTAAACCCGCTACTTGTGTCTAAAATACACTGTGTCTTTAAGTTCAAGCTCTTCCATAAAAGGTACTTTATCAGGTTGAGATACTTTGACTGAACATCCCTGTAAGTGTTTCTCTGGATTTTTTAATTGTGGCTGAATGTTTTTTTCTTTTGGTGGACAGTATTCTTTTTAATTTTGAATTCAAGATTGCGATGAATACTTTTACAACAGAGTTCAATGAAACTAACCTAGCTACTCAAATATTCCAGGTATATCGATACTGAAAACTAGAACACATGGAAAAAATCGAAAAGTGAAGCTATGGCCGGGAATCGAACCCGCATCTTCATCAATTCGCGATGCGTGCCATACCGCTACCACCACCGTTACCGTAATACCGTAACAATAAAAACAAAAATCAGGAAGTATATTTTTCGATACAGTGGTAAAATTGTTTAGTTAAAATTAGTCAAAGCCGTTACAGAAATTATTGAAAACAGATCCACTTTAAATTCATACTTGTATCTTGTGCAGTTATTCTGCAACCCTGCCACTCCTGTAAAGTTTCGCGATCTAGTTACAACTTCGAAAAAAGAAAAAAATATAACATTCAAGTCGAGTGGCATAACTAATTTTAAACTTGGAAAATTGGAACCGTTGTGAAAACTCTAGTGAAAACAATCGATAATGTGATTTAAAATTTAGTACAATGTTTTCGATAACACGCGATATTTCCTCGATAGAACAGAATTTTAATTACCGCCGTACAGTTGCCACGAGATCATTTCTGATGAATAAAAAACCTTATAACTTAAGCCATTAGCGCAAATTGGAGATTACCATCTCCTTTTAATGTAGGCGCGAAGATAACTTTAATAACTGGCTGGTACTTACTTCAACTCCTTTGATCTTTGGCTTCGGCCGAACTGGATTGGTCCCTTTTAAAAGAAATTTCCCGAAATACCTCCCTTATTCAAACGAGGAAATAATTGAACGAATTTGTTAAAGAAGAAAATGTAGCAGCACCAAACTAAAGTCTGACTGCAGATTTGTTGACAGAGACGTAGCGGTCATTGACGTTGAAAAAGGTTAATCGTGTGAACTGAGTCTGAATGCCCAATATTACTCACGATTTCAGGGCTCTGAAATTGTTGGTTTTACGCTCTCTATGCACAAAATTATACCTTTGCGTCAAGCCAAAAAACAAGTTGATATAGGTTTAAAATGAAATAAAAATTAAATTAGTATGGTTGCAAAATATTAGATAGCCTAAATGGTTTGTCACATTTAACAATAGCTTTCCGGTGGTTAAAAACAGTAGCATGAGATAACTTGCACTTTCTCGCAAAACTTCTGAATGTTATGTATTAAGTGGGTACTTGTATAAATTGTCTATTGTGGGTAAGCAACTTCTCTGAGATTCAGTTGAAAAATATATGCATACGATCAACACCGTGTTCTTATTTATCAGTGGCTGACGAGGATTAATTAATTTGGCATCATGTCTGTGGGGAGGATGTGCGAGTTTGACCTGCAAGGGGGCAGCTGGAACTCATACTGCGAAAGGTTGGAGAGTTACTTCACAGTGAACGAAGTAAAACCTGAGATGAGATTACCAACTTTAATATCGGTAGTCGGTGACGCGGCGTATGAACTCATGGTGGATCTATGCAGCCCAGATAAGCCTGCAAAATTAACCTATGCTGAAGTGGTTAAAGCGATGGAGGAACACCTTCAACCAAAACCGTCGGAGCTGGCTGAGCGGTATAGGTTTAGGCAGTGTCGGCAGGGTAGCGGTCAAACGGTCGCACAGTACGTGGCGCAGTTAAAAAAAATGGCGAGGTCTTGTGAATTCGGATCGGAACTGGATAAGAATTTGCGAGATCAGTTTGTGTGCGGTTTACTTAGTGACTCGATTCGCCAACGATTATTCTCTGAAAAAAAAATTAATTATGATAAAGCAGTGACGTTAGCATTATCGTTAGAAGCGGCAGAGCGAGATTCGTTAGCGGTCGACGCGGGGTGCGGGGCGGCACCGGGTATCACAAGAGAAAATCACAACAATACCTCAGTGAATAATGTTCGTCCGGCGGGTTGTATGGCGTGTGGTGATTTTCGTCATATACAGGCCGAGTGTAAGTTTAAGGAATACGTGTGTAGTCGGTGCAATGAAAAAGGCCATCTACGTCGTATGTGCAGCGGAACACGTAACCAAGGTGGATCGAGCTCGGGCGGCTACAAACCGCGCTGGCAGACTCGAGCTGGCGGTAGCTGGCGGGGGCTTGGTAGCAGCCGAGGCGGGCCGCGGGCAGCGGCGGGGAGCGCGCCGGCTGGCGGCGGCGGCGGCGGCCGCGGCCGTGCGCGCGCCCCGCGCTTGCACTGGGTGGCTGACCCAGAGCAGGACTTCGAGGAGGCAGGGTTGGCGGATAACGAAGAAAGTGAGGAAGCCATTTATCAAATGAGTTTGGCGAAGTATAAACCGGTGAGCATGACATTGTTGGTAAATAATAAGACTTTGACTATGGAAATAGACACTGGCTCAGCACTATCGTGTATCAGTGATCAAACGTATGGTAATTTATTTAAGGAAATGCCATTAGAACCGTGTAACTTATCGATTAAGTTTTATAATGGCAGTGCAGTTAAACCATTGGGTTTGATAGCAGTAAATGTGCAGTTTGGCAAAATAGTTAAGAAATTAGACCTATATGTTATTAATTGCGGTACAACTAGTCTGTTGGGTCGTCAGTGGTTATCTGAATTAAATATAACTGTACCAAAAATTATGTCTGAAGATTTAAACAGAAATGAAATTGTAAATTTAAGTGAAATAGAAAAAAACATTGTTTCCAGATATAAGGAGGTGTTTGAAGAGGGTTTGGGGTGTTTCACTGGGGAGCGGGCCAGGCTGCGCGTGCGGCCGGGGGCGGTGCCGGTGTTCTGCCGGGCGCGGCCGCTGCCGTACTCGCTGTGCGCGCGCGTCGACGCCGAGCTCGACGCCATGCTGGCCGCCGGTGTCATTGAACCGGTGGACCACTCCGACTGGGCTACGCCTTTGGTAATTGTTAACAAGCCGGATGGATCGTTACGTTTGTGTGCAGATTACAAATCCACTTTGAATCGCGTATTGTTAGTTGATAAGTTTCCAATTCCTAAAATCGAAGATTTATTTGCAAAATTAAATGGCAGTAGGTACTTTACTAAGCTAGATTTATCGCAGGCTTACAACCAGATATTGTTAGAGGATGAGGAATCTGTGGCTTTAACGGTTATAAACACGCATCGGGGCTTGTTTAGGTACAAGCGTTTAGTTTATGGGTTATCTTCTAGTCCAGGTATTTTCCAAAGGATAATGAATAATCTTTTGAAAGATATTCCGAATGTAACATTTTTTTTGGATGATATTTTAGTAACTGGTGATACCATAAACACGCATTTGGACAGTTTGAATAAAGTATTTCAGGCTTTAGAACAGCACGGACTTAAAATAAAAAAGCAGAAATGCTCTTTTATGGTGAATGCGGTGAAATATCTGGGTTTTGTCATTGATAAAAATGGTGTGAGGGTAGACGATGATAAAGTCAGACCGATTATAGCAATGACACCACCGAGCTGTGTGTCGGAATTAAAATCATTTATTGGCATGGTAAATTTTTACGGCAGGTTTATTAAGGGTCTGAGCGAGCAATTGGCACCACTTTATGAGTTGTTAAAAAAACATAAGAGGTGGTTATGGTCGGTTCGACAGGATAGGGCATTCACCCAAGTAAAAAAGTTATTAGTGGAGGCACCAGTGTTAGCACACTACGACCCGGAACAGGATTTAGTGTTGACGTGCGACGCGGGCCCGCGCGGGGTGGGCGCGGTGCTGGCCTCGCGCGGCGCCGGCGGCCACGGCCGGGAGCGCGTGCTAGCCTACGCGTCGCGGGCGCTCGCCCCGCCAGAAACTAACTACAGCCAAATACACAAAGAGGCCTTAGCAATAATTTTTGCGGTGAAAAAGTTTCATCAATATCTGTACGGTCGACGGTTTGTGCTGCGGACCGACCATAAACCGCTTGTGAGTATTTTTGGACCAGGGCAGGGTATTCCTAGCATGACAGCCAGCCGTATGCAGCGCTGGGCGTTAATATTATCGGCATACGATTTCGACATCGAATATGTCAAGTCGGATGATAACACCGCGGATGCACTCTCGCGAATGATTGCGGCGCATAAAGCCACGGGGTCGGACCAGGAGGAGTGCCCGGAACAAACGTATTTGCATTTTGCAACGAACGCTTTACTACTAGATTATAACACTATTAGGAAGGAAACGCAAGCAGATATTCTGTTAAGTAGGGTATCAAGTTATATTAGAGACGGCTGGCCTCAGGATATAGAGATTCGGGAATTAAAACCTTATTATAATCGGAAGGCGGAACTTTATTTAGAGCTAGATTGCGTTATGTGGGGGCATAGGGTGATCATTCCCAGCGCGTGCAGGGAGCGAGTCCTGAAGGAGTTGCATGATTGCCACATGGGCATAGTGAAGACCAAGGCGTTGGCGCGCAGCTACGTGTGGTGGCCCGGCCTCGACGAAGCGGTGGAGCGCGTGTGCCGCGCCTGCGAGGTGTGCGCCGCCGTGGCCGCCGCGCCGCCGCGCCACGCACCCTGCCCGTGGCCGTTTCCTGGTCGCCCTTGGTCTAGGGTACACATCGATTTTTTAGGACCGTTTTTAGGAGCGAAATATCTTGTGCTTGTCGATGCTTACTCAAAATGGATAGAGGTGACCAGCATGTCTACCACTACCGCTAAAGTTGTTTTGAGTACGTTAAGGGAACATTTTGCGAGATTTGGGTTACCCAAACAGATCGTGAGTGATAACGGTCCCCCGTTTGCGAGTGAGGAAATGAAGGCATTTTGTAAACAAAATGGTATCGAACAGGTATTTTCGGCACCATATCACCCCGCCTCTAATGGCCTTGCGGAAAATGCGGTTAAGCTGTGCAAGAGGGTAATTAAGAAAGCTAAAGTTCACAATGTCAATGTAGATGCAGCCTTAAGTAGATTTCTACTGGTGTATCGTAACACTCCTCATAACACGATAGGAGATAGTCCGGCGCAAGCATTATTAGGAAGGCCAGTACGTACCCGACTAGATTGTCTTAAGCCGGATAGAGAAAAACGAGTAAATTCCCTCCAACGACAGCAACAAGCTATTTCAGATTTGAAACCTAGGTCGTTTAGTGTTGGCGAACTAGTTTGGTATAAGTTATATAACACTGCAGGTCCAATTACTTGGGGAAAAGGAAAAGTGCTAGAACGAATTGGGGAGACAGATTACAGGGTAGAAACGTTAGCAGGCATAATCCATAGGCATATAGATCAATTAAGGAAACGCGATTCAAGTGGTGATGAAGTTGCACAACGTAATAGTGCTGTCAATTATCCATCGGTGTATGTACCGGCCGTGGGGAGTAGGCAGCGTGCGTCGAGCTCGGGGTCGGGGGACGGCGAGGCGGCCAGCGAAGGCGCTGACGGCAGCGGCCGCTACGAGCGGCCGGCGCCGCCACCGGGGCGGCCCGCAGAGCAGGCGCGGCCTGGCTCGCGACCCACCGAACGTTTACGGCCCGAACGGCTTAGGCCCGTTGTAAGGCCCCCCATTCGATATGGATTTGATGATTATAATTAATTATTGTTTATTTATAGTTTAGAATAAGGGTGGAGGTGTTATGTATTAAGTGGGTACTTGTATAAATTGTCTATTGTGGGTAAGCAACTTCTCTGAGATTCAGTTGAAAAATATATGCATACGATCAACACCGTGTTCTTATTTATCACTGAAAACCCAAAGGTTAGGCTTAGGCTCGATCCGACGTTACTCTGCTTAGTAATCTGTAGGTCAAAATTAGGTTACGTCGACTTTTTCTTCTTTATTCAGAGCTATTACAAAAACGGTTTTAATTTGCCCGACTGCCACGTTAAAGCCGCGCTTCTAATTATTATCGCCCCAGTCGCACAGCTAAGCACTTATTAACAAGTCTCCTATTATGAAACACTGCAGAGTTCTGGTTTAAATTAAAGCGCCGGTGACGATCTTAGCTGACCCCGTGACAGAATAAAATCGAATTAGCTAGAGCTCCGAGACCATTCCACGACCTATTAACACCGATTGCTCTCGGATACCGATTGTATGGATGAGAATCTTGGCTAAAAGCATTGAGACTCAAAAGTATACCGACCTAATAATAATAGTAGTTGTTTTTAGGACGATCATTTCTGAGATTCCAGATCCCCGGATGGGGCCTAAAAGGACAGCTATAACTGATCGGGGAATTGTCGCAATAGCTTAAGCATTTACTTAGAATATCTGAACATGCGTTTTTTGACAACAGATTTGTGTTCAAACATTTTGAGTAACTAATCAATTTATGCCACGTGATCATACTCATACTCATGCTCATTTATTTACAATTTTAATAAAACTGGAGCACCAATAAAATATATATATTTTTTTTAATCTGCTGATCTGATCTAGGCTGAGTAGGCGTATAATTAGTAAATTAATTAGGAACTTAACGTTATCTTATTCATAATATACGAGAAAAAGAAGTAAGTTTTGGCGTTCGACTTATAAATGGTCTCTTAAGTAGATGATGGGGGGTCGAACCCTGGAATTTGTACCTTTGAGGTTTTCTTTATTCATGTTCGTAATTCATAAACTCTGTGATGGAAATATTGTAAAGAAGCTTGTCAACGCTTGCGAAGTAATTCAATGGTGCATGTGAAGTTCTCAAAACTACAGCTCAAGCTCTCACTCTGAGAGGAGGCCTAGACCGAGTTGTGCGACTTATATGTACATATAGACCAAACGAGATGAGATAGTATTGAAACCTTTGAGGTTACAGACTTATTCATTCGTATAATTATATTCGTTAGTGGAATCATAACTTTAATAAATCCAGCAAATTCTATTGAATATTGAACGGGTATCCCAACCGCAACTCAGCCGACACTTCGTAAATTGTAAATGACTTTGATTGACCAATTAATTTAAAGTTAACGAACTAATAATAACTCATTCATGTTATTAATTTCACTTTAGCTTCAGCTCCCCATATTATTGAAGTTGGTGATATTGATTTGATCTATGAGAAAATAAATTGTATGCATGAAAATGGTGGAAAGTGGTAACAAGGCCGCGATATTTCTCAACCGCCATATCCAGTGTGTTACGAATATGTCCATGAATCAAATCCAATAGTATAGCTCTCTCGCGGGCACGTGTGGTGTGTGATCGTGAGTTGCAAGATGATAGTCTCAGTTTATGGAGACTGGTGTCATGCTGGTCTGGGAGTATAGAAATAAAAATAAAATGTACCAGTTGCTTTTCTTCCCGCGCAGATTGTATACCCATCGAGGGAATGGGCGACATTCTTAAGAATTATGTTATAGGCAATGCGGCTAGCAACCCATCACTATTTAATCCCCCTTTTCCACTTAAACGCCCACAATAATGCTAAACCCATTACCTTAGGTTATCTACCCCGTAAGGGAAAGAGACGTGATTTATGTATGTACACACCTACTTAAAAATGGAAAGGATTTGGAGCCAATTGCAATTGTTATACATACATACATACAGTCACGCCTCTTTCCCATAGGGGTAGGCAGAGACAATTTTGTTTCACTTGCTACGATTCTGACATACCTCTTTCGCTTCATCCACGCTCATCAATCTCTTCATACATGCTCGGATGAGAGGATGGATGAAAGTAGACTAACTAAACAGGTCTATATGGGGAGTGTGAATGGTTTCGTTAGGCGGGGAAGGCCTAGACGGAGGTTCCTGGACCAAATAGGAGACGTTTTGAAAAAGGGCAGGTCAGGAGTACCCGAAACCGACTTTGTTATAAGTTTTAAAAAAAGGCCTTTAGGCTGTATTCTTTATCGCAGAGTCTCAGTCACATTCACCATTTCTTTCTGTCAAATAATAAATGATGATGGTGAAGAGAGACGGTAAAAGCTATTGCGAGCGCCCGCGAGTTACGTTAAACGGCCTCTGCAATATATTACGAGAGGACGAGCACCTCAAATCCTCACATATTATTTATAAATAGGTATTTCACACGCCCAGTCTTTGCCAATATAGATAAGTCACCGTCGACAATGATTGATATAGGTAAAGGACGATTCAATTTGTACGTCGCTTTCGAGGACACTGAATAGGGACGTCTCTGATTCAATTAAAAGGGGTTATGGTGCCCGTACATCATGATGCTTCGATATTCCACCGATTTAGATATCTTTGGTCTACCTGGACTTGTACCTGTCGACACATAACAAAAGTCGCCTAAATCCATGTAAAATGGTGTGTGTCTTCTATATACAGACTAGCCGTAAAGCCGTAATTTTGTGTGTCCCGATAGAACTTTAAACCTGACCGGGATAAAAAGAAGCCCATATAAATCAAAGATATTGCAACTGTTTATTAGTAAAAGTGTTTGTTTAGCGTATATTTATCTTAACGTTAGACGGCCTTACGAAACCTACACTTCGACCCACAGGGATCTTTTCAGTTTGCAAACATATCCAAATAATTATATACCGGATTGATTTTACCAAAAGCTTAGCTAATTTCCTGTCAGGAAAATCTGTGTGTGAAATGTGTGTGTGTGTGTGTGTATTTATTAGAAGCAAATCATTCGTTGCCGGATTCAGCGTCTTTCGATATTTTGCACTTTTGTGAGAAGGGTTTACGGTTAGATATATTGGAGCAGTTGGAGATAATTAGGTACAATAATAGCGGTCCGATAATTAATGATCAGGTGAACTTGGGTTCATCGCCTTTATTGCGTGTTCATTTTGACGAATAAAAAATATTTTTGTAAAAAACATAACCCTATTTGTTTTTACTGTAGTCGGAAAAATTTTTGAAGGTAGTTGTTAGTGTATATTAAAAATCATAAATAATAGGGTAGTTTGGGAAAAAATATGAATGAAGGTACATTATGCTTATAAATACGGTTTCGGATCAGTACGACGTTGGTTTGCATGTGTAACAGTTGTGTTCATTAAACTTTGATAATGATCCCGTAGAGGGATCGAAACGCGTCAGTGTTTGTGTGGTGTAAGGGATAATTAAGTTTGTGGGATTTATGTGTGTTTTATTGGCAGCAGTGGAGGGAGGGTTTGCATGAAAAACATATATATTTCGCACAAGCTTGGTTATCTTGCACGTGAGTAGCGGAGTAGCAAGGTAAAATTTTTTGTTCATTGAAATGGACCTCCGCAAAGTAACGCCTGATTCAATAAAATCTGTCTGATCCCAAAAAATACTTTCCCAAGCAGTCTCGTGGCCTTGAAAACTCCGGTCCCAGGTTATTAATTTATAAGTCTTAAATCATCAACTCGCCTCAAAATTAACTTTGCTATTAATGGAGACGGGAAGAAGAAATTTTAACAACGTGATGAGTTGAAGTTTTCTTTCTAAAGTGCCACCAACAAGTCTAATTTCCGAAATTAATTTTCTGCTTCAAATGAAGTTGATAAGTATTAGTCTTCAACACTTCTCTCGTACCTGATTTTATATTTATTTATACACAAAAAACGCTACAGATTTAACAATAAAATTTGGTAAAAGATATTTAAAAGTAAAATATGTAGCTAGCTCCACAGGTGACCATAGAGCTGGCTCTTTCCTCGGGCAACGCATAGGCATTGCTATCCAACGAGGAAACGTAGCCAGCATTATGGGCACTTTGCCCCATGGCAACGATCTGGGCGATATTTGTAAATATAGGTATTTAGGATTAGATTAAGATAGTTTAAGGTTTTTTCGTATCAACTTTTAACTTGTAAATATGTTTGTTTCGGTATTTTTATCATTATGTTTATTTTGCACATTACCTACTTAGTTCTTCAAAATATGTTTTTACTATTTTGCTATCGGTTGCTTGAAATAGTCCATTGTAGCTACTTACTACAAACAATATTGGGAAAAGATCCGAGGCAAGTCAGAAAATGCTACAGAAAATGTACAGAAATTTCAGTTTAGCGTGAACGAACAAATATATTTTTTTATTGTATTCTTTTGTCGTATTTATTTAATAATACCTCGTGAAGTAGTTTTAAACCCCCAACGTAAATAGAGGGATGTTGTAAGTTTGACGTCGATTTCTGTGTGCGTGTGTGTGTGTGCATCTGTCTGTGGCATCGTAGGTCTCAAGCGGATGGACCGATTTGGATTCGGTTTTTTTCATTCGAAAGCCAGTTTCCTTGCAGTGGTTCTTAGCCATGTTTGGTAAAAATCGGTCCAGTAGTCTGAAGAGTGTCACATCTATTCCAAAATGACGTAAGGCATTTTTGGCATAAAATGTTTATTTACGAATGATTACACGACTAATGCGTAGAGGTTTTTAAAATGTTGAATTTAATTTTATTCTCAATTATTTTTAATGTAGGTAGGTACAGGTACTTTCTCTGAATTGTTTTACATAGATAAAATACAATGAAGGTTTATACAAAAGAAACACATTTGTGTCTTTGTGCGCGCAGTAGGTAACTGGATACTTTCTTGTTAGTGCATGAAAGAGGATCGCACCATTACTGTGTAAAGGGAAATTGTACTAGTTCTAAGCTAAGTATAACTGAAAGGCGCTAACATTTCTAATAGTAACAATTTGACACACAAATATTCAATTCGCAAAACAGTAAGTAAAAAATATCGTTCCCGTACTCCTCCGAAACGGCTTTACCGATTCTTACCAAATTTTATATGCGTATTCAGTAGGTCTGAGAATCGGCTACTATCTATTTTTCATATTGAAATTTAGAAGAAAAAAAAAACGGGGGCGAAGCCGCGGGCAACAGCTAGTCTTATATATAAAATTCTCGTGTCACAATGTTCGTTCCCGTACTCCTCCGAAACGGCATTACCGATTCTTACCAAATTTTATATGCGTATTCAGTAGGTCTGAGAATCGGCTACTATCTATTTTTCATATTGAAATTTAGAAGAAAAAAAAAACGGGAGCGAAGCCGCGGGCAACAGCTAGTGACATTATAAATTTTTACATTTTACCATCGTCGATTTTACACACACACACACAATACACAAATCACGTCAATCCCTTACGGGGTAGACAGAGCCTAAGGTGACAAGACCTACAGACCGCGTTTAGCAAGATTGTGGGGCTAAGTATACATGGAAAATGGAATCAAAATAGTAATGGGTTGCTAGCCGCATTGCCTATCTATAACATGATTCCTATGGTTTTCACCCGTTCCCTCGATGGGTTTTTACCATCTGCCTGGGAAAAAATGACTTTCTGCCAAGTTTCAGGCGGCGCTGGTAGTTTCAAAAAGACATGTAAAAGAGCCCTTGGCGGCCAATTTGCAAAATAAATTTTCATTTTCATTTTCATCGCGGTTTAGTAGATATCCATGAACAAAAAATATTTACCTTGCTACTCTGCTACTCAAGCGAGTTGAGTAGCGGAGTATTAACGTAAATATTTTTTGCTCATTGAAATGGACCTCCGCAAAGTAACGCCTGATTCAATAAAATAGTTATCCATCTCCAATGGCCGCCAAATATTTTTTTTTTTTTTTTAGAACTTCATTAGCAATTATATATTGAATAAGAAAAAGAAAACAATAAAGAACAGTCAAAACTTAAAAATAACTTAATCCTAGCTAAAACTATTATTACCTAAAGATAAAAAATTTCTCCCAAATCGCCGCCAATGGGGAGGGTGCCCAGAAGGCTAGCAGCATTGCCACGTTGTATGGCAATAATTTATGTCTACCAAATATCAAGTCTCCATCTCTAATAGTCGCAATTAATGCGTTGTCAGCCAGCAATCAGTCACGTAACTCTTTAATAGATATAGATAAGGAGATACCCTCGAATATAAGCCATCGAAACCGCCTCCTTTTAGCCGGCTCATCGGTTTAGCTATGCAGTGACCGGGGAACGCTCTCAGCGCAGCGAACCGTGATGGCTGCTCTTTCGGAAGCTTTTATACTTCACCGGTCACGGCGAAACCGTGGACGATCACGGAAGAACCGGGGTCTTCCCTACATAAGTTGCTGTCATAGAGGATATAACCAATTATAGTTGTTCCAATCATTTATTTTCTCGATGACAGATGTAGTATGATAGTTATAGTGTTGTGACCTAATAAGTGATCAGTAGATACGATATCGATTCAATTTCATATATACGAGTAGTTGAGAAGTATTCAGCTATGGAGCGAATAAAACAACCGACTTACTTGAATGCTAATTTATTACTAAGCGTGCAAAATGGCCGAATGACAGTTGCGCGCGTTTGTTTTGGTGTTCGAAACAAATGCACATCATTTCTCCACCGTTAATTTTAAGACCTGACAAGGAAAACACAAAATAAACATCTCACAACATATTGAATAATTAAACTATACCTTATTATCTATTTTTTATCGATACAATATCGATATTTGAATCATAACATCACTATTTGCATTGCCATAGAATGTAACTTTATTAAAACGTTTATTGTTTATCGTACTTTAAAAAGATATTACTGCATATAATGGACTCAATTTGTCTTAGATGAATTATATGGGATCAACGAACAAAATTAGGCAGTTGTCATATTTTTTATACCTCGCATTTAAAAGTTAATTTTAGAGTAAAAAGCGCAGTTACATTCTACGGGAGCTGTCATCGAGAAAATAAATGATTGGAAATACTATAGAGTGGTAATAAGAGCTATGCAATTGTGATATAGGTGAAAAACTTTAGTAAATTACCTGTTGTATGTAGTAGTGTACAGAACTGATTATGAGACTTACATTAATCTAATTTGGAACGTCAATTTGTATATTCGCACACATCACTCACACATACAACAGGTCATTTGAGTTTTTCACATATAGCACATCAGTCTATGTCGATTTACCACTTTCAACATGAAACTACCGTGAGACTCAATCATAATTACACATAAACGGATAACTCACGTATAAAAAGTCGAGTGATGCTCGACATGTTTCGGACAATTTCGTAGACCTTCTTCCTGGAGCGCTCGCCTCGGCGGCAGCGAAACGAACACACAAGTGTCACTCAAACATGTCAAACATGTAATTTATAAATAAATAAATAAATAAAATTGTTATGATCGAATAGCCGAATACATAGTTTTGCCGCATATAGGGAGGGAATTCTACACTGCACATTACTAAATCGGCTCGACACATACTGGGCCAATTATTATCTTTATGATTATGATTAACTTCTTCCAAGCGTAACAAACGCAATTTGCCTGGAAGTTGAAAAAACAAGAGCCTGCCGCGATACAAATTTGTCTCCCGTTTTTGTAATTGAATAATTGACCTTCCACTTTAACGAATTTGGTTATACGGCGGAAAATTGAATTTCTTTCTTTAAGTAATAAAGAATAAAAATTGCCTTTGCGTCTTATCTTTTCATAAGGAAGACGTCTGTTTTAGTATTACCCGTAAATTGACGTGCGGAGCCGTAGCTGTAGATTTATTTAACAAATTGTTTCATCATTAGGATTAAATACTAATATTATGAAACACAAAAGATTGATGTTGCCCACTCTCACATAAGAAGGCTTATTGTCTAACTCGAACGCAATCGCCATCGTGTTCATTTTGACAGTTCATGTATGGGCTGACAATTGGCATCGGAATCAGCTAGCTGTCACATTCATACAAGAACTGTCAAAATGAACACGATGGCGATTGCGAGCGAGTTAGACAATAAGCCTACAGTATGCTTAGTATAGGTTTTCGGTCACAAAATACGTGTCGAACGCGTTTGCGTTAAAATGTCAAATACTAAAAAAAAAAAAACCAGAAAAAACATAGAATATACTGAACATAGAAATAGACTGAACTGCGATAAGAGTTTCTATATGATCTTTAAACGTGTTGTGAATTCTATGGACTACACGCTGGATATTCCTATAAACCGATTGGACTCAATACGTTTTTTGGGAGTTGACCTAGATCCTTTTCTGAGATTTCATAATCATATAGACAGTGTCACAAAGAAACTAGCAAGTGCATGTTACTCTTTGAAAACCATGGCAAAAGTTGCTGACGAGCACACCCTCAAGACCGTATATTATGCTAACGTAGAAAGTATAATCCGTTATGGAATCGAAGTATGGGGTAATAGTACGTCGATTAACAAAATCCTCTTGATACAAAAAAAGTGTATAAGGTTGATCGAGGGATATTTTCCTGAAACTCATAGACACTTATTCATAAAGAACAACATCTATACAGTAACTTCACTATACATACACCAACTTTGTCTTTATGTGTTTAAACGCTTAGACTCATTTAAAAAAGTAAAGGATTCCCGAAGATACCCCTCGCGGCGTAGTCTGGATCTCGTTCTGCCTGAGTCGTACTTTTTGCAATGTAAGAAAAGCATAGGTTACGTAGCGATAAAGGTTTATAATCATCTTGACGTCGACATAAGAAAATCACAAAACCTACAAGAGTTCTCTAATAAGTTGAAATCTTATTTAAAATTAAGACCATTTTATACCCTTAATGAATATTTTGCTAAGATATTTGACTAATTCATGCTAAATACTACATTTAATTCGTCACAATATTGTCGATGTACTTTATTTGTAAATTATAATTGTATCTCCTTTGACATAAAACAAAATTTGACATTTTTAATAATTTGTAATTTTGAATAATTTGTAATTTTTGATAATTTGTAATTTTTGATAATTTTAAATTTTTAATAATTTGTAATTTTGAATAATTTGTAATTTTTTGAATAATTTGAAATTTTTTTAATAATCGAGAAATTAACGATGTGAAATAGAATATTATTTACCTATAATTTTTATTTTTTAGCATTTTTGTATTCAAATAATTCTCTTATATAATGTATTGCATGGAATTCCTTAAAGCAATAAATGACTGATTACTGATTACAGAATGTACCAGTTGCATCTCTTCCCGTGCAGATGGTAAAAGCCCATCGAGGGAATAGGCAACATAGGAATCATGTTATAGGCGATGAGGCTAGCAACCCATCACTATTTTTATTCCATCTTCCACCTATACGCCCTTAATCATGCTAAACGTGGCCTTAAGGTTTTGTTACCTTAGGCTCTGTCTACCCCGTAAGGGATAAAGACGTGATTTGTGTATGTGTATGTGTCAAATACTATGAGAACAGTTTGTTGCCGTTCCGATCCGCAAGTGGCGGTGCCAATTTTTCCATAGTAATTGAGACGTTTACGTGAACGCATTCAAAACGTTTTTTATGCGAAAACTTACACTAGGAGCTCAAGTCTCTCAGTCACTTTTTGCGACAGCCATGGAAAAAGATAGGTCCATCGTATTTTACGAAGACTCTCCCAATTTTTCCGGAGTATTTTAGCAGTTGGTGCTGTTAGTTCGCCTTAACACCCCTACAAAGATTTTTCATTTCAATTTTTAATTCATTTAGTCCCGCCCTCGACGCAGTTCACTTTAAACATCGATCAATGTATGGATACATTTTGTCAACATACATACATTGTGTTGAGACCCTTGGTCCTTGGGGTCCTAGCGCTTTTAGCCTCTTCAAAGATATTTCGAAGAGGCTAATAGGCGCTACGGGTGACCGCAGAGCTGGCAGCTTCCTTGGACAGCGTATTAGTATCGCTGTCCAAAGGGGTAATGCTGCCAGCGTCTGTGGAACTATGCCACGGGGGCCCCTCCTTTTTTAATTATTTTATTTTAAGATTAGTTTTAGTTTAGTTTTTAATTTGTTTTAATTCCATTTTGTATCCTATTAATAATAAAGTCCCATTTTATATTATTTATTAAGTACATTAAACTATTTTGTCAACTATGATTAATTATGATGTCACTTATGATTTCTTCCATGCTGGTCTGGGAGTAGAGAAAAAACAGAATTTACCAGTTGCTTCTCTTCCCGAGCAGATGATAGAAGCCCATCGAGGGAAGTGGCAAATTTCCTATGAATCATGTTATAGGCGATGCGGCTAGCAACCCATCACTATCTTGACGTCCCTTTCCAGTTATACGCCTCTAGTCATGCTAAACGTGGCCTTAAGGTTTTGTTACCTTAGGCTCGTCTACCCCGTAAGGAATAAAGACGTGATATATGTATGTATGATTCAAAAGTCTTGAACAACATTTACAAGGCTCATTAGTGAAGCTAAGCCAACCGTTTGCTGAAATATTGCAGATACATTTTGGAGATTGTTATCTAGATTGAGATTGCTATTCAATTCGCAAACAACAATCTCCTGATTCGATCGCAAACATATCATCTTTATAATCAATCGGCAGAATCTTTAGCCAATATAAAAGTTTCTACTAAGTTACTCATAGCGCCGACTTGCTAACTTCTTAACGGTGAACGGCGATCGTACTTCCAACTTGCTGAAACTCGATACACATAGCAAAAGTAATCTAGCGAGCAAAGTTCAATGACCGCAAGCCGCGGCTTGTTCGTAAAACGTGAACTTTGAACAACTGAATGAGATACACGGAAACTTCCTGATAAGAATGATGCGGCAGCGTTTTCACGCTGATTCGGTTTCGCGACGGTTAAAGTTGTCCTCTTGTGAGGAAGTTTGCGTAATTTTCAATATAAAACAAACCATTTAATTATGCCAGGACATGTAATGAAGTATTTTTTGAAATTAATCATCTCTACATCTTCTAGTTTATTAATTATCTTTTCTGCTGGGCACACTCCTCTCAGAATGAGCTAATTGTTGATTTTACACACACCATCAAATTGTTCCGCAGCTGAGTGCTAACTTCAAAATGTTTTCCTTTTTTCAAACTAGCCTATAGGTTAAACTACTACTACGTCTTTTTTTTTGGAGTAAACAGCGAAGATTGTTTATCTGTAAATACACACTCTCGCATTTTAATGTTTCTGTAATCAGCGTAGTTTTAATTGTAACGTTCTACTAATCTCCGACTGCATTCTGTAGGAATACAGTAATGAGCTTATAAATTATTCAATACAACTTAGCAATTTTAATCAATTCGTAAAAACAGCTTGAGCTATTGAAATTTTGCTAATGTTCTCTAAATATACCTATTTAAAGCCTAGTCTACTCTTCGGAAATTAAGGTAGAGTTGTCGTAATTATAATTTACATTTGCTCTCTCTCTGTTTTAATATCGAGACCTTTACTTTGATCATGTATTTTCATTTGCCAGGCCTAAATGATCGTAACCCTGTCGAAATTATGTATGAACGTTTACATTAACCAAAACAAAATCCATGCGCGTATTTATGCCCTCGGGGAAAAGACATTATTACTCAGGTATACTGTGCCGTAATGGAATATGTGCTAAGGGAATAGTTTTTATCAACGTACGAAAACGAACATAAAAAATGGTACCAAAACTGATTTTACTCTGATCCACGCAATGTCTCTAATATACTTTTGTCTTTTGTTTCAGATTTGCGTACACTCGAAAAAATGAACAAGCCTCGCAAATGGGAGTTCTTAGAAAAGATCTCGAGCCGAGGGTAATTTAGTCGTTACGTACCGACGCGATACTTTTTGACGACAAAATTGCAAATATTTTCTCATCATAACGAACCTTTTTATTTTTATTACAGAAAAATGGCGTACAAAAGGATAAATCATCAAGAGCTCACGGTTGCGTCACAAACGAAGAAATATTTGCGTCACCTGTTAGTTAAATTCTCTGACATGAAAATGGTTTCACGGTTCGCTGTTCTCGTGAATAGTGCCACGTGAAGTGTGGGCTGGCGATGTAGCGAGCGGCACGATGGGGCAGTCAGCGACGCACGTGCACAGCAACTTCACCTCCGCCAACGCCTCGCTGTACGACGCGGACGACGTTTGCGCGGTCGCGGACGATCCCAAGTACCCGAGCAGCATCGGCATTACCCTCGCGGTCCCCGAATGGGAAGCCATATGCACAGCCATTGTGCTCACTCTCATTATCATCTCAACTATAGTCGGAAACATCCTGGTAATCCTAAGCGTATTCACTTACAAACCTCTCCGAATCGTCCAAAATTTCTTCATCGTGTCCTTAGCGGTAGCAGATTTGACGGTTGCAATTCTAGTCCTGCCTTTGAACGTAGCTTACTCCATATTAGGACAATGGGTATTCGGCATATACGTTTGCAAGATGTGGTTGACTTGCGATATAATGTGCTGCACTTCGTCCATTTTGAACCTGTGTGCGATCGCTCTCGACCGATACTGGGCTATCACAGACCCCATCAATTACGCACAAAAAAGGACCCTCGAGAGAGTTCTCCTTATGATCGGCATTGTGTGGGCGTTGTCGCTCATCATTAGCTCTCCGCCGCTTCTAGGTTGGAACGACTGGCCCGATGTGTTCTTGCCCGACACGCCCTGTCGCTTAACGTCTCAACCGGGCTTTGTAATATTTTCTTCCTCTGGCTCTTTTTATATACCGTTAGTAATTATGACAGTAGTCTATTTCGAAATCTACTTGGCCACCAAAAAGAGACTGAGAGATCGAGCTAAAGCTACCAAAATAAGCACGATTTCTAGTGGTCGAAACAAATGTACGCCTCGTGATTGTGATCACAACGATCAAGACTCAGTCAGTTCCGAAGCGAACCACAACGAACATCCGGGTGTCACACGACTTATGTCTGACAGCGAAAAAAAGAAAACCCCGAAGAAATCTAGCTCAAAAAAGAAACCAAAACGACGGTATTGGGGCAAAGATGAGAAACCTCAAAACAAGTTGATGATTCCTATCTTATCGAATGAGAACTCTGTTACTGATATTGCTGACAATGAGAATAGGAACACATCTTCAGAGAGTAACTCTAAAGAAACACACGAGGACGAGGTGGTAGTGGTAGAGCCGGTGGAAAAAAAACCCCCGCCGAAGCCTCGGTTAAATCAACAGAACACTGTCTATCAGTTTATCGAAGAGAAGCAGCGTATTTCGTTAACTAGAGAACGCCGCGCAGCACGCACTTTGGGTATTATTATGGGTGTGTTTGTCGTTTGCTGGCTACCATTCTTTGTTATCTACTTGGTCATACCCTTCTGCGCCAGCTGCTGTTTATCTAACAAATTCATCAATTTCATTACGTGGCTCGGGTACGTTAATTCGGCCCTAAACCCCTTAATATACACCATATTTAATATGGACTTCAGGAGGGCTTTTAAAAAATTACTCTGCATGAAACAGTAGCTGTTACGTTCGGTGCCAAAGACTGTTCGCATAATTTTGTTGTAGGTGTAAAAAAGCTTATGATTTTTGTAAGCCGCTGGTATGCTCAAATTAATTAGTTCTCTCACTCATTACAATAATTCTAGCATTTAAATAGTATAATTTAATTTGAATTCATAATAGAACTCATGTAAATGTAAATATGGTGATCGTTGGTGTAGAATTTCAACGTTTCGTGTACAGTTATGGTACCAGTTAAATCAATATAAGGTAAATCATTAGTGTACTTACTGTATGTCGCTCTAAATTATTATATTAGGGTGACCATGGATACCCATTTACAGGTTTTAATGTGCATAGCACAGTAGTGGCTGTAAGAAACGGCTTCAATGTAAATACTTCGTGGTAAATTAAATTATCGAATTTAAATTTAACGAGTCTTTACATACTGTCAACGAATTACGTTCTATAATAATTAAATTGTAAATAAGTATCTGCAATGTTGAATTTGATCATTGTTTCTAATGTCATAGTAATAATTTGTTACTTGAATTGATTTTCTCAGTATTACTGTATTATGTATACATATGTTGACGACGTTATGTTGAATTTGTAGACGTTTGTTGTTTTTAAATTCATATCCCTTTAAAATAATTTGAGCCCGTATTTTGAAAGGGATATTAACGGCGATTTTTATTGTTTGGAACTTTAATAAAGTACTAATTGAACATTGGACTTTAATTTCTTTCACATTGAACTGCTTGTAGAAGATTGATTTGATATTTTTCCTGACTCTAACTGTCTCGTACGGCACTTTTTCATCATTTTGAAGCCATTACCACGCCAGCACCTGCTTCGGATCGCTTCATAATATACTCATAACACTTTGTCACTGTAACAGCTATATAAAACACTTGAGTATACCCCTCTAGCTCATATTTATCATTCTCGAATCTGAGCTAACCATAAAAAGGACGGAAAAGGTCGTAAACACATTTTTATTAGTAGAAATGAATTAGAATGTTTTATCGCGTGGCTTGTTGAGTAATTTAAGATCAAAATGAACACGAATAGGCTTAGAGACATGAGAATAAGGGTATTCTTACCGATGTTTCATACCAGATGTTAAATTTTTGCTCATCAGTATGACACATTTTATAAGTACATTTTACACAAATTTTAGAGACACAAATGAGCAAATGGTTCTCCTGATGGCAAGACTACAAAGATACTCGCGGCATCAGAGGGTTGCAGATGCGTTGCTCGCGAGTGAGCTCTAAGTGTCAGTAATTTTACTAGCTGTCTTAATCTCTACGCTTGAATACAGCAAAACAAGGATAAGCGGATAAGATGGTGAAACATTTTCGAGAAACTGCATTTTACTTGGATGAGTAAGTATAGGTAAATACACATACACAGATCACGTCTATATCTCTTACGGGTTAGACAGAGCCTAAGGTGACTAGACTCCAAATGCCACGGTAACGGTGGAAAGGGGAATCCAAACAGTGACGGGTGGCCAGCCGCATCGCCTGTAACGTGACTCCTAAGACTTTTGACCGGGAAGAGAAGCGACAGGGAGTAAGTATATTGTAAGGTAACTCAAACTACATCATACGATGGTCAATTAGGTTAACCAAGAAATAAAATGACTGCCAAAGTAAATAATGTCAGTCGATGAAGTAATTTAAATCATTGTAATGAAATGAAAATGAAATGAAATGAAATGTTTTTATTCCAGACTTGCATCCATAATAGCATTTACAAAATAAAATATAATGCTAAGCAAACTTCAAATATGACTTATACTAAAGGAACGTGAAATATAGTACTATTTTGTACTCACATAAAGTGTTTGGGTCTACATCGGATGATCGAATAGTAGTTGGATCTTAATTAAACCACACGTGTGTAAGATTTCCTGGAATGTTTTACCTACTAAGCTACTGCTTCCTTTGTTACAAGTATCTCAGACATAGAATCTGACACGTGCCATACAACATCCCATCCTAGTAAACAAAACAAACGAATAATTGGTTTGTCAACAGAATATAATCACATCACACTTCACACTAATATTAATAAAGGCGAAAGTTTGTGTGTACGTGTATGTTTGTTCCTTCTTTACGGTGAAACAACTGGACGGATTTGGATCATATTTGGAACGGAGATAGCTGGTACCTAAGACTAAAACGTAGGCTACTTTTTGTCCCAGAAAAATGTGTAATTCCTGCGGAATAGCGATAAACCTGTCAAAAGTCGCAGCTGCCTAGAGTCACAACGTAAATATTGTTGCAGAACATACTATCAACATCAGTTCTTAAATCTCATCACACGCGGTTGAAGTCGCGGGCAGAAGCTAGTTTCGGGTCTACATTTTGTCCCATAAAATTGAAGTTCCGAATAAATGGTTTGTCATAATTTTCGTTAGTTACAACGCGTTTTTTTTGTGAAACAGTAAATATTTTTTTCTGAATTCATAGTAAACTAACCTAACCTAACCTACTACATTCTGATGGTTTTTCCAAATTTTGTGACATAGCTCGGTTTCGAGTGTTATGACCAAACAAATTATGACTGACGACTACTATGACCAACGAAAATTATGGGACAAAAAGGGAGCCGGCTAGTTTCAAATAAATCCTGCGCAAGGTGTGACCAAGGCCCGAAAAGAAATATTTTCCGTCTAAAAAGCAGTAAAGTGCCTTCACTTAGGTAGATTCGCAACTGCGTATCCACCTCAACGGGTAAGGTATTTTCTGGATGTTTCTGCACGGCGGCACATAACACTTCGTATTACGCACGATCGACCGCTGCTGAGCGATGTCGAATATGTAAGTCACTGTATTGGGGAATGTTTTCTTTTGTGGCGTCTCTCGGAAAACGAAGCTGAACGCAAGTGAATGAATGGTAAGTTACTGAGAAACCTTTTTATGGTTTAAAAATAAATGAAGACGATGAAGATGGTGTTTTTAAAGTCGTAGTCATTGTTTTAGTGTTTTCAATTATATTTATTTGATTTTACTTGTAAGTAGGTACGATTGAGTACGAAAGTTTCCGCTTGTTCGCCATTCATAACTATTTTACATAACCCAGGACATAGGTAAAATAAAGACTATTTCTAAATTAAAAAAAACTAATCGCGGCTTAGGGGTGGCCCAAGGGTCACACCCGCCGCACCTAAACCTAAATTAATCCAAATTAATCATCCTACATTGGTTTTGCCAGCACCGGTTATGTAACTTGGTTATGTACACACGGCAAAATAATCAGGTAAGCACCTACGCACGCTCGCGCCGTATCTATCCTGCTTACCGAATAGCTTTGCTGTGTGTACATGGAACAAGCTGGTGTTTCGACTAACTAAACCAACGAATGATATATCTTCAATGATACCCGATATATATGGAATATTAAAAATATAGTCATAGTTCCTTTATTATTATTTTTTTGTATTAGCTGTCTGTACAATCACAAACATTTCTAAATTCAAATAATAAAACACACAACGACTAAAATAAAATCAATTAAAATTATCAATAAATCATCATAAAAAAAATCCCAAAAAAAAGATTTAAAAAAAAAGTTTAAGGTATCATTATTTATTAGGTATTAGCCGCGCAAGGTTTTAGAGCTATCCGCACTTAGTCTTGTTTGTTCTCACACAGCACGACAACATCCGACGATTTCTCCGAAAATACAGCCCATAACCTACATTTTTACTAACAATCGATAAAGACAAAAGCTTTTATCCAACATCCCCGTTATAATAAGATTATTGAGCTTTTTCATTTTAACCGATTTATACATTTTGGAGTTAAAGTTTCTTTCTGGGGATTTTTCATTGTGGGCCGATTTTTCAATCATATCTGTCTCAAAAGTGTAAAAATCCAGTATTGCTACTAAAGTTACAGATTTTAAATTAAATTTTTGACTGGTTGACACAATGATTCAGAGCTATTAATTTGTCCTAAGCTACTCGTATTCCGAATTCAGCTCTTTACCTGTTTCAAGTGTAAATTCCACACATGTGCTTTCAAATATTGGGTCACCGGGCGTTTGACAGCTTTAGGTAATTTGTGCCTTAAAAATAACATGGTAACATCGAGCGAGGCAACTCGTACATTATTTGGCTTGATCAAATGCCATTTATTGTAGTATTTATTAAGCCTCTGATCTTTTTGATTTATCTTTACTTTAGACGTGACCTTATGCTTATAACGAAACAATATTGTATCAGTATCGTGGGATGTCGTGCGAAGGTCGTAAGCTCGTGACGCCAAGGCGACACGACCCCGAAAAAAGTCCTGATGTAACCATAGATTCCTTCAACTTGCCAATAACTCACGACTATTACATTTTATAGCTGGGTATGGCCGCGAAAAGTTGTACTTTTTGAATGAAGCATTATGTTATATTTTCTTAAAAAAAAATGGTTCTTTAGATTATCACAAAACTATGGGGTATTTTTATCTTGCTCATTGCTTTATGTGTCGAAATAATAAAAACCTTGTAAACAATCGTGGTTGCCGCAGCAATCTGATCAAAAGTTAGTAAGGCAGTCAAAAATCGTGCCTTTGGCCTCCCCTTTACATACAAATAATTCTCATAATTTTGAGGGAAAACATTTTTGATATATAAAGTTACTCATAGCTTAATCTTCGATTAAAGATCTTTAAACTGATGAAACAAACATTCATGCATCTTAATATGTTGATATCAAAATTGAGTTTCAAAACCTAAGTCCACATAATTTTCCAATCGTAACACACTTAAGTTTTTAATGCTAGGATTTTTTTCCTTCTTTTTAAGGCAATCCCATGTCGTTTTATTTGCTAGAGCAACACCATAGCTAGTATGTCAAAATAACGCACATCGAGTCGTGGGTACATTAGTCGGTTTAATTTAATACTTTTCGTTGGAAAAAAAGCGAATATTGGAACAAGGAATACTTCGGAAGGACATTTTGTCAAGTTAAGTGTAAATAATATATTTTATCGTTGTTCTATTCAAAAATATGGACAATATTCTATTTAACAGAGATTCATTACAAGTGTAGCATCCAAAATAGCGGTGATAAAGCAATTTCTTTTTTCTTCCAGTGTGTTTTCCGAGTGTGTTTATTTATGTGCGTTATGTGTGTTACGCTGTGTGTTACGTGTGTTACGATGTGTGTTACGTGTGTTGCGATGTGTGTTACGTGTGTTACGTTGTGTGTTACGTGTATTGCGATGTGTGTTACGTGTGTTGCGATGTGTGTTATGTGTGTTACGTTGTGTGTTACATGTGTTATGCCGTGAACTCATCTTAACGAATTTCTGCTACTTTCCAGTGTGTTAGTGTGTTATGTGTGTTACATGTTCCAGTGCGTTAAGGTACAACTTTTGACGGCCATACCCAGCTATCATAAATACCTGACAGAAATCATATTATTATCATCATTCTGGAAAATTCGACAGGGTTTATATGAACTTTGGAGTTACGATTGACATGTCAAAAGGAAATCTTTTTCAAGGTCGTAACTTTATTTCGGCATAAGTGATTTAGTTCTTGTGATGAAAGGTAAGATTTAAAGAAAACGGAACATAGCTTCCGCTTTTTCATTTGATTTATTGCTTATTTTGTGCTTGAGTAGGTACATTTATGGTTCTATCAATATCCAATCATAAATTTAATTTACTATAAAAATATATGCAATAACAAAAGCATCAAATGAAGGAAAAATTTTGACAAAATGGCAGAAATACATAATAAACACTACAATAAATAAAAATTAAATAATGACATCCCTTACAGAGTAAGTATATCAATATAGACAATAATAATAAAGGCATAGGGGAGAACTATTAAAGTTAATTAAAATAGTCTGCACAATTACCAAATCATTAATCAAATCAAACGTTAAAAAATAACACAGTGTAAATTAAACTCAAAACAAATATCTAACTTAAATACAATTGTTGCACCCACCACGTTTTAAAAATTGATGTAGACGTAATACTTGTTGAGGTTAGAGAAAAAACGTCAACGCCACTTCGAGGTTAAAAATAACAGGTTCATGTATATTTGTATAGAGTCTACAGTTGTGTAATCTGTGTATCGTTTCGTGAGTCATAGACGGTCCTGGCTGAAAATCAGTGCTGCAGGTGTCTAACACCTCAGCGTAATGCTGAGCCAGCGACCGTTTCACTTTTGCGAAGACACACACAACGCTGATGATCTATTTTTCATGTCTATGTTTATTTTTCCTGTTTATTTTCTATAAACCGTAGAACCTTCTCGCTATAAGGTGAAATATCACACTAGTTTGAGTGGCGGCGGCCTGCCAATTGCGACAAGGTTCTACGGTGGTACGTGCATACGTATCCCTCAGTGTACGCGAACACGGGCCCAACTAGTACTAAACCAACACCGCGGCTCATTAAACAAAGCCACGTCTCTATCAGAGCACCATCTAATTTCCGTCCTCATTAGTGTTTCCAGCAAACACTTCCGTGTCTTATTGTCTTGTGTCTAGCAAATACTCTTTTGTTTGATTGCAAATGACGACTCGTTATTAGAACAATGCGATAGGAAAAAGCAAAAGCTTGTTTGTTCTATTTAACGCTCTTACGTACGGAACTCTTGGAGTTTATTTATGTGATTGGAAAAAGGAACAGCAGGTTTAAGCTGCAGGAAAAATTAAATACATTGCTTATGTTTCCACATCCTTCACCCTGCCTACGCATATCCACACACATACTAACATTAATGTATGTATGTATGTATAACTCTTTATTGTACATAAAACACAAGAAAAAGATGAATACAGGATAACACACATGCACAAAGGCGAACTTATCCCTAAAAGGGATCTCTTCCAGTTAACCTTTGAACGATTGACAGGACATAAGTATTAAGCAAGAGTAGACACACAGAAAAAGTAAAAGAACCGATCGAAACTTAAAATAATCCTAAATGTCTAAATTTTAATATAATAATTAATAATGTGTTGAGTAATTTATTGTAAGCATAATTCTTATATTAGGTATGGGTATCAGAAGTGGTGATTTCGTAAACCAGTATGTACCAGTACTGGGATGTGTGCGCTTGGTGGCAGCCACCTCTGTAACTCTGTAACTGGTGTTACTGAAAATGAGAGACGACATTATCCTGTATCTTATCGTGATACATAGCTGAATGGCGGTCATTTGGCTGGTTAGGATAAAGTATCCATGAATAACATCTTGTTTGTTCCTCTATCTGATAATAAAGTTCTCTTATTCTTATAACATTAATCTGAAATTGTTCCACATGGTGGTCAGGTCAATTTGACTAAATGTTTTCTTGTTTTTTTTTTTGTTTTGGTCGACTAATATTTACATTTTCACTGTTCGATGTTCTAAGTACATGGCGTCAAAGAAGCGACTTTTGAATCAAAAATTACTATGATAAACCTTTACAGAAGACTTCAATGAAAACTTACTTGCTGAAACATTCCGGTACAATTCTAAAGCATTTGGTATAAAAATATATGGTCTTACTTGAGAAAAAGGCAAAGGCTTGGACCGCCAAATATTGTAATGTAGATATTGTAGGTATCAATTAAGAGAGGCAATAAATACCGTCCGACCAAATATTTGGTAGCCAAAATGTACACGGAATAACAGGTCGATATTTCTAGGTACACAAAATGTCACCCCGGTACGCTCGAATACCAAGGTGATATTTCACGTTCATGAAAATACCGACCTGATTATCCGAAACCAGTCGATTAGGTTAGGTTCGTTTTTACATAGTTTTTGTAGTAGTTCGATGCCGTTGTCGATGAATGTACACCGATTAACAGACCGGTATTTATCAGGTCGGCTTTTATCACCGCGGTAAGAGCCAATACCGGGGTGGAAATACCGACCCGTATTACATTGTACAATGTACGCGGAATATAGGGTCGGGATTTCCAGCCCGGTATTTCCTTGGTCGGGAATTAAACATGCCCTTAATTAATAATCTAGATAAGATGTACTTGTTTTTTCTGAATCTCGTTAAAGTTTCTTACAGTATCCGGACCCCTCCTAAAACATGCTACAAAGGACTACATGCTGACTCCTGATATACCTACTAAGGGATTTGTTTGTGTTATGAACTAAACGAAGAAACCTAGATGTAAATGCCCGTAAAAGGGAAATAAATAATGTTTACCCGCGTTACTCTCATTTGTCAAAGTATAGGTTGTTGATCCATAATTGAATTGTTTTGTTGTTGTTCTATCTGAAACACTTGCCGGATTCTCATTTTTAAGGGTGTTACACACAGTCATAACGTTACTAACCAGCTGTAGGTGGGCATTTAAAAAAAAACGTGTACCCTTTTTCCCACAAGATTACCTTAATTTCCCATACAACCTTTTCGTGTCAGTTTTGTGACGCCCCATATAAATCGTATGAAAATAGTGTTCAAAACTGACAAAAAACCAATGGTCACTTTTTTTCTTTACAAAAATAAATAGTGCTAATAATTCTGATTCAGAAAAACCCAAAATGTCATCATTTTGGAAAAACAAGTCAAGGGTACATGTTTTTTTGAAAATGCCCAGGTTAAGTGAAATAAATGTTTTATTTACCTCAACAATTAAGTAGTATTTAATTGCAACTTGAACTAAGAGTTTTTCATTTGGTCTGAGACTAGTAGACAGCAAAATTAATGACTGTAGTAGTTTATCGATGTCGGCACCGGCCATCGCGAAAACGCTGCGACTGCCGCGATTCCCATGTACTTGTACTTGATATTCCATACGCGTCACAAATATTTGTCTAGCAAACAAAAATGACGACTGCTTTACGATTACGTGCCGTTTCCGACCTCGTGTTATAAACACCCCATAAAAGTTTATTACGTTTAAGCTAAACCGCCATGAGGGTTTATCGTTTCGTGTAGGTTTGTTGTTTTTTTTAGAGTTACCTTCGCCTTGTTTTCACAAATATTTATACACAGTCCTACAGACTGTGAGCTATTGTCATTTATTTGTTCTTTTTGTGAGAGCCGTCTTTTGTTTGCTTGGGGTACTTAATTATAAAGTCAAATTGGTACGTTATTTCTAAGAGAAAAAGATTTTGAAAGAAAATATCGAAATCTTCTGTTGTTTGAATTACTTTTGTATTTCGCAAGGACTTTTTAAGATTAAAATCAAGTAAGAAGCTCCTCAGTACAATATAAGTGTTTCTAATAATGCGTCATATTTTGTATTGAAAAATTAAGTACCTACTGTTGAATGTTGCTCGGGACAAAGAATCTTTTAAATAAAAGCCTTTTCAATGGATTCCTAAATATTTGAAGCATCGCGATCTCCACTTTAATTCATTGTTTAACTGTAGACCATTAGTTAATTCAGTGTCCATTCCGGGATTTGACTCGACAATCTCGGAAATTCCGGAAATTTGATGGAACTATTTGGCACCAATTTTGGCATAATAACGGCCGAATTCCCGTCCCGTATATAAATTGAGCCTTCAGCGTTACAGTCATCTCTCTCGAATGATTTCATATAGAACTACAAATTTGGCATTATGTTGTAAAATGTAGCTCTGCAGTCTCCGGGTGTTGCCAATTCTTGGTTTTGTTGAATATCTAAACATTTTGTAGGAACAACAGACAAGTACTATCTTGGATATAATTATTCTGAAAGCAAATAAAAGAAACCTTTTTGACCACCGACCCAAAAATAGGGGTGCTACAAGATTTACGTCAATGTGTGTGTGTGTGTGGCACCTTAGCTCTCAAACGGATGGACCGAACGCGGTCTTTTTAATTTGAAGCCAGTTTCCTTGCGATGGTTCTTAGCTATGTTTGGTGAAAATCGGTCCAGCAGTTTGAAGAGTATCAGTTCTTTTCCAAAGTGCATTTTTTTTGCACCTTAGTATTTTTGGCATAAATATGATTTATTTTTAATTTGCGTATGATAACTCGTTGCGTGGGGGTATTTAAATGTTTAATTTAATTTTTCACTTGTCTAATGCTCATATCGTGGCTCGTCTTAATCTGAAAAAAACCTTACCGGTGATTTATACTTTGCTTATAACATACACATTAAAAGTATAATATAGGATGTGTTTATTTATTAATCATGTAATCACTAAAATGCATTAGACACGCGTGTATGCTATATTTCATCAATAACCTCGAAGCAATTTCCGCTTTCTCTCAACATGGGAGATAATATTTTTCGTCACTAATTAACCGTTTTGTTTTTCCCTATTGTTAACAAGAGCAGAAAATTCAACAATTTGTGAGTAGAAAAATGAAGAAACAACATAATCATTTTCCCGAACGGCTCGGCTTGTAATGTTCCTTTCTATCTGGAAAAGGCGTTATCTAATATTGAAGCTTTGCAGTAAACACTGAACGAAGTCTATGGCAACGCGTGTGATAGATAGGTTGCTTTATATTCAAGTTTTGGATTGTCGCCAATAAAACGTTGCTGAAATTATATTTCGTGATTTTGGACGAAGTATTCAAAAAATTAAGTAAAACATAATTCCATAAAAATCTCAAACCCTAACGTACATCAGGATACAGTTTAGAACTAAAAACTACTTTACAGCAGATGTACACGACAATGTAGGTACCTACTTATAGTGTGACAATAGAAAGCTTATGACACAAAGTACAAAATCCCCGTAATCTATTGTTGCTGAAAAGAACATTTCAAAAGATTCCAAAGTTTGTCTGCGAAATTTATTTTGATATTTGGTATGTTAGGGTATGAGGTGTTTAGTAAAATTTGTGCTTAGTTAATATTTTTTGTGTGATTTTATCTACACTAATATTTTAAAGAGGGAAATTGTGTACTTTTGTAAAAAAATTACTCAATAAAAAACTGGACCGATTTCAAAAATTACTTCAGCTTTAGAATGCTGCCTTATCGTTCAGAAACCTAGCCTATATACTAGGGTGTCCCAGAAGTAAAGAGACAAAATGAAAATGAAAATTTTAATGAAAAAAACTTTTTTTTGTGCACATATACATTAAATCGAATTTTAAAGTATCTTTACTTCTGGGACAGCCTTGTAATAGCGTGGATGAAGTCGCAGGGAACAGTTAGAGGATGTACTGCAAAATGTTTTGTACCAGTTTTGTACCGTGTGTTAGATAAAGGCCTAAACACTAAGAGATAATGAAAAAACTGTAGTTTTAGAAACCCCACACAGTACTTAAATGTAAAGCAGAGTAGAACTTTAGCGATTAAACTAAAATCAACAAGTAGTTTCAACTCTGCTAACTTATTTAAGATCTATCGAATTTCCTTTAACATAGTTTGCTAGGCTTCAAGCCTGTCGAATCCTTCCTAAACAGCCAGCGATCACTGACTTTGTGTATAAACCTGGCCTATCAATTCGCCAGCACGGCCTTTGGTAAACTTTACTGTTTACATTCAGAAATCGATAATTGATGACTTCCTTGACTAAAGGTTTAATTTTCTTGACGTAAGTTTTTTCTTTACGGCATGAGGCAGTATTCTTAATTTATACTTTTCTCATGGTATTGCAATAATGTTTGATGGAACAGTTGCATTGGCAATAAACGTCCATGTCAATTTCAGCCATGGTCATTTTTCCCGACTCCGCGTACCATCTTGGGACAATTGACACCAATTGACCCAGTCCCAAACTAAGCAAAGCTTATAATATGGGTACTAGACAACGGATAAACATACTTATATAGATAAATATAAATACTTAAATACATATTAAACATCCAAGACTCGAGAGCATATATTCGTATTTTTCATACAAATATCTGCCTCGACCGGGGATCGAACCTCAAGCTTCATAGTCAGGTTCTCTAACCACTAGGCCATCCAGTCGTCTAAACGTAAACGGTCGTAAACGGGCGTATTGGTAGGTACGCGAGTACTGAGCATGCTCTAATGTAAAAAGTAGCCTTTTTTAGCTGCGTTTGTGTGATAATATCGTACGTCGCCACACTGTCGCAGTTTTATTAAACGATGTAACAGTTATTTGAGTTGCAAGATAGCAAGAGCGACTGCAAAAGTTCGTAAGTGCGATTTCACATAATTAAGTAAATTACCCTACCCTTCTACGGAGGCAATTCTGCACTCCCCAGATCGAAAATCATAATGAGATTTTTATTGCATGTAAGTGAAGTTGGTCAGATAATATTTGGCAGTCCGCTGGAAAGCTGTGAGACTTAGAGTAACAGTTTGTCAGACTACTAGAGGCCTTTACTCAGTTGGGTGCATAAAGATCTTAGAAAATCAGTGCGATGTTTCTTATACTCGTACCACGCAGGTTTCAGTCAACACAGCGCTGATAATAAGGTAGTTCTCTACTAACACCGCCATGTACCGTTAGAGCTTAATTAGTGAGATAGTTCACGTGAACCTTGTTTAACACGACTTGACAACACCGTAATTACAAACGTTCAATTTCCGACAGCATCCAACATCCGAAATGAGGCTACCTACGTACAAACTCCACTGAGCAGGAAGCGTCTGGCTAGGTACTTGCCTATAAAATATAGGAAGAATTTAAATGTAAATAAATTACGGAATGACTTCCTTTGATAATATTGGTCACTATGACATTAGAAGCGGCAGTAAATGGCTGGTCATCACTACACGAATGCACGAAGAAGGCGGCCATCAGAGAGGAGTGGCGGCCTACTGTGAAGCTTGCCATCAATCCCTGAAGTTGATGACCACGACCACTCTGTCAAGAGTGATACCGACAAGAAAGGATGACATTAGACTGATTCAGGGGTTACTTTGCGGCAAGATAGGGAGTTTTTGAGTGAATACATACAGTAAGGGAAATAAATGTATTCATGTACCACCATAGAACCCTGTCGCAATTGACATGCCGCTGTCACTCAAACTCGAGTGACAGCTACCCTTATTGCAATAGTGTTCTAAAGAAGTACATGATTACATTTCTCTTAGGTACCTACTGTAGGTACATATAACTATATGACGCGGAGACGTAGTTGCACGTGTGGTTGAGAAATAGCTAATGGTTTTAGTTTATGACTATGACATTGGTTTTTAAATATCTTTATTCAGTCATGTTCTTTACTTATTGTTTAAATTACGGTCAAGCATTTTTTTTGACAAGTAATTTTCAATATAGTAAAAAATCGTAATTCATTTATTATCTTAGACATGAAATAAGTTTCATTCTGTTATAGATTGACTAAAGCCTCTTTCAAACGAGAACTGAAACCATACCTACGTATACTTTGGGTTTAGTTGTCATTTAAATGTCGGCATAATAAAAACAAAAAAATATTAAATGATCTTATTTATTACAATCAGTCCTGCAGCCAATGTCTGCATTTTGTTTAAATAAAACTGTCACTCATTTACGTTAAATACCTTCAAAGCAAGCAATCTGTTTGAAAATTTACATTTTTTTTTATTACACCACACACAAACATGATAATCTACTAATACTTTCATTGTTATCTGTAAAATCTAAAGCCCTAAAATTTCACTCACTTTTACATAACTAAATATAGACAATAGAACACAGATAACTAGGGGAAACGGGCTACTTATGTTTTTGAGATACCTACTTACTTTACAATTTAACTGTTCAAATTTTGTGAGATTTCTGTGATGGGATTTCTCATTATGCAAAAACACAAAATATTTGTTTAAGATCATCATTATACACGCTTACTGCTGAAATTTGAAAATAATCGTTATTTTACGTTCAAACATGAAGATATACGTGTTTTAAATAAATTATTTTTGTTTTAAATGGCTATACCACTCGTAAATTGACAAAAAAAATCTGTCCTGTAAACGCATTGGTACCTAATTAATACAATTAAATTGTACATGGGAAAGCATACACGCTACGGCACTGGAAAGATAATAAAAACTGACAATCGTCATGAATATCAACAAAAGCCAATTATCATTTGGCTGACCTTGAAGTACCTAAATCAAATATAGCATTAGCAAATTCTCGGACGTGTTTATTTTATAAGCCAAACTTATCCTCAATGTACTCTGACGGTGCTAATTATTATAACATACATATTCAATCTTAATGAATAAACTTGCACACGTTTTCACAATAAAACGAACACAAAACTGGAATATAAAAATCCAATATCAATTAAAATGTTTATGTTCAAATGTAAAAAACACATATTTTATAGTGAAGTATTCGTCATGTAAAACAGCCAATCAGGATTCCGATTTTTAAAACCATAACATTCGAAAATACCGTTAGAAAACGGTAAAAATCTTTGTATTGCTACAAAACTACTACCAGTTGATAAGATTAATTAAAGTTATTTTTTTTCTCTTCTACTCTAATTTTTTACCACTTTCGCTTGGTACGTTTAAGTGATCTGCTTTCGCAATTCTCATTTATTCATTTGTTTATTTTTTTTAAATTTTCTAGTAGATCTTAAACACACGATACCCTGTTAGAGCGCTGCAATTGGAAAGAAAGCGATGCGTTTATTAGACGAAATTCTTAAATGATGCTCTATAATATTTCAATGTCAGTTACTGTCACTACATAAAACTCTGTTTCAAAATGAACAAATATCACCTAATTACCAAGGTCAAATATCTGATCTTGGGAACGATCCCAAGAACGTTTTTTTTTCTTCGTTAAACAAAGTCAGTCTTCGCTAACCATTGTATTCATCAACAGTTTTAACTTTATAATGTTCTATCTCAATCGTCAGGAAAACACGTATCACCGTATCTTATAGTCCCCCTTGGGCATTTGATATCACTATCACTATTTGTGCCACCACTACCACTTCCAATTTCACTTTCACTTTGGCCGTCACCAGTAACATTTTGATTATCACCGAATCTTGTGTCGATTTGTGACGCGTACTCAACATTTGTTGGCTCTCTAAACACTATAGCATCAGGGTCATTGTAGTAATACGGGTAAAAATCTCTAGATGTATCACCCAATCTAAGGTTAATGAACCACAATACAGTGAACAACACTAATTTGTACATCTCTATGACACGTCCGTGTTGAAGATGGATCCGTGACCAAATGGCGACGACCTTCACCGTTGTTGGCTTTACTTATGCAAAAGTAGATTTGATAATCATGGTGAGTTATTCCGCAAGAGAGATGAGTGACACAAACACCATTACAATGTAAAATTTATGATGTATTTTTCATGCTAAACGTGGCCTTTAGGTCTTGTTACCTCAGGCTCTGTCTACCCCGTAAGGGATATAGACGTTATTTGTGTGTGTGTGTGTGTTTAATTTTTATTGATTGAATAAATAACCTAATCTAATCTAATCAATGTTACGAAAATATTGATAAGTAATGTATATTGTAAGACAAAGAAAACTGTCTTAGGAAACTGTAGTAACTGTCATACTTAGACTAGAGAGATCAAAATGACATTAGAACACTAGCTAAGGTGTATATAATCGTAAGATATTTTCTAAACCTTACTCACGAGCTCTATAAGAAGATTAGCCATAGATATAAAGTAACCATAACTCTAAATTATCTAACTAAATTATTCCAGAAACTTTTAAAGCAATCAATTGCCAGATATATGAAACAGACAAAGAACGTACTTAACAAAGGTATTAAGTAAAAATATATTAAAAGATTAAGTGATATTACTAAAATGATGATATTAATGAAATGGGCTGATAAAAATGTATTCAAATTTAATCCTCTGATTATAAATGTGTATCCTTACTGCTGGCGTAGGTACTTACATTTAACCAAGACAGCAAATAATAAAGAGAAGTGTGGTATAACCATTTTCGTTGTTCGTGAACATCCTTCGATTTATTATTTATCTATCAAAAAAGACACATTGAAAGACATAATAACGAATAGTGCGATAAGGGAACGTGCTGGTGTGAAAGAAGATATAATGACTAGGATAGAAAGAAATATGCTTAGTTGGTTTGGTCACGTAGGATGGATTAAAGTAGGCTAACTAAACAGATATATATATATATATGGGGAGTGTATGAAGTTTGAGGGGAAGGTCTAGACGGACGTTCCTGGACCAAATAGGAGACGTTTTGAAAAAAGGGCAGGTCAGGAGTACCCGAAACCAACGAGCATGTATGGAGAGATTGATGAATGTGGATGAAGCGAAAGAGGTATGTCAGAATTGTAGCAAGTAGAACAAATCTCTGCCTACCCCTATGGGAAAGAGGCGTGACTGTATGTATGTATGTATGTATGTATGTATGTAAAAGACAATGTACACAAATAAACCTTTACTACATAAAATTTACAGAGGTTATTGCAGACAAAACAGTTATTACAAGTAATATCAACACAAATATTAGTAATGTATACTCATTGTAGTTTCGATTATGCCTTGATAATAAAACACTTTTGGGTAGCACTGTTGTAGGGATCCGTTTCCGTTAGTTAGATAGATTATACTTATAGATTTTCACCACTCTCAGGAAAATATATTCTTGAATCATCTTGCTGGTAACCTTTATCGTCACGAATATCTGATCCTCTATGATGTAATTTGTCTTCAGAGTTGTCAATTTCATCACTGGCTATTGGCATTGGTGCAGCTGCATTGTACTTCGTTTCGTCGACTAATCCATCTCCTTTTGCATTAGTTGGCCCCTCAAACACTATGCTATTTTCATCATGAAGTATTGGAAAATAATCTGCCGCCTTAGCTGGTCTATCTGTTACACTTCTGCCCTCATTGAGGCCAATAACTAACACGATGGTGCAGAAAAATAATAGCTTATACATCGTGAAACAGTTTTCGGAACTGTTAATGTAGTAGGTGCTCACTGTGTTGTGACAGGATATTGAATCACAGTTAAATTTGACACGCACTTAATTTATATGAAATTGACCCTGCAAACGGGAAAACAGAGCATGGGTTATCAGTAGTTCGTCATTAGCTATGCAATTGTTAGTTGTTCGCATAAAATCGTTTTATTCCAAATATTTCCTTAATAATTTGTTTTAAACCGGAATACATACAGTACCTACGTCGTATGAAATATTTCATTTCAAACTTAAATATAATAATCAGTAAGTTACAGAATTGCCCTTGGCTGTGCAAGGCGGTAAGTCCCGAAAACCGGTAATCTTCATAACTCTTTCTTTTATTACATAGTGATTTAATTTATAACTGACAATATAAGAATAAATTTGATTACGATAGACATCTGATTGAAATTCTTTTTAATCAATGATGTCATAATATCGTCATTAGTTATTACTATGATATTTGAATGAACATTAATTATCTTATAGATATAGTATATTATGTTGATGAGCTAATACACTGTTGATTATTTGATCTGTGGTGAGCCATCGATTTGTAGAATTACATAATAAACTTTACGTAAGTTATTTTAACAAAAAATATTTACTTACAATACAATGATTCTTTATTGAACACCACTTAATCAATAATTCAGAAAACAGGTATATAGAGAAAATTACAAGGTAACCAATAGGCGAACTATTGCTTCAGAGCGATCTCTACTAAGCAACCTACCTTCCTTACTTATACATTTACTTCGCTGCGCTTAAGTTTTTTGCTAAAAATATTCAACGCAATTTTTTGATAAAGGTAAACCATTTTTTACGTCTTCTATACTTGCTTGATAAAATTGTTTTGTTATCAGAGTAAATGTACCTACCAGATTTCAAATTAAACCGCCACTTTATCGAAAATTATTGTACTTCTATGGTAATTTTTAAATGCCGTTATTAAATGGAGTGAAAGAAAGAAAGAAAGAAGACATTTATTCCTTTTTGCAAGACACACAGATATAAGATAGTATACACAATTAGACGATTAGTAGTGAGAGGCGACGCGATATATTTTCTCCAGCTAATGGGGACTATCGTTTCTTTGCTCACCAGTTGGCGCCACTGTTGACTAAGGTCCAGAGGTATAGCTGTCAAAGGCGAATATAAGATCGGCGCCGAAGTTTTAAATCTTGAATCTCATTAAGTTTATTAATTATAAATAACTATCATCATATCGACTATACTGCGATGTAGTGCAGTTCCGTTTTGTTCGGAAAAAATAAATCCGCTTTCAAAGCGTTCACATTAATCGCCAAATAATCAATATTTGCGATAATTTCCCGAAGGAGTTCACTTTTCAACTGGTAAATGAAAGAAATTGTAATTTATCTCACGAAGCCTGCCAAAACCAGTGAAAAGTGAATGTTATTGGACCTCACGCGACACTAGCGCCTCTAGTGGCAAATTCACACGCGATAGCCCCCATTGAGATGCTACCTCTGTCATACTTGCAAATTACAATATCATGTCTAGATAATCTTTTTTTTTTTATATATATAAGAGGGGGAAAACGACCAGACGGGTCACCTGATGGAAAGCAATCACCGTCGCCCAGGGACACCTACAAGACCTGGGGAATACAATTGCTCCACAAATCCACAATTCCACAATTGCTGAAGACAGACATGAACATAATAGAAGCCTCACCAATTCAAGTGTTCCTAAAATCCGAACGAATCAACGAATCTTAACTGCAACAATCGTTTCCCGCTGATTGCTCAATGAGCGAAAATTAACGAGAAGTCAAAATTCAATTTGGTCAGACCGAAACGATCGCGCTCGAGCCTCAAGGCAAGCCCGCTGGTTTATAAAGGAAATGTTTTCTATGCCCTGACTCTTTAACAGCGAAAACAACCCTTGTTACGCCAAAGGGCCCATAGAGCCTAAAGGGGAATAAAGGTTAAAAATATCCACTTGGAAATTTCGTTCCGCGCAGTTACCGTCCTTTCGCAGTCGCGTTTTCTCAAATGGCAAAATTCGAGCGTAATAGATATTATTTAATGTGGATTCTAACAATTTTGTAATTAATTTGGGTCGAGCAAATAACAAAGTACCTGCTGTGTAATATCCCTTAGGAAATAGTGCCTTCATAAAGCGAGGTAATTATTAAAGGCATCTAAACCGACGTAATTATGCTGATACCCTCCCGGTGCCGTCAAAGTTAGAACTGGCGCGAGGGTCGTAAGGCCTGGAGTTGCCGGGTTTACGATACATTATATTTAATTAATTATGTAGGTAAATACCTAAAAAGTGCCCCGTGATTATGTAGAATGGCTTCCTTTTCAAATGATGCTTGTTAATAGTTTTTGTGTCGGTTCTTGATGGCTTGATAAAAACCTTTGATTGAATAAAGCACAGTGATGAGGCGATTACGTATGAATGATTTCTTAGTATGCACGCGTTAAAAACTTATTTGCTTTTGATGTAATGTTGCGTTTGTTAAAGATAAAGATTGCTACAGGTATTCATCAACAGGCCAAAGAGCACGTAAATTTAAAACAAGCAGAGGCACGCTAAGGGCGCTTATACATCTACTGGAAATGCGCGGAAAAGCAGGTAGTAAAACAGTGGCGAACGACTAGGAAAATAGATAAGTCCTTGAAGAGGATCTCTAGAGTAACCACGCAGGTTATTCCCACAGAATTGGCTAAGTAAAGTTTTTGGAAGAGGTGCAAATTATATTTTTTTTCGATAGTCGACGTCTTAATAATCCAGGAACTGCAGCTCTTTTATTTTTATTCCCTATTATTAATGAGATATAATTTTTTAAATGCTCGATATGACATTTGTGAGATTTAACGGCCGAAAAGCTCTGTTGCCTAGAACTAGCTTGTAATAAAAAAAAACTACGTCAACTGTCACGTTTGACGTTGTCAAAAAATAATACCGCGGTTCTGTTTATTTGCGTTTGCGTGTAATCAGTGTTAGCAGTGTGTTTTTTAATGATATTTCAACGACCTCAGCACAACCCCTGGACTTTCGATATTGCCGCACTTCTCTTCGACCTTTGCACGATATTTGGACTACGATTTCAGCTACTTTCGACGACTTAGGCACTGCTTCTTGGACAACGTTTTTCTGCTTTGCGACGACCCCCGCCTTGACTTTTGGACTGATTTTTATAATACTGAGGCTTCGCTATTGATCACAAAATGAGCGAATTTGTACGAGCGGATTCAAGAAACTTGCCACACATGGATATGTTCATGATAATGGAATATTTCCACACAAACGATAAGCACAATGTTGCTGAAATAAGAGGTGTGAAGACACTCATGTACGTACTGGCGAATTTCACATACATTCTGATGCATATAATAATTAATTATGATTACAAATATTTAACATGTATATACATAGTGTATTGTTGTGCATCAAATTAAATCAAAATCATTTATTTGGTTATAAATAAGCCGGGCACAGGCAGTGGGACATAAATAGGCAGATGATAATGATGAAAGATCTTGTGTTATAATGTTTTCCATTGCATTTTAGGTCATCCAGAGGTGGTTATGTTGATAATGCAGTAGGTTATGTTGAAATTAAAAGAGGGAGCACTGAATGCGTTGTCAGGGCCAAAGTTGTTCCGGAGCACAAAATAAGGATGAAATATTATCTTGTGACTATTCATTTAGAAGAGGCGAATAGTAATATAATTGATGCAACATGTGATGGTTGTCCTGCATCAGCTGGTAAATACTTACACTATAGAGTAAATATTTATGGTTAATGAGGATTATAAATATTTTCATTGATTTGTTTTACTTTCAGGTGGATGTAAACACACATTGGTGGTGTTATATTGGTTACAAAAAAAATCTACAGAACCATCATCTACATCCATAGAATGTTATTGGGCTAAACCACGATTAGCCAGTGAGGGAACACAGCCAATATCCTCCAAGGATATTTTTCCATCCAAGAAAAGAGGAATAGAACTAGGACCAAGAGATCCGGAGAAACTCAATGCATTTTATGAAGAATGTAAGAAAAGAAAAATTGGGGACTCTCTGATTTTGTCATTTTTACCAGATCATGATAATGGTTTGACAAAATGGTGTATATTTGACATGATACTTGATTTTGCAACTAAAACTAATAATCACAGTTTTGAATATTTTAAAAGTAACGTATCTGTGCCTCAATCTGTGCAAAATCAAATAGCAAAAAGCACTAAAAAGCAGGCAGAGTCAAAGTTATGGCATAGCATAAGACAGGGCCGAATAACAGCATCAAAAGTACATGAAGCTTGTCATTGTGACACACCTGATGGCTCTCTTGTGGAACAAATTCTTGGTGGTTACAAGATTTATGATACCAAAGCAATGAAGAGAGGAAAAATATTAGAAAAACCAATAATAAAAGAAGTTGAACGGCTATTGGGGGTCCACATTGAAGAATGTGGATTTCACTTAATTAATTTTTTTAGTGGAGCTTCGCCTGATGGTGTAGCCAATGACTTCATTGTTGAAGTAAAATGCCCTAGCACTGCTAAAACCGTGAAAAACTATCTAGATAAAAATAAAATAAAAGAAAAATTTTTGGCTCAATGCCAGTTCCAAATGCTGGCCACAGGATATAAAAAGTGTGCTTTTTGTGTTGCTGACCCAGATTTCGAACACAACAAAAAAATCGAAATAAAATGGGTTAAGTTTGACGTGGCTTATGCCAACAATTTGTTAGATAGATCAGAAAAGTTTTGGAAAAATGCGATTTATCCCAAAATTTTACTTAACGCTTTGTCCTAAATATATTGGAGAAAAATCCCATGATAGCCAGACCTTCGTCATAGTATAAAGGAGTTTCTCTATGGATGCCTTTAGCCGTTATACTATACTAGCTGACCCGGTGAATCTGTTCCGCGTTAAATTTGAAAAATTCCAGTGGTTTGGGCTGTGCTATCCTGCGGGAACTATGCAATTTTCCGGGATAAAAACTATCCTATGTTCTTTCCCGGGACTCAAACTATCTGTATACCAAATTTCAACCAAATCGGCCCAGCGGTTTAAGCGTGAAAAGGTAACAGACAGACAGACAGAGTTACTTTCGCATTTATAATATTAGTAAGGATAACAAAGGTCTGACTACCATGGGCTAAATCTGTACTAAGATAGACTAAGTTCCGAAGGATGTTTCATTTTCATAATATGAGGACCCCATTCTGACTTCTGATGTGTGTTATCATGAACCCCAGCTAAAATATGACTTTATGTAGAAGAGGTACAGTCGAAACCTTACTCATACGTCCAAAGAAATCATTGTGTAATTTATGATAAAAATGTTCCACAGAGGTATGCAATTCTGTTTGTTCAACTGTACAGTATTAGGCTCTGTCTACCCCGCAAGGGATAAAGACGTGATTTATGTGTTGTGTATGTGTGTACAGTATGGTGATTTTTTTCTTATATACCACATCAGGTTTCGTTGGATAGGTCTTTCAAAAAGATTTTTGTTAAAAAGTCTATATTTATAACTAATTTGTACATTTTAAAATAAAACAAAGCAAAAATTATTGTATTTTTATTATGTCGCCTTGCAAATTGACTAAAGCACATGCTATAATAACTGCTTCGTCCACATATCTGACATGGTTATGGTTTATAACCGAGTGAGGCTTTAAAAAGGCAAATTCCCTCAATCTCCTTATCACACGTTCCACATGTATCCTCAAGCTGGCAATAATTTTGGTTTGGATCACCTCCTTTTTGGTTGGCGTTTCCTGTGAGGAAACACTTGGGGGCCGAAGTAGTTTCACGTGTCTCTGCGATAGGAGAGTTTCTATGCCTTTGAAGCCTCGATCGGCTAAAACCACAGCCCCCGGAGGAAGAATATCGACAAAGCCACTACATTCAGTAATAGCTTTGTCAGAAATCCTTCCTCCATAACCCTTCGAAATATAACATATGAAGCCATTTGGGCAACATGCAATCAAGTATTTTAATGTGTTGCATGATTTATACTGTGACCATGTCCTTGATTGCATAACAGGATTTGAGGCTTTTTCAATCTGGATCTCGAAACAGTCAAGTATGCATTGTACGTTAGCAAACCTCACTTTAAAAACAGGGGGCAATGTTTTTTTAATCATGATGGATTCTGGCAGGTATATAAACATTTGTAAATAAGTTGCCAGATGCGGTATACAAATTCTTAACAGCTCTTGCAATGTCACTTGACTTAAATGAAAGTGATGACTTATTCTTTGTATTGTGTCATTTTGCTTTAATTTAAATAAGGTGATAATGACATGCAGGGGGCGTAATTTGCATTGTTTGGCTAAAAAAATTATCAACCAAAAATATGACTTAGGAAGACCAAGATACATTTTGGGGTTTTCCTTAATAATTCTTAAGATATGTGTACGTCCTGACATATCATTCCCTTCCTTTACTGTCTCCTTGGTTGAGCTTGACGATGAGGGGCTAGAGGGTTCATATAATGTTGGTGTTGATGAACGACTTGCAGTTGAAGATGATGGCTTGCTTGGCATGATTTTTTCAGCAATAAGTGAGACATTTATATTAGCTGAACAGGCTACACATTTTACTGATGGTTTCACCATAACGGCTTTGTTTGAGTATATGATTTGGGTCTGAGTTGAAGAATCACACTGGAAAAAAAGAATCAAATTAATTTTACAAACTAGCCCTTTATAATAACAACTAGCTTTTATATTGTTTTACACTTTCACAATTTTGACAACTTTTTACTATGTAGGGTTTTATGGTTCCTACCATAGAAAAATTGTTATCGCTCAATCGGTCACTTGATTTTTCTTTTTATACAGGTACATAATTTTACCTTTGAATATGGATTGGTCCCATGTTGCAGTAACTGCTTTGACATAGTAGCCAGATCTTTTGTGTTTTCCAGTGGCTGTTCCGTTAGGCTGCTTTCATCATTCGACATTTCCTAAAAATAAGCACATAATTAAGTACATATGAGCATCCATTTAACACTTAATTTTTTGCCTTAAGAAGACAGGAGAAGATTCACCAAATAAAACAATAGGTGTAGCAATGAACTAAGGTGTAAAAATTGATTTATTTTTAGTAGGTAACTGTACAATAGGCAAGGGATAAATATCCTGTGTTTACGTTCATAATAACACATTGAACATTTATATAAACTTGTTAATTAATATAGTGGAGAAAAATTACAAATTATAAAATAAGACACCTAGCTGATACTTACAATCTCATTGTATGTTTTGGTTAATATCAAGTTTGCAGTATTTTTTAGGCGTAACTTGCCAGATTTACTTTTGTAGCAATCTTCCTCAATCTGTAAATATAAGAAAAGCATTTTACTACATTCAATACTCTTAATTTCTTACAGCGACATTAACTGCAATATACTCACATTGATATGTTCCTCACAGACATACAAGTTCCGTTTCGGACAGTTGATATCTAGAGTTCGGCACCAAGTCGCTTGTAAAGCCTTTGGTAAGCTCAAATACACGGAATTTGGAAAATCCCGTCTATACTTCTTACACGACGGTACAAAGCATTGGAGTACATCCCTGTAATACTTCATTTCCTCTGCAGTGCTTTGGGGATCGACCAAATCCATTATACTCGTGTAGAAGTCCAAAAGTCCAAGAAGCAGTGCCTAAGTCGTCGAAAGTAGCTGAAATCGTAGTCCAAATATCGTGCAAAGGTCGAAGAGAAGTGCGGCAATATCGAAAGTCCAGGGGTTGTGCTGAGGTCGTTGAAATATCATTAAAAAACACACTGCTAACACTGATTACACGCAAACGCAAATAAACAGAACCGCGGTATTATTTTTTGACAACGTCAAACGTGACAGTTGACGTAGTTTTTTTTTATTACAAGCTAGTTCTAGGCAACAGAGCTTTTCGGCCGTTAAATCTCACAAATGTCATATCGAGCATTTAAAAAATTATATCTCATTAATAATAGGGAATAAAAATAAAAGAGCTGCAGTTCCTGGATTATTAAGACGTCGACTATCGAAAAAAAATATAATTTGCACCTCTTCCAAAAACTTTACTTAGCCAATACTCGGCCCTAACAAATTATTTATTTGTTCCGCTGGCGGTCGAGACGACAGGGTGTTCGTGCTCGGAGGCCAAGCTATTTTTTAAAGACGTGGGACGGCGGTTACGAGAGCGTGGTCTGGACTCCCGTTCGGGATCATTCTTGGTGCAGAGATTGTCCGTCACCATTCAACGCGGCAACGCGGCAACGTGGCGAGCGCGATGGCCACCTTTGCGCCCGGAATGATGCGGGGCGGGTTGTTTAGTTACTTAGGTAGGTAGGTAATGTAAGGTGATTTAAAATTTTGGTTGTATTTTTTTTATTTAACTTTGTCCGTTTATTGTTTCATTTAAATAAAACTGTGCCATTCATAAAAAAATAATAAAACCCCAGAATTCAAGATGTAGAGTTAATTTTTGGGCGGGCGCTCTTCATGCAAAATAAGACTAGGTATGACAGAATTTTTGGAAAAACAATGGAATTTTGAAAACTTACAGGTTGCTGTAAAAAAAAACGGAATTTAAAATTAGATCTAAATTTAAGTTTTTACTGTAAATTAAAAGTCTTGTATCTGAGTATGAACTATTTTACATGTAATCCGACGATTTGAGGTTTTGTGGGCATTTTCTGTAGAACATTAATTAGCCATTGAAATCTTGCGTCAACGCGGACTCAAAGAGCTTAGCGTGTGACATGGGTTTAACGCGTTATGAGTTAATGGATGTTTATGTGCCTAGGACATAAAACAAAATGCGAAGGTTACAAGAACTCTTATTCGTTTTTACGCACAAACCGTCCATTTGGTTCAATCGTTCTTTTATAAATTGTGTGATATGATAAGTAAATGTCACCATCATCATATGTCCCACAGCTGGCATAGTTTCCTCACAATGCAGAGCTTGAGATTGGGAACTTCACACACTTTAATTAGATCGCCTGAAGTTGTTCCATCACCGAAAAACTCATGGTGAATTTGAATGTAATTTCGCGTATAAATTCCGAAAAACTTAGAAGAGAGGCCAGTCAAACCACTAAGCTAGCTCGGCTTATTAAAGTGTTTTGTATTCTAATATTCAGTAAAGTTTCCCAATAAATTTAAATATTTTTAAAAGACGGGAGCTATTTTTTAAATAATATCTAAACGTTAAATACAATTCAGAAGAGACTAGAATACTGTTCTTTTATAGCCTCGGACTCATCAACATCAAATCCTCCAAAACGCGCGTCCCCTAAAGAAAAAAAAAGTCTCGTAATCGACCTTCCGTTTCGAACTCCGCTTATCGACTTTTTGTTTTATGTGCTCAGCCGACTGTTGCTGGACAAAGCAGATTGTTAAACGAGCATCAAATTAACGTTCAACCGGTTTTAATCTGTAGCCCAAGCAATATTTATTGCCGAAGGGTTTTTTTTTCCGGAAAGTTACGAGAACGGGCCCAACTTTGATATGGCTGACCCCTATTCATAAATCACTGTAAGGCATCGCTTTCAATAACATCGGAACTTTTTGACCTTTTTACCGATTTTTAAAAAATCTGTGTTTAATGATCAAGATCAATAGCCTTTTTTGAGCAAAGAAATTAGAATATATGCTCGTTTTAAACGTTTTTGACTTTTGATAAATCATCACTACATAGTTATAACAAAGTCGCTTCCGCTGTCAGTCCGTCTCTATGTACGCTTAGATCTTTAAAACGTTTTTTAATAGATAGAATGGTTCAAGAGGAACATTTATGTGTATTATTCTACGCAGACAAAGTCGCGAGCAGAAGCTAGTACAATACAAAACATTAATTTCATACAGTAATTTTTGGATGGTTACATAACATGGGACAAATTTTTGAATGACTTAATTTTATACTTGTTCTGATTTTTTTTAATACTGGCTTCTTAACATTCGCTGCCAGATGAAAACAAAACAAGTTATTTTCTTAACGATTCTGTATCTTTATCCAAATAAAGGGGGCATGTAACAGGTTGAAGGAAATAATCAATCCATCGTATTTAATGCGATGCTTGTACTGTAAAAATCCCTTCTAATCCACTTAAAAGTATTTGTTTTACTCCCATTTTAATTACTTTAAGAGATTGATCGGTTAAGTACATCGCAATAAACCGAAACATAAACATAAAAGTTTCTACCTTTAACGAGTCAAATAGACCACCCAGTATCTAACCACCATAAACTTAAATCGGTGCAGTGTAATAATACTTAGGGTTTCTATGAAAAAAAACCTAAAAAGAAGGGCAGGCAAGTAGTAGGTACACTTTGTTGGGGGCTACGCGTACCTACCACCTAATAAAGTTAAGTTGAGTTTTTACTCCACGTAAACAAAACATTTTAAACCCCCACAGTATTTGGACGTTTTCGCAATTTCAAAATGAACTCAAAGGAATTCAATTTATATAAAGAATCTTCATGCTGCTGTCGCCTCTCGTTATCTGTCCGCAATGTCATATTGCATTGTGTTGCAGCGTTGCACTCTGAGCTATACTTATTGAAGACATGTAGCAACACACAGGACAGGAGTCGCCTAAGAACCAATCTTTATCTTTTCCAGCCATTTCTCGAGAGAGGTGACCTGTATACTTCAGTGATGCCGGAGAAATTACTGGCGCAAGGGGTGTTCCATCTTACTCAAAGGCTGGCTACGCCACATGCAGATACTTTGGCTACAAGTTAACCTGACAAGAAATTTATGAAAGTGTTCCCCAAAATACCAGCTGAAAAAAGTTTATAAACGAAACCGAAATGAAAAGGTTTTGCGCCAAATACATGATAACAGTTTCATACCGGTATCCGAGCCTTGGTTGCCTCGTCCAGTCATCAGGACTATGCGGCGTCTAGAGTTAGGAATCCTTTCCAGATGATACAGAATTGCAATCGACATGTTATTGGAACAAAAGTCTCAGAGCTTCATAAAAATTGAAGTCTTTGAAACTATCTGGTGACGTTGCTCTTTGAACTTGATTCCACAAATTATAAAAAATAACGAAAATAACTGATATCTGTAGACTTACAAAAATATTAGGTAATTATATACGTTACCGGTACGTGTGTGACTCCAAAAGGAAAATAATTAAATTGCCTATTATTTTTTCAAACACCACTAAATACGAGTACCTACTAACGGTAAACCACATTATAACTACGCACAAGTAACAAAAACCCAAATAATTTATGAACAGTTGGTTCTCAATTTTTACCCGTGTCAAATTTAGTAAGTTAGGCAACGTATTAAGCGATAACTTTAATAAAATCATTCGGCTTCTATGATAGCTTTAAGTTACAATATTATCATACGACAATTTTTGACATGTACCAGTATGTAGACGATGTGAAGATTGTTTAGACAAGTTTAAGACCACCTAGCAGTTCAAAGTCATTCTGTTTCACGGTACATTGATTTATGTTTGCAAAAGGCTGTAAAATTATCTGTCACAACAAATGTCTCGAACGCATTTTCATAGATCAGTTTTTTAGTAATACGGGCTGCTAGAAAGCGCTACCAATCTGCTTATAGTAATTAGGACATTAGCGCGAATACGGCCGACACGTCTTTTCTGTTAAAACTTACACTTTAGGCGGCGTTAGTTAGTTTGTTCTGTACCTAGTTTGAGTAAAAAGAAACTTCATGACTAGACTACGAAATAAACTAATTGAAAAACAAACAGTGAACAGAGTAGAGTGCTCATCGTAGATCCCAGGTATTTCGAACAGTAAAGCTGAGTGTGAAACTACGGTGCAAAGGGAAACAAAACAATTAACCGAAACCCCACCGCCATTCCTAATTAATTAAATGTGCATTTGTTTAGTCAAACTCTATTCGCACCAGTTGCATTTCAGCGCAGTTAGACAAGTTTAGTGACAAACGCTACAAAGCGTATCGATGTCGACATACGCTTGCCAGTAGTATTCTTACCGCTAGATCACGTGGTTTTTCGTAGGCTCGTTTTCGTCAATTTCATAGTCGAAACTGACTTTGTGTAGCAACATAGTTGCACGACATTAACTTGAGTAACATTATTGTTAATAGAGACTAGACGAAATGCTCTGTTTTGTTAGAGAATTTTATCTATATCTCCATTAGTCCCCGCAAGCTAAAGAGCAGCAGATACTTCTAAAAAATCAAAGGGCTCAATAAAATCAAAACAATTTTAAAGTATAGATAACTTTTTGGTGAATAAGGCATTCAATCGAGGAGTAAATGCGAGATAGATTAACAACTTTTTGATCAGTATAATAATTTAGTGTATTACGTGAATGTACCGGTGCCTTCAAGAGATATTTGTACGCCTTTGATACAAGTCTACGATTATTCTATCATATGTTTTAACATGCTTTTTTTAGTAACCGCCTTATTCCCTATAGCCGTGAAAAGCTCCAGGTTTTACATGTCTGGAAATATGTCGGGAGCGAATTCTAGTCCTAATTAGGAATTGACCTATTTTCAAACAGATTTAATTTAAGTTTTCGCAGAACAATCTCAATCAGCATAAAGGCTGAAATTGAATGCGGGTAAGATTTGGTCGCACTAAACGGCTGGCCGCGACGTTTGGCTTTGTTTCAAAATTACACAACTGCTTTTTATTCCCGCAAACGGCGAGATTTTAAGTCTTGCCAAGTTTTGTAGGTTTGTCTTTGTTTACCGGTTTAAGACCATAATTATTTAGATGTCAGTAACAGCTACCGTCTGCTAGCAAAAACTATAATTTATAGAAGCGGTCGCTGAGATTCCAGCGAAAAAGTTACTTGCTTTAGTTTATACTCAGATCAATAAAAAATGAAGACAGAATTCAGCGTACAGCAAAGTGAGGCCAAATGAAATTTCGCTTCGCCTTATGTGCATGATGTATTATGTGTAGGTTAACGTGTTTGCTTAAAGGAGTTTTGTTGCACGTGTGCTGGGGCTGTGATGATGATGATGATGATCCTTCCGTTCCGGTAGATTTCGGCCATGGCGACCACTTCGACTCCTAATCGGTTTGACACTCGTACCCTACGCCTTAAGATGACTTACGTACTCAAGTAGCCTATCTTCGAGGTGAAAACTCGCGCACTATAAAAACTGGGTTAGGAACACCGTCTTTGCTTTTTATTTGTTCGCTACCTACCACCATCTTACTAGCTGATCATGTCATAATCGCTTATTCCTTCTTGGTTTCCAGGTGCGTATAAGACAGCTGGGGAAATTACTACCACAAAGAGCCGTCTTTGCCATCTAGTTTTGTCACGTATTTTCAATCCCTTTATTGTTTCGTATTTCTAGTGATACATAAAGTGATACTTTTATATAGAAATAAAGTATTTTATATAAAAGACAGAGGCGTGTTTTCCGCTCCCCAATTTCCTTAATATGTATATAATTAAATATGAACATGTTTAGTTTGCGATATTAGCAAATATGCCTACAAGTCGGTAATTTAAAAGCACGAAACGTAGCTACAAGCGCCAGAAAAAATAATGTCTGAAGTAGGCTATTAAGTTATGAGAAATATTTTTCTGATATTTATACGCTACAAAAATGTTTAAACACATCAGATGTGTTGCTAAATCAGAAGTACGTAGCGTGAAATATTGAAGAGAACAATTCTAGGAATTCGCTGAAAGAGATCTTTTCAATCTCTTACTTTATTATGTACCTGTCATCATCAAATACGTGTTTCTTTTTGTAAATATAAATAATGAGACAGTAAAGTCGGAGTCGGATGTCTTTATCTCGTTATGACAACCTATATATGAGTACCGATCCACTTCACAAAGCCAGTAAACGTATTTAGATTTAATATAATTTAGTCTTACTGTAAATCAATCTCGGAGCCTGTAGCTTGTAGTGAGAGACAATTTCGAGACTCTAGAACCTCTCACAGCTGCCACAGATGGCAATTTCGATCTATTCGGTTTTATTAGTTGAGTTCAGAGCAGACAGAGTAAGTATCGTTATATTGCCTGGTAGATCGAATAGTTCTAGAACATAATTATCCAAAAACGAGGCTGTACGAAAACAAGCGTTCGTACTTTGAGCACCATTTTTCAGATGATTCAGTGCGAACAGACACAAAATCGTGTACCTAAACAATAGTTAATCGCATTGATTTCATCTAACTTCCCGTGATTCCTATTCAAAACCATAATTGATTCAATTGCATTCTTAAATCCAAACAAAAGTCACATTTATCTCAAACTATCTGCCCCGGGAAACTTTGCTTCGCCTTGGACTCAGTTTCATATTTTTTATTAGTCATTTTGCTATTGAGGTGGAGGCAAATCCAGCAAATCAAACATAAAAATCTGTGCCGTCATTCTTAAGGTATAAACGGTATAAATAACCAGCCAGGCTTTCAAAATATTTTATCAGACATATATCACGTCTTTATCCATTACGGAGTAAACAGAGTCTGAGGTAACAAAACCTTAAGGCCACGTTTAACATGATCGATGATTGAAAAAACTTTTCTGTAAAAATTAGTATTCCGAACTTTCGTTGTGCGCCTTTTAAATTTAAGCTTGGTAGTAAAACGGTGACTATGATTGTGTGTCATACTTGGTAATTCGTGTTAATTTGTGTAATTCCGTTTACGCCTGTCGCTATCACAAAATTACCAAATTAATATAAGCTTCAATGTGACAGCATGAGGGTATGGCCCACCCCGTTAATTCCAGTTTGCAGGTACGTTATGCACGCATGTAGTACGTATCACTAACTCAGCTGAGGAAAAGCCTAGGTATGCAATGAATACTGACTAAAGGACCGACCTAACCGCCGGGTATACCTACGCAGTCACGTGTCATAACGTGTAAACGCAACGTCAACGTTTTCTACTCACCGGTGTGGTCGGACGTTAACGGCACGTTGGTATTGCGTAAAAGGTATGTCGATCGCGATCGTCAGCGGTGTCTGTGTATTGACGCGCTTTACAGACGCGTTCATTGACTGGGTCACGGGTCTAGATCGGATGATCGAATGTTTTTTGGCCCATTATAAGCAATTTAATCGAATGATTGTTTTGTCTAATTGAAATTATACCAAAACCATTGACTTAGGAAATAATGTAATAAATCAAACGTGAGTTATCGTAAGTAACCGTTTAAAAAAACCAAACGGTAGGACAAAAAAGGATTTACCCACACGAAGGGCGCACAGTAGTTCCGTTATAGGTATTATAAAGTTAGCTCTAACAACCCGTGTGGCGCGTCCGTTACAAACCTTCACAACTTATTGTATAAAACATAACACTAAGTGAAATATAGAAAGAGATAAGGAAAGAATAGCGATATAGAGCGAGACTGAAGGCTGCTTCATGTAGGTATATAGACGAAGTTTGGACTTAGATCATGCTTAACCAGTTGTCTCTATATACCTGTTCATTAATTACTGGAACAACATTCAAAGGCTTAACTCATATCGAATAATATACGGTAAAATGGTGATTAAGTGAATAAATAATTCGGCGTTTGGATTTTATTAGGGTTCAGTTTATCAGACGTGAGATAGCGTTCGACCGCTCGCTTTATGGGCTGGAAACAACCCGGACACTTCACAAATGGACTTAATACGCACGCGTAGGGCCCCGAGTTTCGGTGTCATCGAGTTCAATCTCTATCATGAGATTGTACAGGATGTTAAAGGTAGCCATGGAATCCTGCAATCGAGATTCGACATATCGATGGCACTGGAAATCGGAGCGCAGGTTTTTTATACAGAGCAGAGTGAATAGCTGGTAGTTCCGCTGGTAAATATTCTCCCAGCATCGTCGCATATTGAATGTTGGCAATTTTTTACTACAGTACTTTGATCTTAGAAGCGTTTAAAAGATTAGATACAAAAGCACCTACCTACCAGCGAGAACAAAATTATGTATGTCAAGAAACGGTCGCTGGCTCAGCATTACGCTGAGGTGTTAGACATCTGCAGCACTGATATTCAGCCAGAACCGCCAACCGTGGGTTCTAGTACTTCTAGTCCATGTAAAGTTATATGAGTCTTCGTTAATCTCTAATGTACGATGTCCAGTATTTGATTGATATTTAATATTATGATTCTTTTAATACATACACACATAAATCATATCTTTATCCCTTACGGGGTACGCAGAACTTAAGGTAACAAGACCTAAAGGCCACGTTTAGCATGATTATTGGCGTATAGGTGGAAAGGGGAATCAAAATAGAGATAACATGATTCGTACGATTTTCGTCTATTCCCTCGATGGGCTTTTACCTACACGGAAAGAGGTTTCTTCTTTGTTCCCAGACCAGCCATGGAACATGGATTCATGGATGGATGGTGTAATGGATGGAGCATGGAATTCTTTCAATATTATATGGAGACGTTAGTTTAATTAAGATTGTAGTTTATTCTAAGTATTTCTCCAGCACCACATTATCGGAATGTATCTTCGATCACAAAAAATACTGCAATATTTTAGACGGGGTAATTTTGATCCGTACAAACGATACTTCTCTATTTGCGTAATCCCCATTCCCCACCTTTGAATGTCTAGACTTCACGGTTATAAAAATAAGTTCAGCACATTTCTGTAACCTTTTCATGTAAAACAAACGTTTGGAAACTCTTGAGAGTAACGCAAATCATAAGTTTATTTGACGTGAGCATAAATTGAGCACGAACGTGACTTTTTATTTAATAGTTCAATGCTCAACAGCCGCGGATTCGGTTTAATTTTCTTTAAACTCTTGTGAAAAATATACATTGTTAGAAAACGTGCTACGTTATTCAAATCGTCCGTTGTGGTCAATGCAACGACGATTTTTACATTGTGTAGTGTGTGTTTCTTCCACGCTGGTCGGGGAGTCTAGAAAATTCATAGAATGTACCAGTTGCTTCTCTTCCCGCGCATATGGTAAAAGCCCATAGAGGGAATGGGCGAAAATCTTAAAAATCATATTATAGGCGATGCGGCTAGCAACCCATCACTATTTTGATTCCCCTTTCCACCTATACGCCCACAATCATGCTAAACGTGGCCCGTAGGTCTTGTTACCTTAGGCTCTGTCTACCCCGCAAGGGATAAAGATGTGATTTATGGTATATATGTATCTGTCAAAAATCGTTAGTTATGGTTGACGTTATTGCTAAAGTAAGTGCGTGCTACTCATACTTAGGCACTAACTTACATACAGTGGCGTGGCGTCCATAGACCTCGATTCCCACCGGCTTGCCTATTTTAAGGCAGTTGGCACTTTTATTGTGCAGAATTAGAGGCAAAGGCTAGTTAAATTCCCTTCGGCTTGCCTTCTGAACTTGACGCCACGCCACTCCTTACTTATGTCGTAAACTTGATAAAACATTTACAATACAATACAATACAATAACTCTTTATTGAACACCGCATATAACAACCAAAACAGAAAAAAGGTATACAGAATATTACAAGGTAACAATAGGCGGCCTTATCGCTACAGAGCGATCTCTACCAGGCAACCATAACATTTCACTACTGAATAAAATCCTTGAGCAGTCAACCATTCACTGTGAATGTGTTGACGGTGCGTCGCGCAGCTTGATACAAAAGGATATGTTATTAAAATTCGTAACCTAGTACAGTCAAGGGCAAAGATATGTAAACACCACTGAGTGTCAAAAAGCATGGTCATCTAAATGGTCATAAATTTGGCAACATACAAAAGTACATAAATTAGTATACATGATTTGAGAGATAACTATGTATACAACATTTGCAATATTATGTCCTCATGTATTAGGCCATAAACTTAGAAACACCGTAAAGTTCAAAAATATGTATACACTATTTAACCATTAATTATGTATCTAATATGATAACCAAAAATATAGCCGGAAAAAAAAAAATAACCGAAAAAAAAAAGCCGGATAAAATATGTAGCCGGGGAAATTACGGGCACAAGAGGCATTTCATCTTAGTCCTCTAGTTTGGCAACGCATCTGCAATCCCTCCGGGGTTGCGGGTGTCTATGGACAGTGGTGATCACTTACCATCAGGTGACCCACTTGCTCGTTTGCCTTCCTATTCATATAAAAAAAAAAAAAAAAAAAAAAATATGTAAACAATCCAAAATTCTATTAACACAACTCTATTGTCAGGAGCTTATGAACGTATTTGCGTAACATCGAACTCTGTAATCTTAATGTAATCAGCCAACCACTTGAAGCTTCAAGTCGTATACAACAACTGCTATTCCAAACTCTTTAACTGATCATTACTCTATTTATTTTAAATCATGTCATGTGCCCACAATCTTGCTAAATGTGGCCTGTAGGTTGTAGGTACCTGTTACCATAGACTCTGTCTACCCCGTAAGGGATAAAGACGTGATTTGTGCATATGTATGTGCATGTGTCATGTGTCACTTTTGGATTTTTTAATTCCATTTGACTTACCGTTTCTTATGGTTTATCTGGCGGCTTTTCATTAATTTTGAAGGAGAAAATGTATCGTTTAAGCGATCATTTAAAACATAGGATTGTTGCCTTATGCGAGGAAGGTATATCCGTGCTTGATATAGCTCTGCTGACGAATTAGGCATCACGGTAAGAAATATTAACATACATACATACATACATACCGTCACGCCTCTTTCCCACAGGGGTAGGCAGAGACTACTTTATTCCACTTGCTACGATCCTGACATATTTCTTTCGCTTCATCCACAGTCATCAATCTCTTCATACATGCTCGTCGGTTTCGGGTACTCCTGACCTGACCTTTTTCCAAAACGTCTCCTATTTGGTCTCGGAACGTCCGTCTAGGCCTTCCCCTCCCAACGCAACCATTCGTACTCCCCATATAGATCTGTTTAGTTAGTCTACTTTCATCCATCCGCTCTACATGCCCAAACCAACTAAGCATACTTTTTTCTATCCTAGTCACTATATCCTCTTTCACACCAGCACGTTCCCTTATCAGACTGTTCCTTATTCTATCTTTCAGTGATACACCTTCCATACTTCTTAACGCTCTCATTTCTACTGCATTTATTCTACTTTCATGCTTCTTTTGCCATACCCAAGTCTCGCTACCGTACATTAATGTTGGAACAAGCACCCCTCTGTGAACAGCCAGACGCGCCTTCTTCGACACCTTCTCAACTTTCTCAACTTCAGAAATATTAAACATGTTAATAATAACGTACTATAGAAAATATTACTCTCTAATCACTTTGTCTTAAGTTTAAGGAGTGGTTTTCTTTATTATACAGTTATTTTAAGTATACTTTGCCTTTTATTAAGTAAAAAAGTGGACTTGTAATGGCTGAAATAATGATGATGATGATGGTGATGAAGTAAAAAAAAAATTGAAAATAGCGTAAATCGCCAATTACTGTATGATTTGATATTGACGACACGGATGGCTCAGTGGTGAAGCAACCGCTTTCTGAGTCGAAGGTCCCGGGGTCGAGACCCGGCCAGGGTAATGTTTGTGTGATCAACTTGAATATTTGTGCTTGGGTCATGGATGTTCTACATACATACATACATACGATATACATATATCACGTCTTTATCCCTTACGGGGTAGACAGAGCCTGAGGAAACAAAACCTTAAGGCCACGTTTAGCATGATTGTAGGCGTGTAGGTGGAAAAATTAATCAAAATAGTGATGGGTTACTAGCCGCATCGCCTATAACATGATTCCAAAGAATTTCGCCCATTCCCTCGATGGACTTTTACCATCTACGCGGGACGAGAAGCAACTGGTACATTCTATGTTTTTCTTATACTTACATACATTCACACATACATACATACATACGTACATTCTATGTTCTATATATTTAAGTATGTATTTATTTATATAGGTATGTATATCGTCATCTACTCGTAACTAGTAGATACCCATAACACAAGCCTTCTTGAGTTGTCCCTGAATTTACCTAGCGTTTTCATCTTCAATCAAAATAAACGAAATCTGAATCTGTAAAATCTATTAAACATGCCGATTGATAACGTCGTGGTGACAGGTCAAAACATGCGACAAACATATGCAATGACAAGTCTGTACTGTTTTCGTGAATTGTCAAAACATACTTTACAAATTTGTTTCGTGTGACTAGGCCGTAAAGTTGATATTCGCAGATTACATTTTGTATACATATTTTTGTGGCAATTACTGAATCTATATTTAATTACATAAGTATGACTATAATATTTTGCATTATTTGCAGGATACTAATAATGGAATTTTGATTGTATATAAGTTTTTGGACTTGCCAGGTACATATTTATGTTGCCAGTGTAGTTTGCATATTAATTCCCATTTGAATGAGTATATATCTTTTTAACTTTATATGATTACTTATTTTCTTTCACATTACTTGCATATATATCTTTGCCCTTGACTGTACAGGGTTCGGACATTGCTGAAATTTAACAACTCACTTCAAGGTTAATAGACTTATCACGCCATGGTTCGTGTCGACACACCCCGGTAAATAACCTGATTTACTTTCACGGCTTTATTATAAACAGAAGGCCTAAACATAGGTCCTACATCATTACATAATATAAAACAAAGTCGCTTTCCGCTGACTGTCCCTACGTATGCTTATACCTTTAAAACTACGCAACGGATTTTGATGCGGTTTTTTGAAGAGATAAAATAATTCAAGAGGAAGGTTTACATGTATAACCCGTGCATAATATAGTAGAGAAACACTGATTGCACCCATTTCCTTCTAAAAATTTATCGCCGATGTAAACTTTAATAATATTAATGGTATTGACTTGACTTATTGACGACTGGATAGCCTAGTGATTAGTGACCCTGACTATGAAGCTAGAAGTCCCGAGTTCGAATCCCGGTAGGGGCAGACATATTTATGATGAATACTAATGTTGGTGTCCGAGTTATGGATGTTGTATGTATTTATCTAAATTATATCCCACCAAAAACATTCTGTAACAAACTAGCCACGTCTCGACGGAGCTGCTTGTTTATCTCTAAAAAGTAATGAAATCTAGACAAAGTCGTTCCAAGTCTAAGGTTGCTTACTGCAATTTCTTTATTATTATATAGTTAATGTTGTGTGACTTAGCCGTTGAAGGGTAAACAAGGGTACAAAACCAGGTGCTCCATGACACCATTGCACCAATCTGTCGCCAGAACCGCTACCCATTGACGATGGAAAATGAACCTGGTTATGTGTGTGTACCTTGTGTACCCTTCAACGGCCAAGTCACACAACATTAACTATAATAATAAAGAAAGACTTGGCTAGTTTTTTACAGAATGTTTTTGGTGGGATTTTACTTCTTTTTGTAGAAACGTGGGCATATTGATTTATTTTATTAGATTTTCTTATTTGACACTTTTTTTTAGGTCTTTTTTTTTCAAACATCAAATGAAGCGGCCCACCCAGTTGAATATTTTTTGTAAAGGCGGTATAAATGTCGATCTCTAATAGTTTGGTTGGGCTCTTGTATTTTCTAATCAGGGCCACCAGGTAATCCAGATCTTCGATTATCCTAGTTTTTATAGTTTTCCCTTTATGTGGCCATTAAACCCTTAACTCTGTACCATGATATTTACTTATTTATTTATTATTATTCACTAAAGTTTCCATGAAACGCTGGTTACTGGTGTAGTAAATTTGAAATTGTCAAATGGCGTACAAAAGAAAATAATGCGTAAATGTTTAATTTGTAGCGTCGACAAAGATATCTTCTGATGAAAAGGAATACAAGTAAAAGTTTCTCAGAATACCAATCCAATCTTAACGCTTGAAATGGTAAACAATAACAATTCATTTCTAATGTTAATGAACAAAGAAGTAACTTAAAGAATATCTTGACAATATCATCATCAACTATCACCATTTGGATGAAGACCAAAAATTGGTCCACCTTAACGCAATCAATTAACATTAGTATGATTTTTTTCCGCTGTGACACGAAAATCAACCATAATATTCAGAACAGATATTTTCAAATCAGGCGTTTTGAATAGTCAACTAACTACCATTTAACTTGGTCCAACTTTTTGGTCTTCTACCATCTCCAACCTATGTAATAACCCACTGCAGAGCACAGACCTCTCAGAACGAAACTTAGTAGCTGTTTAGCCATTAAATAGATCATAGTAATGGCAAGCTTTCTTCAAAGTAAAAATAGGTTGACAGAATAAATACAATCTGCTTTCCCTTTGAGATTTGCCAAAATAATGAGCTCGAGTCGACTCACGCACCACTGGATTCCCGCGCCTATTTTTTCCGGCATAACCGGCATTCACTAAAAGCAGCACAATTAATGACGATCTATTGAAATGCTAACAAAGTTTAGCGCCATGCCCGCTTTCATTTCATCTATTCAGGGATTGGTTAAGTCAGCAATTCGGAAAGCAAAAAGTGTATCTTGATTAGAGAAAATTCTGTATGGTATAATTTAGTTAGGTACCTAAATCGTTAGAAGTTACCTTTCTTCTCAATTTAACTAACAAATGACTTCGAAGATATTTGATAATATCGCCATAGCTACATTATTATTGATGACTTTTATTTCATATTTACGACCGGATAGTCTAGTGGTTAGTGGCTCTGACTATGAAGCAAGAGGTCCCAGGTTCGAATCCCGGTAGGGGCAGACATTTGTATGATGAATACGAATGTTTGTGCCCGAGTCATGGATGTTGTATGTATTTATCTTAATTGTACAAGTATGTTCATCCGTTGCCTGGTACCCATAGTACAAGCCTGGCTTAGTTTGGGACTGGGTCAATTGGTGTAAATTGTTAATTATTTGTTTTATATTTTATTAATTTCATTTCACTGGCATCTCTATCAAATCAGGAAAAGCAACTCGAACATTGTAATTCATAATTTCATCGACTTCAAAATCTGTTGAGTGGACGAGCACGATCCAAGCTTCAAATATTCAACTTCGGGGTAGGCCTGCTTTACGCAAATGACGGGAAAATCCTCCGATTTTCGATGACGCCACTTTTCACGGTGATTGGCACCTAAAATTAGATACTTAGGTATTGTCCTGTTGATGTCAATTTAAGGAAGGCAAGGACGTGTAATATTCCAGCGTCTGCTATTTCTGCGGTTAGTACATGTAAGTATGTTGTTGCGAAAAATTGCGTAATAAACAAATTCTGTTTTGAACGCAAACCGCAAATATAACAAAACGTGATTTCCCGCTTTATTATTGCACATATGCAAACGAAAAGAAGGAAAGAAACGTTTTTATTCCGGTTAACGAAAACCCTTACACAACCAGTTTGGCTACTTTATCCACAACAACGATCACTACCCGAATTGAATTGCATAAAATCGAACTACTGAACAATATCGAGGGCGACCGCAAGGGCTCGAATCGCCGAAACCACCGCTCTGCGGTCGCCACATCTAAAACCTGTGACCCGTGTGAATTGGGACAACAAACTCTACCGAGAACCACGCTTTGACCAAACCCTATCCTAGTCTGCGCGCAAGAACAAGGGACTATCTTAAAGGACTTAGAGCAATAAAAACTAGCTTTCCCCGTTGTAAGAAAATTCGATAAACAACTATAGCTAATAAAAATAGCTGGATGACTGCTATAAAAAGAACTCATTGCATTGACGTGTATTCTTACCACGGGAACACAAAATGGACCTAATAATTATACTAATATTCATAGGTCGAACAAGTCATCGCAAAAACCGCTACGGAGATAAAACAAGATTCAATAGTCTTAATATTGTACCTAAGATTTTGATTATCTATTCAAGGATTTTTTCACAATTAACTTTCCACCTTTTTTAGTTGCATTTCTATCATAGTTCTGATTCTATAACCGTTACTGCAGTGTGGTTTTGCGATGAGTTGTCCGAGCGATGCTAATATTAATATGAGTACGTCAAGGGGCACATTTTGTTGTTTTTTTTTATTTGTTTGCATGTATGCGGTATCTCTGGAAACGATGATCTAAATCTGAAAACTCTAGGTATAGAAAGCTACATTATTCACGACTAATGAAGACTGGTTACGTTGGAAGGGGAAGGCCTAGACGGACGTTCCGAGACCAAATAGGAGACGTTTTGGAAAGAGGTCAGGTCAAGAGTACCCGAAACCGACGAGCATGTATGAAGAGATTGATGAGTGGTCATGAAGCGAAAGAAGTATGTCAGGATCGTAGCAAGTGGAACAAAGTAGTCTCTGCCTACCCCTGTGGGAAAGAGGCGTGACGGTATGTATGTATGTATAATGAAGACGGTTTTTATACCGACAGAATGCCAAGTTTCCACACTTCACAGGGTGTTACGTGCAAGCTAGCTGTGTATTAGCTCCTTGTACAATTCCAATTAAAATATCGCATGTAAATAACGAAAACTCTTTGCAATGCTCTTATTTTGTTCCTACTGTACTAAAACAATCCACTGTACACTGTGGCGACGTTGTGAGCTACGTGTCCAACCATTCTCGTATCTACGGCTGCTAACACACATGGCGATGGTTTGGCAACGTCTAATTTGTATTGGTTGATCATCATATCCTCCTTGACATATCCGTCAACAGCGAACCCTGCTAGCTCCGGAGGTAAGAGCGAAAATGTCTAGCAAAACCGAATTTGGTTTTAAAGGTGTATTAGATACGTAGGTGGTGACACAATGAAAGTGGCGTCAAGTTTTGATTCGTTCGTAACGAATCGTCTCACTCGAGTGAGTGTTCATATTTACGACTATTTAATATGAGCAGGACGGCACGATACGAGCTTCGAATCTCGAATTTCAGAGTGAAACACCATGCTTTCATGCTGGTCTGGGAGTAAAGAAAAAACATTTGCTTCTTTTCCCGCGCTGATGGTAAAAGCCCACCGAGGGAATGGGCGAAAGTCTTAGGAATCATGTTATATTCGATGCAGCTAGCAACCCATCACTATTTTGATTTACTTTTCCACATATACGCCCTTAATCATGCTAAATGTGGCCTTGAGGTTTTGTTTTAGGCTCTGTCTACCCCGTAAGGTATACAGACGTGATATATGTATGTAAAACCAGGATTATACGACAGATAATCTTTCAAAGGAATTGGACAGCGTCTGTCACGAGTTGCGAATTGCAGTCTGACTCTGGGCTTTAAAAAGTTCCCAACTCTATTTTATCCATGCGGAAAGAAGAGGAATTATGTAACGTATTCAAAGGGGATTATCTTGTAGTTTTCAGTGTGTTACATTAAGAGCATTAACTCTTTTTGTAAAAGTAGCCGCTTTGATGTTTTATTTTACGTCTCATATGTGTATTTTGTGTTGTTACATATATATTTTGTTAGCTGTTTCCCGTGACTCCGTCTGCGCAGAATTTGCTTATCGTTATCCCATGGAACTATGCGGTTTTCGAGGATAAAACTATTCTGTGATCATCCCTGGAACTGAAACTATATATCTATACCAAATTCCTACCTAACCTTGCTTAAAACCATTTGAACTCAAACTCGACATCAATTTTTAAAAATTAATACAATGGCACTGCGAGTACGTTTGACAACCAGAATACTGGTTTAATAGAGAGTATAACATTATTTTGAAGCATCCGATACTTCCAGATCAAGTACGATTTTTTACAGATTCGTGAGATGACCATTGAAGCAAGGGCAGCCCAAAAAGGAGGTGGCGGGACGACTTAGACATATCAAATTGAGTGACAGAAGCATACTCTTGACACAGATAAGTGGCGGAATGAAGGGGAGGCCTCTGCTCAGCAGTGGGGTTTAAAAAAAAGAAATCGATAAATGGAAAAACATCAGTCGATCGCAGGATCATTTGTAACGTGTGTCATTTAGACTTCGTCCGTATCTGACATTATTCGAAACTTATTTAATTGTTTCAGTTGAGGTTTCGATACATTTTAATTTCGGAAATCCGATAGTTTCGGTTACAGAATAATATCATAAAAAGTTACAAAACTACGTAGTTTTGTCTGTGTCTGGCAAAGTCAAATATTTAACTACACAATATTACTATTAATTTTATTTATTTCTTAATTAGTTAAAGATAGTACATGTATGTTAAGTTGACATAACTTTAAACGTCTGTCAATAAAAGAGTTAACATTTTAACAAAAGTATCCATAATAGTTAGAGTGACTATGGTACCGTTGTGACTCTTAAAAAGTGCATATGGCCCAGTCATTTAAGGTTAGATTAGGTAAGAATCTCGGAATTGGAGATACCCAGCTGTAAGTCTGTAAATACTTGTATATTGACACCCTAAAAGTTGTCTCAAAACCTACATTATGGTAGGGTGTGCGCAACTATTAAATTTCAAGGTCAAAGGTCACAAAAATCGGTTTTTTGCGCTTTTTTTGTAAATATCTCATTTCCTACGGGTTTTTGCTATTTGTTATTATTGACAATATTGTAGAATACACAATTCCCTACAAATTTTGTTTAAATTTTTTTTTTATACGGTGAACCGTTTTCGAGATAGAGGGCGGAGAGCGCGTGGTCACAGCACTTCAGGTCAACCGGTGCCTCCGGTCGAAAACGCGCCATTATATAGTTGATGAACTATCGATATATCAATTATATTATATTTTATCATTTTTTTTCCTAACTTATTCACTTTTTATTCAGTACTAGCTGACCCGGCGAACTTTGTTCCGCCTTAAATTTGAAAAATTCCAGTGGTTTGGGCTGTGCTATCCCGCGGGAACTATGCCTTTTTTCGGGATAAAAACTATCCTATGTCCTTTCCCGGAACTCAAACTATCTGTATACCAAATTTCAACTAAATCGGCCCAGCGGTTTAAGCGTGAAAAGGTAACAGACAGACAGAGTTACTTTCGCATTTATACACTTTTTATTCAGTCACCCGGCGGCCCCTATTATACGGCTAATGTTGACTAGATGACTGATATTGATGAAGCTTTAGAGAAACACCTAATCAACTCATAAAATAAATATAATTCATGTTCTTCATGCAGAATTGGTACATTGACACAAGGAAAATTAGATAGTAAAAAGATAAAATTAGGTTAAAATTCAAATATAATTCTGATATTTTCATTAACAGTTCTGCAATTACATGGGCAGGTAAGTGTTGCTAATTAATACTGAATAAAAAATGTATAAATGCGAAAGTAACTCTGTCTGTCTGTTACCTTGTTACCTTTTCACGCTTAAACCGCTGGGCCGATTTAGTTGAAATTTGGTATACAGATAGTTTGAGTCCCGGGAAAGGACATAGGCACAGTATATATATAAGCTAAAGCAGTAAGGAAACTACGAACAAATCGGTTGAAACGAAACACGCACACAGGCGCGCGCTTTACACGGCCCCTCAGGGGACCTCGAGGTGCCGTCAGTCGCGAGTGCCGCGTTGAGTCGAGCGGTTGTTTGTTACGTGCGCCCAGACAGTCCGCGATCTTTTTCGTATTCAAACATGCCAAGAGCGTATTGCGCAGTGTACGGCTGCTTGAACTCGACTTTTTCACAACCGGAGCTTTTTAAACTCCCTGCTGATGTTGAAAGATAAGAATACATTATTATTAAATAAAATGCTTTTTCTTAACGGAATGAGAAAAAGTAGCCGCCATCTTGAACTTTTGTTATTCGACCGATTGTTTTCAAAATCGATATCTGGGTATCCGGTTGGTCTCCGACATCGAATCCGTGGACGGAATGAGAAAAAGTAGCCGCCATTTTGAACTTTTTAATTATTCGACCGATTGCTTTCAAAATCGATATCTGGGGATATGGTTAGTCTCAGACATCGAATCCGTTAACGGAATGAGAAAAAGTAGCCGCCATCTTGAACTTTTTAGTTATTCGACCGATTGTTTTCAAAATCGATATCTGGGTATCCGGTTGGTCTCCGACATCGAATCCGTGGACGGAATGAGAAAAAATAGCCGCCATTTTGAACTTTTTAATTATTCGACCGATTGCTTTCAAAATCGATATCTGGGGATATGGTTAGTCTCAGACATCGAATCCGTTAACGGAATGAGAAAAAGTAGCCGCCATCTTGAACTTTTTAGTTATTCGACCGATTGTTTTCAAAATCGATATCTGGGTATCCGGTTGGTCTCCGACATCGAATCCGTGGACGGAATGAGAAAAAATAGCCGCCATTTTGAACTTTTTAATTATTCGACCGATTGCTTTCAAAATCGATATCTGGGGATATGGTTGATCTCCGACATCGAATCCGTTAACGAAATGAAAAAAAGTAGCCGCCATTTTTAACTTTTTAATTACCTATTGGATCTTTTCGATGTTGTTGTCAGAGACAACATATAAAGTGCAAAGTAGCTTTATTAATTTACAAAGAATTAGAAAAAAACAGTTTTATAGTGCCGTGTCCATCATAGAAACCAAATAAACGTTTGTCTTTTTTTTTAGACAAATAAAGGGTGCCAACCCTAATACTCTTAATTAAGTGTAGCTAGTTACTACTTTAAAACAGGCGTTACTAGCTGGTATTATAGCGCTAACTAAACAAAAATCTTTACAATTTTATATAAATTAAATCGACAACCCTAACGCTCTAACGGAGCGTAGGTATTTATTTCAAAAAGTATGCCTAGCTTCCATACTGGTCTATTTATTTACTGTGACATAGGATAGTTTTTATCCCGGAAAATTGCATAGTTCCCGCGGGATAGCACAGCCCAAACCACTGGATTTTTTCAAATTTAAGGCGGAACAAAGTTCGCCGGGTCAGCTAGTACTGAATAAAAAGTGGATAGGTTAGGAAAAAAAATGTTAAAATATAATATAATTGATATATCGATAGTTCATCAACTATATATGGCGCGTTTTCGACCGGAGGCACCGGTTGACCTGAAGTGCTGTGACCGCGCGCTCTCCGCCCTCTATCTCGAAAACGGTTCACCGTATAAAAAAAAAAATTAAACAAAATTTGTAGGGAATTTTGTATTCTACAATATCGTCAATAATAACAAATAGCAAAAACCCATAGGAAATGAGATATTTACAAAAAAAGCGCAAAAAAAACGATTTTTGTGACCTTTGACCTTGAAATTTAATAGTTGCGCACACCCTACCATATGTAGGTTTTGAGACAACTTTTAGGGTGTCAATATACAAGTATTTACCAATTTACAGCCGGGTATCTCGAATTCCGAGGTGAACTTGCTATAATGACTGGACATCAATACCCACGGCTAATCCAACCAAGACAGTACATACTACTTACCTACTTTTCAAACATACCTAATGACAATTGTTTTAACTTTGCATGACTGATTATAATTAAACAATTATCTCAGGGGTTTACGGTAAGTTTACGGAGTATCCCACAGCAAGGGATGGTAAATAAAAGATATTTTACTTTACTTTTAATTAAAGCTGCCAGCTGTTTCGGGAACCCTTTTATTTACATCTTTAATAAGCTCGCCGTATAAATGGTTGCCTGAAAGTCTTTAAGACGTCGAAAGATTTTTGTGAGAAGCAATCATAACGTTTTTTGAACAGTATTATTTAAGATGTGATAGGATAAGATTTCAAAATTAAACAGTTCAAGTCACGTCTGAAATCGATCATAATCAAACACAACTTACCACAAAAAAAATTAACACGTCTATGAGTAAGACATGCCTTAACTGTCATCTTAGAAATGCTTCCACGCACCGTTTTCACTCGCAGTTTTAACACTGAAAGATAAAATAAGGAATAGTGTGCGATAAGGGAATGTGCTGGTGCGAAAGATGACATAATATAGTGACTAGGATAGAAAAAAGTAAGTATGCATAGTTGGTTTGGTCACGTAGAGAGGATGGATGAAAGTTGAGTAACTAAACAGGTTGTTAATTTCAACGACAAAAAAATTGAGATCGAGATGGGTGCCAAGTTCAATGGTCAGTCCTGAAATGTATTTATAATAACTTAAAATATAATTTCTTCTTATAACTTAGGATAACAATATTGAAGCCTAAGATCTGACTTGGCTAGTTTTCATACAGGTCCGAAGTTCTAAAGCAAATTCTTCTTTCCATTACCGTTTTAGTAGGTACTTAAAAATAATTCATATGTAAAATCAGACCATAGGCTTAAATTATTGTCCTAAGTTATAGGAATAAATTATATTATAAACCAAATTTTACATGTTTTTGTGAAATAGTTTTTGAGTTATGAGGGGTCAAAAGTGGCTTCAAATTGTTCCTGTAATATTACACACGGTGCTGCTCGCCAGTTCTGTTAGCTTGAACTTTGGCTTAAAACGCTACCGCTTGTCTAGATACTAGATATTTGATCCATAAATACAAAGCTGAATATCGGAGAGGTTTACGTGAATCCATACTAATACTATATTCTTATTATTATGTGAAAGTACGCCTGTCTGTGCCTCACGCTTATACCGCTGATTTAAGCGAAATTTAGTATGGATAATAGTTATGGTCCCGGGAAAGCACATAAAATAAAATAGTTATTGATGAAGATGCGATACCCGAAGGGTAATATAATTTGTGCTCTAATTGAATATTTTCCACTAAATATAACCTACCAAAAATGCTAATTCCGCGCAGGCGAAGTTGCGGGCAAAATCTAGTTTATAAATATTTTAAATGTGGTGAAAATAAAAACTTTTAATTAGTGGATGAAGAATATGATGCTCTCTTCTGATCAAGTCTGGGAAATATTTTGTGTACAGCATGTGAAATACATATTGAAAAGTTAAAGAAAGATAATATTAACAAAATATGTTCATCAAATCACAAGGGGAAGATAGTACCGCTAGCAACATCTCATGATACTTTTTATATGACATCAACCCAATAATCCATGCTTCTGGGTATTTTTCAAAAAGTGTCTATGTCGCAATTGCAAACAACGAGGAAAATATAATTTAAAAAATATATATCACGACTCTATTAATCTTGTTTCATTACTGCATAGTGATTGTTTTGCGATGACCTGTCCGAGCGGTTTTCCTACCTTATTCAACCTTTGTTATGTGATAAAGTAAGATAGTTATTTTTCTTCGTAACCGGCATTACCAAGTATGAAGATACCTTTTAATTGTTTTGCTAGGACAAACCGCATCCGCCATTGTCACGGTATTCCTCCAAGCGTCATCTTCACTCTCGATTGTCATTTATTCACCAATGACCTCTCCATTTATGTTATGAATCACTATGTGATAACAATGTGCACGTTTTTAACACTGAGTAATACACAATAGTGGTACCTTGAATGACTTTGAAGCATGAGTTGCACCAAGTCAAGTTGCGTCAAGTTTTTTAATATTCTTATTTCTATATACAGCGTGTAAATATTATAAGGGCGTATATTTTATGCAGATGTAGTTAACGATCATACAAATCATGTGGGAATTTAATTTTGTTACTAACTTTTATTATTGAAACGTAATTAAATCTTAGGCGCAATGTAACACGTACGATTTCATTTGACGTAAGTGTTATGACGTTTACGAAAGAGTGTACGTTAAATTTAATCGACGCCTTGTGTGATAGAATGCTTGACAATTAATTAGTAAAAAAAACATCTAGTGTTACACATGTTACTTTTTTTCGTTAATTAGTGTGTATATTATCTGTTGTTAAAATATTTGCCCGTGTGAAATGTACACATTGTTTATATTAATTTTGCACTGTTGTTGTTTTATGCGTCAAATAAATGTATTTTTTCATTGGCTTTCTGTCATAAACGTAAAAATAAATATGAACAATCATGGAGAAATTCTTGATTCATTTGATAGTGCGATAAGATACATACATACATAGATAAATCACGTCTTTATTCGTTACGGGGTAGACAGAGCCCAAGGTAACCTAAAGACGACGTTTAACATGATTGCGGGCGTATGGATGGAAAGGGGAATCAAAACAGTGATGGGTTGCTAGCCACATTCCCTATATAACATGATCCTTAAGGTTTTCGCCCAATCCCTCGATAGAATAGATAATTTTCGGATTTTTCTTATTATGACGATCAGGGCCGGATCTACCATGTGGCTTTTTGGGCTTTAGCCCAGGGCCCCGTGGATTCAAGGGGCCCCCAGCTAAGTCAAGTTAAAGTCAAAAATAGACGATAATGCGAAAAAATCCATAATTTTATTAAATTAAACAGATCGTAAAGTTTGCAGCATCAAATATTTTATTGTCTTATTTTTTTATACTTTGAGTAATTAGGTGGGCCCCTAAGTAGTATTAGCCCAGGGCCCCCTAAACTCACGGTCCGGCCCTGGTGACGATGCATAAATAACTTAGCTGCCTCAATAAAATGGTGTTGCTTACACTGGTATAATTCAGCACGCAATTTCACTAAACCGAAATAATGTGAGCGCTCATCAATTTCCCGGTATATTTTTTGCTGTATCCAAAAATTAAGAGGCTGATATCTTCCCTAACACTCTATTGGCTGTGATGGATGGGGCTCATAAGTTACAACGGAATCATCTACAATATAGTGTCGCTTATTAAGCTTGCGATAAAATAGGTAGTAAAATAAGTCTTAATAAATCAGACTGTTGGATTCAGAATACAGATGGGTAACTCATATTTCATTGGATCCACGCGCTAGCAACAAAACTTTGACTCTATTTTAACGTGATAATTACTCGCATTTGATGTGGCTCACACCATCTCCTTAAATATTGTATATTATGTATATATTTTGTGTGTAAGCATGTGTGTGCATTTAGTAGTTTATTTTATGAATTGATTCTTGTATTTAGAGATTTACGCTCTATTGTGGTATCTGGAATTTTAACTCACTCTTTGTCGGTCCCTCGTTTAATGCTCCTCTCATCTACTCAAAGGTACTGGTATAGATCCCTTATAGGGATAAGTTCGGCTTTGTGCATATATTTAATGTTTTTTATGAGGTTTGCGTCTGTTTCTTCATATTTGTAAGCATTTACTTACTTACTTACATTTTATTTTTACAAAAATAATAAGATGTCGTTTAAACAAAATAATAATTTGCAACGTAGGTTATTTCACGACGTTTAAAGTTGTATACCATGACTTCTTACTATGTGTCAATCAATAATCAGTTTAACTGATTTAATACGATGATTGATTAGCACTACGTGAGCCATGGCCAAAAATGTCTCAATGACAAATAATGATCATTCTCAACATAGGCAGATCAATACCTACTCACTTTTATTAAATCTGTTCTTTACTGGTCTACGGCCTAACTCAAAAATAAAATAAAATAAATAAAACTGCATTCAAAATTCTTTAAGGAAACTATAGGTCTATTTGTATTCATCGAATTATCATCACTTGATTATGTATGACTGTTTGTTTCTTAATAAATAAATAAATAAAAATAACCACTATCAAATGAATCAAGAATTTTACTTCTTGATTTTTTATATTTATTTTTACTATTTTTACGGGTTTGATTCCAAGATATTGCTTTACTTTTCAGAATTTTCTGGGTTCTAATTTTCAATGTCGTTTAGTAATTCAAAATAACCGCCAAAAAGTGAAAAGTAACCAAAATCTATGGAATTTCTAAATGTCTGTGAAAATTAGAACACATAGAAAAATCCGAAAAGTAAAGCCATGGCCGGGAATCGAACCCGGATCCTCGGCATTCCGTGACGCGTGACCCCTACACCACCCATAGCAGGTGGTTCTAATTTTCATAATAAATTAATTAATGGATTTCATAATAAATTGTACTTACACAATGAATCTTGTATTGCCATATATTATAAAAAGTTGAAGAAAACAATCATTAATAGAATTTTCTTTATCTCACTGACCAGATTCTGGCGACGGTAGGTACGCCATATTAAATAATAGTGTAAGAACGCTTAGCGCAACAAAATTACAGCACACTATTCCTCCAAACAAAACACAGATTTGTACAAGTCACACACATATGCGACCGGCCTTTTCGACAACTAACAACCCAGTCCCTTCATATGACATATAGAGAGCATAAAGGTGACCTCCCAAACATAATAATGAAAACTATCGTGGTCTTAACGCAAATATAATTCCGCCCGTCACAAATCAAATAAACGACTTATTTCAGACGCGATCTGTACACAAATATCGGATCTTCATTATTTGGTCGCTATTTCGATCAGGGAAAACTTCTATTACTGTTTTCCCGTAGTCCCTTAGGGCGTTCATGTCAAATCTAATAACAAGTAGGTGGATATTATTACTGGACTTTATAAATAACGTAGGTATTCAAGGTGGGAACGTACCTATATCATTCCCTAGGGCTTAAGGACAAACATTTTAACATAGTGTTACTTGAAGTGTCAGGGCCGTAATCAAGAGCGCAATGAGCTTTCTATATCTTCTGAAAACTAACCCCCTTAGGGGCCATTCAAGTATTACGTAAGCAGATTTTTTACAATTATTTACCCCCCCCCCCTTCTCCTTGTCAGCAAAAGTAAGCAAACCTCTTACCCCCCCCCCCCCCCCTCCCATGCTTACGTAATCATTGGTACCTATATGCATTTTTCTTTTAATGGATTCTGTTTTTTATTAATTCGTGAGCAGGAGTTTGAATCGATGCTGCTGACGTAATTTTATGTGCATTAAGCTTTACAACAAACTTCCCAGAGACATGAAGGACCTTCCAATTAAAATGTTTAAAAAGAAACTACGCGCTTGGCTCTGCGAATTGTGTATCTACTCCATAAAAGAGTTTTTAAACATGAAAACTAATAATAGATAATCTTACACATAATTTTAATTTTTAGATTAAGTGATCACTTTATTTTGCTTCATAATTATTATCCGTGAACAAAATTGAGTCTACTCATTGTTGCATGCTTACCCAAGCCGAATTTGGCGCACTGTAAATAATTAATATACCATCTTGTATGTACCCATTTTCTGCAATAAACATTCTTATTCTTATTCTTATTCTTATCACCATATCGACCCCCCCTCCCCCCATGTCATCAAAAATAAGCAAAGCAAAGACCCCCCGCCCCCCTCAAGCGCTTACGTAATACTTGAACGCCCCCTTATGTATACACATAAATACAAAGAATCACGTCCTTATCCCTTACAGGTCCTCCATTCCTTTGATTGGCTTTTGCCATCAGCAACTGGTATACTCGTATTCATTTTTGCTCTTTGCTCCCAGACCAGTATGGAATCCCCTTATTCTTAAAATTAATTAAATTTTGCATTTGACACACAGGCATAGCTTTGTTTTATACATAAATCATGTTTTTATTCCTTACGGAATAGACAGAGGCCGGGGTAACAAGACCACTTTCAGCACTTTAGCATGATTTGATAAAAAAATACGGGCAGACAGAGCCTAAGGTAACAAGACCTAAAGACCGCGTTTAGCATGATTGTGGGCGTATGAATGGAAAAGGGAATCAAAACAGTGATGGGTTGCTAGCCACATCGCCTATATAACATGATCCGTAAGATTTCGCCTAATCCCTCGATGGGCTTTTACCATCAGGTCGGGAAGAGAAGCAACTGGTACATTCTATGTTTTTTCTTTGCTCCCGACCAGCGTGGAAGATAAAAAAATACGTTATTTTATAAAATATTACTGTCGTGTCATAAAAAATCTCTAAAAATTTTAGTGCTCAACCTAAAACTAAGAGCAAGCAGAAGTTGAAACCATGATCGTTTTGGTCGACGTAGGTCGTAGTTTAAGTGGTTTTTGGTGGCCAGCGGGCTCTTGGCGAGTGGCCAGATGCTTTATATTCGTCGTCATTTCAAGCCATAAAGATCGACAATTTGCCTTCCTTAATTTATTAACTCTGCGTGAAATAATCTGTGAACTAAAAAGAACTATTGTTCAAACTTTTGTTTATTGCTCGGTATTGCTTCCGAGTAACTTTTCGTGGCTAGCTTCATGAATAATAATTTCATGCCATGAACTACAATATAAAAAGCGTACCTACTTAATCTTATAAATACTTAAAATAGGATTCTGTAGAACTACGTTTTATAAATTAACCTAATTTTATGGACAACTAGCTTCTGCCCGCGACTTTGTCCGCGTATAATGATTGAAGAACTGATGTTGATAGTTATATTCTGCAATAATTGTTTACGTTGCGACTCTAGGCAGCTACGACTTTTGACATATATGTGTATCACTATCCCGCAGGAACTTCGCAATTTTCCGGGATAAAAAGTAGCCTATGTGTTAATCTAGGGTACCAGCTATCTCCGTTCCAAATTTTATCCAAATCCGTTCTGTCGTTTGCGCGTGAAGAAGTAACAAACATACACACACACTCACAAACTTTCGCCTTTATAATATTAGTGTGATTAGTCAGACTCAAGTACGCAATTTGCTAGACACTGTGACAAACTACGACATATAAGCCCGGTACTCATCTGCGGGCTGTAACCGTCATCGTTGCTAAATAACCAAAAGCCCTAGTGTGGACATGGATCGCGAGCCTGCCGCAAGCAAAACGCGACATCCGCACTGGGATTTTTGATTACACAGCCTCTAGTGTAAGTTTTCGCATATAAAAACGTCTCGAACGTGTTCACGTAAAAGTCTCAATTATTATAGAAAATTGGCAGCGCCACTTGCGGATCGAAACGGCAACAAACTGTTCTCATAGTATTTGTCGCAACTCAACGCGTTCGAAACGTATTTTGTGACGAAAACCTACACTAAGCATCAGTGGCGTGGCGTCAAGTATATCAAAAGGCAAGCCTAAGGGAATTTAACTAGCCTTGTCCTCTAATGCACAATAAAAATGCCCAACTGCCTTAAAACTTAAAATAGGCAAGCCGGTGGGAATCGAGTTCTATGGACGCCATGCTACTGCTAAGCATACTGTAACGTGCAACAATTACGTTTACACCTCGCAGATGAAGTACCGGCTTAAACTGTACTAACGCAAATACCTTAAACCATTCCATTCACATGACTCATTAATTGACACTCACTTTGTATTAAAAGGCCATGAAAAAATAGACACGAACTTAAAATCAGACACGTAAAATGCCAGTATCACAACATCAGACTCTGGCTTTCCTAATAAAGTCAAACGGCATAAGCATTACGTATTTCATTTCACCTAACAACAATCCACCCGTCAGTACAACTATGTATCAAAACATTCCTATCAACACTGTCTAACATAACACGCTTGATATCGAACTTAAACCAAAGAACGCCCAACAGATTCAACCGAAACTTTAATTAATAAACAATCTCCATCACGAACCACACACTACACAGCCTCGTGTTCAACACTATTCAAATTAGATACAATTTTGGGCAATGTTCCAAACTGAGACAATGAAACTCGCTTTTTGCGTACCATATACAAGGCTATCGAATCCCGAATAACCCTAATTCTATGAAGTTTAATTTAATTATCGTTGTACGCAGTGGTTACCGACGTTTCGCGATTAAATTGTGCCCTTTTGTTTATGGTAGTCTATTGTTTTGAGTGGCATTTGTTCGAAACTACGGGGAATGTGAATTGAATTGGTTTATTAATCAACGTCAGGCATGGGTTCACTACTGAGAGGTGTTTCATGCACGCGGGTGCACACGTGTAAACATTGAATGTGGCTCAAACTGGCTCTGAACCAGACTAAGTGTCACGTCCTAAATTTACGACGAATATTTAGATGGAGACGAAGACGTATGAAATAGTATAGTAGTCATGGTTCGGGCAAAACTCAGTTAAAAGTTTAGAATATTATACTGACGTAAGCAAATCGGTCAAAACAGTTAAGCATTGATTCGTCTCCCATCATGGAAATTTGGCTGATAATAAATACACAATATGAGTTGGATATATTAAGTACTTAACTGCATGAAAGATTACTCTTAAACTTTTCCCTTTCATATGAAAATACGTAAACGTTTAAGTTTCGAGTGGTTGTACGCTTATACCGGTTCACAACGCACGCTCTCAAAAGGCCTATTCGCTCGGAACCCTGCAATTATCGAAATAATTCAAAACTTTTCAACACATTTCCCTTCGCTGCAAACACGGCGAGCTATTTCGATTATCCCTCACACCGCAGACACTTGGTAAATAAAGTTTGACTCTCGACGCTCATAAATACCGGGGCCTACGTCGAGGGTGCAAAAGTTTGAGACCAAAATTCCTCCGACCCAAATTTAATTTTTGCGCGTCTGGCGCGGCGTGTGCATTCACGCGCCGGCGACTTTGCAATGGTCGCTTACTCGCACAAACGAGACCTTACACTCCGACATTCGAAATTAGAAGTTGCGTGCCTTTCTGCTCACGCTAATAGACATTAATGTGAGAGAGAGCGGGATAGAACTACAAAATTCGAATTTGGAATTTCGGAGAACCTCCCGAGGCCAATGTCCAAAGCACTCTGAATTGCATTCGCTTTTCTTTCTGCCAAACGTTGTAGGATGAGGGTAGAACGATATGAATGCGATTAGATACGAGCGGGCACGTGTAAGATGGCCACTGTTGAATACTTTTTTATTAAACAAATTCGTATTTCTATGCCTATGTCCTTATGTATCTGGTTGGATTCCCAATAGTCGGTAATATTATAGAAATTCAATTGTTTTCTGCTCTAATTTTGGCATAAGTCCTAATCAACTCAGTACTACGGCTACATCTCGAATGCATTCGCGTAAAAGTAAAAATTACTAGAGAAAATTAACAGCGCCTCTAGCGGCAAATAACGGCAAGGAAACTTACTACTAAAGCGCTCGGGTACGAAGATAATTAGACGCCATTCTTTACCGTATCAAAGGCTTACATGCACGTTTTTCATCCGTACCAATAAGTATTTACAGCTTAGAAGGTAACAAATAAACTCACTAACACATTTCATAATATAAGGATTAAACTAGCGACTCCAACTAACTACGGGAACGTTCAACGGGGTCACGGCAGATAATGATTCGTGGTTAAGCTTGAGACGTAGCCTGCGGTCGGGGGTCGAACGGGATGCTCCGCTTTGTAATGGAAAGGTAGGCAGCGGAAAGCGTGTCTATAATAATTGATTTGTATTTGACCCCCGACACTTTTCAAAATAAATTCTTATTCTATTACAAGACAAGGAGTAAGTTAAGATAAGGCTAGTCTTTTCTTAATCGGCTGGCAACGCAACTGTCCCTCTTGGTGAGTAATTGCTTTCCATCAGGTGACCAGCCTGTTTGTTAGCTTCTACATACATCATCACTACATAGTATAAAACAAAATCGCTTTCTCTGTCCCTATGTGCCTATATCCCTATGTCCCTATGTCCCTATGTATGCTTAGGTATATCTTCACAACTACGCAACGGATTTTGATGCGGTTTTTTTAATAGATAGAGTGATTCAAGAGGAAGGTTTATATGTACAATTCTACGCAGACGAAGTCGCGGGCAGAAGCTAGTACATACATAAATCACGTCAACATACATCCCTTACAGGGTAAACAGAGGTGACAAGACCTAAAGGCTACGTTTAGCGTGATTGTGGGCGCTTAGGTGAAAAAGGGGAATCCAAATTTTCTTCTATAATATTCTTATTATACAAAAAAAAATGTACTTGGAAGACCAAAGCTCAAACCTTCGAATCTTTATATCTGTTACTAGCTGTCACGTGACCTTGTTCTTATTATTACAGTGTTGTCCAATGTACTCTCCAAGCAGGAACAGCAGCCCAAGCATTTAATTTTCGAATATGAGGATAGGACGTGTGATAAATATCTAAATACCTTGATACCTTGATAACAAAGCAAAGCTCACTCATCCAGGCACTTCATTTAACTGATTTCCCTTAGTGCAGCGGTTAAAACCGACTAAAATATTCGACGAACACGTAATTGTCTCTGCAAAGAGCCCCAAATTGTCAGCCCACCGCAAGGCCTTGTTGAACGCAAACTTCTGTTCTGTGGCATTTGCCCGAGATCATAATCAACGTCTTCTAATTAACCCGACTAAGTAGAAGTATTCACGTAATGAAAACTAATTTCAAACTTCGACTTTTGGCTTAATTGACTGGCATAAATTAGGTAAGTACCTACCTGTAGTTTTAAAGATGCTTAATTAAAAAGTTTTAAAAGAAAAATATGATATTATATATCCATTGGTTCCTGGTTTTCTCGGAAAAAAGATAGTAGCAGACAAATTATAATTTTGAGACGTAGATATTGATCATGAAAATACAAAAACACCGTTGAATGTTGATAGAATGTGATGCCTCATGTGTTTAGTTTAGATCTTTCAAACTATTATGTTGAAAAATCGAGCATTAAACTATTGACCTAGTTTATAAGTTATTCTGCTCCGACACAAAAAAAGTAAAATACATAAAATGTATAAGTGTAGGATGATCTAATAATCATAAGAATAATTTTTATGTTTCATAGTCCCATTACAAAACAAAAATCGGAAGTTAGAAACCAGCAGGGAGAGGAGGATTCAGAGCGATGGGGGACAGCAAATAAAAACGAATTTGGATGTAATTTGTAAAGTCCGTCCAGTTTGCTACCACCGTCTTACTCGCCAATCCTGTCGCAAAGCAAGTGCGTGCTCTGCTGTGTTCTGGCGCAGAGAATAAGAAAGCCGGTGAACTTACTGGCACACAATACCTTGTGACTCTAGCTATCCCTTTAAGCTGTCAACGTACCTGCAAAAGTCCATGGATGGTGGTGCTCGCTTACCATCAGGTGACATATTTACTTGTTTACCCTTCTAGTCTAGTCGTATAAAAACTACATTTAACAATAATTAAGAGTCAGTTAACTCTGAGGTTTTATTTTTAAAACTAATACATTTTTCGTTATTTAATAATGTGACTTAGTTAATAAAGTTTCAAGAGATGAATTCAAAAACGTAATTTTATCTCGGATGTGATTTTAATTTGAGGCGGTATATTTTATCTACGTCTGTGGGAGTATAAAATTCTTCCTTTGAGTGAAATTTTAATTAGTTTAGTCTGCTGAGGTTTTACTTAGGACATTATTAAATATAATGCGAATCTTGAGTGCCGTAAATGAACACGTTGTAAATTAACAGAGCTTAACGCAATAAAAATGCTGGTTATACTTGTAGTACAACAAAAGTGAAATTCAATATGAAGTGGTGATGAATGAGTGAAATGTCCTTTTCGGTGAAGGAGCAACGGAATGCTCATATATGTACGAAAAAAATTCGGGTGGTAGAACCTCGTGCAAGATCCGTCCGGATTGTTACCGACGTCTTACTCGCAAAAAAAACATAATGTTTTAAATTATTTCCAAAACCGTGACTTGGTCTCTGATGAGCATTATCATCTTTTTTATTTTTAAAAGCAACAAATACCTAGCTATTATGTTGTTCAGATGTCAAGTCACGGAACGCTGGCGTGGCTACTGACAATTATTTCCCTTTAACGGCCTTGTCGTCATTTTTATGCCTTTTTCTCAAATCTGAAGCAATTTTCGTGCGAAATGTATTTAGGAGTGCGCATTTTATGAGCAGTTTAACCGTAATGACTTAGGAATTTAATTTTTCGCTTGTTTATTAGGTGTTTTATAGTGTTGTCAGATCGGCATTATCAGTTATTACGTTGTTAGAGTTTTTTGTGAGGAAATTTATGATATATTTAATTTTAATTTTGATCTTCCGAACAAAACATATCTAATCACAAAATATCAAGTCACATTGATTTATGCCGCGTGAAAATATTATGACTATGAATCTACTATTCTGCTCGCAGTAGTTCGTATTGTCACAAAAACGTGTCCCCATTTTTTAACGAATCTAAATCTAAATATAATATAACTCAAAGGTGACTGACTGACTGACTGACATAGTGATCTATCAACGAACAGCCCAAACCACTGGACGGATCGGGCTGAAATTTGGCATGCAGGTAGATGTTATGCCGTAGGCATCCGCTAAGAAAGGATTTTGATCAATTCTACCCCCAAAAGGATAAAATAGGGGATGAAAGTTTGTATGAAAGTTTGTCAATTTTAAACCGATCGGGCTGAGACTTTGCATAAAGCTACTATGACGTAGGCATCTTCTAAGAACGGATTGCGTAATTTCTGCGGGATAGCGATAAACGAATTCTATGCAGAGGAAGTTGCGGGCAACAGCTAGTAATGTATAAATCTTTAAAAAAACATGTACGAGACGCGACGGATAACTCAACGTTCAGTGCTTTACTTTTCGTAAATCCTGTCGCGAAAGTAAACAGTGTTGTTTGCGTTTGAGCAAAGGAAATTGTGGAAACGTAAAGACTTGCCACTTTGCTTGGAGAAAATCATGAAGAAAACGTGCGCAAAACATTACGAATATTTACGTTTTTAACGAGTTCTTATAGAATACGAGATCGCAATCTGTTTATTTGACAAACGAGCCGTCTGTTGCTGAGAGTATCTTATAAGTAGTTTAAACTAAAACTATGTTGGAATAGTAATTTAGATTCACACACCCAATTTTAAGTCTCAATTTGTTAAATATTTAGATATGTCTTCTAACACAATGCAGTAGGTTAGGTTGGTTTATTAACAAATAAAAAACGCTGTTCCAGGAATAATACATACATACATACATATATCACGAATTTATCCCTTACGGGGTAGACAGAGCCTAAGGTAACAAAACCTTAAGGTCACGTTTAGCATGATTAAGAGGGAAATCAAAATAGCGATGGGTTGCTAGCCGCATCGATGGACTTTTACCATTTGCGCGGGAAGAGAAGCAACTGGTACGTTCTATGTTGTTTTTTGCTTCCAGACTAGCATGGAAATGTACTAACACGGAAGGTCTTAAAATATTTGCAGGTATTAAAAAAATTGGTATGTAGCGCCATTTTTTAACTCATGATTGTCATCTGTCTACCCCAAAAGGTATAAAGACGTGATTTATGTATGATTGTCATCGATAGATTGCATCATCGATCGATTGATTGTGTTCGCTCGGTGGCCCTGGTACTATGTAACTTTATTATGAACTAAGAACTACTGCTTCATAATATACTGCAACCTACTGAGCGGCAAAAAACGTGACCCTCATCTGTATGCAATACTATAGGTAATTTTGTACGGATATTGGAGCAAATTTTGTGCTGCTGAGTGTAATTATGCGTGTATATACGCATATACCCAGGGGCGCCGACTTTTAGAAAACCTCGTGGGTGCTCATGCTTATTTCAATGTACGCTAAACGGGTCAGGTAATGAAAAAACACCTATCCCTAAAAGTCTATACTCAGGGGTGCTCGGCACCCACTGTTTATTTCTCATGGGTGCTAGAGCCCCCGAGCACCCACGGAGTCGGCACCCCTGCATATACCTATACTTAATTCAACCGTATGCGGCAACGGGCAACCGTATCCTTAAATCTAAGAAATTGTCCATGGCATACCTACATTCTCTAAAAAAGCTTAGACTAGGATCTATCATCCTTCAGAAAGTAGGTACTCAATTTATCCTGAATGTGGCCGCCGAGCAATTTTTAAGTCTTTGTACAACAATCACACTGAATCACGCAAAAGATACTTGTGATGATAGAAGTTCCTGATTGCACGTCAATATCCCAACTTAACCTGTTAAATTAGGAGTTTAACGGTCTGTCGTTATTTAAATGATCGAAATCAAACCCGTGGAAATGTTTAGTTCTATAAATTGCTAAAGTCGTTGTTAAATATGTTTGGGAGGGCCGTAGATTGCCGAGTGATCTTGATTTGTATGTAATTGGGGCTCCTTTTGGAGTCGTCAGCGTTTGAGCTGTAACAGGGTGTCAGGTGCTGTCGTTAAACAATAAGGGCGCTGTAATGACTCGGCTGTTGGCGATAGCCGAAGGAATTTACTTCGAACTCTAGCTTTATTTTAAAGGCTGTTGTTTTAAACTGGTGTTTCGTAATCCTACGATTACGATTGTGTTGAATACTATGTTGTATAGTGACGTTAATACAGGCATTGACTGCTATAAAATTGTACTTCTGAATAATTATACTCTGAGTTAACATTTGTCATATTTTTCACTACCATTGCGTTCTTCCATGCTGGTCGGGGAGTAAAGAAAAAACATAGAATTTACCAGTTGCTTCTCTTCCCGCGGCGATGCTAAAAGTCGATCGAGGGAACGGAAAAAATCTTAGGAATTGTGTTACCGGCGATGCGGCTAGCAGCCCATCACTGTTTTGATTCCCCTTTCCACCTACACGCTCATAATCAACGTGGTCTTTTGGTATTTTTACCTTAGGCACCATCTTCCCCTATATACGTGATTTGTATTGTGTGTTCCATGATAGAAATAATCGGAAGATACGCAGCCATTTTAACCAGTTTGATGTTCACAACGGCGTCATATACACGATAGAACGACATCAACAATCGTGCATAATGGCATATTAAGTCTGTAATAAAAAGCCATCCATTACAAGACATACACGCTTGACAATTTCCTCTTGATGCTCTGTTCGTCTCTTTTTTACTGGGTAAGCCTGAAAAGGACAAGTGTTACAGTGCAAGAGTTATGACATACCCATTTACATCATTGGGTTCCAAACTTAGTCCCGTATGCCTCAAATCAAATACCGTTTTGATCACAATAGCTTTAAAATATCTATAGTCGGTTGAAACTACAGAGCTGGAGTTGCTTATACAATTATTTTCTGACATTTTTCACGGGAGACTTGAGTATGTTTACACACCTAATTAAACTCATTAAAAAGTTTGTTAGGTTTCTATAAGCTTATACCATAACTAAACTAATAAATAGCTATTCAAGGGAAGAATGCGCTGTACTTTATTCTATCTGCTTTGTAATTATATAAAAAAAAAACCTTTTGGCTATAACTTGAAACGCGGCACTTTTATGTGGCCGTACTTGCATTAATGAATAAAAAAAAATACCTTGCTATTACGCTACCACACGTGCAAGAAAGCCAAGCCTGTGTGTTACTCGTACGTTTAAATGCAAACCTATCCACCTCTGCTTCCACATGACACGTAACATAAATCACTCGAACCTAACTATCCTTAACCTTCCATGGTGATGGTTGGTGAATCATTTCCTTACGTACAACAGTTTGACCAGTTGAGCTACTCTTGATCAAAGGGGGAGCCCTTAGAAGGCCACAATGAACGACAACTCGCCACCTGCGTCCACCGGTTTCCCGCAACTTTCACGATGTCGTCCGTCCACCTAGTCACTGGGTTCCTAACCTAGGGGTAATTACCCACTGGGGGTAAAATTGGTTTTTCGCAGGGGTCACGAGCTGGTTGTAGGCTTGAACGCCGAAAGCTCATTACCCCGCGAAACAATGGAGTTAAAACCCGTGACCCTAGTTAGGTAACTACTGACCTGGGAGGCCTGACAACACTGCGTCTTCCGGTTCGTGGTCGCCACTCTAGAACTTTTCTTCCCAAACGGTTGCCTGTTCTACACTCTCGAATGAATGACTAGTAGTATGAGCGGAAAGCACGATATGAACTTTGAAAATCGAATTTCGGAGCAAAAAGCCTGACATTACGCACCTGTAATCATATATTAAAAGCCCTTTGAGCGCATACCTCAAAACAATGAACATGCCAAAACGTGTAAAGCAACCGGGTAGAATAATATATCGGTGCCGCGTGGCCAGTCAGGCAATAAATAGGCTGGGTGCTTTATCCTGTATTCTTCGGGCGGCGTTCGTTCTACTTAAAGACGTACATTCGTGGTGCGATTGGTCATAAATCGGATGGGTGCTAAAGTGTTTTCCCCATAAGTTACCTTCTGCTTTATACACAGGGTGAACCAAAACTTAGTCGTCTTCAAATTGTACACCAAATTGCCCGGGTGCCCTTCGCTTGGCCTAAAATTGTATGTGATAAAAAAATTTAGTCGAAAATGTTTGGTATAAAATTTAATGGTTGCAAACATTGTTTTGTCCTAAAGCATTTTTATTTTATTATTGTTTAGTTTAAAATTTTAATTCCTAAATGGCTATATCCACAATATATTTTGGCCTGTATGTTAATACAGTGTCCTAAAATTACAATATTCAACTCCAACTCGAAAAATTAACTTTGATTCTCGGCAGCAAAATGGAAAAGAAACAACACTGTACATTACGGACGTATTATAGACGTAGAGAACATTTTGAATTCTCCGAAAGTTTGCCAAAATATATGGATGAATGGGGATGAATGTATGTGAGCGAGCAAGATGAGTCAAGGCAGAAGCGACTCGGACAGGTCAGGTCAGAAGGCTAAGGCGGGAGCGGATTGGACGGGCAATATTATCACGTGATCCACGCGTATCGCGATCCATATCACGGAATATTGATACGTATTGCAGTGAATAGTGTGATAAGGGATCGTGCTGGTGTGAAAGAGGATATAGTGACTAGGATAGAAAAAAGTATGCTTAGTTGGTTTGGTCATGTAGAGCGGATGGATGAAAGTAGACTAACTAAACAGATATATATGGGGAGTGTGAATGGTAACGTTGAGAGGGGAAGGCCTAGACGGACGTTTCGAGACCAAATAGGAGACGTTTTGGAAAAAGGTCAGGTCAGGAGTACCCGAAACCGACGAGCATGTATGAAGAGATTGATGAATGTGGATGAAGCGAAAGAAGTATGTCAGGATCGTAGCAAGTCGAACAAAGTAGTCTCTGCCTACCCCTGTGGGAAAGAGGCGTGACGGTATGTATGTATGTATGTATGTATTGCAGTGAATCCGGTTGTCCCATGATTCTATATTGATATACTAGTGTCACGATAATCTTGATCGTCTAATCCAAGCCAATCAAACAAATGCTCAGTAATCATACAGTAAAGTTGTATGTAACCCAAATAATGTAAATACTTTGCAGCAGACCAGCTACTATTGGTATTTCAAGATGCTAAGCGTCAAAGAAAATTTTAGCATAAGTATCTTAAAAAGGCTCGAATCAAAAAGTATTCCTGTAATGGAATTTTAAATCTGACTAAATGTAAACCTAAATATTTAAATTTCCTAGTAACAGCTGCGCCGGCTGTAGACAGAAATCGTTAAACTGGGTGTTGGTATAATGAAGGTATAATACAAAAACCCCAAATACACAATTCATTCGTTCATCATACAATGTAACATTCGGTCATTCAATCTTACAACTGTCATTCAAATCATCTCTCACTTGAATACAGACCGTTGAACTGTCATCTCGCGTTTTATTAATACATTTCCGTACCTATTCCTATACTGGGCTTCACATGAATTATCAGTTAAATATGTAGTTACATGCATACATACACATATCACGTCTTTATCCCTTACGGGTTAGACAGAGCCTAAGGTAACAAAACCTTAAGGCCATGTTTAGCATGATTAAGGGCCTATAGGTGGAAAGGGAAATCAAAAAATATATAAATATAAAATATTATAAATATGTAGTTAGTAGCCTATAAATAACTATATTGTCGTGGCAATTTATGTATTTACAAATATCTAGACTTTCCCGGTGTACTAGATATTGTTTCGCAGTTTCTTTTATGAATTGCATTTTTCCAGCGCTTAGTAAATCAATTTCAAGTCAAATTATACACCTGAACCAAAACTTAGTCTTCTTCAAATTGTAGGTACAACAAATTACCCGTACAACTATTATTTTATAAAAAGTATATCTTTTTCAAATAAGGCTTAGTTGTGCTATTAAACGCAAAAGAATCTATTGTGCACCTTTTTATATTTCGACGTTGACGACAAACAGAATGCACACATAAACCGCGATATTTTCACACTCAAACCCACTGACTATTTCCAATGCTTGCTTACGAGTTGGTCCAAAAACTAAAACCTCAATCTGTTGTGGTTGCGGAGTGCCAGGTGGGTAATAGTGCGGGGGGCTACTAAAAAAACTCCGTAACTGGCGTCACTGAAAATCAGCGTCACGATATTATCCTGGATCTTATCGTGACACATAGCTGAGTGGCGGCCATTTGGCTGGTTGGAATAAGTATCCATGTGTAATGTTCTGTTTGTGTTTCTGTATCAGCCAATAAAGTTTTCTTTTTCTTATTCTTAAATCACGATTCAGTTTAGGTTCGCTCGCTGTCAGATACATACTAAAAATGACAGCTAATACCGAAATTGAATCGCATTAAGACATCATGGCAAGGCCCTAAGAATGACCAAACTTCTGAAGCATGCGGTCTACATTGGGATTTTATTGGGATCCTAGAAGGCGGGAGCGGATCAGAATACATAAAGTTTAAAATGTATAATGGGTTAAAATACATAATGGTTCAAAATATATAACGCAATTTTCTGTAAAACTATTAAGCTAAATGAACTTTTTTGATATCGTAATCTATACATTGGTTTAGGTTAGGTTAGGTTTGTTTTATAACAATCTTGTTAATTTGTAACTTTCTGAGAAAATCGCATTATATATTATAAACCATTATGTATTTAAACCCATTATACATTTTAAACTTTATGTATTTTAATACGTACCCCTAGAAGGCTTCTGCCAGAAAAGTATTAGGTACTGATTTTTTTATCCTTGGTAACTTAAATGTGTTTTCGGCTGAATGCCTGGCTACTTAAGAAGTTTTTTTTATATTGCACAGGGTAAGAAGAACTAATTGCTATGCTTTGAAGCCACGTGCATGGAGTGATTTGGCATCACTGATCGAATATTTAAATTCGTCCATACTTGTAATACTTTGGTCACATAATGCGTAGTGATAAATACGACCTGCTTCAACTCATCATGCAGAGGAAAATCCAGGGAAAGCGACCACCCGGAAGAAGGCGTACTTGTAAGCTTAAGAATCTCCGGACATGGTTTAACCTTAGCACAAGCTCACTGTTCCGAGCTGCTGTGTCGAAATTAAAGATAGCACTGATGCTACCTCCGGTAGGAGATGGCACCTCAAGAAGAAGAAAATACTTGTAATATTTAATTTCGCAAATCTGCTATAATCTGCTGGAACACTGCTCTACTCTAAACTACCTCTCTGCTCTAGTCTATAGTTGGGCTTGTAAGAAATATATTACTTACAATTATTTAGTGTTATTCGAATTCATTACAGTTTTATTTGATCATGTGCTTAATATAAAGCCGTATATAATCTTGACGGTGGCTATTTCAGTGTGAATGGCCGGCCCCGGTCTGGTCCCGCAATTTCCGTTGCCGTCTACGTGTGGAATATAAAAAGACCATCGACATCAATGACGATATTACTAATAAGTTCGAGCGGCTCGGGGAAAGAATAGGACCCTATTCTCATGACTTGCTTATTAAATAATGATAAAGACAAAATAATTTATGCCATGCAGACCTGGCTGCTGAGCAGCGGGGCTAAATCAACCACAATTTTTTTTGTACCTAATTGTTTTTTTATACAATTGTTTTATTATTAATGTTTTTGATTTTGTCATTTTTGTAATATACAAATTGATTTGTATTATTTTATTTACTCTTGATGATTTTAATCTAAATTCTGCTAACTTTGACAATGTAAAATTTATGATGTAATTTTTATTGAATGAATGAATAATCTAAATCCAAATATATCCGCCGCGGAGAGCAGACAGCCGGTGAAATCACCCGTACGAACAATTTTTGGTAAAGAATTAGTAGTAAGGTAGAGTTACTGACATAATCCAAACACATACAAAGAAGAAATAAAGAGCCTTCCCTGTTTGTACGTTAATATGTCGTTAATGCACGTTGGTTATCCTAAGCACACAATAAATACATTTTCCCTCTTTTGTGACGTAAATTCAGGAGAAAGAATAATAACAACTTTTTATTGCCGCTTATGACAAACGCCAAAACTTTTGCAGGGAATGACGTGTAACGTCGTATCATGGCCAACTTTGATAAGAATACCGAGAAAAGTAAGTATGTAAATGCTTTATTGTACAAACATAAAAGAGACACCAATCACAGAAAAAAAATATTAAATAAATGCACAAAGGCGAACTTATCCCTATAAGGGATCTCTACATTTAACCTTTCAGTAGATGAGAGGAGATTAAACGAGGGACCGACAAAAAGTGAGTTAAAATTGTAGATAGTGAAAGCCACAATAGAGCGTACATCTCTAATTAGAACAAACAATTCATAAAGTAAAAGAAAAACCTTTCCTTCTAATAAATATATCATTAAACACAATGCTTACATAGAAAATACATACAATAAGATTTACAATATCTAAGGAGATGGTGTGAGCCACATCTTCCTCAAGCCCTCCTTGAACGACGCCACGAAGGCAGATTGCCTGATGTAGGTCGGTAACCGATTCCACCGCCTAACAGAATGAACTGTGAAGGATTTGGAGTAAGTTTGCCCTAAAAAAAGTCTAACCCTAAAAAAGTCGGTTTTATTATTTCCTTTTATTATTTTAAAAATATACTTAAATAAAACTTAAAAATGTCGGGAAACCACCGGCACTTTCATTTCAAATTTCCGTGAAAAAGCTATCCTGTGCCCTTCCCCGGGGCTGAAACTAACAAATTCCAATTAAGTCTATTCAGCGATTTAGGTGTGTAGAGGTATATATGGGCATAACAGATCCTTAGCTAGAACACCAATACGGTTGACATTTGTTGCCGCGTAAACTATGCCAAGAATAAAGGCCGCTTCGAGACCTTAAAACGTAGTACTTACCTCTACGTAACAGAGCCAGTTACTAGTGCACTTCATAACACCATAATTAGTAATGGGCTAATTACAATTCAACCGCAGTTACACCGTTCAAGCATTTTCATAAGTGCAGCTTTAAGCGCCTTAGAGCATAAACCAACCGGAGCTGCTTTTAGGTGCAATAAGAATCCATGATTTTAAAAGGAGGAGCATGGTAGGGCTTAGTCAGTTTTTTTTTAAATATCTATAACATATGAATGCCTGAAATATTTACTGTTTAGCGTAAATAAATATACAAAAACCTATTCTTCAAAAATAAGTGGTTTATCAAAATTAACTAATATACACGCTTGAGGTAAACAATACTGAACTCCAACTGACATATTTATGGTTCCTAACAGTTTTATACGTTTTACGTAACAGGATACTTGTTGTCTTGAAAATTCAGCACTATTTTATGTCAAACACATCCGAAACCATATCACAACGCTGTCTACACGCAGACATCAAATTTACCAAACGCAAAACACACACCTTTTAAAACGGGACAGGCCTGTTGCTGACGTCTCCGGTCGGGTTAATGCTCTAAGTTAAATATCGTCGTATCCGACGAAAAGGGGCGTAATTGCAAAACAGCAACTTTTCAGGAGCAGCTTTTTTGTGTTTATTAAAAATAATAATAAAGATATAGATATTCTTTTGTTTTAGTATCATGGATTAACATCCTGTGGTTGGTCTAAAAGATTTTTTTGGTAATAATAATAGTATTTAAAATAGTTATGTCCCTTAATTCCTTATTCTCCGTTGTATTTAACCTACAAAGAACCTAACTGTGGCTCTTAGGTATGTTGTGGCCTTTTTCGTCGGAAATCTTGAGGTCACAATCGCCGTTAGGCCATTTCTCAATTTAAAAAATGCTGGTTAACTATTTTCATCGCTCAAGAAACTAATTAGTTTTTAAAGAAAATTTGGAATTCGGATATTCGGATGCTAATATCAAATAAAAAATATTTTCAAGATCTATATTTTTCATAACATCCAAGTTATTGTAAGAAATAGGTAACAATATAAGAAAAAACAATTAAATTGCCTCTCAGGCTTTAAAAAAAATATTATAACAGGTAATTAATAACAAATAAAAACACTGTTCTTGTCTTATTAATCTTAAAACCGTGTGCGCTAATTGAGATCAGATAATTAACTTTAGAAACATAGAAAATAACAAAAATATAATTGCTTCTTAAATCTCAAATATAAAAGAAACTGGTAACAATATAAAAAAAAACAATCGCACCAAAAACATTCTGTAATAAAAAACTAGCCAAGTCTCGATGGAGCTGCTTGTTTATCCCTAAAAAGTAATTAAATCTAGACAAAGTCGTGCCAAGTATGGTTCCTTACTGCGATTTCTTTATTATTATAGTTAACTAGCTTCTGCCCGCGACTTCGTCTGCGTAGAATTATACATAAAAACCTTCCTCTTGAATCACTATCTATTAAAAAAACCGCAACAAAATCCGTTGTGTAGTTTTGAAGATATAAGCATACATAGGGACATAGGGACAGAGAAAGCGACTTTGTATTATACTATGTAGTGATGATGATGTTGTGTGACTTGGCCGTTGAAGGGTACACAAGGGTACAAAACCAGGTGCTCTATGACACCATTGGACCAATCTATCACCAGAACCGCTACCCATTAACGATGGAATATGCCTATACATAAGTATTATTGAAATATGCAACTTTATCAAGCCTACAATTGACTGGTTATTGAATCAACGTTTTCCAAGTGGAAATTTTCCATCGTCAATGGGTATAGCGGTTCTGGCGACAGATTGGTGCAATGGTGTCATGGAGCACATGGTTTTATACCCTTGTGTACCCTTCAACGGCCAAGTCACACAACATTAAGTATAATAATAAAGAAATCGCAGTAAGGAACCTTAGACTTGACACGACTTTGTCTAGATTTCATTACTTTTTAGAGATAAACAAGCAGCTCCATCAAGACTTGGCTAGTTTTTTACAGAATGTTTTTGGTGGGATTTCACTTTTTTTTGGAGAAACGTGGGCATATTGATTTGTTTTATTCGATTTTCTTATTTGACACATTTTTTTTTCTTTTTAGGTGTAGTTTTTTTCAAACATCAAATGAAGCGGCCCACCAAGTTGAATATTTTTTATAAAGGCGGTATGTCGATCTCTAATAGTTTGGTAGGGCTCTTGTGTTTTCTAACCAGGGTCACCAGGTACTCCAGATCTTCCATTATCCTAGTTTTTCATAGTTTTCCCTTTATGTGGTCATTAAACCCTAACTCTGTACCAAATTTCAGCTCTCTGAGTTTATGGGAAGTACTAGTTCTATTCTGATGATCATGAGTGAGTGAGTGTCATAAATGCGAGACTTTGCTTTCGCTTAACTTTGGAACTAAATGACCTCCAGACTTGAAATTTTGGATTTTAAGTATGTGATTATAGCTTAATGGATGACGAAAATTTCTGCGTACTGGTCTTATCCAGAGGTTCTCAAATAGGGGCCTGAAAATGCGGCGAAATGGTTCCAGTACCTACTTTAGGAACAAAGAAAATAACAAAAACATAATTGCTTGTTAAATTAAAAATAATGATTAAATGATCATGTAGCAAAAACAACACAATCATTTTTATTATTAATCATTAATGATGATGGTTCATCTAGCTTTTCTTGTACTTCATCCTCAATTTGGAGTAAAAACTCGATTTCTTGTTCACAACTCGGTGGCACTGGAGACTCAATAGGTTTTCTTTTATTGACCATAAGATATGAAAATTTAAATTGTGGATACAAAAACAGACTACAGAAAGGTAAATTTAAATTTTTATCTATAGTCAAATCTTTATTAAATGATAAAATAAAAATCATTAAAAAGCCCCTAAGGACTTTAGGGCTCATTTAGTTTAAATAAAAATTAGAGCTATTTTTTATTAAACTTAACGAAAACACATCGAAAACGGAAATGACTAGTTTACAGTTCAAAAACACCAATAAACCTAATTTTATAACACCAAAACTCATTAATTGTTACAAAATAATTATTTTGACGTAGAATAAAGGCACAAATGCCATTATGGCTTCTTCTCTTCCATACATTTGCTTTTTTTCATTTCCGCAGAAAAAGGCCACAATCAACACAAGAGCCTTGTTCTGCGTTTTACTAAGTTTATGACAACGTGTAAATTAAAAATATGTTCTGTTATAGCTCAGCAATTATATAAAGATATAAGAAGGTAATTATTTATAACTCTATCTCAAAATATGTGTGCATGTTGTAATTTACTTATTTGTCGACTCCTTTAAGATTTCTCTTTTCTCAGCCACGACTAAATCCACTATTTTTCGAGCTCGACGTTTCATTATTGGGTTCCTAACGTTCGACGTTCTTAACGCTAGTAGTTAAAATCACTATGAAAAAGTCTGAGTGCCACAAAAATTAGCCATACAAAGTGTTAGCACTCACGATCGCGATCCGCGGAGTAAAGACCGAACTGCGCTTGTGCCCCCATCCCGCACCGCGCCCGCGCAGTTCGCGCCTCAAAGGATAGCCCTAACGGCGATAGTGGCTTTTATTTACGTAAAATTTTGCCGCCATGTAATAGTGGCCTTTTAATAAACTTGAATATCAAGAAAAGTTTGAACTTAATAAAGACAATTATTAGACTGAAAGATGCCTAAATGAATGTAGATTGTAAAAATGAAATAAAAGAAAAAAGCCCTTATGATCATAGGGGCAGTTTTCGAGGGATACGACGATATTTCCCCCTATTAGCCTAACCGAGTCGAGCTAGTACTCGTAAGTCTCAATTGTTTGTTTCCACATATTTTCCATTCGATTCATTGTTCATCGTTTCGCGACTGTTCAGTGGTAATCAAATTTGCGAATTCGCTATTCAATTTGGGTCGTTTCAATTGGGTTTTGTCACAAATAGGCTGATATCGAACAAATTGTCAAGTGCAACTGTTCTGGAGTAAATCTAGTCTAAATCGACTCATCTCGAATCGAATCGACAAATGAGGTACCAATACCATCGCTGGTTCCGATTCGATTTCGTTCAAAATCAAACGTGTTTTAAAGTTTGTCGGATATACATTTTATCAAACGTTGTTTGTGTAATTGTTTTTGTTCTAATGCTTAACTTACGTTTTGGAAAAAGGTCAGGTCAGAAGTACCCGAAACCGACGAGCATGTATGAAGAAGAGATTGATGAATGTGGATGAAGCGAAATAAGTATGTCAGGATCGTAGCAAGTGGAACAATCTAGTCTCTTCCTACCCCTGTGGGAAAGAGGCGTGACGGTATATATGTATGTATGCTTAACTTAACTTCCTAAACTATATTTGTGTAAGTGTACATACACGTAAAGTTGTCAGCTTTAAAATTTAAATACGATTTTTTATCTACTTTCAGTACTCGGATTAAATTGTGGTGTGGATAATGTAAATTGCGTGTAAAAATAACGATTGATAACAGTTAAATGTTTCTGATTCAAGAAAAAAAGTAGAATACGTATGTATTAATTCAGCTTGTATCAGCTCATCTCACTACCAGGCTTAGTCAGCATAAGCCTGTACCGTCATAAAGCGTTCGTAAAATGCTGCGTGTGTTCGGACCGGACTCTCTAATCCCGCGAAAATGAAAACCGTTCTATAGCCAAGTAAATTTCTACTTGCTTCTGACGCATACTAGTAGCATACTAGTACACAAATCAAGCAATAGCAAACTCGTTATAATAATATAGCATTTTATTCCGTTTCGCAATTTACTACAGAATTGTAGTAAACTATCGCGTATTTCGGCGTGCCTCATGGCATAGAACTCCTCCATTTATTTGAGGGTTTGGGCTATAGTTCCCACGCGGGCCCAGTGCGGATTGCAAACTTCACACACACCATTGAATTGCTTCGTAGATGTGTGCAGATGTCCTCACGTGTTTTCCTTCACGGAAAAGGTCATGGCAAATTTCAAATGTAATTTCGCACATAAATTCCGAAAAACTCAGAGGTGCGAACCCAGGATTCGAACCCACGACCCTCTGCTTGAGAGGCCGCAGGCTACCACGGCAAAGTCGTCGCACTAAGTTGTCAATTGTATGTCCAAAAAACACGAGCACAAAGTCCTTTAGCCCCCTAGGGATACAATCGGGGACCGGAATGAATGTATCAAAAAAGTACACAATAGCGTAATTTATTCTAAAATCCTTTGGGGGACTTCGACGACACGATGAGTTCCCTTGGTGCCTTAGGATCTGTTCAGAACTTCTCATCGGGCAGATGTCGTTCTCTCACAAGGCTCACAACTTTCGAAGGCAAACAATTTGATGTTTATTTATCCTAGTGATTGTGTTACACGGTTTTGTTACTTTTCATGTCTCCGCGGCTTTTGAAACATTTACTTATATTCCAGATGCCAATATTACGTAACTAGAAGATAGCTCTCAAGTTTTAGCTCACCTTGTGCCAAAGATAACAACTTGCACCATTTGTAATCGTGCCAAGATATAACTTGGACGTTCCTCCTTAATATAAAGTAGGTACCGAACCATGTTGAGTTGCTATCAAAAATAGTACCTAGCAATCGTTCCTAGATCAAGGCTAAACTAAAACTTTACTAAGAAGTAGGTAATAAAGTGTCGATTTGTACGGGTCTTCATATAATGAAGAACCCAGCTAACGAACGTATGAAACACGAAGAAATACGAAGTTGTTTTCTGTTAAGATTTCTTCTACAAATCCGTCTTAGTCTACCAATATTATTTTCAAATCACATCAGGTGAAGGTTTCTACAACTAAAGCTTTTCTTTACATAAATAAACACATTGGTACTAGCGTAAATAGTCCATTATCGACCACCGAAAGTCCGGGATATCATTTACGGTCAAAGCGTTTGCAAATGGGTTTCGGTCATAAATTTATCAAGTTAGAAAAGCATTAACATGTAAACTGATAAATTTCATCAATCTCAGGGCCGGGGCGAGGGGAGTAATCCCAAATTTATCTTGAAACAACACCGATTCAGCTCAACCGAGCCCGTGGGACCGTCAAATCAGTTGGAAAGTTTCAAACTTCTAAATGATACGATCCAAAATTTCTATTCAATCATCAACCCATAAGAGTAGGGCAGGCCCGCCGGGAGGTATTAGCAAGTTTTCTGCCTTGTTTATTTTTATTTTATCGAACGTACGAATCTCTCGCGAGTGGCATATGTCCTACAGTTTAGCGTTATAAATAAACGTGTTGATTTAATTTAAAATGTTTTCCAATACCTAGGTATATTTTTGCTTCTCTACAATGTATATAAAACGGAACGTTTTTAGGGTCTCTTCGTTAGTCTAGTTAGTACCCAGTATATCAAATTGATCTCAAATGCTTAAGACTATGATCTCTTTGAACTATAATAGGATTAGGATCGATGATACGACCATTTGAAAGTATATTTTTACACAAAAACATAGGCATCATAACCTGATTTTAAAGGGTCCTCCCCACTGATGTAAAATCATCAAATGAATCAGAAGTAAAATCTGACAGCACAGGAAAAGAAGGATATTAGAAAATAACTGATTTTCATTTCAAAAATCTCAGGTCAAAGAATTCCTCAGTTTTTAATAAAAATACATATCTACTATGAAACACAAGTTATCTTTTTACTGTCGATTCTGGCTTAATAAATATCTAAATACAAATTGAATTTGTACATAACCCTCACTTGCTCGACTTTTCTTTAATCATTTTAGGGATCTTACCACGACGTCTTGATGTGATTCAATTCGGACTCAGTTCAGGTTTTAGCTATCATTTTTAGTATGAATCTAACAGCGAGCAGTTCTAAACTGAATTGCATTAAGATGTCATGGCATTGTAGTTATATACATACATACATACATAAATCACGTCTTTCTCCCTTACGGGGTAGACAGAGCCTAAGGTGACAAGACCCAAAGGCCACGCGTAGCATGATTGTGAGCGTATAGGTGGAAAGGGGAATCAAAATAGTGATGGGTAGCTAGCCGCATCGCCTATATGATTCCTATGCCCATTCCCTCGATGGGCTTTTACCATCTGCGCGGGAGGAGAAGCAACTGGTACATTCTATGTTTTTTCTTTACTCCCAGACCAGCATGGAAGCATGTAGTTATATAACATTCGTTTTCTTTTGTTTGTTCCCCGTAATAAATGTTGATTATCAATTTTAATTAAATCAAAAATAACTGAGATGGAAGCTTCCAAATTGATTGATTTAACGGCTACAATGTACACCGACGCGAAATCAGAGCCGGACAAAAACCGGGCAAACAGCTTTTGTATCCGGAAAATAATGCCTGATTGGAATTTACATTCCAAATTCAATTCTCTGTGCTTTGTTGTAAGTAGCAAACAACTGATGCCATTTTGTTTCTAAGATAACACATACAGTTTTAATAGAAAAAGGAAATCGGAAAATTGGTTTGATTTGCAGTCATTGATGGGAAATTAAGGCAGAATAAATGACTGGTCCTTTAAATTGATGGCGATAAATTTGATTTGGATATTTTTTCTGTAATAAGCCAGCAATTTGTATTTTTAGGTTATTACAAACGATTAGAGGCTCATTTTGAAATATATTTTAAACGTCATTTTACTTGCTTCATTGATTAGTTTTGTTCTGTTTTTGATCGATTTCAACGTTTTAAATTCCCCGCTTGGTGATGGAAAAATCATACAATTATTACAATGCGTTCGCGTTTAAAAAAATCTTCGGTTCTGTCAAGCTGTCCCACTCAGACTTATGGGTTTGATCTTTAATCGGCCGATCGTACCCGAAACTCGAATGTCGTTCTAGGACCTCACGCACTGTAAATCGGACTGTCTCTCTCTCTTATCATATTTTACGCGCATAACAAAAATAACAATGTCCTTTGAAGCACCGCAATTGACGTTTACTCAAACAACGTTAGCATTTTAGTCATGTTCCATTTACAATCGTTGGCTATCGCGAGACCAGAACAGCTCTAGTGCCCCGGACAACCCTAGACGTCCCGCACACCCTGTGGTAGGGATGTCCTATTTCAGAGTTAACATTGACATCGATAACAAAATTAGTACATTGTGTGTATTATCGACGCAAAAAATATTGATGCTTGCTATTACAAACGATCAGTTAACAAACATGCAAATGCAATTGATAGCTACTGGTAATGTACTGAATATGTAAATGGAGGATGATGGAAACACTTTCTAAATGTAATAATATTTCATTATTTAAGGGCTAAAGCAAATGTCAGTATTTCACACAATGGTGGCACAACGCAAACTGACTGGAGGTATAGACAATGACACGTATCAAAAGCCAAAATAGGCCGCAAACCCACATTATCACAATTTCATTGGTGGTCTGCCAATTTATCGTTTTTTACAAGCTCATTTGCCTAATCTGATACTATCGGTGATTACAATAATAAAATTAGTCCAGTATAGTCATAAAGAAATGCTAATAACGAGCCCCGTGGTAAACGCTCATAGCTTAGCTCATAGTTTTATGAATAAAAAATTACGTTTTCAAACCTACTTTAACCTACAATATCTACGATATAATCTGTCCATCCCCGTTCAAAACATAAACAAACTCTATCTCTTCTTTCTTCTCTTCTCTCTAAATCTTTAGAATTTAGGTATTTTTCGATACTGAGCTTCAGTAAGACTCTAGTACCTAGGTAACTTCAGATTAAAATATCGCAATGTTGCAGGTCGATATCGATGTTTGGGAGATATCGGTAAATATTGACATCCCTACCCCGTTGTTTTACATTACGCGGCCAAGGGTTCATGATAGGGAACCCACGTCACTTGTCAAATTTATCGCACCGCAGATAAATGGATAATAATGTGTTTTTTATGTCTATTGCATCCTTCGCGTAGACAAGTATCTTTGTAATGACCAATGGGAACCTACTGTATTTTCAAATTCGATTATTTATTATAGTTCCGTAGCCAAAATGGCTAAACGGAACCCCTGCAGTTTCGTCTAGTCCGTCTGTCTGTCTGTCTGTGCGTATTTCACTTTCAAGTTAATGGCTAAGTGAATTAAATTTTGCAGATAGGGTTTGTATTCGGTTAACCGCTAGATATCGCTATATTTTAGTACCTACTTAGTTAAAAAAGGAAAAAGGGGGAGCACTGCATACCTATAAGTACATGCTACGCAGGGAGATTTTTTTGTCTGTGCCTACGTACGTTCATGTATATAAATATCATAAGATTACTTTGAAAATGATTACAAGATTAAGTAACTTTTTAGAACAAAGTTAAGTGAATATTTAGTGCTTTTAGCGTTAAGCTCAATTTTTTTTCACGTGTAGACACTACGAGTACAAAGTCTGTGTTTCTTGAGCGTTACAATCTGCCAGTGTTTAAATCTAGGGTAAACGGACATTTACTCGGTTAGCGTGCTTCATTTAGGCCATATCCTTGCTTACTTTCAGGCTTCGTAGTGGCGAAACGCGAGCCTAAATATTCTGTTAAAAAACCCACTGAATATTTTATGGCCAGTACTCGCCAATATACGAGAAAAATCCTAATTTCGAGACATTAGCAGATTTAGAACGAAGTCTAACGGTGGCAAATTACTATAGAAATTAAGTCCAAAGCAATCGATCTGACGTGACATTACAATAAACCACTTTGCTACTTTTTCACTTGTCTCATATTTAGCTAAAGAGTTTTTTTATAAAACAGAAACTACTTTTTGTTACTAATTTAGTGTCATGTACTTTATTCACTCATTTAAGCCCCAGGAAGGTTTAAGTGGCCCTTTATTAGTGAAAAAAGAGTTGTTTTCGGAGATGAGACCTCGCCTTTCGCTTCCATAATCCCCTACATACCAAATTTCATAGAAGTTATAAAACCGTTTTCGAGATCCCCGAAATCACTATCACTACATAGTATAAAACAAAGTCATAGTACATAGTATGTCCCTATGTCCCTATGTATGCTTATATCTTCAAAACTACAGAACGGATTTTGAGGCGGTTTTTTTTAATAGATAGAGTGATTAAAGAGGAAGGTTTTTATGTATAATTCTACGCAGACGAAGTCGCGGGCAGAAGCTAGTAAATAAAAATAAACAACACACAAGAATTGCTCGTACATTAGAAGAAGGCCCGGGAATAAGCTAGTGAGGAGAATAATACAACAAATACAGCAAATACCTACGTTTTTCGTAACTCTCAAAGTTCATTTGAACAGCTAGAGCCTGAAAACGACTTTTCCATTTTCGTTTAAAACTAAATGATCAAGATCATTGCATCGAAGTCTGGGCAATTTGCAACACGGGTTTATTTTGTGCTTTAGTGCAGACATCATTACAGAAAGTGCTGCAATTTGGTCGGAGCTCCGCCATCTTAAGTTTTGGTACACTCGCTGTCAATTTTATAGAAGCGGTCAGAGTTTATAAAATATTAGCTTCTGCCCGCGACTTCGTCTGCGTAGAATGATACATGAAAACCTTCCTCTTGAATTACTCTATCTATTAAAAAAACCGCATCAAAATCCGTTGTGTAGTTTTGAAGATATAAGCATACATAGGGACATAGGGACAGAGAAAGTAGTTAGGATTTAATGGGCCTCATGATTCACCATTTCTTTCCTATCTTACTGTTAATTTTCCACGGTTATCACGGCAGAAATTTTTTCTTAGTCTTACTGAGTAAGTTGAACATTTTAATTTAGTACCGATCCAAAAATGCATGGCAACTATTACATGTACAAAAATATGAATAAAGCAAACGTCACACACCATTTCCCTATAAAATTTTCAATTCATTGAGCACGTCATAAATATTCCAATGATTCAGAGAAAACTTGTCGAAGTTCCCCTCCGACTCGCAATCCTTTCTTTCACTAACCACTCAAAATCATATATCACGGTGGTACAATGAATGGCCTCTCATAGTTCACGTGTGATTCAATATCCAATTTCTAAAATAGTTCTCGTACTTGGCACAAATCATACTGGTTTTATTTTAAAGGGGAAATTTAGTGTCTGCAAAGCTCGAGGGTCTGTCTTGTGCAAAGATTAAATTTTTAAATTATAGCACTGCTGAGAGCTCTTCGCACGTTCAAGGTGCGCCATCGCGTTCTTTTCAGTATAAATCTGATGGGAGATACATTTTCAAATAGTTTAGAAAATACTACTACCTGCTATGGGTGGTGTAGGGATAATAGCACGCATCACGGCATTCCGTGTCATTGCTTTATTTTTCGGATTTTTCATGTGTTCTAGTTTAGAAAAGAAGAAAAAATGGAAACAAACAAACTTTTTAAAACAAACGGGCACGTAACCTTACTTTGCTACTCCGCGATAATAGTAGCGAGGTATAGTCATGTAAAACAGCTAGACTGGTTTATTCATGCGCTTTATGCTTTTAAAAATGAATTAACCAACGAAAAAGCAACCTAACCTACAATCAGAACCAATAACCACCATTAAAAATACTGCGAACACGTGTTTCACCTCTCTCCATTGCACACTCAGCGGATGTTGACACTCCAACAGCCAATCGAAGAACGGTTCTTCAACGCTGTTCTGTAACGTCTGAATCTATACAGTAATTAAATATTATTTTATTGAACACCATTATGTGTTATGAGTGAGGTCATTAGTTATAGGCGATATAGAAGCAAACAAATTCTATGTATTTCCTTTTCTCCCAGACCAGCATGGAAGTTACACATGTATATAGATATTACATGGATTTTTTTGAATGTGTGTTGTTATTTTACGGAGTTTTTTTTTCAATAAACTGACCAAAGTGGCAAGACAATTTTTTTACTGTCGCTAGAAGCAGTTCACGCTAGGGAGGATGAGAAGTGAATCGCTTACAATATAATGGCTGAAGACGCTCCCTCTGTCTGGACGTCTGTTGGAAAAATGAAATCACCAGACCATTTCAAAGAATCCATTTGAAAGTATTATCAGTCTTTGAAGGTTTTTAAACGCACACCCGTTAACTTCTTCCGCAATCATAATACCCATCTGCTACGGAACGATATGGTACATTGTTACTTCTAAAATCCTAGAAAACTCCTGGGCCACGTAAAATGCTTCCAATAAATTCAGAGATTCCAATTGGCGCCTTCCTTTGAGACGGGGAAGGGGATACACGTGTAAAATAGTGAGTTTGCAATATCAGACAGGCGAAAATTTATTTTCTGATGTATCATTCAATGATTCTACTGTTACGTGAGGCACGAAATAGGATTACTTCCGGCGTTAACTGTCAATATATAAAGGGTGTGGGAGTATCGCGACAGCGGAGCCTCGCGAACCTTCACGAAATATTTCTCAACCAGGATTCTTCTATTCATGAACGCCTACAAAACGTCTGCGACTTTGACTTGAAAAATTTGGCTTTGATAATTATACATTAAAATTTACCAATACTCACACACACATACACACGTGCAGAAGTACACGAAATGTCTTAGAACACACAAAATACCCCATGACACTGTACAGACGTATGGTGTCTCATTTATTTGCAGGTAAACTCTTCCAAGCTTTCAATTTCCTATCAGCGTTCCTCTAATCCAACTCCACACCCCTCCATACCCTCATAATCAAAATCCGCAGCCTTTTCCGACACAGTAATATTTCACGCAACTACCTAAAAACTACTGAACTGATTTTAATAACACTTCCCATGATCTATTGCTTATCGGCTCAGCTGGGGCGCATCAGGTGGCCAATGTGTTTATCGAAACTTATGTATCAACAAAAAACATTTCGGCCAAAATATGTGAAGAAAACGGCGAGAAATAATCGTAAAACATGACAACTACGGAAAGGGGCAAAGACGACGGGATTTATTAAAAACATCGAGCAAGCTTTACGAGTTATTTTACCCTTGTTCTTCGTACATAACCAAGTTACATTACTAGGACGTTCTAAGGTAAAATAAAGACTATTTCTAAACGTGATTCATGTATGTATTCTAAAGTAAAAACAAACATGTTCGCGGCTTAGGGGTGGCCCAAGGGCCATCCCGCCTCACCTAAACCTACAATAATCCAAATTAATCATCCAATGTTGGTTTTACCAGTGCTGGTAATGTAACTTGGTTATGTACGAAGAACAAGCTGTATTTTAGTAGATTTAGTTTTTTATCCGATGATTTCTCAAGCCACGAGTCACAAAACTTTGCTTTTTTGTCGACCAAATTTGACTAAAATCGTTTATAAAAAAAATAATAATAATAACAACTATGGATAACTTTGGACCATTGACTAGTATCATGATTAATACTGACCTAAAGTCAGGATTAGAATCCTAACTAATATCATAAATGCGAATGCGAGTTTGTTCGTTTGTTACACAATTGCTTAACATAATTTGAGAGACCTGGAGCCTTACCATGACGTCTTAATGCGATTAAATTCCGATTCAGTTTAGGTTCGCTCGCTCTCAGATCAAAGCTGAACTTCCCCTGGAAAGGACATAATAGGATAGTTTTCATTCCGGAAAATTATATAGTTCCCGTGGGCGTGCGATAAGCGAATTCTTCGCAGGCGAAGACACGAGAAGATTTAATATATTTTACAATGACTGAATTTTAACATAAAGAACGTCCAGTTTATTATAAAATTAAATTCCTGTACGTATAGGGAGTATGACAATAAAAAGTGGAATCTAGAAACGAAATGAACATTTTTATTCCTAAGTTTCAAAGAATAGATGGACGATGAAATGAAGCAACCAACTAGCGAAGACTGCCCGCACGTTTCAATTTACTTTAGGTAAGTTTGTCGACCTTTTCACTAAAGTGTTGGCTTTAACGTACTGTCAAACAATTAAAATGGTCGCTACCTAATTAATAACGAATATACCTTACTTCTTCTAACTTATTGTTACCAATATAAGCTAGAACAGGATAAAACTAATGTTACTTTGTTGGAACGTTTGCATAGGTGTTTTCTTGTATTTGCGTTAAAAAGCTTGAGCTTGGCCAATGCAAAATTATGTCCAACAAAAAAAGTACGGTTTTGTGTGTGAGTATAAAAAGATACTTTCTTATCAAACAGGTTCATAATCATATTCGACTAAGTACCTAATTAGGTTTATCGACTAACATGCATGAAAGCAAATTACATTTCAAACAACCTAGCTGAATAAAACCAATGCAACAAAAAAGGCTTCCTTCCTTAATTGAATCTGTTGAATTAAAAAAACGTTCACGACACAGATTTTGTCGTTATTTTTATTTGCAACACATGTATTGGTGTGACTCGATCGCCGACTTATTTTCTTGGAAGCTATGGTTACTTATTGTTAGTTACAACGTTAAAGGAAGTTGATGGGTTTCCGGGCACTTCCTTAAGAACAAAGACACTTATTGGATTTCCTGTCGCGATAGTTGATTTCGCTCGTGCGCTTATAACTATCATTTTCAGCTTTCGCAAACATCGGGACTTTTCCTATGAGTAACTTCTACTAAACCGGAAACTACCCTTGTCGCTTTATTTCACTGTGTGAAATATGTGACGCGTATTTACTGTTTGCAATTCTATTGTTTTCACCAAACATACACACGTTGATAACATAACAACTTCTCTTTTTTCCGTACCAAAAGCGAGCGTGGAACTGGCGTCACATGGTCCCCGCTATTTAGAATACAAAAAATACTTGGCGCCTGTTTACACCCCGCAATGTTGGTCCACGCATTACATTTGCACTTCCCGCTGAAAAGCATGCGCAGAATATGTCCAAGCAAAAACAAAAGAACTCGAGTTTTATCCAAATATGATTTACTGTATTCACAAGCAGATTTATCGTCACGGAAGAAAAGGATTATATTTTAAGTAAATACATGGCAAACCTCCAAGCATATATGTCGTAGATTATGGGCCAAAATAAAAGATACAGGAGTTAGGAAGATGCTCGAAGAAAATAAAGTAGCGATAACTGGTTATGCTCAAGCTTGGTTTCGTTAATGTTATAATAATCAGTCCATCGGGATTATGGAGCTAAACCACGATAACGTGCGAGGAAAAGACGAAAAACTCATATATATTCGCGGGAATAAGTAAAAGTCAATCGTGTATTCAGTAGCGATTATGTTACAAATAGAATTGTACCTACACAATAATTCCCTATTGGGTTGTAGCTATTTTAAAAATGAATTAATAGATGCGATAAATATGAAATGGGTAATATTTCGTAACTCTCATACATATAACAATTTTTTGAACTTGTTTTGAAATTGATCATGCTCTTGACTTGTTATCTAACTACTAGAAGTAGGTATCTAAAAAAACACACGCATACTAGTAAAATTTTCGCCATAATATAACAAAATACATTAAGATTGAATGAATTCCTCCTCCCGTGTCCTTAAAATAATCCTTCTAACATCAAATCTTAGTGACATTTTACCTCTCGCCTGAAAATAATCTTTCCATCCGGTGGAAACTTTTGGTGTCCATATTTATTTGAAAGTAACAACTGTATGTAAATAATTGAATAAATATTTGTCAGAGGTATTGTTTGCGCGATTCATTATACTTTATATACCTATTATTTATATAGAAGTTTTAGGCTAGTACATTTTGGAATGTACTACGTTCGTAGTTCACCAGCTTACAATTATACGGCAACCATCTTTAGCATAAAGTTAAAAGTGATAAACTTTAAATTGAAAGTAAGACGGCGAAAGGATGAAGTTAGAGCTCGGGCTAATTCTATTGAACTTAAGCAAATTGAGTTTTATTATATTAAACGGAATCTTTCTCCACGGACAAAGTATTTATGGCCGAACTGTCTTTAGTTTTACTATTATCAAAAAGTTGCATATAATCAACCAAGGAATTTCTTCACTTTATACTTAGTTCAGTGCAATTTGGTACGGCTTAAAACGCCTATGTGTATTTTCACTTTCAAGTCATTATGACATGATGGCGCGTTTTAACATCTCTTCACAGTACAATACAAATACACTTTATTGAACACCACAAATCAGTACAAAATTAATAGCGATCTCTACCAGACAACCAATATGACAGAGAATCACACTTATACATGCAAATTTTTATGAAATTGAATACCATGATTTTCTTACTTTCATGGCATCGGAATTTAAAGGATTTTTTGTACAAGAAAAATGGCCAAAAAAAATTTACCTTGCTACTCCGCTACTCACGTGCAAGATAACCAAGCCTGTGTGAAATATACATGTTAAATTGCACGAAAAACATATATTTTATCTTATCACCTTAGGTTATCTTGCACGTGAGTCGCGGAGTAGCAAGGTAAATATTTTTTTTGATCCTTAAAATGGACCTCCGCAAAGTAACGCCTGATTCAATAAAATACAAAAAAAATGGGTTGATGTTATAAGTATATAAGCGAACTTTTGTGTATAAATTGTGTTAATACACGGTAGCGTCGGAAACTTTAAGAGCATCCTCTTTAAACTGAAGCCGTGAGCTGCTCCATAACTTAGGGTCATTTATTATCGACTTGAATAGTTGTAGGAGCTATTGTTTTAAACTGTCTAACTTTTCTCTTTCTTTTGCTCCCACCGGAATGAGCCAGGTATTTAAAATTGGGTTATTATTGCGTTTATTCTTCGAAATCTCTTGTTAAAAACGTTTTAAGTCTCGTCCATATCCAATCGTCAATGAACACATTTTAATAAATAGCTCGTAATTTATCAAAATAACATTCTTCCGTGCTGGTCTGGGAGTAAAGAAAAAACAGAATGTACCAGTTGCTTCTCTTCCCGCGCAGATGGTACAAGCCCATAGAGGGAATGCATGAAAATCTTAGGAATCATTATGATTTTTTTTTCGAAAAAAAAAACTTTGAAATTCATTTCCCACAAATGCCATTTTGGCGCTTTAGCAGTTCTTCCTTTCCACTGACGATATATATGGAATATGCGGCTAGCAACCCATCAATAACTATTTTGATTCGTCTTTCCACCTATACGCCCACAGTCATGCCAAATGTGGCCTTTAGATCTTGTTACCTTAGGCTCTGTGTACCCCATAAGGGATAAAGACGTGATTTATGTAAGTATGTAACATATTTAGACAAAAGTGGAATCGAATCGAAACTGCGTGTCGCACGTGGTTGCGGATTTACATTGTCAAGAACGTTACAAAACACAAGAATATGCTTTATAACTTGACAATCGAAATATAGACTTATGTATAAACATTTTTCTGGATACCTTCCGAAAAATCTACATATTTTTAACATCACGCGATTTCGGCTTCGAACCTTCAGCGAGCTCCGTCGTAATTACCTACTTTTACCTTTTATAAAATAATTTTATTTAACAAAAGAAAATAACACTTTTTTGTGTAAAAAGAACACCGTTTAATATTCTCATTCATCCCCGGGGATCCATAAACAACATAACGAGCAACATTCCTTATTCAAAGTAGTAATTAAAATAACTTTTATCAGGTCGATGAGTGCCTTAGTATCTGAATTTATTATCCCTCCGCGGCTTTCAAGTCTTAAGCCTACTTTATCATGAGCAGTGAATTTTTGGATTAAAAGTTCCCGTTTACGTGTTAGTTGTTTGTTTACTTAACAACTTAAAGTTTTCCCAAAAGTAACCTAAGTACACTGTTATAAAATTTATTTATGTGACTAATCGAACAAAACACAACAAAGTATAACCCGCTACGCTCATAAAGTCTACACAGATGAAAGTTGTGAACAAAATAAACAAATCTTTTAGCCATTGTAGCTGATGAACTAGCGCGATGAATAAATACTCGGAAATCCGTTAGAAACCGTTTATTTCAAGTTAACACAACGCGCAATTTGAGAGAGAGATATAAAAGATGAGGAAAGAGCCGTAGGTGCGTGTGTCGCGCGCGATAGTTGGAAGCCGACTGCCGGGCCACCGGTCGAACCCTGGTTTTAATACAATGCTCTGACGTCACACGCATCTTCACATCTACCCGTAAATTTGTAACATTTTTTTTAAAACAAAGTAAAATACTGCCGTGCTCAAACTAAAAGGCGGCTAAGTGTAATCGGGTCAATTTTCACTTTTTAATGCCATCCTACACAGCAAAAAAAACTCTATCGATCTGTCATAATAAAATAGGTTGATGCTGGCATACCCACGATTAAAAAATACAAAAAATACCGTTTTTATTGAGCTCGTCGCTAACAGCCATGTTTCGAACCAATTCGTCGTTCCTTTTCAAGGTGAGTTGGAAACTGAAAACAGCTAGGGGCCTTACCATGACGTCTCAATGCGATTCAATTCCGACTGAGTTCAGGTTTTAGCTGTCATTTTTAGTATTGATCTGACAGCGAGTGAACCTAAACTAAATCGGAATCGAATCGCATTAAGACGTCATGGTAAGTGCATTTAATTTTTTTTTCTATTATTAGTTGTATTGTGTACATTAGCGTCATCGAATAAAATTAATAAATACTCTCTATATGGATCCATACACTTCCGTGCATCATAAACACATCTAAATGCTAAAACCGGCTTCCAATAGTTGAAATCGAGTTGTGCTTTGTTCTTGAAGCAGCCGTTCACTAATTTCCCAAGCGATGTCACTTTTCCTTAGTTTCACTCGAACGCATTTTAAAGCAAAGAATTTAATTTAGAACGTAGTTTCTCAAACTAAAAGAAGTGGTTCATGCCAATAGGAGCCTTTTACAGCGCTTTGAAGATTCTATCGTACCTGGAGATTTATAGAAAACTACAAATTTATACGTACAATAGAGAACGGTAGAACGTTTTCTTGAGTTATCTGTGGTACGTAAACAAAATTTGAAATCCGAGAGCAATCCATTACGAACGGCTACCATTACCGCAAGAGCTCTTGGTGTTTTACACGCTGTATGTTTTGAAGTAATCAAGAGCAGTGTACTTACAGTGTATTGGAGGTGAGGGATGGCAAGCTTCGGAAGAAAATATTTTACAGATTGATCATGTTTATAGTGGAGCTTTATAGTGGTAGTGACCCGCCAAGGCGACAAAAAAGAACGGCTCTACCTACCTTTTCTCGAACCGTTTCTCATAACATACCAATTGACACTGGATAATCCAAATTCACAGCATAAGATGTGGTTAAGAAACTTACTAAACACACCAAGTTTCATTGATCTAGCTTTTATACTTTACATTTTATTGATACCCATAATATGTGAATTTAGTCATTCACTAACTCAACTCTCTTATCAATAATCTAGGGTCCTTCTCAATATTCTAAGAATCAGAAATTTGGCATGAAGTCTAGTTACATACAAAAAATGAGAGCAAAGAATTCTCCGCAGACGAACTCCTTGACAACAGTTAGTTTATAAAAAGGCGTCAAATAATACAAATATAAAAAGAACCCACTGTAAATTCTTCAGCATGTTTACAAATAAGATATCTGACGAGCTTTTAACATGTAAAGTCCGGGCTTGGCCCGCCTGATCTTATGTATAAACGGCAACCCTATTGTGGTTATAAATATGTGTGGCGTCCACGGAGACTTATTGTTTCACATTTATTCTGCCACGTCGGGTGGAATACCCTAGTTGTGCTACCACTTATATTAGACACCCTGAGACAGATTACGCTATCTCTATCTCACAGGTCATGTTGGATAGGGATAGAGAGTTTAACATCGGGCTCAGTCGATGTAAAAGTAAAAACTAGATAAAGTAACAATGCAGGTGGTCTCCTCCTCAGATTTTTAGCTCAAAATAAATTACCTTCACTAGACCACAGCTAGTGTAGCAATTAAAACATCTATTTAGAAGATTGGTTAGTTTTTACTCGCTCTGTGTTTAGTGAAAATACTTATTTTGGAACTGCTACTTATGTACCGTGTTTCTACCGAATAGGTACTATTTGAAAAACTAATTAAGTATGGAAGCAGGAAACTTTGTACTGGCAATTTAAATAATAATACTAAAAACAAATCAATAGTACCACATTGAAATTGTGAGAGCCGGATCTCGGAAATGGTTCCTAACTACGATTTCAATGAAATTTGCTAAATATTCAGTCTCTTCTCTGGAAACACGGTTTTTCCGAGTTTTGCAAACTAATGTTTTGCTGGTTCATCCAGGTACTAGCAAGCTTAAGAGGGGACGGCAATAGCGATTCATCTCGGGATTAGGTATTTGAAAAATCTATTGCCTGTTCATCAGATGGACCCTAAATACCGTGTGAGAAGGCCACCCGCAGCTCCCGCGAATGTTGTGAATAAATCAGGTGAAATTGGAGGTTTGTGGCTCTCGACTATTTTCTTATAGGTAGGAGTAAAAATGAATCCCTATTTTCTTTGGTCACGGTGTTATGTTTATGTTTATGTTTATTTAGTCATTCAATATAAAATTACATCACTTAAAATTAAATGTCAAGGAATTTCACGTATCACCGTATCACGTGTCACGTATGTACGGTATTATATTTGACCAGTAGAGTACGAAATTCTTGTAGGTTTTTAAAAGACTTAAAAAAAAGTTACATTTCTAGGTAAAAAACTTGCTTACAGAGGAAGCTAAGTGCACATGCATTTGTCCAATACTTCCAGCATCATTCTGTCTCTTTTGGATGGCGACGTCGCATTCTTTCATCCATATTTTTTACGGCTCACCTACCACGTTTATTTTTAGCAAATAAAAATACTTTCGGTTCGTTTTCCTTTTCGCTTGTTTATAAATAAATGAATCAATATATTGTGGTTTCGTTGTTTTATGTGATCTTTAACTAAGTTAAGGCGGACGTTTGGCTGCAAAACTTAAATCTCGATTTAGTGTTGTGTGATTTAGTAAGTGTCATGGTATTTCTGAATGCGCTGGTAGTTTCAAAAAAAGACGTAAAAAAGCCCTTGGCGGCCTATTTGCAAAACAAAGTTTTGTATCTTTGAATCTTTGTCAAAATGACAGTGCGGAACTTTCAAGCTTTAAACCAGAATTAGCGTCTAAATCCGGACTTATTTTTTTCTGCAATAAGGCCTTAAATTCAGGAATTACGTAAGTACCTTTGATGAACAAACAGTCCATCAATTGAAGCATTTCCCGATCACCAACTGAGTCTATCAGTTCCAATCTCTTCCCAGTATAGAACAAAAGCTTTCCATTAGATCAAGACAAATATTTCTAGTAAATTATTCCATCAATACATCAACAGGGTACGTGACACGGCGCGCCCGCGAAGAATAAGTTATTTTATATTCATTGTTTACTTTGGCAAAAACAGTGGTTGCTCCTTTGAGGGCTCCCAGTAGCCGAGCGATTTTCCTTCGACGAATTTAGATTGTCTGAATGAAGATTTATATCCATTGTTTCGGCAACAATACTTTGTCGGGAGTTCCAAATTGAAAACATTCTTTTTCATTGAAAGAAAGTAGAAAGGGGTTGGCACAATGACCATTTTTTACAGAAGAGCAAAAATTAGCCAAAAATTAACCTACCAATGATATAATTCAAGAATGGCAGTGCAACATCATTATCTATCATTACAATACAAAAGAATTATTCTTTATTGAATACCGGAATTCAGTACCGTACAGTGAAATCCTCCTTCCGCCTCCTTCTACGTTCGGAAATCTACGACTGTTCCCATGCATTCTCCATTCATTAAAAATACCTGAAAAAAGTTATTATAAACGTAATAAAAAATAAAGCAGTATTATGACATTGTGGAGGATAAACTCCTTTTTACTGCCAAAATGTATTTTATAGCTAGCAGTTTGTAAACCTTGTGATAGCAGCATCTCATTTTTTTATAACTGATTCAGTTCCTTACGAACTCATACGTTACTCATCTTATGTAGTTCTATTCCTAAACTTATTAAACACATGTTCATCATCATAAGCAGCTTTCATTTATAGTATACAGTCCACTATTTCGCAACAGACATCATACGTACCATTCCATTTTAATTAAATTCTGTTATTGCAAGATTTTCAATAATCTCCAGAACGTGAGGGTACCTTTTACGAGCATAGCGATATTTCAAAATCCCCATGCAATTTGTCGTCCCCTTTTTCCGCTTCCGGGATCACAAACACTCAAAAATCCGAAAAAATAATGACAGCATTATGAGCCTTACCCGTAATACTTGAGAAACGAAATACGGACAGTAAACTTGGCTGTAATTAACTAGAAGCTAGCATAAGAACATGAAATAAATTGGCAGGCATTGATATGGCAAACAGTAAGTTAAGACCGTAGACGAGATGAGAAAGCACGAAGGAGATTATATGTCACCCAGTGCCTTAACCAGTCAGTTCGCATTACAGTGTTTAATTAGCGCGTCATGAAGAGATACTCGTTTATTGTTTTAGTCTATTCCGCCAGAGTTACAGCTCCGATTGGCGTTTAAATATTAGTTATAAGCTCAGAATAGTCCATTCCTATCCATTTTGACGCATTTGTAAACAAACGCCGTTGTAGCCTAGGGTTTGACCTGTAGCCTCTAAGCAGAGGGTCGTAGGTTTGAGCGCGGGCTCGCACCTCTGAATTTTTAGGACTTTATGTACACTGTCGTTTATGCTACTATGCCGAAAATAACTAAACGTCGCGTATAGCGTGGGTCGTTATGCAAAAATACCTATCGAATGCGTGCTTGTTTCAATCAATGTACTTAGGCAAATTATCAGCGCCTTCTCATAGTGTTCCATACTTTACGCATTTCAGGTAGAAAGAGACGGTGAATGTGAATAGACAATAAGGCCACAGGTAAGTAACTGTAAACCCTGTTATTCTGCAACCACACGTGAAAATAGTTTCGTCCGGCGTCGGTGCGACAGCCATCCTTCTATTGTTTTTAAAAATGGCTTCTGCACATTCTATAATCTGTGCGCTCTCAGAATATTCCAGGAAAGACTTTTATTTACGTCTGCAAGGTTCGTTGCTAACTAAATTTTGAAACAAAAGACATTCCGAGTTAATAAAGCTGTCTTGGCCTATGATCCATTACTTTGCTGAAAGTTCATTTTAGTGAAGTTACGATGATCAGGATTACAAATAAAGAAAGATTTATGATTTCTTCTGGAGATTATTGCCACCAATAACAATACACGAGTGCCAACAATAAAAAAAACGCTTGTTCTTTGTACATAACCAAGTTATATTACCAGGACAATCTAATGTAAAATAAATACTGTTTCTAAATTTAAAAAAAAACATGTTCGCAGCTTAGGGGTGGCCCAAGGGCCACTCCGCCTCACCTAAACCTCAATTAATCCAAATTAATCATCCAACTTTGGTTTTATCAGTACTGGTAATGTAACTTGGTTATGTACGAAGAACAAACTAAAAAAAACTAGAGCAACTGGAAGTGCCTACCCCACAGTTTTTGGGAGCACATGACGTCTTAATGCTATTCAATTCCGATTCTTAGCTGTCATTTTTGACACTTCTAGTATGGATCTGACAGCGACCGATCCAACTTTGGTTCGAAATTGAATCGCATTAAGACGTCATGGTAAGGCCCCAGGAATTTGTATGGAAACACCTTTTCAACGAATGTATCTTTTGATTTTATGATGATTTTTTCACAGCTTCAAAGGACAAAGGGACCGCAGACATACGTTTTTGGCATTAAGCAATTTCAACATCATTCCTCGACGCCTTTCTGAGAACGAGGGTCTTGACAGACGGACAGACAACAAAGTTATCGTTTACGGGTTCCGTTTTTTTACCTTTTTAGGTACGGAGCTTAAAAAGCAATGCCATGCTGGTGGGAGCAAAGAAAAACCTAGAATGTACCAGTTGCTTCTCTTCCCGCGCAGATGGTAAAAGCCCATCGAGAGAAGGGGCGAAAATCATAGGAATCATGTTATAGGCGATGCGACTAGCAACCTATCACTGTTTTGATTCCATTTTCCATCTATACGCCCATAATCTTGCTAAACGTGGCCTGTAGGTCTTGTCGCCTTAGGCTCTGTCTACCCCGTAAGGGATAAAGACGTGATTTGTGTATGTGTATGTAACTTTGAAAAGGTTTCCTAGGAAATGTAGTAAAAATACCTTAACTCTTAACCTAAATAAAAGCACCCACACCTGCGCTCCAAATTCTCAGCGATTCCCGAAACACAGTAATCAGGTCTGGGAGGATATATTTATTGACAGATACATAAAATATTTCCCAAAAATACAGTGGAATGCCTACGAGAACGCTCCCCAGATAAGTATGGAAGATCGTCCAAAAAACGTGATAAGACTGATAAGCCTACAAAATGTATTTATGGTGCCACAAATATAGCAGAGGGCGCTTTTGTCCCACAAATTGCCTATGGGATGAGTGTTATTGGGCAGATTCAGTACAAAATAAAGCTTTGAGTTGGGTATTAGTAACCTTAGCTGAATTGTAATGGTTATAGAGCCTTCCACCTGCTCCTATTTATTAAGTAAAGGCAAGGTCGGAAGGCAAATTATACAAAGCGCCTTAAAAATGTTTCGGAATATTCCAGAGGGCTATTTAGATTTTACATCGCAATTTCTTACTCAAGTTTAAGTCACTTCTTCGAGACTTTGAACATCGTACAATGTGTGGACGCTAATAACTTTTGTCCGCCATCACTACATAGTATAAAACAAAGTCGCTTTCGCTGTCCCCATGTCCCTATGTCCCTATGTCAAGTCGCGGGCAGAAGCTAGTATTTAATAATCCCGAAAAATATTAACAGGGGCCTTTAGGAAAACTAACTCAATCACTTAAAGTAATTCTGCATTATTTTACTATCAAAACCTTAATTCTCAAAGTTATTATAAGGGAGGCTTAAAACAACAAATGCAGGTAGTCAAATTCACTTTAGTTGTCTCTTAGTTAATTTCACAACGAAAGGAACGGACTACACATAGGTCACACCCGATAAATCATTTAAATCAACGCCACACAGTTAAAATAAATAAGGAACGACTTCTTAAATGGCTCACGGATCCGTGTACTACCTGGGGCCCTCCGTATACAACCGTCTGCCAGACGATGTCAGGCGTGCGTTCAGTTTGATCACCCGACGACGCCCGACGACGCACTGTCCCGTTCAGTAAGTCAGTGCGATCATCGGACGATCACACCAAGTCGTTCAGTAACATCCTCGGGCGTCGTCGGGCGACCGCACCGGTCACCCCGTAAAATAGATGGGTAAAAAACGCACAGACGTCACTTTGACAGTTGATATGAGGCAAAATTTATAATTCGAACGCTGGGGATATAAACTTATTATTACGAATACGAAATCATACTTCAATTGACACTTTTGACAGAAGAACGCCCCAAGTCGTTCAGTAAGTGTGTTCATGATCGGACGATTTTCACCCGACGATAATCACACTGACACTTTAGTTACTGAACGTAGCCCAGGAATGCAGCTTCCATCGCCATTTTTAAACGCCGACTGAAAAAGTGGCTTCTTGATAACGTTTTTTATGATTACGGTGAATTTTTTGATTCGCCAGTCGCAGAATAAATAGGAATAAGCTTTAGTGACCTGTAAAGCCTGTTACCAAGAATAAATATCATTACATGTCATTTCACGTGAACTCGACTACCGACGATGGAAAAATGTGCTGCGGCCGTTATTCACAACGGTTTTATTCTAAATCACTGACAGTTCTCAGTGTTGCCAACAGTATGGTGTAATTTGTGGTAGTGGGGGGTGGGTTTTAGCACACGGGCTTGGTACGCGTGGTTGACGAGCAACAAAATACGTAACTGTAACTTATGACCTACATTTATCTGGAACAGTCATTTAATAGACCACGTATACCTATCCCTTTCTTTCCAGTGGTTTATTTGAGACACAAATTTCCATAAAGAAGTCTGCAATTTTTATACAATTCCGAACATAAAATACTACAGTGTACCTCCGTAAGTCACCTGAAACTTCGGTTATAAACGAATGATAGATGAGGCGTGGCACATTATCCATACGTAACTGAATACGGGGTAATTTGTTGATAGATAGAGATAGAATTGTTTGGAAAGGCATGTCCTAGGTAATAATGGCCGTTCTGATTAAAGATGTTGGTAATTATTACAGAAGTTTGAAAGGAGATAGGTAGTGTACTTAGTAACAATCAAAGTAATATTCGAATTATGACGCGGATTCATGAAAGACACTTAAAGAAAATTAATCAATTGAGTTTCATCGATAAAAATTAAATGATAAATGAGTATTGTGTTTTTATAGTCCAAGAGCTGGCTCCGATTTTTGGGTAGGTATTTGAGGCAAGCTGAAAACTTGTCATATAGCTCTCCTATTATACCCCAACACAGAACTGCAGACCTGGCTGGTGAGTAGCGGGGCTAAATCAAAGTCTAAAATATACAGGGTGTCACAAAACCCTTTAACTTCCTTTTACAGAATTGTCAGGTAAGTCTACCTGAACACCCTGGCAAAGTTTGACGCTCGTGGTTAGCTAATTGACCCTTTAATTAACGAATCTTATATATATTTTTATATATTTGTATATATTTTTTTATTTCCATAAATGATATTTGAGGCAATATGAAATTTTTATGTGTTGTAGGTAGTTTAATGTTTGAAGAATAAAAAAATAAGCAATCATGCTAAACATAGCCTTTATCTCGTGACCTTAGGCTCTGTCTACCTCGTAAGAGATAAAAACTTGATTTATGTATGTGATATTGACACAAGTGATACGTTCTAAATATGTTCTACTAGCTATTGCCAGTGACTCCATCTGCGCTGAATAAGCTTATCACTCTCCCGCGGGAACTATGTGATTTTCCGGGATAAAAACTATCCTATATAGCCTTCCCCGGGACTCAAACTATGTCTGTATCAAATTTTAGTAAAACCGGTTTAGTAGTTTAGGCCTGAAAGCGTAACAGACAGATATGTTACTTTAGCATTTATAATATTAGTAGGGATTTATGTCCAGCATTAATGGAACATACTAGGTACTTGAGTTACGTAGGGATTTCAACGCGACCATTTATCACTAAAAATGGACACGACATATTTTAGTGAAATTTGATGAAGGTTTCTTGGAATTCATTCCTACATTTTAGTTGACTCGTCTGTGACTTGAAATGTTGCCAAATTATATACCAGTAAGTATCACTACATAGTATAAAACAAATTCGCTTTCTCTGTCCCTATGTCCCTGTGTCCCTATGTATGCTTATATCTTCAAAACTACACAACGGATTTTGATGCAGTTTTTTTAATAGATAGAGTGATTCAAGAGGAAGGTTTTTATGTATAATTCTACGCAGATGAAGTCGCGGGCAGAAGCTAGTCTAGTATAAAAGAATGCAAATATTTCCGACATTTTATAGACTTTGGCGAAGAAAAGTTTGTTTATGGGTTAACCATTCATAATTCGAACGTTAGATGAGAAATAATATCTCACAGCCTCTAGTGTAAGTTTTCGCATATAAAAACGTCTCGAACGCGTTCACGTAAACGTCTCGATTACTAAGAAAAAATTGGCAGCGCCACTTGCGGATCGAAACGGCAACAAACTGTTCTCATAGTATTATTACACATAAACGGATAACTCACGTATAAAAAGTCGAGTGATGCTCGACATGTTTCGGACTATTTCGTAGTCCTTCTTCCTGGAGCGCTCGCCCCGGCGGCAGCGAAACGAACACTGCGCGCCAGCGCTCTGTTCGCGCGGCATCACTCGACTTTTTATACGTGAGTTATCCGTTTATGTGTAATAATGATTAAGTCTCACGGTAGTTTCATGTTGAAAGTGTTCTCATAGTATTTGACATTTTAACGCAAACGTGTTCGAGACGTATTTTGTGACGGAAAACCTACACTAAGCATACTGCACGTCTAGCACGAGAGCGCACAAGAGTCGCGTCGCGCGCGAGATAGATTGCCTGTCCTTTTCTTACTATACCAACAAAAAAGAGACGGGTAGTCCAACTCGCGCGCAACGCGATTTTCGTGCGCTCTCGTGCTAGCGGGGCTGGTGTCAACTGGGACGATGTTATGAGAGTTTGAAAATACGGCGTAACGGTTCAAGAAAAGGTATGTAGTGACCCGCCATTTTTTTTTAGTCTGCCACACTGTTCAAACCTGAGCAGCCTTTGTACAAGCTTTTACAAGGTTTCTTAAAATTGTTCCAGAAGGTTTCAGCAGGTGTTCGATTAGTATCACTGATACTACAAAGATTTTTCATTTACGTTTTTGATTTAAAATTTAATCCCGCCTTTAACGCAGTTCACTTTGAATCAATCAATGTACGGAAAAAATTGACAACTATAATTCAAAAATCCTGAAAAACATTTACAGGTCTATTGAGTCTAACACAACAACCAGCTAAAATAATCCGGAACAACTTCAACATACATACATACATAAATCACGTCTTTATCCCTTACAGGGTAGACAGAGTCTAAGGTAACAAAACCTTAAGGCCACGTTTAGCATGATTAAGGGTGTATAGGTGGAAAGGGAAATCAAAATAGTGATGGGTTGGTAGCCGCATCGCCTACAACATGATTCCTAAGACTTTCGCCGTATTTACTTGTAGCCTTCATAAGTAGTGAAAGACAAAAATGCATTTTGCTATGAGTAACTTTTCAATGGTTTTTGTAGCAGCAAATCAGTATCATATTATCAGCAATTAGGTTTGAAATGATTTGCAGCTACAAGACATTTGACTTGCAAATCCTTGCCCGGGGCAAAACGGCACGGCGCATTTTTCAGGGATCTTCATTACTGGGGAAATTGCTTTGTAAGGTAATGGCACTCGAGCGAGGTTATTCAGAGGTTCAAGTGATGGTGAACCGTAGATGAAGAAACCATTAGAGTTTAACATAAATGTCTTAATTATGGTATTGAAAAAATACTGTATTACTCTCTTATTGGTTGAATCTGAAGGTGGGCAAGCAGATTAAAGCTAATTGTATGCGCTTCACTAAAAAACGCCTAAGCTGCGCTCCCTCTCGCACAGGGCGCGCTTTCGCTCTCTCTCTCAAAATGGCGCAGAGATGACGGGACTCGCCCTTAAACTGTTATTGTAATAAAACCTTAAATTATACAAAAAAGGAAAATAAAGCATCACCAGTGCAAAATCGGTGTTTTAATTAGCATCAGAACCAAACATTGGTCCTTCGAGCCTGAACTTAAGGTCTGAACTTTGTCTGATCAATTAAAACATCATAATATGCCGTTGAGAGCTGTTCAGATTGCCAAGAGTAATAAAAACATGATATTACGTATTCGCACACAAAAACATTCGATAATAGTAAAAAGTGGTGCCAGTAGCACACACAGATGATCAATATCGATGAAAATTGTTAACTTATTGCGTCTCATAGTGAAACAAAGTCATGTGTTTATCTATACATATAATAAAATCGTTGAGACCAAAAAATCTGTACATTGAAGATTTAAAAAAAAAACCGACCAGGGTGACTTAAAATCGGTAACTGAGCATATTAACACCATTTTTAAAATTTTTGTTTGTTTGTTTGTTTGTTTGTTTGACTGAGCATCACGTAAAAACTACTGAACGGATATCAATGAAATGTTCACAAATCGATTTCAATAAATTCAGAATAGGATATAGGCTACAGAAGTTGTGGAAAATTTTGGAAAAAGGGGGTGAAAAGGGGGGTTAAAGTTTGTATGACAAAAAGAAAATTAGATTGTTCTAGAATCATGAAACTCAGAATAAATACTTAGTAATAAAAATAAAGAAATACCTGTTTTAGCATTTTTTTTAATCTCATCCAGAGGCGCAAAAAAGAGGGTTTTGTGTTTAAAATTAATTAACTTCATACACCTATACAATAAAAACCAATGAAGCGTAACCTTTTGAAATTGCTAAATAATACTTCCAATTTAATACAGGTAAATATAATTTCTCAGTTTTCTTGAAATTTGATTTTTGAGGTGATTACGCACAAAATAGCGGAACTCAAGAAAATCAGCTTCCTCGGTATAAGTAGTTGGTAATAGTTACAAACAAAATAATACTACGAAGAAAATAGATAGATACAAATGTACATAAGACATAATAGCCGGAAAAGCGTGTCAATTTTGAAAAAACATTAATATAATAATTACATGCTGTACAGGCATTTTTTCAACGAAGAGATTTTTGTCGATCCTAAATCAACCTAAATTGGCGTCCTAAATTGTGTTCTTTACCTAACACCTAAAGTTCAATATGCAATACCGTTACTTTTGTTTTTATTTATTGCGCCATTATTAACAACGTGTTCGGTTTTTGAACGCACTCTTATTTGAAAACCTGATATTAATATGAGGGCGGCGTGAAACGCTTGGCTGTATGTTCTTGGTACCTTTGCCTATAAAAAGCAAAATCAAAGGGCGCGTTTACGCCTGCGCTACGAACATGTCAGAATTTTATTGTGAAAAGTTGGTGCTTTTAGTATAAATCTGACAGCGAGCGAACCTAAACTGAATCGCATTAAGACATCATGGCAACTATGGCAAGGCCCCTGTAGGTAATTAATTTGTAGAATGATAATAAGTGTTAATAATCTGTAATTACGTACCTACTTAAACCAAGAAAATAAATTAAAAAAGCTTCTGCTAGAAAAAAATGAGTCGCAAAATATTAATTAAAACGGATTAGTAAATGAATTGTTAGTTGTAAGGTAAAAACAGGTAAACATTTATGTATTATTTGGTTAGAATAGATTTAATTTTTTAAATTAATCAGGGTACAAATATCGTTAAAGTGAGCGCAGTATTCGCCAATAAGCGTCATAGTTTGGCGAAATTAATAGTGATGTAATTAAAACTGTACTTAGCTTTTTTGAATAAAGAAACTATAAACAAAACTATAAATAAAACTATTTGTAAAATAAAGTATAAATAAATGTGATGAGTCATTAACCAATTTGCACTTGATTTTTTTTCAAGATTCCGTGTCGCAAATTATTATTTTCATGACGTAATTCTAAAAGTATAGTTTCGTACATACTTTCAGTGGTTCATGTGACGAAGTTAATAGTCATAATAATAATAATTTTGATATCGAGAAAAGCCGTAAGTATCACAAAAACACACGCGGACGAAGTCGCGGGCAACAGCTAGTTATAAATAATTGTAGTTACTTATATATGACTGCTGCGTGTAGGGAACAAAGGAAAAGACAATCAAGATATTGGTGCCGGTATAGTATGAGTGACAAGTCACTAATGTGTTGCAAATGGGATAGCCTGTATAACTACTCTGTTGGTTAATTTTTCTAAAAGGTGAACCGACTTAATGCTCTTATGCATTTTGATAAGAAAAAAGAAAGTTATTAATTAAACTCAACATCGCAGAAGTCCTTTTTGAAGGTTCTTCCTGCGGCGCAAAAACTTGGTTCGTTAAAAACATTTAGATGAATGCACAACAATGAATTATACGAAGATAGTATTTTAATGCCATGCAGAGATGTACAAAATGGTTTTAAAAAAGCATTTAAATACAAAATGCTAAATACTTTTCAGAATTACTATTTCAAATGCAAAATACCAAATAGTTTTGCGTTTTGTATTTCAAATGCTAAATGCAAAATAGGTATTTTCAAAATACTTTTTCAAAATAAAATACCTTTTGATCAAATATCAGACATTTTTATTTATTTTAGGTATTTATCATGAGAAATAGACACACAATGGCGAGCCGAACAAAAACGTCTAATAACATGGCACCTTATGCATGACATTTTGGTCAAATTTATCAGTACGCGTATCAATAAATTCTGTTACGTTAATAATTAATAATAATAATACTCCTTTCAACATGAAACTACCGTGAGACTTAATCATCATTACACATAAACGGATAACTCACGTATAAAAAGTCGAGTGATGCTCGACATGTTTCGGACTATTTCGTAGTCCTTCTTCTTGGAGCGCTCGCCCCGGCGGCAGCGAAGCGAACACTGCGCGCCAGCGCTCTGCTTGCGCGGCTGTTCGACGCAACTGACAGCGGCGCACAACTACCCTCGTTTTCATCGTCATTTTTAACGTTTTTTGTGTTCGTTTCGCTGCCGCCGGGGCGAGCGCTCCAAGAAGAAGGACTACGAAATAGTCCGAAACATGTCGAGCATCACTCGACTTTTTATACGTGAGTTATCCGTTTATGTGTAATAAATAAAATAATGTAAACCAAGTAGACTAATGAAAAGAGAGCCATGGCTCTATTTTGTGAATTGTGTGGCCATTTATTTCGGTTGATTGTGCATTTGTGCATCTAGTGCGGCAATTCAAGCGTCATTCGTTCATTTCATTTTGTTTGACTGGTAATGTTGGCTAAACTTAATCACAAAGTATTTTGCATTTTGAAATGAATATGAAAATGCAAAATACATCTCGAAAGGTATTTCAAATAAAATACAAAATGGTTTTTACTAAAAGGCATTTAAATGCAAAATACAAAATACGTATTTTGCATTTTGTATTTGCATTTTAAATAGAAGTATTTCAAATAAATCGCATCTCTGATGCCATGGTTATTTATTACAGCTTTAAGGAAAATGCAAAGGTATACCAGTTTTAAAAGGAACGTGCGCTGAGTAACTCTAATAAGGTCATTAGAGTTCATTTAAAAGTTTGATAAGGAAGAAAAAAGTATAAAGAATTACGCCGAGTTGAATAAAAGAAATGGTTGCATAATTTTAATTTTAATTTGTATTGACAAGTAAAGAAAAATATTTGAAGAAAGACTCGTTTCGCTACAATGTTTCATAGTTCATTTATTTCCGCTCTCTAACGCTCTATAAGTAGTAGTAAGAACATAACGGATATAAAATTCTCTGGAATTTAGCCATTAAATCCCATTAATCATGAAAGCCATCAACCCTTTAAGTCATCTTATAATGAGGTTAACCGTTAAAAAATCTGCGCAATAAATTCAACGCAAACCCATGAACCTATTAATTTAATTTTTATTTGACGGTAAAAAATGCGGGATAAAATTTGGCGGATAAATGGAACATATTACGAGGGTTGCTAATACCTCCGAGTAATGTGAGTTGCCGTTGGTCCGCGGAACCCGCAAGCAGTTAACAAGGGTCTGGAATTATACGTCCAAGTTTACAAAACCGACCAAATTTCCTGTGCGGCGGGGGGATTTAACCTTCCCGTTTGATTTGAAAACCCTGCATGCATAAATATGCAACGGTATCCCAAGCCGAGTGGCGGCCAATGTTGCCAAGGGCTCTTGAATGAAAGTAGTAGTAAATCGTTGGTATTATTTAGTAACCTATTTAGTAAGTAGTAGTGGTAACAATTTTGATTCCCTTTTCCACCTATACACCCACAATCATGCTAATCGTGGCCTTTCAGGCGTAAGGGATAAAGACGTGATTAATGTAGGTATGTATGAATGTACATTTAGTAGTACAGTACTTGAGTAATTGACTGTTTCGGGAGATGGGAGATGCGAGATAGCTAAATGTAAGTTTCGCCCCCAATAATTGGTACATGCGGAGTAAATTCAACCGAAACAAATTTCAGCCGTTTCATAATTTTAAAGGGATTTTTCGTTAAATATGATAAAATAATAGGTACCCATAGGATAAAATATATTAGATGTAGACGTGTAAAGTAAACAAATTACGCTGCCAGAGACTTGCTTAATTTCTTGCTATGCAGGTTCGACATACAAGTCAACATTACAAAATATTCAAAAGCATGCAACCAAAACCAAATGAGTATAAATAAATAGTTACGTTCTTCCAAAGTTCCTAAGAAGTAAATAGTTATATTATTAAACTTGTATACGGTTTCTCTTTGTACCACGCAAAATATTATCTATAGGAGCGCGAACAAACCTCTAAATTGTCTAGACTATAAGAATCAATTCAAAGGATTTTCATCTTATCGGAATCCAACGCGGCTGCCACAACGAGAACAGCCTTTCGTTAGTTAGAGGTACCCTTTGAGTTATTTGTTAATGTCTTTACGTTTTTAGCCTTTTGGCAAACGTTTTTCCTCAGGTTTAGGGCTTGGCTGTTGGCATTTGTGTAAAATGATGCTGAGCCGTGCGTGCCTTTGTGAGTAAACAAGAGGGTACCTACCTAAACATGAGAGTGAATTGTAGCCTTGACGGAGTTTGGCGCATGATTCGTCGAACGAAAATGGTCAGTAGCTACATAAGGGAAGCGTCTATTATTTTATTACAAACTTTTATTTAACTTTCAATGTATGGATTAATGTAAGTATGCGTCCGGGTGGAATCTTGCGACTCAATTTTGAAGCAGATGTCTTCAACCGTTTGAAGTGAAATTGTGCATACTTGAGTAAGATGGATGACAATACAATAATCTGGTAGTGGAGTTCTGGTGACCCAGCCAGGATCGTCTCCGCATCAGTGAACTCTTCAACGGTTTTGGAACTCATATTTTGGGACGGATAACAATGTAGGTACAGTCAGCAAAAAAGCTTGTATTAAAAATGAATTTTTGACAGAAACTTATTCACGTGATGTAAAAAAGGAGGTCAAGGCGTTGGCTGCGACAAAATCTACACTAAGAGCTCAGAGCATTTAGCGTAAGATTTTGACACAAAAGATGTCTTCGCGTTCACATAAAGGGGTGCGTTCAGTTTGATCACCCGACGACGCCCGACGACGCACTGGCCCGTTCAGTAAGTCAGTGCGATCATCGGACGATCACACCAAATCGTTCAGTAACATCGTCGGGCGTCGTCGGGCGATCGCACCGGTCACCCCATAAAATAGATGGGTAAAAAAAGCCCAGACGTCACTTTGACAGTTGATAAGAGGCAAAATTTATAAATCGAACGCTGGGGATATAAACTTATTATTACGAATACGAAATCATACTTCAATTGACACTTTTGACAGAAGAACGTCCCAAGTCGTTCAGTAAGTGTGTTCATGATCGGACGATTTTCACCCGACGATAATCACACTGACACTTTAGTTACTGAACGTAGCCAAGGTGTAGGTAATTAGGGCCTTTATGTGAACCCTTATTGGCGTCACGTAAATTAGAGCGAGACAACGCTAAACGAAGCCGAAATTAGCCGAGAAGACCGATGTGCAAACTGTTGAGAAGTGTGTGTGGTATGCCTTTAATAACTCTATTATACTCTATGGCACACGCCTATATTTTGTTTTTGGTTTAACGTCTGTTCCTCTTCTCTCTGCAACCGCCGCCATGACTTGAGCACTATGTTATATGGAAGTGTTTTTGCTCTTAATAAAAGACTGTAAAATGTGATGCGTATATAATTTAAAAATAGAATACACAACACAGCCTTGCCCTGCTCCGTAGCATATTCGTAATATTTCCACTGAATCTTATTTTGTGTCAAATCATCGACACACCCTAAGACAAACATTATAGCCGAGTACCGTAATCTCATAGTAACGCTGGATGGAAGTCGAAGTGAGTTTGAAACGAACTCGCGGAATTTGTTAAGAAAAGGCACGTGACAACGAAACTACGTTCGAGCACATACGACTGTGTCAGTGAAAACTACAAACGTGTCTTTATGATTATGTGTCTTACAATAAAGCTGCTTGAGAAAATGCTCGCTGCGCCCCAAGTCCCACGTATTCGCCGCAAGAGTATGATTAGATAGTAACGAGGGACCTTGTAAATGTTTTTCAGAAACAAACCCAATGCTTCACAGAAGTCCGAATAAACTTCTTCTTAAGAATACTTCATTCCCTTGATCTGTTAAGACTTCCGATAAGAATTGAACCACGTCTGTCCCTCGTAACAAGGCCGACATGTTTTTCTCGCCACAATAACCTTCCTTTACCAAAAAAACAGAAGATTCTAATAATAACATCCTTAAACAATACTTTTATTCAGGCAAAACCGGATTCATTGTTTTCTTTCTTCAGTGAAAAGATGTTTTACGGAATCAATAGACGCAACGTACGTACATTTATTATTCCTACAGGGTTTTTTCATTAGTAGTTGTAAAGGATGCCTTTTGCTTTCAAGTTTAATGTGGTTTAAGCCTTTGGGTGCACAAATTTCCTTTATGGAGACGAACAAAGGTCTCGCCCGCATCGAATGTCATGAAATCTTAGTCTGCTAGCTCTTTGTGCAGATTCACAATTACAAAAAGAACTAATGACCGGAGATACACTCGAAAAAATTATAAGAAAACTGTTTCTGTTAAGTATGTCACTTGTAACTCTTAAAATGGTCCTTGAGATTTTGCTAAAATTGTTTTGTTTTAACAATTGAATGGGGTATAGTTTGGATTAGGGCCTTAGTTACCTACATTAGTCACTTTCACACATACGATAGCGAAAGTTTACTTTGTATGTATTTTTTTAGTGAGTAACCCTTTCCCTTCTTCCTCAGTCAAGCTCCAACTGGATCACTATAATAAAAAAGAAAAAGAAAATTGTGTGCTGCGCGCGTATAGCCTCGTAAATTTTTTGGTCACAAAAAATATCAGAAAAATATACTCTAAAAATCACCTAACTAAATTCAACTGCCGTCATAAGTGCTTCGTATTCAGGTCGTCTAGGAAGACTAATGAAACTAGGTTTAGTTATTAAGTTGCTATATTTCGGTTCTATGTAGGTACGGTACGCTGCGGTTTCATGGAAGGCTTAGGCCGTGGTCGCTTTCACCCGCCGCACGCGGCCGACAGCGGCCCGCCGCCCGCGGCGTCTGAATGGTGTGTTCGGGAATGCTCGGGAGTGGTCGTTTTCGCCCGCCGCGTGCGGCGTAACGCACGCGGCGGGCGAAAACGACCACTCCCGAGCATTCCCGAACACACCATTCAGACGCCGCGGGCGGCGGGCCGCTGTCGGCCGCGTGCGGCGGGTGAAAGCGACCACGGCCTTACGGATCGTCCGCGACTACGCGCGACCAGCGACCCGTGGAGCGTGTTTTGCATTCATTGCTTGGTCGAAACGCTCACCTTCCAGCGGTTAAAAGAGAACAACGGCAATGTATAAAAATAGTCTCGGCGCCGTCAATAGCACATTATACACACATAACGCTCGCTGTCCTCAACCTCAATGGTTTATTTCATAATCGTGCCACACCATGCAGTATGAAATTTTTAAGGTACTTACTGTGCTGTAATGCCAATATGGACCGCTAGCTGGATATGGATGGTCCCCAAGTAAAAATTATCAGTAGCGCAACAATAAGGTGCCAGGGGACGGCCAAAATGCAGCGGGTTCCTGAATTAGCGGGGCCTAGAGCTAAGGGGAGCCGTTGTTGTATTTCTTGATATTGATGAAAAAATCTGATAAATTTGCCGCGGGCCTTTGACGTTATAAAGATACGCTACTGAAAATCGCTTCGGTATATTTAACAAAGTTTTTTTCCATGTTGCGAAATCAAGGATTGTACGCAATTTACACTTGGCTGTTTCTTTAATTAAACATCAAAAGGGGTTACTTACAAACTTTAGGATGCATGAAGTATGATTTACAGTAGGTATTAACTCAACATGTCTGTTCTTAACTTTCTTCGCGAATATTTTTAAGTAGGTATTCTAGCTTGAATTTGGTATTTCCAATGTCATCTGTTTACCGCGCAGAGTTATCGTGTAATACAAACAGAATATTTTTCTCTTTATTAACGTACCACGTTAAACCTTTCCGCCGCTTTGTGGCCGTTCCGACTAAATTATTGCGTCAATTCTTTCTTTAAATTAAGAAAATAACGGAACGGGATTTACCAAACGGCTTTTATGCATTCTTTTCATCAAACTATGGCAACTGATTACTTTCGATGATGTAATTGACTCAAACTTTAGTCCTAAAGCAAACAGCAAATACAATCCTAATAACTATCCAAGTACATTATACCTACTATTGAACTCTGAACATTTTTGCGTTTTTCATTTCATTGTACCGATCAAATTTACATGTAAGTATCAAATAATGTCTTTTAAATGACAATTTATCGCTAAGAAAATCCCGTTTTGCTATAATGGCTCCTTTGTGAGAAAAAATAACATAACCGTTACATTAAAAAGGTACTACAATCTCTAGGAAACCGCCTGAAACAGACTTGTTCACATTTACTTAAGTACTATGAAATGAAAACTCCCTGGATAATTTTACTAAAATTACAATTGAATTTTAGGTCATAGAGAGAATGAGATAATAATCTCAAATTACTTAGTATTTGTAGCTCTTTTTCGTATTTCTCATTGGTTTAAAAATGAAAAATTAGAGGGTGCGTTTGACTCTACATAATGCCACATCGTTGGAGGGTTCCAGTGTAAATCTAAATGAAGTGCAAAGAGCAACTGACAGAAAAACGAGATTACTTGAGATTGAGAAAATTTATTATGTATACTAGAACAGAGATGACAATGCATACAATAACAAAAGCGCCACAAAAAAAGCTGATTTTTTCTATCAACCGCTAACAAAATTATAAAATTGTATTAACTCGTAGTTACACATACTGCGAAAATGTCTAGCTTCTACTTTTAACGGTTCCAAAATTACTCCCTTATGTACAGACGGACGGATGGCCAGCGAACCCCATGCTATGGGGTCCCACTAACACCCTAAAAGTACCTACTGTTGTTCTGATGAACAAATAATCTTGGATCAAAACAAAGCTACAATTGAATCAGCAGCAATAAAGGCTTGCTCAGCGAGTTCTCGCTCCGTTTCTTTTCATAAAAAAATGTAGCGAAACCATCTTCCGGTTCTCATTTAGTATTCATAATAATAATACATTTGCTTGGCGAATCAATCTCATGAATACTTAACGAGTGCAGGAAACGGTTCGATATAACCGGGTTTTATGCGCCACGCAATATCTAGACGGTTGGCAATCTTCAATACTTTTCCAACGTTCATTGATAAAAATGTCGTTGACCTCTGTTATAAAAGCATGCTGGACTGGCTATTGCAGCTTTCAAAATAGCGACTATCCGACCCCAGCGGTACATAAAGCTTCCGTCAACCGGCAAACAAGATTGTTTTTACTTAAATGGTCGGTATTTGAGTTCGATTGTGATACACGCATTGAACCCGTCTTTGCATCCATGCTATCTATACTTTTAAGCGCATTTGTCGTTGCATAGCCTTTGAAATTTTTTAGAAATGGCTAAAATATTATATTTGTATTCCCCGTCACTGTACTATTTAAAGTTTTCGATTTTAGAAAAAAAAACAATGAGAAATGCGACCTGTAGAAATCTCTAATATAGAAAGCCACGGCCATAATAACTGAAATCCTGACTGTATAATAATGCCTACGCACGAACAGGTCAAGTTATGATTGTCTGCCAAACACACCGCTGAATTCGTGGACGAGGTTTGTTTATTATACAGAATACCTATAACTGACAGCAAAATACCCTACATTGAAGAAAACTTTGATGTATATTTTGGATAGCGTGTCCTGTCTAGTATGCCTATTCTTATATTAGAGGTCAATGTACAAATAGTTTAACTAGAGAAAGTATGTCGTTATGTTTCTAGTCTTGTCTCCAGAGCTCACTAAAAAGTAATGTGGGCAGTTAAAGGACTTTTATCTCATTTACGGCCCGCACTGAAGTAATATTGTAGACGGCACAACGTGCGGGTGATACTTTGGGAGTTTGAAGCGTTCATAGGCTGTGTTTGGCTTGTAAGTCAAGTTGTAGAGGTAGGTAACTCCATTTTTGCAAGCTTTCCTCTTTCTATTAAAAAATAATTAAATTTGTAGTTATTTTTTTATTGAGCCTGGCTAAATGCCAGAAAAAGTATAGTCAGCTAAAAACCTAACTGTACTGACGTTGTCATCCTATGCCCATGCAACGCTAGTGTAAATATAAAACCGTAGTGACAAATAACGAAAGTCCCACCGTGATTTAAAAGCGTATGTCCAAAACGATTAATCAAACAAATTAAACTTCAGTATTAATGGTCTTCCAGCTCTGAACAGAGAATATATTTCATAAGACTATATGTTCAGAATAACACGAGCACGTCGGGTACCCAAGTGCATGCAGCCGTGCGTTTGAACACGTGCCTGTTTGAGAATAACAAATGACAAGTCGCAATTGCATTATGCAGAGTGTACAAGTACCTACTTGTAGTTAGGCATTTCCTTGGCATATCACCAGCTTGTTACATACATACCGTTACCAATCTCTGCCATAAGGGTAGGCAGATAATACTTTGTTCCACTTGCTACGATCCTGATATACTTACCTCTTTCGCTTCATCCAACAATGGAACATACCTACGGGTACACTCGATGACTTTAATTGTTCAGCGTACATGGAATACTGTCATAGTGAAACAAATGCTTTTGAGTGTTTATAAACACATTGTAAAAGATTGGCTATGTCAAAAGGACAGCGTTCCACAAAGGGTCAACGATTCGAGTGTATCTGTCACTGTCTGCACAATACATATTATTATAAATCTGTATGAAGAGTGATTTGTCGTTTTCGCTAGTCGGTATATTTGCCAATTGCAAGCCCAAGTTTTGCTATGCAAATGGAGGAACTCGATGAAATTAAGGTATGATTTTTATAAAAATTTCAGACACGAAAACACGATGCGTCGTGACCAGACTTCAACTCTCTTGACCCTACGTTGACCCTGCGTTGCCGAGTGCATCTAAACGGGTAGTGATGACCTTTCGTAACAAAGGGTCAGTTGCAACTTGAAAGAAAAACATTTACATTATACAAAGTTACGTCGAGTTAAAAACTGTATAGATTCAGGCGTTACTTTGCGGAGGTCCATGTCAAAAAATTAAATTAAATGGATAATTTTACTTTGCTACTCCGCGATATTGTGAGGTCAAATCATGCAAAACAGTCACGCTCCCGTCAAATCTCATTCATGCAGTCAATGTTTAAGAAAACAATGACAACACAAAATAAAAAATAACCGAATTGACAGTCAGAACCACCACCAACACATAGAATGTTGGCGCTCCGACGAACGGTCCGCTGAGGATGCCTCGGTGGTTCTGTTAGTCAATTCGGTTGTTTTTTATTTTGTTTTGTCATTGTTTTCTTAAACATTGACTCCATGAGTGAGATTTGATGGGAACGTGATTGTTTTGCATGATTTGGCCTCACTATATCGCGGAGTAGCAGTAAAGTTACCCATTTGTTTTTTTACGTCGAGTTCACTACATTTTCTTCTTACAAAGAACTACTTAAATCCATAAAAGCATTTAAATACTACCTGAAAAATCCGACACTCAAATGAAGCCTTTTTTCTGCTTCATAGACTACTCGCCAAAACAGAATTAAAAACTTACTGCACTAACCCTAAAGTGTCATATTGACGGCGCAATAAAAGCATTATAAAAAGAGCAAAACAAATAAAATTCCAGTACAATGTCGCGTTCGTCGACAGGTGGTAATATGGTGCAGAGTTATTTCCTATACTCTGCTCTGCTGGCTTTAAAGTTGCTGGCGTTGAAACCATTAGCTGCGATAGCGTGTAACCCTGATAAGTTGCAACGCGCAAATTTGAGTGACCTGAAGAACCTTACTCCTTTTTGGATTGTGGCAGCGCTGTACACCACAACTACGCCTAACGTTGACACAGCTCTCGGCCTTTTCCGCTTGTACTTTGCTGCAAGATGTATAGCGGCTGTAGGTTATGTGCGTAGAATACCCCGCCTCGTTGTCGAAGGTGCTTTTTTTGTATCCTTCGCGATCACCAGCTTTATGGCGGCATGGGTAGCCTACACCTACAGAAACTGTTTCTAATGAGCATATTTCATATTTAATTTGTCTTGAAAATTCCTAACGTTCACCATGTACCTACTGTAACAACTTTCTTATTCAAGTAAACAAGATACGTCGAGATTTGTTTGGTTTGTTTTGCCTTCTAAATCGGTCCCGGCGGGATCTGGTTAAGTACTTCAAGAATCGCGTGAGTCCAAGATGCAGCAAATATGTACACGGACACAACTTGATACTCGTTAGGGTATTTTTCGCTGAGAGCCCGTCCAATCCACGCGGGGATAAGTACCAAAGAGTTTGTAGAAAAGTGCTTGAAAAAGTAAACGATCTTTTGAATTCTCCGACGGTAAGAGCACTTATTTAAGAGAGTTGGTGCCGGTGCAAGGACAGGAAATTTCTGTTCGCCGAATCGCTGCAATGCTGGGATAGAGATTGCTTGCCGAGCACTTGCAATTTAATACTTTATCCGCCGCTGTTGCAATACAATTGTTGTCTAAAGTATTTCCTAAAGTCTGGAGCAGTTTTGCTTCCTCTGCTCCGGTAGGTTTGTTGAACTGAATTATTAATGTTTAATTTCAGTTAGCTATAGAAAAACGAACCCGAACATGCTACTAGATACTAAACGTGCATAAGAGATGTAGGTATTACTGTTCCATGTGCGATTAGGTACTTGAAATTTACCATGACTTTTTAGGTAAAGGAAAATATCGCGGGCAAAGCTTGTACGCTACGAAACTGTTAAACGCCTAAAATATGAACCGACGTCAAGTCGAGATTTTACAAGTGTTCCAACTTTTACAGAAGTAGTCGATTGTGGGGAACTCGCATGTTACCTCTCAGATTGAGTTGTAAATTGGGATTTATGAACTGAACACATGAAACATCTCGTACCAGTGTGTGACTTTTTTGCCTCCTATTTAATTCAAGCTCGTAAATCTTTAGGAATTGGCTCTCGTTAAATTAACATGGCACTTCATCGCGGGAGATGACTTTAACGATCATATGCTTATACTAGCTTCTGCCCGCGTCTTCTTCAACGCAAAATTATTATTAGTGACGGAGCTCTTGCTCGCAACTTCAAATATTAAGTCTTTATTCCGTATCCCGTGGGAATTTTGAAAAACCATAAAATTACTTATTAGCAGTTATGGCAAATTTCATGACTCTTAGTAATTAGGTAGGGTCCGTTTACAGCGAACATGTAAATTCCATTTATTCCCTATCCCGTGGGAATTTCTAAAAATCCTTTCTTAGTGCACCTCTATGCTACTCAAGGAATATGTCTGCCAAAGTTCGTTTCTGTAGCTATAGAAAGTCAGCCAGGTCAGCTTCAGCTGCCTCTTTTACTACGAATCATGAAGGTTTCTACTTGCTTCATATCAAATTAATTCATTTATTGTTATCTGTAAGTATTTTATATTTCTATAGGTACCTACACGTAAATAAAATACGTACCTAATGTGTGACTGACTAATGTAGGTACCTACTATGAAATTAAAATTATTTTTGACGAGAAATGTTGTCCCTTATTATCTCTAAATTGCGAAGCAGTGGGTCAAAGATATTTTACCTGTAGCGTTGCATGATACCGTCCATAATCCTACGGCACCAAAACTCTTAATGAGGTGGAGGCGACCCTTAAGAACAAAATGAAAGGCTGGACATGGGTCTGATGTTTCACATACACTCTCCTAGAAAATTACGTACACGCTTTGTTCTTTTTATTTACACATATTTAATGCCCAGACCTTCTGATAATTAGAGTAATTATCCCTACACGTAGCTGTACATGAGAACCTCTTCTCATAACATAATTACCGGTGCCATTCTTTACGTCAGTGTTACAAGGATCTACTTATAACTAAGCAGTCGTAGGGAGTGTTTAAATTTAACTCCTTTCTTTGGCCTTAATTATCATACGTTAATACAAAGCATGCACCGCCAAAATAATTATTACCTACGTAACTGAAACTGAAACATGCTAATTCGTAAAACGCCTACCTTGTAATGCTAAAATGCGACCTCTTTGCTCTGTGCTCTTTACGACTAATGAAAATGTTCTGTATTTCCTCTGGCAACACTTTAGCGTCGTATTGAAGTTAGAATGACAAAAACAACAAGAATGAATACAATTTATTGTGTTTGTTAAGAGTGAAAATTCGTGTTAATGAGTTTTGTGTTAGAAATAGACAGTCCACTGGTTAAGACTTACATGGCGCACGCGGCTCTTCTGGTCCTAAAACTGTTGATTATGAGTACTTTGACAGCGCTGTCTTGGGTGCGCCGGACTCTGTTCAGAGACCCTGAGTCCGTCCGGCGTATTTACCTGGCAGAACTGAAGGTATCGGCGCCATTCTGGGTGGTAGGAGCGTTGTATGTGACCACAAGACCAACGGTTGACCAAGGTACCACGTTGTTCCGCCTTTACACCGTCTGTCGATTCATCTACGCAGTAGGATATATTATCAAGCCAATGGGGCTGGCGATGCGGGAAATGGCGCTCATTCTTTCGTTCTTCATACCACTTTATATGGCTATTTGCGTGGTCATTTGCTACCGTCACGCTTTGTAATTATTAATATTTGTTAAGCATACATAATAAAACTGTATAAATGTATATTGTGTTCCTAATTGAAATTTGCCGTAACTAATATATACATAAATCACGTCTTTATCCCTTACGAGGTAGACAAAGCCTAAGGTAACAAAACCTAAAGGCCACGTTTAGCTTGATTGTGGGCGTATAGGTGGAAGGGAATTAAAATAGTGATGGATTGGTAACCACATCGCTACAATTTTCGCTGATTCCCTACTACATTCTATGTTTTTTTTTGTCTCCCAAAACAAGCATGGAAGGGTCCCTTAACTATTAATCTCAGCATTTAAGTGTATCTAATGTTTCCTTAAGCATATTGCTGGCACGGTCCAAAATTATACCTAACAAATATTAAATTCCTTAAAAGATGTACCTATCTGTAGTAAAATAATAAATTACGTTCAAATTCTACAAACGGGTCCTACAAATGTCAAGTTTGATACAAATGTCGCTTCCATTTTGTCCATTTCTCGTAGGTATATTCTGAATACAAAATGTCTACAGTTCAGCCTTTAAACCCTAAAATCGCCTTTCTTAAAAAGGATCCTGTTCCTAGAGGCGGGACGGGTGTTAGAATGATGTATGAGAGTGGAAGGAAAATTGTGTGACTTCTAGATAAAAGGATACCTTTAGGCTTTATTTTACCTACATTCAGACAAGCCTTGGTCACATTAATCAGAACATTATAGTTGAGGAAAATATAAGAACGGACGCCCATTTAGATACTTACCAAAAGGATTGAGTTTTATGTGTGATTTATTTGGTTCTCTTCTACACGGGGATGGTAACTGGATCATTTCATCTATTTTTGTACACTCAACTTTTTTCTGGGATTTTGTTTTATTTTCAGTTTTCTACTTAGAATCCCGTGCACTATCGATCCTGATATTAGCGAAAAAATGACCCAAAACTTCCATACCTACATTTTCTGACCTAAAATTTTATTCCATTCCGTTATCGCCATAAAATTTTGTTTTTTTTTTGAGTGTACAACTTTTAATGAACCATGCAACTGCTGAACATGAGCCTCCTTGAAACGCATCCGCAATAAAGAATAGACTTTAGCACCTGGCCTTAAGTTTGTAGGTACTCCGTAGTTAGAAATTCAATGTTAGTTTCGCGTTGTTCCGCTCACACTAATAGCCATAAATTATAATAGTGACAAGGACGGTATGAGACACACTTCGAAATCTTTGATTTATGAATTTTGGAGTAAGCACCACCACCCATAGACAGTCGCAACGCCAACACCAGAGGATTGCTTATACGCTGCCAGCCTAGAGGGCTGACACAAATGCCTCTCATGTGCCAGTAATTTCACCGGCTATCTTACTAACTGCTTGGCGGCAGGACTAGCGAGTAAGAACGGTGATAATCCGTGCGGACCTTGCACGGGGTTCTACCACTCTTATACTCTTTCCAGCTCTAATTTATCTTGTTAACTAGCCGAAAAAATAATTTGAGCTATAGTTCTGAAGCAATAGGGTACACAATAAACCTTTTTCGAGCTTTGCTTTCATAAATCTTAATCGGACCCTTGTAATATTTTCAGCACTCTTCTACTTATGCTCGTACCTACTTCAAATTCAGCATAAAATAACTTTTCACCACTCAATAAAATTTGAGTGATGTCTTTTAAAAAATTCGGACCCTGCCCTAAGCAACACCGTCTAAAAGTCCAGCGACTACATTTTGGGCAACCTAAACAATAGTCTTATACCAAATTTAATTTGTTAATGGGTAACGTCAAATTAACATGAAACTCGTCGCCCGTGGTTAGCCGACTTGTCGAAACTTCCACCCCAATTGAGTAGGCCGGCAAGCATATTCGAAACTAAATTGTATTTGCCTTTCGGTTATTCGAGAGAAATGCCACCAAATTAATAATAGATGACGTTTACCCGCCAATAATCATAAAGCCAGAACTGTAAACGTTAGTGTAGGCTTCGGGCTTTCATCCCAATCCAAATCAAACTGGGATCCAGTAGGAAATATATATTGTGTCAACAATAGGTGTGGTGGTTGTTTTACAAAGTGAGTGCCTACGTGGAGGACTTTTTGTGGAGTGGACATTTTGCGAAGAGGGCATTTTAAGCAGTGGACATTATTACAAGTAGTCATTCTCATTTGTGGTCCTGAACCGTCGAAACGCATTAAACAGATGTATTGATTTCGTCTAATTTTGTATTCGCGGCCGGTTGCGATTTAGGTAGCTCGGCGCTGTTAGCTCTCAATAAAAATAAAACTTTTGCCTTTTTCTTGGCCGGAATAAAAAATGGGCATACAAGATAGGAATTTCGCTATCGGCTTACGTAAATTACAAAAGTCTGCCTCGGGGGAACCTCTATTTGTCAATGCCCTCACCAAATAGGTGGGCTCAGAGAATTCGCGGCTCAAAAATGTACCATTGACGTACCTTCTAGTGACTAGTGACAAATTTCGATAATAGTCACTTTGTCAGTATAGGTAGGTACCTAAAGCCTAACCCTATGGTCCCTATTGTGTAGATCTAGTTTGATTGTATTAAATAGGCTCCGAAACTACTGGACCGATTTGAAAAAAGAATCCTACATTATCCATGATGAACATATATATTACTTATACAATATTTAATAGGGAATAGGTATTCATGTTTTTTGTTTATTACTTATAATAATCATTTGTTTATTATTTATAACACAGAAATAATATAAACAGGCTTGAAAATATTCAAATTATATTTTAAGGTAAAGTTTAAAACGGGAGCGGATCAGAATACATAAAGTTTAAAATGTATAATGGGTTAAAATACATAATGGTTCAAAATATATAACGCAATTTTCTGTAAAACTATTAGCTAAATGAACTTTTTTGATATCGTAATCTATAAATTGGTTTAGGTTAGGTTAGGTTTGTTTTATAACAATCCTGTTAATTTGTAACTTTCTGAGAAAATCGCATTATATATTATAAACCATTATGTATTTTAACCCATTATACATTTTAAACTTTATGTATTTTAATACGTACCCGTTTAAATCCCCTAATAAATTTGCACCGTTCAAAACGCCACCATTGAGCGCGCGCTTTTGATGACGTCATTCGTAATATCCAGTGTTTGTCTACGCTAATATTATAAAGGAAAAATGAGTATTTTTTGTATTTTTGTATGTTTGATATTGATTCACTCAAAAACTACTGGACCTATTTTAATAATTCTTTCACCATTAGAATGCTACATTAACTCCGAGTAACATAGGCTACAGAAATTTTTCAAAAAGTTAGGGATCCGTATGGAAACTTCGATAATGTAACCCAAGGTGTGAAAAAAGTCCCAAAAAAATTCTTACATTGCGTACGGCTGCGGAAACTGTTGACAATATAGCAAAGTGATGTATACAACAGTTTTATAAAAGACATCAATATCTACAAAAAAGTCCGCAATACTATTATGTTTAACTATTACAGTTACTATGTCACAATCACAATAACTACTTTTTCAAAATCTAAATTTATGTCTCTATGTAAATAACCAGTATAAAATGACATCAAGCTGCGTACATTTTGCTTAGAACCAGGACTCTGCTTAAAAATGGATTTTATATTCGCTAGCCGAATTCGGTGCGCGGGTCAGACTCGCACTTGGCCAGTTTTTTACTAAGCCCCGACACAAAAATATTATTTTTGGCTTTTTTTTTAAATACCTATATCTACCCGTGCGAAGCCAGGGCGGGCGGCTAGTGTACTCAAAGCATTTCAGTTACTTCATACACATTTACAGTTTTAATTGCTATACAGGTCACAGGTTTTATCCAAAAGAAAATTCAGTTTAAAACTAACCTAACCTAGTTTATAAAAGTTCAATAACACTCTCTTTATAACCTTTCATATAAATATTGCGGTTTTACGAAATTTTGATGATTGACGATTAATCATCTGAAATAACTTTCAGGTAAAGGAAGATACATTAAATATAGATTAACTAGAAATCACCACAGGAATACAGTTTTTAACTAATTTTCTCACTAACACTGCTAACACAGTACGAATAATCAACGCCGATAAATCCAATTTTGTAAGTAAGTAAAGTAAGGTAAGTTAGTTAATGCTTTATTGTACAAATATAAAGAAGCAGAGACAAATCAACCAAAAAAAGAACTTAAATATATGCACAAAGGCGAACTTATCCCTATAAGGGATCTCTACCAGTTTACCTTTGAGTAAATGAGAGGAGCATTAAGCGAGAGACCGACAAAGAGTGAGTTTAAAATATCCATATAGTGAAAGCCACAATAGATGTAGGTACATCTCAAAATACAACAAAATACTAAATATCATTAAACACATGCATACATACACTACACACTACATACAATATGAGTACACACATACAATATTTAAGGAGATGGTGTGAGCCACATCTTCAAGCCCTCCCTGAACGACGCCACGGAGGCAGATTGCCTGATGGAGTTCGGTAACCGATTCCACAGCCTAGCAGAGTGAACTGTAAAGGATTTGGAGTACGTTTTGGAAGATGAAAAAGGACCGGCTAAAAGGAGATTAGTATCAGACCCTAGCCGATGTTTGTGACATCTGACGTCACATTTTGTTTTGACCAATGGTGACGCGTTTTGTACCTAAGTTTGAATTTTCCTCCCTTATTTTGTACTTTTCATTCAATATTTTATGGGTTTAAATAACAAAAAATAAACAAATACCTTTTCATTATGACGATAATAAAGATTCGAGAAAAAAACACTTGACACGGATTAAAATTTTATGAACAATATAACTATATTCCCTGATGAAGTCGCGGGCAAGGGGGCGTTCAGGTATTACGTAAGAGCTTGAGGGGGGCGAGGGGGTCTTAGCTTTGCTTATTTTTGATGACATGGTGGGTGGGGGGGTCGATATGATGATTACGTCAGCAGTTATTATTTACTTTTTTACACAAATGGCAACCCACAACCCACAAATTGTCTATGCTTGAAAACAAAACACATGTCGGGGATTCCCACAAATAATGAATACGTTATTAGGTAGGTACTCGCTTAGAAGCGAGTGGGGGAATTACCGCGCGCCACTCACTTGTCACTTGTCTAAATTTCTTCCGTCAATCTATTGTTTCGTTTCGATTCGAATTGCTGCTCACGAATCAATAAAAAACAGAATCCATCAAAAGAAAATGGGAGGGGGGCGGGGGGGTAAGAAGTTTACTTACTTTTGCTGACACGGGGCAGGGGGGGGTAAATAATTGTAAAAAAATCTGCTTACGTAATACTTGAATGGCCCCCAATAGCTAGTATGAAATATAGTAATATATCGGCTGTGCAAAAGAAAGAGCTATAGTCGTACAAATACGCGGGCCTATATTAATTTTCAAAAAAAGAAAATGAAACCTTAATTAAGTACCTAGGTATATGGGATCACTTTGTTGTGCGTCAGTCCGTCTGTCTGTCAAGACCCTTTTTCTCAGGAACCCGTTGAGGTAAAACTAGAAATTAATACAAATTAAGGTAGGTAGGTAGTTACTTAGGTCTGCGGTCTTCTAGAGCTAGGTATGAAAAAATCAACCCTCTTGAGTCAACTCAATCAGAAGATACAGCCATTAGAAAAGGTGTGTCCATACAAATTGCAGTGCTTCCAAAATATAGGAGGTAGGTAGCTACCTACCTCCAGTTGTCTAAATGTTTAATGTCTGTTCTCTCTATCCAGTCACTAATACAAAATATAAAAATGCCCTCACACTTGGTACATTTTGCTTAGGAGCAGGCATCTGCTAACACTGGACGCACTTTTTATACTGACTGGCAACTTTTTACCGTGCCTATCTAGGTAGGTCTGTTAGGTGATTTATGCCAGTAACTTCATCAATTCGCTTCACAGCTGCGCCACCTTTCGGGTTCAAAACTAACTTGAACTTCAACTTTAAACTCAGTGTCTATTCGCTATTCATCGAATTAAGACGTGCATCTGTGCGATAACATTGCGCGGCATAATAACCGGTCTCGGGTTGTTTACGCCGACTGCGTTATACCTAACGCATCAGCCTATCGGACGGTGTATTGAGTTTGGTGTTAGTGCAAATGAACCTTACGGATAATGGGTGAAAGTGCTAATTTGGGTTGCAGTACGCTTGACAGTAACGTGTATTATAGGCATGACATTGAGGACGACACCGAAATTGTGGAAGAAATGGAGATAGTAACTACGAATAATAATATTATACAAGGGGAGAAAATTACACGAAAAAGATGCTTAGAACTAAGCCAAGAGGAGGGATGGGAGGAAGTAAGAAGAAAAGCAAAAAAAAATCTTTCACCGCGACTAAATACTGACAGACAGATACTACAAGAAGCACCAACTTGCCAAGTTTCTACAACATGCAAAAGTCTATTCCCGAAACAATTCGCGTTGGCAAAACTTCTACAACTACACGGTATAACCGGTATCTTAAAAGTGAAGTATGTTAACCCATACAAACTCTTAATTAACTTTGAAAACGAAGAAAAGGCTCAAAAATTTATTGACAACCAAGAATTTACACGATTAGAATGGAAAAGACAAAATACTTCAGAAGTAGGTTTATCATACGGCATTGTAAAAGATATTGACCTGGATCTTACGGAGGAAAACTTGATACAAAACATTGAGAGCGAGTGCGAAATAGCTTCCGCCAAGCGTCTCAACCGAAGGTGCCCAGAAGGATGGACAGCAAGTGAGTCAGTTAGACTTGGATTCAAAGGACCTAACTTGCCTGCTTACATATACTTATGTGGTCTTAGAATCAAAGTTACTCCGTATGTGTTTCCGGTTACGCAGTGCTCGCGATGTTGGCGATTTGGACACATGGCCAAACTGTGCCCTGCCAATAAGGCAATCTGCCCTAAATGCGGGGAAAGGCACGCAAATTGTGAAACTATGAGATATAAATGTGTCAACTGTTCCGGTCCACACATGGCTTTGTCCAAGGAATGTCCTACATATATAAAAGAACGACGTTTGAGAGAAATAATGACAGAGTTCCAATGCTCGTATCAAAAAGCACTTACTGTATATGTACCACCATCACCAACACCGGACTCTGCCCTGAAATACCCTGATAACAACATCAAAACTTACACTGTCAACCCTGGTTTCACCAGTGCACCTAACACAATTTCCCCGTCATACAGTGATATACTTAGTCAACCACAACAAAAAGGACAACAAACAACAAACATTAATCCCCAAATAAAGCATAAAAACCATAAGCAAAAAGCGCCCTACGTCGCCTCGCAAAAGACAGATAATGGACAGGAGACCACCTCGCAAGGTCCTCAAACACGCGAGCCGCCTCTACAAGCCGGAAATGATAGTACAAGAAGAAGTGTACCCCTGCAGCAAGATGGTAACGACAGAGAAGGGGATGGCGAAGAGATTAAATGCTTTGCTGAGCTGCTGGAAAGACTGAGAGAAATCATTTTTATAAAAAATTTAAGTTTTAGTGACAAAATCCAAGTTGCCTGCGAGTGTATAAAAGAGTGGTTTATATCCTTTGTTCGTAAAACGTTAAGTGAGATACCATTGATGAAAAATCTTTTGCGCTCCTTTAATGGATAACAGTCGAAACAAGAAAATCATTAACTTTAATATACTTCAGTGGAATGCACGTAGTATTAGGCCTAAATTAAGAGAGTTTGAAAATTTACTATACCAGGAAAAAATACATATTGCTGCTGTGAGCGAAACATGGCTTGATCCTGAGAGTAATTTATCTTTAAAAAACTACAATATCTTTCGCAAAGACAGAGACCTGTCTTACGGAGGAGTTGCGGTGTTAACTCACAAATCTATACAGGCTCAGGAGTGTGTCGTCCCTAGTACTACAAACCCTGGTATAGAAATAGTACATGTTAAAGTATATAATTGTGCCCCACTGGAACACATACTATCTGTTTATTGTCCATCTGATATTTCTACATCTCGTAGTGATTGGGAAGCATTGTTTTCAATAGTCAATCAACAAACTTACTTAGAGACTTTAACGGCCATCATACGGGTTGGTCATATAAAACTAATACAAGAGGCTCTCAAATTTTCGACTCATTGCTAGATCATGACTTTGTTTATCTAAATAACGGAGAGCCAACCCGTTTTCAGTTAGTTGAAAATAATCTCCGATTGTCATCGCCTGATGTATCCTTTGTGTCAGTGGACATTGCGTCTCTATTCTATTGGTCGGTGACGAATGAATGTTTGGGTAGCGATCATAAAATAATTAAAATAGGAACTCGACTGGAAGTGGATGCTAATACATTGAAAAGAAGAAATTTCATGAGGGTGGATTGGGAAGCGTATAAATCATACACAGAGGAATTGTTTAACAATTTTGAACTCCCGGAGGATCCCCTAGACGCCTACGACGCTTTCTTGGAGTGCCTAAACAAAGCAGCAGAAAAACATATTCCACTTAAAAGAACAAGCCTTAACCCAGAGACCAAATTTAAACCCAAACCTTACTGGAACACGGAGTTATCGAGATCAGTTGCACTTCGTAGGCTAGCTTTAGCGAAGTTTAGGCGCAATCCCACACCAAGTAATTTAAATGTATTAAAAGAGAGGATTTCCGAGACACAAAAGCTATTTAGGACTTGTCAAAGCGAAGCATGGCAGAAGTTCTGTTCCAGTCTAGATGGTAAGACGTCCACTAGTGCTGTGTGGCAGCGAATGAGGTGGCTAAAAGGTTACCGCACACCCAGACAGTATGTTGAACCTGAAAGAGCCAGCAAGCTCTTGAATAGTTTATCCCCGGATTATGTGGCACCAACTAAACCTGAATTTACCTCCAGGAATAGCAAATTGGAAGTTAACGTAAGTCTGTCCGAGATGGAAAAGTGTGTAAAGGCAAAAGATACTTCGCCAGGCAGCGATGACATATCTTATAGTATGATTAAAAATCTTTCTTTAAACGGGAAAAAAGTTTTGCTCGCCTTATACAACATCTTTTTGGACAAGGGTCTAGTCCCCAGACAATGGAGAGCCACGAATGTGATCCCCATTTTAAAATCTGGCAGAGATACCCGGTTGCTTTCTTCTTTAAGACCAATAGCCATGCTTTCATGTGTATTAAAAATATTTCATTCTATTCTACAAAGGCGACTAGAGTGGTTCTTTGAATCGAAGGGTCTATTTTCGGCAAAAACGGTGGGTTTTAGGCGATGCAGATCGTGTTTGGATAATTTAGCTCATTTGATCACTAGCGTACAGAACAGTTTTTTGAATAACGAGGTGACTATCGGGTGCTTCATTGACGTTGACAATGCGTATAATAATGTGGAACTGACTAACCTCATGCATGTCTTAGATCGCTTCGGAATTGGTCAAAAAATTTGTAATTATTTATGGGAATATCTCCGAGAAAGACATCTTAACATTCAATTAGGCAATGCACAAATGTCACGTTACACCAACCGGGGCTTGGCTCAGGGCGATCCGTTATCGCCTCTTCTTTTTAATATAGTAACTATAGATGTATGCGGAAAATTGAATGAAGTCAACATCTCTCAATATGCCGATGACTTTGTTTTATTCACTTCGAACTCAAATATTTATACTGCGGAAAACAAATTACAATCTGCCTTGGATAAGCTGTCATCCATTTTGAGTGAGACTGGTCTGGAGATATCTCCAAATAAAAGCGAAGTATGCATCTTTCAGAAAGGCCATAAAGCGCTACATGTGAACCTTAAAATCAATAACCGACAACTGCAAGTTGTACAAAATGTCAAATATTTGGGCCTCTGGTTAGACAGATCTTTACGCTGGGCTAAGCACATTAACGAGATCACAGTGAAAACACAGAAGTTCTTGAACATTCTTAAGGCACTGGCGGGGTCTAACTGGGGTGTCCATCCTAAGCATATCAGAAGAGTATATTATGACAGTTCTCAGAAGTCGATTGGATTACGCCAGCTTTTTATTTGATGAGGCTGCAGAGTGTCATATCAAAAAATTGGACACAATTCAAAACCAAGCTATGAGGATAATTGGTGGATTTATTAAGACAACTCCGATTCACGTGATGCAAAGCGAACTTTCCCTCCAGCCCTTAAGTATAAGAAGACGCTATTTGGGTAGTAAATTTTGGTTTAAGTGTAAATCACTTCAATTTAACAGGGGCATGATAGAACTGCTAGATGATCTGAGTCATAACACAACATTCTGGAAAAGAAAGAAGGAACCACTATTATGGACTATCCGGAGAGATTGTGAGGCTATGCCAGTGGCCTGCAGCAATAAGCTAGAAATGTTCTCAATGGATTGGTGGCTAAGTTATCAAGATATTTCAGACGTGATTATGTGGCATATCGATGTCGTCAAAAAAGCAAAAAGGAAATACAACAGTTTTGACTTAAGACAAGTTTGTATATCATATCTGAATAATAAATACGCCGAGTTCTATAAAATATATACAGACGGTTCCAAGGATGCATGCGGATTGGGGGCGGCGTTTTTTGATCCGCAATTGGACGTAGGTCACCGTTTTAAATTTGAATCTGATGTATCGATTATGTCCCTTGAACTTCATGCCATTTCAGAAGCATTAGCGTACCTTGAAAATACCGATCAAACGAATGTCGTTATATTCACAGACTCGAAAAGCGCTCTGCAACATATAGCTCGGTGTACCTCGACTTATCGAGGAACACCGATAGCGTATGGGATACTAGATCTAATTTGGAAACTAAAATCCAAAAGTGTAAATATAGTGCTTCAGTGGATTCCTTCACATATAGGCATTGAGGGCAACGAAGTGGTAGACCGCTTAGCCAGAGAAGCATGCTCAGAAGGAACACTCATACATGCGTTGCCATACTATACAGAGGTGTTGGGTAAGGTTAGGATTCGCTGCTTACGGTTATGGAAAGAGTTTTTTGACCAACGATCTCAGGAAAAGGGCATTTGGTATAAAACAATACAACCCGAGCCTTTACAGTCTCCGTGGATAAGCAATTGCTCCCAATCGCGATTGACACTGGTGATGGCGATGAGACTCCGCTCCGGACACATTCCGACTAATAAATTTAAATTTTTGATCGGGAAATCCGATACTCCCAACTGTATTGAGTGTGGTGTAGTTGAAGACATTTACCATGTGTTGGGGGAGTGCGTACGGACTGGGCCCCACCGCTATACCTACGACATAGGTGCTTGTAACACTGCATTGGCTGATCCGACATCAGACGAAGCCAAACGGCTATATAGGATGTATAAACTCTGCATGTAACCTTTAAACTAAGTTAATTTGTACCTCTAAGATAACGTATGGAGCGGCGTGATCGTTTGTCGACCAAGCTCCTTAAATTAAAGAATAAAAAAAAAAAAAAAAAAAAAAACTTTAAACTGGGCGCAATCTAGTTAATAATGATAACTTAGTGATTACACATTCACATATTAGATTACTTAGCGTCTAACTCGTGCGAGTCTCGTAACGAACATAATGAACGAGACGTGTAACTTGCTATGCCTTTCCTGCGACTTTTTACGTCCATGTCTCACACGACAACAGCGCCAACTATCCGGATCGTCTAAAACTATGTAACCTATCTTTCAGTGTCAAACCAGCCTTATATGTACATTAATAACATTCGCAAAAATTTAATTTAAATCTGTTATTTTCAAGACAAAGATGCAAAAATTATTATAACTCCATCTAGTGAAAAGCTTGGTTAATATTACAAATCTAAGCTATTCAAGGCACTGGTAAAAAAACTTTTTATTTCAACCGTGTTATTACAAATATTTCTTCAAGCTACAAACTACAATTATTCCACACATACTTCAATACTAAAGTCGTCTTTATTGTAGATTTATTAGTAAAATATAAAAAAGCTAAGAAACGGTTTTTATTTATGAATTGAATTGGTCTGCTATTATTGCGACGTGTACCGGTGAAAAGACAAAAGTTTGTTAACCTGTGGTATTGATTATGGTATACTCGAGTTAATAATATTTATTCTAGCAACACTACCTACGTTTCCTTGAATAGGAGAATTCTTCTTGGTGCAACGCAAAAGTGTAGCGTAATTATAGAACTCTTTAAAAATAATAGAAGTATTTAGCAACCATTTCAATATGAAGAAAGTAATATTTGTTTGCTTGCTGACCCTTTCCGTCTGCCTCAGCCAGCCAGCTGGAGAGCAAGGTGAGTAAATATCAATCAATCTGGTAATGGCATCTGTGAATTGCGTTTGACCAGATTCTAAAACAAGATACCTATCACGTAAAATTCATTGTTTGTTTTGTCTATTTATTATTTACCAATATATTTCCATTTATCTGGATTGAAAAGTTGTTACTCTGTTGCAAGTTTCTAAACAGCCATTTGCTAAAGGTATTTCTTTGCGGTAACTTATTTACTTCGCTTCCGCGCCGTCGTGATCACCAGCATCTTAATCAGCAAAACAGGTTGCGACAGAATTAGTAAAAAAAAACTAGTAATTGACGTAAGCAATTTTTCGGACAAATGCCTAGTATTCTATTAACCGCCCATATTTTTTTACTGCAACGAAACGGTAAAATGATTCGTATTTTGTACTCGTTATATTACGTAGGTATTTAGGTTTTCCCCGCGCGCTTGATCTTTACGATCTGTGACCTTAGTTGGCTAAATTCAATAGGTGAGGTTATATTCCACTACCCCTAATTCCTTGCTTATCTGGATAAAATTTGTTACTGCCTGTAATCTGATGGAATCCATAAAACATCTTAACACAATAATAATTATGTTCATTTTCCTGGTATCAAACTCGCCATGATTATGTTAAGTTTTATTTTATTTACATTTGCATCCTCTTGTGCAACAAAATCACTTCACCTTAAGATGGTTTCTTTCTTTCACATTACCCGTATTTGCTTAACATAAAAAGTGAAATTCTCAAAAGGAGCCAAATTGTTGAATGTGCTTTAACCTACTGTCCAATTACCTATTGTTTATTTGAACTCGACTCTTGATTACATGTCTGTTTTAAATTTAACATTGTCATTACTGTACCTACCTGATATTGAAATAAACAATAACAGGGCTTCATGTGCTGATAAAATTTATTTACTTCAATGTTGATAAATGACTTATGTATACAACTGCATAATTATAACACTAACCCTAGCAATCATGCTGCATTTTCATGTCTCAATGAGGTCTTACTAGGATTAGGAGTAAAGTTGTTGAATATTAATTGTTATGATTAGGTCCAAGTTATTCAAGTAGCTAAAAATAAAACTTAATGGAGCACCCATCAGTCTCATTAGAAGTTAAAAGTTAAAATAAATTGTTTTAAGACATTAATTGCCACATATCTATGTATCTCTATAAAAATCAGTTGATGCATTTATGAAAGATTTTGGCAGTAAAAATATTAACATGGATGATTTTTTTCTGTATAAGCTAACAAGCAAAGGGATGTCAAGAAAATCCCATAATATATTTGTGAGGTTGACTAGGGTTGTAGGGTTCTTGTGTTGGCGACAATGAGACAGTGTTTCATGTGATGCAAGAGATGGATGATTATAGTTTTAGTAAAAGCAGAAAAATTATTGTACCCCGGGAAGTTGGGAGATTAACCATTATTACCGGTCTCTCCCTTATCTCTGTCTGTTTCTTAGTTATATATAGAGAAGTTACTGTAGATAATAGAGATAATCTGACAATTCGGAATAAGGGAGCCTAAAAGCAAAAATACTTGTCTCATCACTTACTGATGCTAACATGGCCGAACATGGTCAATAGTGGCCGCATGCGAAAAGGAGTATAGACTACCGAGGGAGGCCTTTGCCAATAGTCACCAAAGCTTAAATTTACCACCATCGTGTTGTGTTTATTTGCATTATGAATTAATAAATTAATTAATTAATGTATAAAAACTTAGATAATTACTAAGTTCAGTATTGCTAAATGGTTTGCATTATCTTGCTTAAAAACTTTACAAACTTATTAATCAACATTTCAGAGGCTTATTTTAATTGGCTTAGACCTGTGACACTTCATTCAAAAGGTTAAGTGATATCAGTCCATTTCATATATAGCTACTATAGGTGCAAACGACGACAGTTTGAGCAGGTTGGCACTGAATGAATCACAAGCAATATGGTACCAATGCTTCATAGTAGACTTATAGAAGTGAAATGAATGATCAGTGTGACATATTTTAGATGATTTACCAAAATCATTGTGGTCAATTTAATGTTCAACTCACTCACAATACTGAGTGATCACAATCAGACACTTTTTATTGTTCCCAACCTATAATGTACAAAATCATCATTCTCATATTTTTATTTTATTATGTTTTTGAGATGCAAGTAAGACTAATTAATTATTTTATTTCCAATCAAATGATGATTGCTAGTCATTAACTTCTAATTAAGTTGATTATTTTGTGGTCAATCCAGTAATTAGATCAATTTTAAAAGTAAAAACTAACCCAGCAAGACAAAACCCTTATAAAATAAAAGCTCCTAGATAATAAAATCTAAAATTGTGTGCTATTCTCATAGTCTTTGTTCTATGGTTGCAGAATAACACCTGATACAGCAACAATGATCTATGACCTACTCTACATTCACACCGCTACTTGCGATAATTGCACATAAAGCGTTATTGGCTTTGTGTTTAAACAGCTCTAGTTCTAAACTTCAGTTGTTTCTTGTTTATATTTTACTATACTGATGAGCAAAATAATCGGTTACTTGTCCTACAACTTTATATGGGAGATGGCCCATTATTTATGCTTGTTAGTGGAGTTGCTTGAAAAACATGGTGTGCAGTTTGATTTAATAGTTAGTCTTCCATAAGAATTGGTGACTTTTGGCTAGACTTTAATTGCACTGTTGTATTATGCTGGCCATACACCATCCTTCCTATTATCCAATAGGCATGACCCTCAGTTAGAGCTGCCGTGTGCAAAGTAGATTGGCAAGAGTGGCTGCTGTAATAACAATCCACTCCCACATATGGTCAATTCTAAGTGATCCAATCGACAGGGTCATGCCTATTGGATAATAGGAAGGATGGTGTATGGCCAGCATTGTGCTCCTATTAAATCAAATATAATTGCTGTTTACCAACACATTGCAGACTTTCAAATAGGTGTCATCAGTTTATCTGATGCGACTTTAAATTCAGCTGAAAACGTACTGTCAATTAAAACGAAGTCAAGGTTTTAGATAGATGCCTGCACAAAAACTTTTTTTTTTGGCCTGCAGAGATTGCACTTCCATAATAGTGGCATTTAAACAATGCAGTTAGTTGTAGCGCAACTGTATCGATACAATAACTAGCTATTCTATTCAAGAAGTAAGTTGTGTTGGCGACTGCACCTTAGCATCACGTGTCCTTTTCCAGCTCGATCAGTAGGAAAGGAACACGATAAATAAAAAAAGCGTGCTAGCCGTTGTAATGTGACGGACTGAGTCTTACACTTACAACGGTGCGTCATACGTACACTAATAACCATAATGGGATTATCTTCATAGGCCTATAAACTGTCGATAAGTAGAGTATAACAAACTGGCATTTATATGAAGTCCAGATATAAAAGGAGGGCCCTATTCTCGATTCAATAAAGATCTGTCTCGATTACGAGACTCCAAGTGCAATTTATCACAAAAACTCACAATATGCCTATCTATCTGGATAGGTTGGTTTCGTTAACAAGCGTTTTCCAAAAAATTACACGTTTCTTTTTTCCAAAATTCAAATGTGGGTTTTTCTTACTCAGAATCGTTTAGATTCTCATACTTACAAGAAAAAGGTATCCCAGATTTTACTATGGTTTTTTTCCTGTTCGTCACGTTCCATACACACCTAAACGAAACTTTACTCTCTGTAGTATTTATTTTGTAACTACTTAATCCTACTAATATTATAAATGCGAAAAGTTTGTGAGGATGGATGGATGTAACGATGTGTGTGTATGTTTCTTCCTTCACGCTAAAACGACTGGACGGATTTGGATAAAATTTGGAACGAAAATAGCTGGTACCCTAGATTAACACATAGGCTACTTTTTATCCCGGAAAATTGCATCGTTCCCGCGGGATAACGATAGACATGTCAATTGCTAATTCTACGCGGACGAAGTCGCGGGCAGTGCTGAATAAAGATCTCACTGCCTAAATTCAATATCTTCTTGAGACGCATTTTCATCATTTGTTTTTTTTTTTATACGACAAGGAAAGCAGACGAGCAAGTTGGTCACCTGATGGTAAGCGAGCTAACAACACTAACAAAACGATTTAAGCAATTTTTCAGCTACTTTCTCATGTCACGTCTGTTTTTTAAACAAACATTCCTTGAATAATCTTGTGCATTGTTTGCTTATAATGTACCTCACTCACTCACTGCGTAGGTATAAAACTTTATTTGACTTACAGTTCGCTCGTATTTGAGTGTCTCGTTTGCACTTAGATTAAACTAGATGCATGACTTTTTTTGTTATACAAGTCCATTCGATAACCCAGACCCATGCGACAGATAATAACAACCGCATTATACGTACCTAAGTATAGGATAACAACCGACAACAATATTCGCAAATAAAAACCGAAGCAGCGCATTCTACGCTGTAAGACTGACCTTGGTAACTTTTTGCCAGCTGAGAACTGGATATTAAATCTCGATCAGTATGCAACCAACAGGCGCAGGCGCTTTTAGAATGAATAAGATATTCCGTTATTCTCTAATACTGAATACTTACGAATGTTTACGAATTTTTCATACATTCTTAACGATGACAATGATGAATGATCGTTAAATAGGATGCGATTTTGCTACCTACTTGAGTGCAATGTCTCAACTAAATGTATATTTTTTGCATGCGTTACTTAGAAAAGTTTCAAACAATCGAGAAAGAGCGAATACATAGGACGAGGTAGATAAAAGATACCTACCATTTTTTCTTACACAACATTCTCAAAATGAAAGGAGGGCGACAGTTGCCGATCGCCCTCTATAATCATACGGTAGCTAATATGTATAAGTAGAAACGGTAAATGTTTAGGGTTCTGCTTTTTAAAGATAATATTGCTTACAAATCTTTAAAACAGTCGGGTTCTCTGTTACTGATAGAAAAGTAACTTCGAAATGAAACTTCCTTCAACCATTCAAGATTTACATTTTCATTTTATTTAGCAAGCAGATAATATTTTACTACAGTTAATGAATTAATTGACTTCATAACTATAACAATTCATTCGTCGATATAATAAATACCGATGATGAATATAATTACAACCACCAAAACCATTTCAATAACGAGGTACTGAATTATGCATATAATTAGAAACAATTAAGTACCTAGAATGTGGTGATTAATAATAATCGAATGAAAGTGTAATGAAACTAATTAATGGGCGTAGTTGGTTCATTCCAATATAATATTATCGCTTGAAACGCACGATCGCGTCAATTTAACTAAAGCCCAATTATTGCCCAATATTCATTCACCCGTGCTGTGTGCCTAACTGTTAAGTTTATTGACGTAAGAATATTACAGCTAATTATTATTTCTTATCTATTAAGTGTAAAAGCGCCATCGTCCCGCTTAGTTCGTTTAGGTATGTAAAGTAAACGCGGTATTGCCTCCGCTAGGGAAATCAACAACTACAACTTTTTTGTGTATGGCAAGCCTCCGCTCGGGGAATCCCGGCGAATAGTTCGGTGATGTCAACGTGGCATAATTTATAGACGATCGGGGGATTCAGGGACATGGGGTGTCGCTACGTCAGGATAATTCTGATCACAGATAGATAAAATACAACTGTGCCTGAGAACATAGTACATATAGACATAGTGACAAGAATTCAATACTTACAATGTCAGATGTAGGTTGAGGGTTGAGACAGTGACTTCATTGACATTACCTCATGTAAATTAACTTCAATACAAAGAAAGATATTCTATTCTGTTCTATCCTTCTCGGATTCTAGCGGGGATTCTTTCTTTCCCCTACAAGCCTCCACTACACCCCTTACAGCTTGCCCGTACCACCATACTCACTTTCTATGTCCCCGATCACTCCATTGGAATGCTCGGGGCCCGTTCTATTCTAATGTGAGTTGTAGTTCTATTCTTACTTCCAACTATCCCATTGGAAACAGTCAATGTTTCCTTCTACAATTTCCATTCTGGTAATGCAATAATTGTCTGAGTCTCTCTCTCTCATCCTGCATCATTCTAGTAACATAAAGTTGGACTTACATGATCCTTAGGTTCTCTGATTACTCCTTCCCGTCGCTTGGCACTTCTCCTACCTCCTCCTCTCCGTTTTTCCCGCGACCGCCCGGCGTGCCAAAAAACGTCCTCCTTCTGACAACGTCAAAACTCACCCTCATTCTCTGCCTGACAGGGATGCCAACATACAATACGTTCAGAAACTTACCCGTTTTTATCGAAGCTCGCGTTTATCGCGACACACCCGACGACGAGGGAAGGTTCTACAGTATAGCAACCAGTTGACTGGTCCAAAGAGCAATTTTCTCTTTGGCTCTTAAGGCTGCTTCCCTCGGTATTCTTTTCTCGGTCATGTCTTCGCCTATTTCTCGGACTTCTGCAATCACATCAGGTTTCTCACTCTTCTCTTCATCTTCTATAGGTAAGTTAACTTCTTCTGGTGTTAACTTGGGCATAGGGGTTTCTTCCTGGGGAATGGTATCTTCCTCTAAGTCCATACGTACTTCAGCGGGTGTAGAGGGTTCTAAAGCTGTTGGCACATTCTCTGGTTCTGGGCATGTTGGGTTCTCTTCTTGATCAGTCTCAAGTGGGTACAGGTGTCCTATGGAACGAATGAATTCTTTGCCGTCGACTGATACCTTGGCTACCCTGCATAGGCCATCTGCTCCTTTCGATAAGGATATTATTTTACCAACTCGCCAATTTTCTCTATTCTTATCTTGTCCTTTGATCTGCACAATATCTCCAATACTTGGTGGTGTGTGTGCCTTTATTCTAGGCTGTCTATGAGAGTGTTGGTATCTTTCGCGAAGACTGCATAAGTACTGGCCCACAAACATTTTTTTAAACTCTTCCAGTATAATCTGACCCTTTTTCCAACTTTCTATCAAATCGTATTTTGTCACCGTCCCTCCTGGCTGCGACTTTTCTGTCGAGGGTGTGATGGTGATAACCTTGCCAAATGTAAGGAAGTCTGCAGGTTTCAGGACATACTCTATTTCTGTGCCGACACATGTCAAAGGACGGCTATTCACCACTGCCTCAACTTCTTTGATGAGGGTGTTTAACTGTGTATCGGATAGTATTTGTTTCCCTAGAGTTCTTTTCAGGCAATTCTTAACTATTCCTACTAGCCTCTCATAGAATCCTCCGTGCCAAGGACTTAACTGAGGAATAAACTTCCAACGTATCCGGTTTTCTATACAGTAAGTGCTTGACAATATTTCTGCAGATAATTTAAACTGTAATGCGTTGTCCGATACAACTAGCTCTGGTAGTCCTCTGGCAGATATGAACCTTCTGAATGCCAGTATACACTCTTCAGCTGTCAAATCGTTCACTACCTCCATGTGGATTGCTCGTACCGCCAAACAGGTGTATAAGCAGACCCATCTCTTCTCTTGTCTGCCACTTTCTTTCACATATATTGGCCCAAAGTAATCTATACCTGTAAAGGTAAACGGTGCACTATAGTTGGCACGTTCTGATGGCAGAGCAGGTGTGGGAGGTAGTTGATAGGGTCCTCCGCCATGCTTCACGCATTGTGGACATTTCCTAATTATCCTCTGGACCTTTGCCCTTCCTTGCGGTACCCAGTACCTCTGGCGTACGATGGTCAGGGTGTGGGAAGCTCCCACGTGATGATTCTTCTCATGGATACTCTGTATTAATTTGTCTGTGAATTCTGAGTCCTTAGGAATGAGAATAGGGTACTTCATGTCATATGGACACATTGTGTTCGTCATACGACCTTTGCATCTTAGTACTCCGTCCATGTCCATGAACAGTCTTAAGTTTCTCGAAAGGTGGGTAGCTTTACCTGCAACTTCTTCTGGGAAATGTACTTCTTGTAATTTCTTGACATCTTCTAGACTGCAGCTTTCTTCAGATCTGTTTTTTCCGCCTTCTGTGTAGTTAGTCTCAGTAGCTTCTGTCTCAATTACTTCACTCGATTCAGTACAAATGGCATCTCTAAGTTCTTCCATTTCCACGTCTTCTATGGCCTCGTTCTCGTCCAGACCCTCCGGTATAACAAATAAGGTGGTGTTGTCGCCTTCTGGTAATACAGGCCAATGGCTTTCTTCTTTTAAAAGAAATTGAGGTCCATTGAACCACAATTCTTTCTTCTGAGACCAAAGTTCTGGACGTGTAGCGAGGTCCGCAGGATTTACCTCTGTACTCACATAACGTGATTCTATTGCTTTATCGTCCTTAATTTCAGCTATCCTTCTAGCAACAAACGGGGGCAGAAGTTTTCCTGACTTCATCCAATAAAGGACGATTGCACTGTCCGTCCATAAGCATTGCTTCGTTAATGTCACCTGAAGGGCATTCCTCACGTAAGTTAGGAGTCGCTTCCCAATCAAATACCCGAGAAGTTCCAATCTCGGTATCTTAAGATTCTCGTTCGTATTGATTGGGGTGACGCGTGATTTCGCCATTACGAATACTGTCTTTATACTGTGTTCTTTTTTGTCAATTATCCTGAGGTATACAACTGCCGCAAACGACATTTTAGAGGCGTCGGTGAAGCAGTGCAGTTCATATACCGTTCTTGCTGGATTTGTAACTCCTACAAATCGCGGGATTTCAATTTCCCTAGCGGCCAGTAAGGCGTCCACTGCCGACCCCCACTGTTCCTCCAAGTCGCTGGGCAAGAGGGAGTCCCATTTCGCTTTCCTCCTCCATAGTTCTTGTAGGAGAAGCTTTGCAGGTAAAACTAGGGGTGCTGCGAGGCCGCATGGGTCATACAAGGAGGCCAAAGTCCTTAAAACTCCACGTTTCGTTTGGTTCGTTTTCAGCTTTTCTGATTCTAAAAGATTGCTGTTCAGCCTGAGCCTTAGCGTATCTGTACTCGTATTCCACGTCAGGCCCAAGACTTTCACGTCTTCTTCCTCCTTTCCTCTGTACTGCTTCGGAATGCTTTTCATCAACTGCTTGGAATTTGACGTCCATTCTCGGATATTCATCGACAGTTCGTTAAAACTGGACCTCGTCTTGTTTACCAAGTCTCGTGCATCTGTTAGTGTATCCGAGCCTGTTACTAGATTGTCCACGTAACAATTATCGGCAATTTCGTTCAGAAGCGTGTCGGGTCCTTTAGATAAGTGGTAACGGATCGTAGCAGTTAATAAAAAAGGACTCGATATGATCCCGAAAGGCACTCTACAGAAACGAATATGGAGCAAATTCTCTTCAGTAACCTCACCACTTAAATCTTTCAGCCATAGAAATCTGGTTACATCTCGATCTTCTGTTTGCAGGCCTACCTGGAGAAAAGCCTTTTCCACATCGGCGGTAATGGCTACAGATTTCATTCTAAATCTTAGAAGAAGTGCCGTCAGATCTTCTAGCATCGATGGTCCCCTATACATACATTCGTTAAGGCTTTTACTATCCTTAAGTCTAGCTGAAGCATCATACACTATTCTTCCCCTCTTTCCATCTTGCTTAACGATGTGGTGCGGCAGGTAGTGTATTGGCGGGTTCCCTTGGTGACTGGTTGCTGGTTCTGGTTCTATTATTTCTATAATTTTCGCAGCTAATTGTTCTTGAAGAATGCTATCATATTCTCTAAGGGTCTCCTGATCAAGTCTCTTAACTAATCCAACTAGTCTGCCTCGGGCTAGTCCATAATTTGTAGGCAGATCAGGGGGGAAGACGATCCATGGCCATTTGACTTGATATCTGTTATCTTCATATTTCACGGTCTCGTTGAAATGTTTTACAGCCTCTTCTTCTCGTGTGACTTTCGGGGAATCAGTGATGCCAATACTTTCTAACGCCCATAAGAACTTTATATCAACCCCCTGCAGCGGCAGATCAGGCATCATAAAATATGATCCGCTTGGTTCCTGACATCGGCAGTAGGTGATCACTGACAATGCATTTCGCGTCTCTTGTTCTATCGCTTTGCCTGTGACCATCCACCCGAATTCTGTGTCAATCAGGAATAAGTTTTCTTGGATCCGTACAATTTTATTTCTTAGGAATGAGAAATAGTAGTCATTTCCAATTAATAGGTCTATTCCATCTCCAGCGGATCCATCGTCAGCTTCCATGTCAACCAACGAGCTATTCGTTGATATCGGTGGGAGAATCCGATCCGTTATGTGCGGCACAATATTTATTTGTATATTTCTCTTAGTGCCTCTTCTTGTTTCAATTTCGATTTCAGTTGATGGACTTACTGTTTCGATTGGTTTGTTTGCTCCGAATACGTAGATCATTAATCGATCTTCGTTGACAGTCGGCAGGCGTAGGTCTTTGGCAAGGCGCGCTGTTACGTAGCTGCGCTGACTGCCGCTGTCAAGAAGGATTCTTGCTTTCTTATTTTTGCTTGACTTCGGCCGTCGGACTTCTGCGATGGCCGTCTGTAGAAAGGAATAATTTTCATTGTTGATATTGTTATGACAAGGCTCCGACACTTTGGATTGTAAAACATTACCTTTCTTATTTTGAGGACAAAGAGCTTGATTATGGGTCCTCTTACAGTAATAGCAGGTCTTCTTACTGGAACAAGCTGTCACTCTGTGACCTTCCTTAAAGCAAAGAAAGCATCTTTGCCCCAGCTTCCTTTTCCTTTCTTCAATAGACACAATCTTCTTACAGTCAGCATTAAAATGATTCCCGTCGCAGAATATACACGACCTTCTTGCTTTCTTGTATGTTGGCTGACTGGTCTCGTTAGAGGGCCACTTCCTTTTCTGGGTAATTCTAGATGGAAGTATCTTTCTTGATCTTTCCGGGTTCCGGGGTCTCTTCTCTGTCCGAATCTGTAGAGCCTTTGCACTAATGTCAGGTTGAGGAGCGCTTAGGGTCGCATCTGTTTGTGACATTTCCAATGCCGTAATAATTCGGTCAAGTCCTGTCCGAATAGTCTGGATACTCTGGTCTTCAGTAAAAAGATGCAACTCGTATATTACCTTCTCAGGGAATTTACCCCGTACGACTGAACGAAATTGATTCCCTTCTACAGGCTCTCCCAGTGCTTCAAGTACCCGGAGGTGACGTTCAATTTCATTAAGTGTGGTACGACATTCTAGTGCTGTGTAAGCTGCTCGTGGTATCTTAAGTAAGGCTTCATAGTGTGCATCAATTACCTGCTGTGGCTTTCCATATCGAGCTTTAAGGGTGTTGATAGCTATAGCATAATTGGCATGGGTGATGCTCAGCCCTTCTACCGCCTGTAAGGCTTCTCCTTCTAGGTAGCTTAACAAATATGACAGTTTGTCAGCATCCGATAAGCTCCTACCATCAATGTTCGCTTGGAATCGGTCCCAGAATGCACTCCAACACAGTGTTTCTCCCTTAAACTTAGGCAAATCCAGCCTTGGTAGCTTGGTATTACTTTGGACTGGATGGCTCGGTACCTTGGCTGTTGTGGATAACAGAGTCTCAAGCGTAGTTTTTCGTTCTTCCGCTCTCATCTGGGTTTTCGTGTATTGTGCAATTTTTTCCTTTGGAATGGTACTGCATTTTTCCATGCATATATAAATTTCTTTTTCAAGCCGCTTGCACGACACCTCAATCACGTCGCAGATATTCTGTAGTTCATCTTCAGTCGTCGTTTGAAGCTGTTCGGCTTGGGACAGCAGCTCCAGAAGACGCCCGTGTATGGTGTCCAACCGAACAATCATAGCTTCGTCCATTTTGCCGTCACTGAAAGTAATTTCATACATACACATAGGTACATACACAAATCATGGCTTTATCCCTCACGGGGAAGACAGAGCCTAAGGTAACAGATATCTACAGGCCACATTTAGCAAGACTGTGGGCGTATTGGTGAAAAATAAAATCAAAATAGTGATGGGTTGCTAGCCTCATCGCCTATAACATGATTCCTATGATTTTCGCCCATTCTCTCGACGGGCCCTTACCATCAGCACGGGTAGAGAAGCAACTGGTATATTCTATGTTTTTTCTTTGCTCCCAGACCAGCATTGAAGAATAATAAAGAGAACTAAGATTGATTAAGCGTAATTTGATAATTCTACTTAAAATGAAACCAATGACATCAGTTTATCTTCATAAACAAATAGTTAACACTAGAAACATTTTAATGATACTTCTGCATAAGATGCAAAACTTCCAGACATCAATATTAGGTACTTTTGTACCCACTAAAATCTTGTAAGACTTACGATTATGTCGTTGTTCTGCTGAACCGTTGTGCGGGAACACAAACACTCCTTGTAATTCTTAATTCACTCGCTAGCTTATAAAACAACAATTCACTTTACGTAACGCTGGTAACTTTAAAACACTTTACGCTCTTAACAAACTTTTCCTGAAACGCCTTGTTCTAGAAACGAACGCAAAGTACGCAAACGGCAAAACAGTTTATTGTACCAACACTCAAAATATTTATAATACGTCTGTTCCCTTTTACCATAAATCGAATTTAATCCACCCGCCATGGTTTATCCGCCAATCAAAATCGTTGATTCGATTCATATTTGATTGGTTTATCCAATCAGGTGTCCGACATATGTTATTGACATAAATGTCACAATGAGAATGAACCAATAACGGAAGGCCCACGTCACTCAAGAGTGCCAACCCAACAAACAGCTAAAGGCGTTTTTTAAGTCAGGCTGCACACTTGGCTTTGCTTGGCCGAGTTGGCTATAAGCCTATTATTTGCGATTTAACCAACACCGCCACAGAGCATCCGTCACCCTCGAACCAAACGCATAATGACTGGTGCGAGAGAGAAAAACGCTCCACGAGAAAGGAGTATAATACACTACGCAGTTTCAAGGGTCACCAACACAATAGTACAAAATTTCGCTACTAAGTTGGGCCCGAAATCAGCATAATGCAATACAGGATTAAACTTTAGAGAAGAAAAATAAAAATACATCTTGTTTTCCAATTTAATTAATACTTAACTTAAAATGTACCTTTGGGGATTAAATGATATTTAAAACAAGTGATTAATATTTATAGGTTCATTTTATTTCTTCTATATTCTTTTTATCATACATAGGTACAGTAGACTCGAACTAGGATTCCTAGGCTACAAGTCCACATGCCTAATTATGATGATTCTTGCTCATTGTTTAATGATCTTCATCTAATCAAAAGTTTCTAACCCTTAATCTGCAAGTTTCTAGGCCTTCGCCACATTTTTCTTTTGCTGGATTTTTCTCAACCTAGTTTCTATTATATAGGTTTCTGAATTCTATTCAGTATTCCATTCTATATATTCATAATGTCTTTCTAGGCCATCATATAATGTGATTTTCGAGGTCTCCACCGCTATGAGTTTGTAGGTCTCCACCGCTATGAGTTTTTAGGTCTCCACCGCTATGAGTTTTTAGGTCTCCACCGCTATGAGTTTTTAGGTCTCCACCGCTATGCAAGTTTCTAGGTCTCCACCACTATGAGTTTTTAGGTCTCCACCGCTATCTATGAGTTTCTAGGTCTTCACCACTATGAGTTTGTAGGTCTCCACCGCTATCTATGAGTTTCTAGGTCTTCACCACTATGAGTTTTTAGGTCTCCACCGCTATGAGTTTCTAGGTCTCCACCGCTGTGCAAGTTTCTAGGTCTCCACCGATATGAGCTTCTGTATTCTAATCAACCTCTTCCTGAGAGCCTCCCAAGGCCAGGAAAAGGGTGCTTCGCATGCTTCTTTTCTCTTATTTCCTTTTGGGTTTTACATAACATCTCCACCATTTTGTCGCTACGTCAGGATAATTCTGATCACAGATAGATAAAATACAACTGTGCCTGAGAACATAGTACATATAGACATAGTGACAAGAATTCAATACTTACAATGTCAGATGTAGGTTGAGGGTTGAGACAGTGACTTCATTGACATTACCTCATGTAAATTAACTTCAATACAAAGAAAGATATTCTATTCTGTTCTATCCTTCTCGGATTCTAGCGGGGATTCTTTCTTTCCCCTACAAGCCTCCACTACACCCCTTACAGCTTGCCCGTACCACCATACTCACTTTCTATGTCCCCGATCACTCCATTGGAATGCTCGGGGCCCGTTCTATTCTAATGTGAGTTGTAGTTCTATTCTTACTTCCAACTATCCCATTGGAAACAGTCAATGTTTCCTTCTACAATTTCCATTCTGGTAATGCAATAATTGTCTGAGTCTCTCTCTCTCATCCTGCATCATTCTAGTAACATAAAGTTGGACTTACATGATCCTTAGGTTCTCTGATTACTCCTTCCCGTCGCTTGGCACTTCTCCTACCTCATGCTCGGGGCCCGTTCTATTCTAATGTGAGTTGTAGTTCTATTCTTACTTCCAACTATCCCATTGGAAACAGTCAATGTTTCCTTCTACAATTTCCATTCTGGTAATGCAATAATTGTCTGAGTCTCTCTCTCTCATCCTGCATCATTCTAGTAACATAAAGTTGGACTTACATGATCCTTAGGTTCTCTGATTACTCCTTCCCGTCGCTTGGCACTTCTCCTACCTCCTCCTCTCCGTTTTTCCCGCGACCGCCCGGCGTGCCAAAAAACGTCCTCCTTCTGACAACGTCAAAACTCACCCTCATTCTCTGCCTGACAGGGATGCCAACATACAATACGTTCAGAAACTTACCCGTTTTTATCGAAGCTCGCGTTTATCGCGACATGGGGTATTCCGACGTATTGTAATTTATTTTACACTACTTGTTGCCCGCGACTTCGTCGTAGATCCAGAAATTACCCACGGCATCCTCACAAACTGTACCTGTGTTTATAATATTAGTCGAAATAAAATAAAATTTAAAAAAATCTATTTACTAACTAGATCATGACATGAGACTGTTTTAGTGTAGCCACACTATACATATTTAAGACTTTCGCTGTCCAAACCTTCATCCCAAGTACCCATGCGTCCTCTGACTATTCCTAAAATATCACGTTGCTTGTTTTCAGCGACACCCCCAGCAGCGCCGACAACACCCCCAGCAGCGCCAACAGCAGCATCAGCCGCCGTACCGGCAGCAGCGCCGGCCGGCGCGTCCCAACCAACACCAGCCAGCGGAACGCAAACACCAGCGGCCACAGTAACCCAATCGCCGGCCGCTCCCCCAAATCCAACCGTCGATCCGAAACCGACACAGAAACCCACGGAACCCACCAAACCGAGCTCTGAGGGCGCACCCCCGGCTGCCAACAAAGACCCGAGCACCACCGTTGCACCGATCAAAACGACCACTGTCAACGGGAGTACTAGTGCGGCGACTACCCCTACATTGCCTACTGCGGCTCCTAACGCCACTACTACCACCCATAAGCCAACAACTCCCAAAGCTGCCGCTACTACTGTGCCTACCCTGCAGGCTAGGGGGTAAGTTGGATTTAATTTAAACACTAGTCATTGGAACCGCTACTACTGCGACAAAAAAAATATCTTGGCAAACCACTAGGCTGAACCACAGCTAAGTAGGTATTATAGACACTCAAAGGACCTTGTTTATTATTATTTTACAAGAATAAATTTAACAACCTAATTTAAAGCCATGTCCCCCAATTTTCAGATCTTTTTAATTTTCACACATTACATTTTGTGAAAAAAAAAAATGAGTTTAATTGAATAACTAAAGAAGTTGAGTTACAATAGGCCTTTGGAGCTGACATGTTCATTCTTAAATGATCCAAGCTTATAAATAAAGATAAAAAAAAAAAAGAAGTTGAGTAGAAATTTTTGGTCCCAAGTACTCAAACAAAACGGACAACCAGTGGAACTTTCGCCGATCATGTGTCATTAGTTTGTTTATTTGTCTGCTTGTTTTGTTGGTATGTTAAATAAAACTTGCCAACTAATTCAACCAAGTTTAGCAACAGGACCAACATAATAATATAGTAACTTCAACAACCGTGTAGATATAAAAAATATATTTTAACCCAACTCGTGCGTTTCTTTTCAGATTCGACGGTGCGAGCTTCGTTGGCGGCATCATTTTGACCCTCGGTCTTATTGCAATCGGATTCATGGGCTTCAAGTACTACAAAGCCCAGACTGAAAGGAACTATCACACTCTCTAAGCTAAGTATGTTAGCTCCACCTTCTACGTAAGTGCACCTAAACTTTGTATTTTTGTTTCACAATACTTATTACAGTTATTTTATGTTTTCTAACACTGATTAAGTACCCTAAGTGCGTTTTCAGGATACAGGGTTATTGAAAAACTGGGTTTTGACTACTTCATTGTGTGGTGGATGGTCATTTAGTTTGTAGTTATTATCTGGAAAGTTGTTAGTCAACATTTTATGTGAATCTTATGTATGCCACTGTTATTATTTTAAATACTACCTATTCCTAGTTTTTAAGTATAGTTGGCATTTATTTCTCATTTTTTTATAATTTCTGATTTTTAGAACTAGCTGCTTTCTTTTCGGAACTTTAAGATTATTTTTAAGTTTAGTGTTGATTAATGTATCAAGCGGGGCGGGGCACTGTCAAAATATTTTGTAAATTTTATCTGATGTTAAAAAAATGTTAGAAATTGAGTCAATGTTAAAAAAATGCTTTTTCAAAATTTTTATTTAACTGTGCCATGGTCTCCATTTCAATAACTAACTGCACCTAATTGTCAATCAACATTGATTTTCTAAACATTCTTTCACATTTTTAGTTGTTAATAGAGATATTATTATTGTTAAGTATAACTATAAGGTAACGCAATGTGATGATGAAAATAAGGGTCTAAAATATTAGCTTTTTTTGGTTTGGCACATTAAAAAGGAATCTCGTGCGATATTACCCCACAGTAGTAAAACGTAACGTAAGCCTCTGTTATAAATAATGAATCTCCTTCAGTAAAAATATTAAAAGACTCCTAGAGTCACTTAGCAAATGTGTGATAAATAAACTTTGTTGTCAGGGTATAAGACTTTGCACACAGAACTCTGTCATTTATCTGTGACATTAAAAAACGAAGGTCACATGCAGCATCCAGATAATGTAATGAACTCTGGTGTATTGTCTTTAAAGTTAAGCATTTATCTCAACATTTTGTATCATAATTATAGCGTATTTAACTAATTCTTACGTTACGCTGACAAACGATCAACGCTGAATCTATCCACAATGAATCTCTTCTAAAATCAACAGAACTTATTTTGTGTCAAACCAATTCTGTATATTTTGATTTTGTAATTTTGCACGCTAATATTGTGAACTGGATAAAGATGATTCCATCCTAAAGTGCTCTTAATTGATCTGAACTATTTATGTATATTCTGAAGCTTTACAAACAACTAAAAGGATCTGTCATCGAAACTACTGCTATCAGCTAATGTCACAGTCAATAGTTATGAATAAATTTATATACCATTATACCATTGTTTTATTTCTGTCAACATTAATCTTACTGGGGGGCTACATTGGCTTGCGTACCTTTTACCTCTCGGCCGCCACACTACAAACGATGTAACAGGCACTCACACTGCCCCAGCGGGAAAAACAAACCACAAACGGTTGAATATTGGTTATGTATGGATGACATTAGCCATAGCCTTCTCTATTGTCTCCTACAAGCCGTGCTATAGTTTTGGCAACGTCGCAATTTACGATTAGGTTTACAAGCGACGTTGCTAAAGAGCTACGACATGGCTATAGCGGTTTGGCAACGTCGCTTGTGAACCTAGCGTAAAAATGCGACGTTGCCAAACCTAATAGCGCGGCTTGTAGCAGACAATAGAGAAGGCTATGCACTAGCGTGAGCCTTGCATAGTTGTCATTGGCTGTCACGACTGGATGACTAGACGGTCAATAGGTTACTGATTAATGTAACGTTTGATTAAATGGTTGCTTCCAGCAAAAACTAGGGAAGCCTTGTAAACGGTAAAGAAGGATCGGCAGGTAAGGGAAAGAAAATGAAATAAAAAAGCTATCAGGCAAGGTCTATATTAGAGAAAAGGTGATAGATTGATTTACTCACAGTGGGACCAACATTTCGGTTAAGATCACCGTACTTCAAATTAGCTAACAAAAATTCTCCTTCTTTCTTATCACATTCCTCATATGCCTCTATTAATGAGCGAGGAGTTTTGTAAAGCTCTGTGATCGCCAACGCTTTTTCAACTGATACACCTTTTAGTTGAAGCAATAGTTTGATAAAAGTTTCTGTAACAGATAAAGGTTTCGTTTTTCTAGATGTGCTGTTCACAAACGAGAATGTCATCAGCTCCTCCCCTTGTGATTCTTTGCTGTAGCCCGTTATATCTTTGTCCTGTAAAAATGAAATAATATTTTAAGGGTTATAATTTTGATTGAGTTTCATGAGAAAACATGGTTTTTAATGGAAGAATGAAATGTAGACGAAAAGGTAATTAAAAAACTCTTCGTCCAAAATAATTGTCATTTTCGAGCATTTTTCGCCATGTTTTCAACTCTTTATGCCATACTTTACAGATTTGGTACATATTTTATCAATGTCTAATGCCAGCGCCACACACTCGACGAATGCATGAGAAATAGCGAAAAGTGGAGAGATGTAGGTCTAGTGGGGCTACGTCACTCGTCACGTCCACTCCCCTATTTCGCCAACTGGACAATGTCGGTGACAAGTGACAATTCTGTTTACTAAACTCGACCTGAATGTAGATTCCGGTTGGCTTCATATTTACTACGCCTTGCATGTCGAATTGTCACATATAGCCGACATTTGTGAAATTGATGAAATTGGGGGCAGAGCTCAGTCTCTCATCATGGCCAACTAGAGAGGCAGAGATTTGAGCAAGCCAGGAATGTACCTATACATTTCTAAAATTGCAAGGACTACACATATCTAATTAATAATTACCTTATATTCTATAGTCAGTCTTTTAGTCATGATTGCTAAAAACCTTGCAGAGTTCTTCAATGAATCAGTCTCATGCACTCTAAAATTATCTTGCACCCTTGTATTTTGTAGCGCTTGCATGAGTGACTGGATAGGCAATCCCACATGCTTATTGCTTCCAAAATTCTCAACCAAATAAATAACATTTTTTAATCCAGACTTCCGCAATCTGAATTTTTGTTCATGAAATCTTCCATCCTTAATGCTGGCGCCTAAATCGTCCATCCGTTTTCTTTCCACAACATATGGGAGTACAAGTTCCTGGTCAGCGCCAGATTTTCGCCGCGCCACCCACATGAAATCTCCTACTTTCAAACTTCTGTACTCATGTTTTAAGTCTGGATATTTATTAAATTGGACAACTGTTGGATCATTTTTCTTTGATGGTCTGGAAATTAGAATATGTTTCAGTTCATTCTTTGTAGGACATACATACAAGTATTATTTAAAGGTAAGTAAATGCTTTATTGTAGAAATATAAAGAAACATACCTACAATTCACAAAAAAATAAAAATAACAATATATGCACAAAGGCGAACTTATCCCTATAAGGGATCTCTATCTGTTAACCTTTGAGTAGATGAGAGGAGCATTAAACAAGGACCGAGAAAGAGTGACTTGAAAGGTTCTAGAATGACAGAAAATACCATATCTGGTTTACATCATATCTGGTTTACATCATACATCTGGTTTATTTTAGATCAGCCAATGATTAAAGAAGACAACTGTGTGTAATGATCCCAGTAGCTTATTTACAGCTGATGATAAATTTACATTATTTTTTTTTATAGAAGACAGCTAAGTTAAAATAATAAAAATTAAGCCAGCCATAAAATAAACCATAATTACACAAACGGATAACTCTCATAGAAGTTAAATAATGCTCGACATGTACATGAGCAAAGCGCTGGCGCGCAGTGTTCGTTCTGCTGCCTGACCAAGAGCTCTAAGAAGAAGAACTACGAACTAGTCCGAAACATTTCGAGCATTACTCTATTTTATATGTGACTTATCCGTTTGTGTAATTATGATTCGAGTCTCACCACAGTAGTTTCATGTTGAAAATAAAATAAACCCTTTCAAATTTATGTAAAAAATTATTTGTGTTGATAATGGCATAAATAATCTATGAAAAGTAAAACTTATACATACCCACTTGTTTCACATTTGTCAATCAACAAAATAATATCAAAGGATCCCGCTGGCATTTTAACCATGGGAACATCCAAACTAGGTACTTCAGGTATGGGTGATTTTGTTATTGCTCTTGTTACAGGCCTATCCAATTCTAGCTGAATGGCTGGCATTCTGTGAGGGCTAGCATCATTGAATATAATATCATTTGCAGTTGGCACACTGGCTGAATCTATTAAAAGTTCTTTTGCAATCAAAACTCCCTGATCAGTAAGTGAATATACAAGTTTTTTATTTTTTTTCTTACTGACCAGTCCTTTACTTATTAATCTAGTCATATTAGACCAAGCAGTGTAAAAAGAGTCTGGCTTTGGTCTTGTGAAGGACTCATCACTATGTTTCTGAGCTTTTTCAATCAAGTCTTCCTTTTTTAATGCTGAATTATCAGGATTTTCACTAAGATTTTCAAGTAATGCTATTAAGATAGCATAGCCTCCAGACCTCAAGGCTGGCCGATATGTAGTCCTACCCTTGGATTTTCTTTTAGAAGGTTTACTTTCTGATGGTACAGGATTGATCAAATGTTTATGCAAATCAATGTTCTCTTGGTTTTCTGTGCATAGATTTGTATTGCTGGTACTCTGTGAATTGTTACTATTAGGAGCATGATTTGGTGAACAGAGGCCAGAATCATTTCTTGGAGGGCTGTCTAGGTCGTAGGTTTCGGTGTCTGAACCAGAAGGGTCATTTGTAAGTAAATTTTTGTTGTAATTGTACACTTCTAAACGCTTATCTAAGTATGCACATAACTTTTTATCGAAACCTTTTAGGATTGCACATTCTGCTCCACTTTGCAGAGGTAACGGATATTTAGACAGAGCTGTCAAAGCTTCTCTTAATGCTGACTCAAAGTTACTTTTCTTTTCCACCGCTTCTTCATACAGTTCTTGGAGCCAAGTGCTGAAAAGAGGATTCGGTTTCGCATGTTTGAATGTGATGCGGCTTCCTTCGGAGGGTACGCTCATTTTAGCTGGAAAAACATAATACGATTTTTTTTAAATGGCTTAAATACTGATTGCAGTGTGCTTAGTGGTAATACGTAAATTGAACATCATTATGTGTGTAGCAGACCAACATACAAATTAGGTTTATTAAGTGTCCTTTGTCCTTATCACATTACTACGTTCTAGCTACGATCAACTAGTTCTAAATCTGTAATCTCCTTATTCTGTTATCCCTATTTATTTTACATTATATATTATTTAAATTTAAGTTTTAGTCATCGTGTTGAAGTTTGGTTTGTTTTGTACGCCTTGGCACTCTTGCTTGGCAGTGGCAGCGCAGCTGTCAGACAGCAGCAGGCAGACAGCTGAGTGTAGGGTATTTCAAAATCATAACCTTATTACACTTGCCAATTTATTTTAATCCGCCTACAGAACATAAGATAAAATTAAATTCAATGAAATTATATGATGTCAAAAAATTCATGTTATTTTATTGTTTCAGCAGATATTTATTGTGTTTATTTCATTTATCTGTGCACTATTTTGTAAAACATGACAGTAAAAGTACTAAGCTTTTCGAACGAACCTCAATGATAACATCGCCGCCATTATCCCTACCCTCGCCCCCCGCACCCCAAAAACCGGAAGAGTGGGACGAAAAACGACGCAATCGCATCGCATCGCTTTCGAATATTCGAATCAGTCGTACGTATCGCGTCGTGAAATAAAATGGTTTCCAAGTTGCTTTCGTAGCCCGTGTTATTTAATTCTTTTCGCTATGTGTCATGTGAAATCGAAGTGGTTGTAACATTATTGTGACCGGTTGGAGAAAATAACAGCAAAATGGCGCTCGAAATTCCCTTGGCGACTACGGACGAGGTGAATTGAATTGCTACTTCAGATTCTACAGTTTTTTTTTTTGCCAATAGTGGTGATAATTTTTCGATTTATGTGCAGGTGATAGAGTTAGATCCAGATCAGTTACCTTCTGGAGAAGAAGTACTGAGCATATTGCAGCAGGAGCGGTCCCAGCTCAGTGTTTGGATTAATGTTGCGGTATGTAAACTTAACCTCTAAATGTTATCAAATAATCGAACAATTTTTAATTCTCTACTTTCGCTGTTTGCTTTATCGACTAGCATTGCTGTTTTCTGATGACGAAACGAAAAAAAGTATTTAAAATGCTAGCAAGTTACTAAAATTTATTTACTAGGTCACGTCAAACTCTGAATAACGATCTAACGATATCAGCTTTCCGATTAACTTTGGGACGCCGACGCATGTTTAATCGTCCATATGTTGGGTTTACATTGAATTTTGAAATTGAACTGTTCAAAGTCTAGTCTCTAAATACTTGAGAAAATTCTGTTGATTATGGCCTTAACTCAGTGATTGTGGCCACCAATGCATTAAATTACAGTTAATTGTAATTTGTTTTGTCATAATCATAGTCATCTTTTTTATTAGCTTGCATATTACAAACAAAAGAAGATTGATGACTTCCTTAAAATCCTGGAGTCATCCAGGGTGGATGCTAACATCGAATACAGGGACTTTGAGCGAGACCAGATGCGGGGCTTGGACATGCTGGCCGCTTACTATGTTCAGGAGGCCAATAAGGAAAAAACCAAGGATAAGAAAAAGGATTTGTTCACCAAGGCGACATTGCTTTACACGATGGCTGATAAAATCATCATGTATGATCAAGTAAGTAGTGAAACAAAATTGAGTCTGGCATGGTATGGTGATTTGTAGGCGTCCGTTCATTATGTGAGGTGTTGAGGGTGGGAGGGGATCGAGCCGAATCTTACTAAATATCACTTTGGAGAGAGGGGAGTCTTGGCAAATATCATGTAATTTTTTTCTAGCTGAAAACTGTAAAACTAAAAGTTGAGTTAAATTGAAAGTGATTATAGCAATATTCTCAAATACTAGTCTTTGCAAGCCTTAAATGAAAATAATTAAGCATGTTTTGTTTTTAAATAAATCCAACAAATAGAAAATGAGGATGAGTGAAATTGAGGATGGTGAGGATGTGGGATAATAATAGACTTAATATACTAGGTTGTAATCAATGTATTGAAACACCACAATTGCTTTTTTTATGTATAAATGCCTTAATGGTCAAAAGATATTTGTAGGTATGTTTTACTGAGTAAATAATTTACTCAATTTGTACTTTAATGCTGAACTTTGCCATTTCGAATAATGTATAGAATGTCAATTTAGCCTAGTCCGTAGGCTCTGCCTAGAAAGCTACCCTTTGAAATTTCAAGCTCCAGTGGGGTATTATGTGTGTTGAAATTGTTTTGTAATCTTCAATCTAGAAAATATAGGTAAGTATTTCAGTAGCGCAGCTTGCAGAGTGCCCTCAGAAGATGATTCCCGTATTTTTTTCAGATATCGGGTTTTATCAAGAAAAGAAGGTTCAATGTCAAAACTTGCCAAGACTTGTTTTCATATTAATACTGGGTTGTATCCTTTACTCCTCAACCTTCCATTGCAGTAGTATGGGGTTGTGAACATTACAAGATCGTACTACCATTATTAACCATTATTATGGTACTTTGGTGGGATATATTGTAGTAATAACCAACTTATCTGTTCTTGTTTTGTAGAACCATCTACTTGGCCGAGCTTACTTCTGTCTCCTTGAAGGTGATAAAATGGAACAAGCGGACACACAGTTTAACTTTGTACTGAATCAGTCCCCTAACAATGTGCCATCACTGCTTGGTAAAGCTTGCATAGCCTTCAATCGTAAAGACTACAGAGGGGCATTGGCATTCTATAAGAAAGCTTTGAGAACAAACCCAGACAGCCCGGCAGTTCTGCGACTTGGCATGGGCCATTGTTTTATGAAATTAAACAACCAGGAGAAGGCTAGGTAAGAAATAGTTCAACTCGTAATATCCAGTAGGCATACAACTAAGTACAGCGCTTCTGTTTTCTTAATTTAGTTTGGAAATGTTCGCTTTTCATTTTACTTAGGTCTAGTTATATGAAAAACGAAGATTGCCAAACTAGGTATATTAAGAAAATAGAAGCACTGTATATATATTTATTTTTGTTCATGTTTTAATATAATAGGAGACATGTTTTTACTAGGCAAATTACATGTACCAAACACCAACACACAGTTAAAATACAAAGTATGCTAGATTGTAATCTTTTGTTCCAGAATGGCATTTGAAAGAGCCCTTCAATTGGATCCCCAATGCGTTGGAGCGTTAGTTGGGCTCTCAATCTTAAAGTTGAACTTACAAGAGAATGAGTCCAACAAAATGGCTGTTATAATGCTTTCAAAAGCCTATGCCATAGATCCTAAGAACCCTATGGTATTAAACCATTTGGCAAATCATTTCTTCTTTAAGAAGGTAAGTTAAATTAATGGTACTATATTACACACGCACTATACTATATTGCACATAGTGACTGGAGAGATAATAAATGCGAGGCATGGACCAAGTAAGAACCCAACATCCACCTTCTTTGTTAACCTCGTTAGTGGTCCCCACAACAAGATTATCAAAGAATTGAAATATATCTACCACCAAAGAGTTACCATAGAAGAACCAAGAAAAAAGAAAACAATAGTTCAGTGCCAGAGATGCCAACAGTATGGCCATACCAAGAATTATTGCATGAGACCATACAGATGTGTGAAATGTGGACAATCACACAAAACATCCGAATGTCAAAAACAAGACCGGAGCACTCCAGCACTGTGTGCTCTATGTAACGGGCCACACCCAGCTAATTATAAGGGATGTGCAGTCTATAAAGAAATCCAAGCTAGAAAACAAAAAAATAATATCCCTGCAACAGCCAATAAAACAGCAGCTAAAATACCTAGTACAGAACCAAAGAATGAAGAACAGAGAAAGTCCTACGCAGAAACCGTGAGATCGACCCAAACAACCACATCTCCCCAGAACACCTCCAATATGAATCACAATCCAGGTCAAATAAATTGGACCTTAGAACAAATAATCCTAAAACAGACTGAAAAGTTTGATATCATCCTCCAACAAATGAGTACTCTTATGAACCTCATAGTCAAACTCCTCGACAAACTGACAAAATGACTTCACTACGGATTGCGACATGGAACATCAATGGTCTTTCCACTAATAATCATGAAGTTAAACTGTTCATATCTCAACATAAACTAGACATTCTCCTTATCTCTGAAGCCCATTGTAAGGCAAATTCTATAGTAAGGCTTCCCGATCACCACTGCTACATAACAAACCACCCAGATGGTACAAGTCATGCAGGATCTGCCATCATTATAAGAAAGTCAATTAAACATCATCAAATGCCTAACTATGAAACTGAACACATTCAAGCAACCACAATCACTGTTCATGACAAAACGGGAGACATCAATGTGGCAGCAGTGTATTGTCCACCTAAACACAAAATGACTGAGACAATGTACTCAGAATTCTTTGACACTCTGGGACACCGCTATATTGTAGGCGGAGACTGGAATGCCAAACATACTTTTTGGGGCTCCAGATTAACAAATACCAGAGGAAAGCAGCTGAAACTGAGTATAGACAGAAACAAACTCAACATCATATCCACAGGAGAACCTACAAATTGGCCGACAGATACCAAAAAGATGCCAGATCTTATAGATTTCTTCATTGCCAAAGGATTAACGAAGTTGTACATGAAACCAGAGTCCTGTTATGACAGTTCCTCAGACCACACTCCGGTGCTCTTGACAATTAGTACCAACCTTATAGAGGTGTCAAGATATGTAAGGCTGTGTAATAAGCTTACAGACTGGAACACATTCCGGGAGCACATTGAGGAATCAATTGATATGAAAATGGCCCTTAAAACACCTGAAGATATAGATGAAGCAGCTACGTATATAACAAAGCTCATACAGGAAGCGTGCTGGTTAAGTACTCCTGAAATCCAAACCCGTAAAAGAAGTGGAGTAAACAACTATCCTCTAGAAATAAAAAAGGCTGTTCTAGAAAAGAGACGACTTCGAAGAGTCTGGCATCTAAGTAGGCTTACTGCAGATAAATTTAATCTTAACAGAGCTGTGGAAGACCTCAAGTCACTATTGCAAAACTGGCATGATAACTCATTCCAAGAAAAGCTAGAAAACCTAACTGCCACAGAATCTACAAACTACTCGCTCTGGAAGATAACCAATGGTTTTGACAAACCGCAAGCTGCTAAACCACCCTTGAAGTACGCTGAAGAATGGGTGAGAAAACCACAGCAAAAAGCGGATCTATTTGCTGAACATCTTGCAAAGGTATTCCACCCAAATGATTCTGTGGATGAAGAGTTCGATGACCAAGTGAATGCAGCTCTAAACGGAGACTTCCAAATGGACCTACCACCCAAACCAGTGTCAGTACGGGAAGTTTGGGGAATAATAAAGGATCTGAAGGATAAAAAAGCGCCGGGTTTTGACCTAATAACCAAAGAAATCATTAGGCAATTGCCGAGAAAAGCTATAACTTACATCACTACAATATTTAATGGGATATTAAGAGTCCAACATTTTCCCGCGATATGGAAAGTATCCCAAATAATCATGATTTATAAGGATGGGAAACCACCGAGTGAGGTCACATCCTATAGACCTATAAGTTTGCTCCCAATACTATCAAAAATTTTTGAAAAACTTCTTCTTCGTCGAATCCTCCCTATTCTATCAGAAAATGGCATAATACCTAGCCACCAATTTGGCTTTAGACAGCGACACTCCACAGTGGAACAGGTTCATAGAGTCTGTGACAAGATAAGAAAAACACTGGAAGAAAAGGAATACTGCTCTGCAGCTTTTTTGGACATACAACAGGCTTTTGATAAAGTCTGGCACAGGGGCTTGCTATGTAAAATTAAAAGTTGTCTTCCACACAGTTATTTCTTAATATTTAACTCTTACCTATCAGGAAGACTGTTCCAGATCAAAGAGGGTGAAGTCACATCAAATTTTTTTGAAATACAAGCTGGAGTGCCCCAGGGGTCGGTGTTGGGCCCTGTTCTCTACACAATTTTTACAGCCGATCTCCCTTGCTCGGCTGCCATAACCACTGCTACATTTGCTGATGATACCGCCATTCTGGCGAGCCATAAGGATCCAGTAGTAGCCTCAAGAATCTTACAGGAAGGCTTGGACAAGACAACTAAATGGCTACGCAGCTGGCGAATCAAAGCTAGTACCTCAAAATCAGTGCAGGTTACTTATACCCTACGGAAAGGCAATTGCCCCCCAGTGAAATTAGAAAACGCCACCCTCCCTCACCAGAACTCTTACAGATACCTTGGCCTCCATCTGGATCGGCGTATGACATGGAAGGAGCACATCAAGAAGAAACGAGATGAAATAAACATTAAATATAAAAGCTTCCTGTGGTTGCTAGGCCGAAACAGCAAACTGTCTGTAGACAATAAATTGCTGGTGTACAAATCGATCCTGAAACCTGTATGGATGTACGGCATTCAGCTGTGGGGTAGTGCTTGTAACTCCTCCGTCACACAAATGCAAAGAATACAGAACAAAATCCTCCGAACAATCAGTAATGTCCCTTGGTATGTGACCAATGCTGAGATCCACGAACACCTAGAAATGCTATCAGTGAGAGAAGAAATTACCAACGTCAAGAATAAATACAGGGAACGGCTAGAAACCCACCCCAATACCCTTGCACAACAGCTCACAATTACCAGCTATGTTAAACGCCTTAAAAGAAAAGACATCTTGTAGTGTGGAGAACTATGAGTAGATGTCCTCACTGGGGGACACGCTCTGAATGAGAGAAGCATGAAGCAGATCTGCTAAAAGTGAATGCACTGATTGCAGATTCAATATACAAAAAAAAAAAAAAAAAAAAAAAAAAATATTACACACGCATTACTAAATTTAATACCAAATGATTTGATACATCAGAAGGAGAAGTCCCTAAAAAGTATTGTCCAATACTGTAGTCCCTCGGGACAACCTACGCAAGGAGTTCATTCCACAACCGGAGAGTTTGCGCGAAAAAAATCTCCGAAACCAAACCATTAGTTTCGTTGCAATTCCCTCTGCAAATAACGCTTTTTGTTTCAGGATTATAGCAAAGTGCAACATTTAGCACTCCATGCTTTCCACAACACTGAGAATGAAGCCATGCGCGCTGAATCGTGTCACCACCTAGCTCGCGCTTTCCACGCCCAAGGCGACTGTGATCAGGCATTCCAGTATTACTATCAGGCCACACAGTTTGCACCAGCCAACTTTGTACTGCCTCACTATGGGCTCGGACAGATGTACATTTATAGAGGAGATACGGAGAATGTAAGTGGAAAATATACATACATACATTACATACATACCGTCACGCCTCTTTCCCACAGGGTTAGGCAGAGACTACTTTATTCCACTTGCTACGGTCCTGACATATTTCTTTCACTTTATTCACAGTCATCAATCTCTTCATGCATGCTCTTCGGTTTCAGGTAACCTGACCTTTTCCCAAAACATCTCCTATTTGGTCTCGGAACGTCCGTCTAGGCCTTCCCCTCCCAACGTAGCCATTCACACTCCCCATATAGATCTGTTTAGTTAGTCAACTTTCATCCATCCGCTCTACATGCCCAAAACCAACTAAGAATACTTTTTTCTATCCTAGTCACTATATCCTCTTTCACACCAGCAGCAGTGGAAAATATTTGCCCCCTTATTCATAAACGCTCTATAGGCTTCTGCTAACTTAGCAATCGTTTGTCCTTATCTGTCACTTTGACATTAACGTTTCACAGATAAGGACGAACGATTGCTAATTTAGCAGAAGACAATAGAGCGTTTATGAATAAGAGGGTTAGTGTTTCCTAAAATGCAGTTAACTTAGTAGAGAATGTAAGGAAGACAATTTCACCGTAGTTAAGGAAAAACAGTTTGAAGCTACAAAATAAATGTTTTCACTCACGATTATAAGTGAACGCACTTACCTTTTACGCTAGTCGGATCGTCCTCGACTTATTCGTCCACTGTATGGTAAAAAAGCAACCTAACGATTTACGAAAGTTGTTACATTCTTGCAAATTTGTACCGATACTAAACTGTCATCCTACAAATTTAATGACGACCAGGATCCAGCATACGCTACTTTAAGTTCTTCATAGATTAAGATAACAATTAATTGTTATGATTATGAGTATTACCAATTTCTCGATTTTTAGGCAGCACAATGTTTCGAGAAAGTTCTCAAAGTTCAGCCTGGCAATTACGAGACTATGAAGATATTGGGCTCCCTATACGCTAATTCTTCGTCACAATCCAAGAGAGACATCGCCCGTCAACATCTAAAGAAGGTTACAGAGCAGTTCCCTGACGATGTGGAAGCTTGGATAGAGTTGGCGCAAATATTGGAGCAAAACGATTTGCAGGTACGGGAACTCAATTATGCTCTTATGTTAGAGAATGTTATGGTCAGGGAAAACTTAACAGAAGTTATCGGTAGTGTATAAAACTATTAAGTGACGAGTGACTAGCCTACAAAACCTGATTCTTAATTCGGGGACAATTCTAGTGTATAGTTACTTTAAACTTACATTCAAGTTAGCTGTTGATATTATGTCAGTGTTCATTGAAGCGAATATTCAATAAATTGTTAGTAAAATTGTTAATTAAGTAGCTCTAGAAAAGTTAGTAGATAATTGAGGTAAGATACCACATAAGTAAGATGCCATACCACAGCGTTGGTTGTTCTCGAATTGCGCACGGAGGCCCTCGACTCTAGTTTCGTATGCGGTCGTAATTTCGCAGATTTCCTGCCAAAATTGCAATAAAACCGAAACTACTGCCGATTGATTTTTAATATGAACGCTGACATTCAAACATTGTGCCGCATAGGCAGACGCTCTGTGATACTCGACGTTTAATACGCGAGTATCTGTTTTAGTTCACCACATTTTTTACTGACTAGCTTCTGCCTTATACATATAAACCTTCCTCTTTAATCACTCTATCTATTAAAAAAAACCGCATCAAAATCCGTTGCGTAGTTTTAAAGATCTAAGCGTACATAGGGACAGACAGCATAAAGCGACTTTGTTTTATACTATCACTATCACTACATAGTATAAAACAAAGTCGCTTTTTCTGTCCCCAAGTCCGTTTGTATGCTTATATCTTCAAAACTACACAACTGATTTTGATGCGGGTTTTTTTAATAGATAGAGTGATTCAAGAGGAAGGTTTATATGTATAATACATGCATAATATACCGTGCGAAGCCGGGGCGGGTCGCTAGTTTAGTGATAATCGCGGTTTAGATTAATCCATGTGTTTTAATTTTACAGGGTTCTTTAAACGCATATAGCACTGCTATGAAGATTCTTAAAGAGAAAGTGAACGCCGATATACCTGCTGAAATACTTAATAACGTGGCTGCGTTGCACTACCGACTAGGGAATCTCAACGAAGCCAAGACTTTCCTCGAAGAGGCGTTAGTGAGGTATAACACATTTTGATCCATAATTTTAATAATCATATTTAAATTTGACCATTTCTCAACCTTCATAGTTCTTTTTTTCTACTAATTTTGCAACATTTTGATCGTAGATCCTTACTCCTAACCTTACTAATATTATAAATGTTAAAGTAACTGTCTCTCTGTCTGTTTGTTTTCTACCACTTTACGAAAATCACTTTACTGATCGTGATAAAATTTGACAAGAGACTTGTTCCCTTATTCATAAACGCTCTGTAGGCTTCTGCTAACTTAGCAATCGTTTGTCCTTATCTGTGAAAGGTAAATGTCAAACGATTGTTAAGTTAGCAGATGCCTACAGAGCGTTTGTGAATAAGGGGGTTTGAATTTAAGAAACAAAATAGGCTGTTTTTTATCCCGTAAAACTACAAAGTTTACGCTTGGTCTAGCTAAAGCGATATAATACGGAGGACGGAGGTGTAGATCAAATTATTTTTGGTGGCCTTTTTGACCTGTCAACTATAAACAAGTGAAAACTAATGTGCGAATTTTTATTTTAGAGAAAAAGCCGACGCTGCCACGTTAGATGCGCAGTATTACAATTCAATAGCGGTCACGACTACATACAATTTGGCGAGGCTTAACGAAGCGCTATGCATTTACAACAAGGCAGAGAAACTGTATAAAGATATTTTGAAGGAGCACCCCAATTACATTGATTGTTATTTGAGGTAAGTTGTAATAGTAGGTGGGATAGTCCGCGAATTTACGTAAAGGTTCATGTAAAACGACCAATATCCGACTCATAGTATTAGTCAACTTTAATTGGCATAGTATTTTCAACAAAAGAATAGTTCCATTACATTATATTACATTACATAAATCTCGTCTTTATCCTTTACGGGGTAGACAGAGCCTAAGTTTACTAGACCTGGCCACGTTTAGCATGATCGTGGGCGTATAGGTGGAAAGGGGACTCAAAATAGTGATGGGTTGCTAGTCGCGTCGCCTATAACACGATTCCTAAGATTTTCGCCCATTCCCTCGATGGGCTTTTACCATCTGCGCGGGAAGAGAAGCAACTGGTACATTTTATGTTTTTTCTTTACTCCCAGACCAGCATGGAAGAATAGATAGTAATGAACAAAAAAATATGTACCTTTTTTTTCTCCGCTACTCACGTGCAAGATAACCAAGCTTGTGTGAAATATATATATTTTTCATGCAATCCCTCCCTCCACTACTGCCACATGAAACATATAAATCCCACAAACTTAATTAAGCCTTACTTACTCTGCTTTAGTTTTACTAAAATGGAGGTTGCACTTCAATGATATTTTTTATTGAAAAAGTTTTTCTTTTTTTTATAACTCATAGATCTCTATTTCTAATGACTATGACACACTCGTTACTAGGCACCACCCTGTTGGCTTTGGAAGTATCTTTATAACTGTATTTCACACCCCGTTACAGGTTAGGTTGTATGGCTCGTGACAAGGGACAGATATACGAGGCGTCGGATTGGTTCAAAGAGGCCCTGAAGGTCAACACGGAGCATCCGGACACTTGGTCGTTGCTAGGCAACCTGCATTTGGCGCAGCAAGAGTGGGGGCCCGGACAGAAGAAGTTTGACCGGATATTGCAGAATTCCTCTACATCCACAGACGCGTACTCTTTGATTGCTCTGGGTAAAGTAACTTAGTTTGGATATTTATCTTATTGGTTGTTCTTGTCAGTATTCCGAGAAGAGACTTGTGCCCAGGGGTAGACAGAGCATATGGTAACAAGACCTAAAGGCCATGGTTAGCATAATTGTGGGCATATAGGTGGAAAGGGGAATCTTAATAGTGATGGGTTGCTAGCCGCATCGCCTATAATAATAATAATAAATTGTTTATTTTCAGGTAATCACCCATAGAAATTACATGGTTACATAGTTACAAAATTTTAAAAATTACAATATAGGTATTGAGATAATTTAGTAGATTGATAATACATTAACAGTGGGGTACATTTGTTATTTAAATTCATGCAATATATTTTTTTTATTGCAAGCATACTAAGGGCCATACATGATGTCTATAACTTGATTCCTAAGGTTTTCCCCCATTCCCCTCGTGACTTATCTGGAATTTTAAACTTACACTTTGTCGGTCCTTTGTTTAATGCTCCTCTCATCTACGAGATCCCTTATAGGGACAAGTTCGCCTTTGTGCATATATTAATGTTATTTTTTTTTAATTGTGTCTGTTTCTTTATATTTGTACAATAAAACATTTACTTACTTACTTATATAATATAATTAGCTGTTGCCCGCAACTTCGTCTGCATAGAATTCGTTTATCGCTATCCCGCAGAAATTACGCAATCCGTTCTTAGAGGATGCCTACGTCATAGTAGCTTTATGCATGCAAAGTCTCAGCCCGATCGGTTTAAAATTGTCAAAGTTTCATATTAACTTTCATCCCCTATTTTATCCCCTTGGGGGTAGAATTGATCAAAATCCTTTCTTAGCGGATGCCTACGTCATAACATCTTTTTTTAAATTTTTAAATTATAGCCTTTTTTATTCCGAATTCGCTACCAATTCCATTTTTGTTGTTGTTATTGTTGTTTTTTTTTATTATTATTATTAAATTGTCGCGTAATTTGGCGTGCCTCATGGCATAGGCCTCCTCCATGTATTGGAGGGTTTGGGCTATAGTTCCCACGCGTGCCCAGTGCGGATTGGGAACTTAACACACACCATTGAATTTCTTCGCAGATGTGTGCAAGGTTTCCTCACGATGTTTTCCTTCACCGAAAAGCTCATGGCAAATTTCAAATGTAATTTTCGCACATAAATTCCGAAAAACTCAGAGGTGCGCGCCTGGGATTTGAACCCACGACGCTCCGCTTGAGAGGCCACAGGTCAAACCACTAGGCTACCACGGCTTTTAACATCTACCTGCATACCAAATTTCAGCCCGATCCGTCCATCGGTTTGGGCTGTGCGTTGATAGATCACTATGTCAGTCAGTCACCTTTGAGTTATATATATTTAGATAAGCTGGAGATGATGGAAAACCGTAGTTCTGGTTTCGACGCTAGTTAGTCGTAACTGTAACGTTTATTGGCGATTTTTCAGGTAACGTGTGGCTCCAAACTCTGCATCAGCCGTGCAGGGAAAAGGATCGAGAGAAACGGCACCAGGATCGCGCGCTAGAAATGTACAAAACAGTGTTAAAGACCGACCAAAAGAACATTTGGGCGGCGAACGGCATTGGATGCGTGCTTGCGCATAAGGTAAGCGCAGTTGTCGAATTTGTCGCTAGAAATGGCGATTTTTGCATAGCTCCTGGCGACAAAATTATCTAGCTCCTTTTTCTAGACCTTTTTTAGGCTATTTTAGAATAGTAGGTATGTACTATACTTCAGTTTTTTTAGCATAAGAAATAAGGTCCAATACGTCTAATTCCCCGAATGTCTTATTTCCGCGAGGTCCGTTGGGTATATTCAAATGCCCGAAGGACAAACCGACCCCCGAACGGTACGAACCCCGTGGAGATCGTGGCGTATTGAAAAACACTTTTTAAAAGTCTGAAACTAGAAAATATAAAACCGTAACAAAACAAATCACACATCCGTAACAAAATAAATAGGTACCTAAATATTGAACGTCCGAAATGGATAAACTGTTGAAACTTATAAAAATCATGTTAACACAATTGTTGCGGTTTTATACAATAAACGTTTCTTCTCTTATTTCTTATTGCTCACAATATTCCAGGGTTTTTATGTGCCTTCATTTTTTTTAACTGTTTTTCAATAAAAAGATGTCAAGATTATTTATCTTTTTTCTCATGCTAAAAAAACCGAAGTATAAAATAATTTGACACATCAAAAACTTTGTTCAACAAGCTATTTTGGTAAAGTTAGTACAACCAAGGTCGCTGGAACAAGTATATTGGCTAGAAGAATGTGCTGTAGATTTCAGAGTATATTATTTTATCCAGGGTTGCATAAATGAAGCCAGGGACATCTTCGCGCAAGTTCGCGAGGCGACTGCCGACTTTCCCGACGTCTGGATGAACATAGCTCACATATACGTCGAACAGAAACAGTACTTAAACGCTATACTTATGGTGAGTACCTAGTCAAATAGTTTTACAATAGAGTTGGGGATATTAAAACTTTCCTGAAATCGCAGTTTTAGAATCTTTGAATCGATACAGATGAAATTTTACTGGAACGCGTTCAATATTATTGAATTAAGTTAAACTATATTTTATTGAATCTGGCGTTACTCTGCGGAGGTTTATTTCAATAAACAAGAATCATTTATCTTGCTACTTACTTACGTCCAAGATGAAACGCGTGATCTTGCTTGAGAGTAGCGGTAGTGGAGTAGTAAGGTAAATGTTATTAATTCGTTAAGGAGTTGCGATTATTCGTAGTAATTTTAAAACTATGAAAAGGAATTTTGTACCGAAAGTTCCAGAGAATTTAAAATCAAGCTTCTCTTCTTTCAAAAAAAATTCGTAATCGCCTAGTCGCTCGTGATACCCATGATTTTTCGCACGATTCAAAGGCGAGGGCGATAAACATGCGACCTGAGGCTTTCTCTATCAGCGGGCGGTAAATCGCTACTTACGGCCCGGGGCGGCGTAAAATGACACGCACGATGTAAACTGGGCCTCGGCGAGCTCTGTCAATGAGATCGTTGCATGCGTGTGCAGCAGTGTTATGGATATCCATATCCGTAACCGTAACAGAATCCGACATAAAAGTTTTGGATAGTTTCGGATAGGGCGGAGTCTAACTAAATACTACTTAGTAAATATGAAACGTCATGACAAATTTTTGTTTTTGCCCGGCCGGCAGACCAGCCGCGCGCGCGTTTAGTCGTATTGTATTTCATTTTACAGTTCCTTAAAAATGTAATATCTGTAACCGAAATTATCGGATAATCCAAAATAATTAATAAATAAATAAAATAATTAAAAAAATAATTAATAAATGAATAATAAATAATTAATAAATGTGTATGAATAAATAAATAAATAAATAAATAAATAATTTAATATCCATAACCGTAACCGAAACCGATATTATATTTGACCAATATCCATATCCATATCCGGATCCGAAATGATATATTATTCGTAACATCGGTGGTGCCTGGTGTGCAGTACGAGAACTGCGTGCGCAAGTTCCGCATGCACCACGACGTGGAGTGGCTGACGTGGCTGGCGCGCTGCTGCGGGCTGGCGGGGCGGCCGGCGGCGGCGCGCGGCGCGCTGCTGCGGGCGCGCCGCGTGGCGCCGCACGACGCCGCGCTCACCTACAACGCCGCGCTCACGCTGCGCCGCCTCGCCGCGCACGTGCTCAAGGACGAGCGCTCCGACCTGCCCGTCGTGCTGCGCGCCGTGCACGAGCTGCAGGTCTCGCACAAGTCAGTGCCCCCAAAGCTTTCTTATTATTACTTCTCGCTTTTCCGGGATGACAAGTAGCGTACGTGTCATTCTCATTCCAAACTATGGGGTCATCCTTAAAGTACGTCACACATTTTGGGATCTGGAAATTTGTGACACACGAACAAAATAATTGCAGTCTTCATAGTAAACCGTGTGACAAGGGGGAGGGGGGGGGGGGGTCTAGAAATCGTGAAATTGATGTGACGTACTCTATGGATGGCCCCTATGATGCATTCGGTAGACTTATTATCTGACTCGTTCGCAATCGCTGTCGTGTTCATTTTGACAGTTCGCGTATGAACTGACAGTTGGCATCGGAATGGCTACCTGTAGCTGTCACATTCGTACAAGAAATGACAAAATTAACACGATGGAGATTGCGAGCGAGTTAGACAATAAACCTACTGATCTGTTCGACCATTTTGGCGTGAGAGTAACAAACATATATCCATACGTACACCTATTTATGACTAACTTTCGCATTTACAATATTACTAGCTTCTGCCCGCGACTTCGTTTGCGTAAAATTATACATAAAAACCTTCCTCTTGAATCATCGATTAACAAAAACCGCATCAAAATCCGTTGTGTAGTTTTGAAGATATAAGCATACATAGGGATATAGGGACAGAGAAAGCGACTTTGTTTTATATTATGTAGTGATAGGACTAGCTTTTTCCCGCGATTTCGTCCGCGCTAAATTAGATATAGCCTAAGACACGACGTAATGCGGCTTTCTATTGGTAAAATAATCTTTAAAGTCGGATCAATAGATCCTCGCAAACTTTACCTCTTTAAATTTATATCTAAAAACAAACCTATAAAAGACTGACTGAATGACTAACCTATTAACTGACAGATAACGCACAGCCTAAACCACTAAAGCTTTCGACTGTAAATTTGGCAAACACATTCCTTGAGTATCAGAAGTGTGATACGATAAAATTCTGGTCGCCTGACCAAGATCGTCTCCGCAGGAGGGAACTCTTCGACGGTTGGTCGATTGACTTGAAATTTGGTACACACTATGTAAGAGGCGGACAATGCAAAAGCTTGTATTCAAAATAAAACTTATTGATATGCCTGTAGGTACTTCCAACGGCTGGCGTCGACGGAGAGCGGCGAGGGCGCGGAGCGAGCGCGCTACGAGCCGGCCGCCGCGCTGGCCGAGGCGAGGACCTGCGCCGACCTGCTCTCGCAGGCGCAGTGGCACGTGGCGCGCGCGCGCCGCCAGCACGACGAGGAGGTCACGCTGCGGGACCGCCAGCGCGAGCAGAGGGACGCCTTCCGCAAGCAACAGGTCCGATCATCATCATCATATCACCCGCAGGCCGTGCACTATTAGACATAGGCCTCCCCCATAGACCTTAGGCTTGCATCCAGCGTGAACCCGCAACTTTCACCAGGTCATCCGTCCACCTCATTGGTGGACGTCTTACGTTGCGCTTGCCGATCCGCGGTCTACAATCGACCTTTCGGCCCCAACGACCATCTGTTCTCCATGCTATATGGTTTGCCCAATGCCAATCCAACGAGCTAATTCGCTTGGCTTTGTCGGTGACCACGTTCAAGCAGCTCTTTCCATAGCTCGCTGAGCAACTCTGAGCCTATTATAAGGCAGGTCAGATACCCTTAAACCCAGTTCATGCTTCCATGTAGGTCTGGGAAAGGAAAAGCATGGAACGTGTCAGCAGCTTCTCTTTCCGCGAGGATCTTAGGAATCATTTTATAGGCGATGCGTCTTCATCACTACTTTGGTTCCCCTGTCCACTCACTCTAGTAACTGGTCAACTACTCCCTCTCAGACCCAGTTCATGCTTCCATACAAGTTTGGGACCAGAGGAAAAACATGGAACCTCCCAGCTACTTCTTCGCGCATATGTACAGTCGCGAACCTGGATTGTTGAGCCAATTGCCATTATTCGCATTTTCGCTAGCTGACAGCTATTCGATTTGCATTACACGACCAAGTTGCAAGCATAGGTAAATGGCTCGACAATCCCAGTTCGCGACTGTACATGAATGTAAAATCAGATGTTACAATTTTGTACGAGTCCGTGCATAAAACCTCATCGTTTAGGGCCTCTGACCGCAATATGATGACTCAACTTCGCACTTTGGACCCCACAGGAGGAGGAACGTCGCCGCCGCGCCGAGCAACACCAGAAGAGCACAGTGGAACAGCTGCAAAAGCGGCAAGAGTTCAAAGAGAAGACGAAGAACGCGATGCTGTTTGCGGATATGCCGCTCGAGAACAAGGCTAAGGGCTCGCGGCGGAGGAAGGACGAATACGTGTCTGATTCCGGCAGCGGCAGTGACCGGCCGAACGATGAGAAGTTAGTACAATGTGCAAATTGTTATTTAAATAAATAAATATCTTGGGACAAATTACACCAATTGACCCAGCCCCAAACTAAGCAAAGCTTGTACTATGGGTACCAGGCAACGGATAAACATACTTATAATAATGTAGATAAATACATACTTAAATACATACAACATCCATGACTCAGGCACAAACATTCGTATTCATCATACAACTGTCTGCCCCTACCGGGATTCGAACCCAGGACCTCTATCTTCATAGTCAGGGTCACTAACCACTAGGCTATCCGGTCGTCTAACCGTCGTCCGGTTGACTAACGGGTTCCGTATTTTATTATATTTTATTTTGTTTTTAGTATTTTTTATTATTAATAGAAGCGGCAACACAAATACATCATCTGTGAAAGTTTCCAAGCTATCACGGTTCTTGGGATACAGCTTGGTGACATACAGACAGACGGACAGTGGAGTTTTAGTCGTAGGATCCCGTTTTTACCCTAAAAAACAACGAATTTAAATCTGCTTTACAAAACTTTCAATGTATGGTGTTTTCAGACGCGAGAAAAAGAAGCGCAAAGAAAAGAGCGAACGGAAAGGCAAGAAGCGCCGCGAGCGCGGCTCCGGCTCCGACAGCGACCGGCCGCCCAACAAGCGCGGGAGGAAAAAGGTACGTGGTCTGATCTATAGTCGATCTACATCGTGTGTATCTATATATAGTCGTGACAGCCAATGGAATGCCTCACACGCCACGGTCATCAACAGATAACCAACATTCAACTCCAAATTAATCCTTCTGCAGTGGAATTGAAAATCAAGCTAGTTTGTCGTTTGTTTTTTCCGTCGCGTACAGAGCCCGTTACTTCATTTATAGTGTGGTGGTGAAAAAGTTAAGGCGGTTGCTCTTCCATACAAACCTTCCGTGCAGCTGCATTTCGTCCACAGGCTTAATTTCAATGCGGTTTTTTGAGGATAGTTAGCTATGGATATATTGTCTGCGCAAATTACAAAACAGAGTGCATTTATCATACCTAAATTGCAGTATGATGCAGTAAATTTCGATGCATTTTACAATAGTGTGAGTAGCTAGTGTCAAATAAAACATGTTGTAAAAACCAATCGGCTATTTCGAGCTGTCACGTGACCTCCAATCTGGCTCAGTGGTCGTGACTTAAAGAACAGAATAGTTAGTAACCAAGTTCAAATCTCGAGGCCGTGAACGATTCTTTTTTAATTTTGTAAACATTGTTTTAACAACTTACTTACTTAGTAATACTATCTCGATGAGATGTAGAAAACTTTATGGTAAATTCAATATTTTTCTTGTCAAATCAAACCAAAGAAAGTACTACGTAAGTGGTTTTTAAACAACCACAAGCTTACCCTAGTTAGATTTTACTGTTTACGATAAATGGTCTATACCATCAATTAGTTGAAAATAAAATATACACTTGTGATGGTAAACTTATTCTAGCCAAGATTTTTTTTTAAACTAACACATAGTTTCGTATTTTTTTTTGTATAACCTTGTAGCAGTGAGGCATCGCCAATTTGAATGGTTTAGCGGGTGGCATTGCCAGTCCTAAACTTGGCAAAGCTTTCATGCCTAGTAAGTTCTCTAGTATTAGGATCACACGTGCTTATTAATTTGGCATAGATGGTGGCGCCCCCCAGTCATATTGCCGCCTTAAAAACACGTTTTGCCTTATATATTTTAAAAAAAGTACTCGACCACAGCAAGTTAAAAATAAAAAAGGCTTCCAGTTAATTTTGCTCTAATGCTTCTCACGAGAATCGAACCCTAACCCTCTGCATCAAATCACGGCCATATACCACGGCAATGATTCGTGAAATCCGACAAGTGCTAAATACAAAATAGGCCGAGTAAATAGGTTTTCTCAATTGCAGAACAATTAAAAAAAAACATGCGAGTCAAAAACCTGGCTGGTTAGACAGGTAATAAAAAAAACAATGATATGAATTGTCATAAACTAATGGTTGACAGAACATGGTGTCTTAAAATAAAAATAATCTATTCATTTTATTCGTAATCAATTGAAGTCAAAGGAAGGAAGTAAAAGACGTTACAAGCTACGATATTGGACGCAGCGTAGACATTTATTTGTACGTACACGTACAGGTATGTACTTATCAATTAATCATAATAAATTTTTGTTAGATACAACATTCCAACGTTTGTGTGATTGGTACAAATTATTTTTGTAAACGCAATTGAAGTGCTCAGTCCCGGTGTCTGCATGTAATCAAATCTTGCAAGTGAATTTTGACCCATTTCTAATTGATCACATTGACGTGAAATCTGGCATAAGTCTGATGACAATACAGTAATCTTGAAGTGAAATTCTGGTGACCCAGCCAGGGTCGCTTCTGCAGTTGGAAACTCATCAACAGAAAGAGTAACAACTAACCATACATTACGCTTACATCTAATTATAACTCTTAGAACTTAGAGGAATCTTTAGTGCTCGAATCGAACATGCTATTGACCAGCTTTTTTAGGGTTCCGTACCCAAAGGGTGAAAACGGGACTCTATTACTAAGATTCCACTGTCCGTCTGTATGTGTATATGTTTATCTGTCCGTCTGTGTGTCACCAAGCTGTATCTCGTGAACCGTGATAAAGGAAATTTTCACAGATGATGTATTTCTGTGGCCGCTATACAGATACTGAAACAGAATATTTTTGTCAATCTGTCTATGTAAGTAACCAATGGAGGAGCTTATGTATTACTAAGTTCACGCTGTATCGTGGTTTATTTTATGGCCACATTGTTCAAATCCGTCCGTCTATATCTGTCTATCTGTCCGTCTGTCCTAACTTTATAGCTTTTTTACCCATATTACGTAGCTATATTTTTTTCATTTAGGAGCCACTGTCCGTCTGTCTGTCCGTCTGTCTGTCTGTCACTAAGCTGTATCTTATGAACCGTGATATGGCTATCAGCTATCATGATTGTCTGGCGACAGTTCACAAATGACGTTTCTCTGTTGCCGCTCTAACATCAAATACTAAAAACAGAATATTTTTGTCTGTCTAAGTATGTAAGTAACCGACATAAAATGACCTCACACAGCCTACAATTTGCTTAGTTGGCAGGGCTTTGCTAACACTGGATTTTATATTTACTTGCCGAATTTGGACGAAACCCTTGGTACGAGAGTCCGACTCGCACTTGGCCAGGTTTTGGTGTTCGGAACACAAAGGAGCTTATCTATTACCAAGTTCACGCTGTATCGTGGTTTATTTTATGGCCACATTGTTCAAATCCGTCCGTCTGTTTAACTATAGCTTTTTTACCCATATTAGGTAGCTATCTTCTACTCCCTTTCATGCTGGTCTGGAAGTAAAGAAAAAACATAGAATGTACCAGTTGCTTCTCTTCCCGCGTTGATGGTAAATGCAAAAATATTAGGAATCAAGTTATACGCGATAGGGCAATCCATCACTATTTTGATTCCGCTTTCCACCTACACGCCCACAATCATGCTTGTTCTTGATGGCTTTGAGGTGTTATCTTAGGCTCTGTCTACCCCGTAAGGGATATAGACGTGATTTGTGTATGAATGTATATTTTACGTCCGAATCGGCGAACGCAAGTCAAAATGATAATTAAAAACTACGTATGTACATTGAAAGGTATAAGAGAGGTGAAATAAACACACATGACTGTATTGTCTGATTTTTTTAGGGTTTCTTACGTCATATAGAAAAAAGGAACCATTGTTAGAAGCATATATATTTTGCAGGTCCGTCCGTTTGTCGGCCTATCTTTCCGTCTGTCCAGTCTTCTGGGCCATTTTGCGACAGTTTATTTATCAGTGGCTTTTATATTTTTAGCTTTTTTATGTTTAGATACTTCTGTTTTTTAACTTCTTTTGTGATAAATAAATTTTTTTTTAAATATTTCTGACTGTCTGTCTTTTTGTCTGTGCGTCCGATCATCCATCCGGCAGTCCATCCATCCGTACGTCTATCTGTCTGCCTGCCTGTCTGTAGGTATGTATGTATGTATGTCTGTCTGTCAGTTTGTCTGTTTGTCCAACTATCAATCCGGCGGTCCATCCGTTGGTTTGTCTGTCTGTTTGTCTATGCTTCCGACCATCCGTCCGTCCGTCCGTCCGTCCGTCCGTCCGTCCGTCTGCTTGTTAATCTGTACGTCCAATCATCCGTCCGTTTGTCTTTCTGTTTGTCCGTCTGCCTGTCGCTAATAGTATGATTATAAAATAAAGTCATCTGCCGCGTCGTTTTGTCTGTCTGTGTGTTTTTTACTATAAACTCAAAACTTTTGGACGGATTTTCATGCGGTTTTCAACAATAAATATAATGTTATTATATACAGGGTGGTCCAAAGACTGACGTCTAAAAAAAAAATTTACATGCCTCACATCCGGGACTATCCGAATACACCCCATGTATGTTGGCCGATTTTTGTAGTTTTCGAGTAATTAATTTCTAAAGATTTTTTCAAGAATTTTCGGGCCGAGCAGTTTATCATCATGTAACTTTTTTTGGTAACGTTTTTCTGAGTGTTTATAAAGTGGGGATAAATTTGTATAATCTTTGAATTTAACTTGCGGAAGTTTATGTGGTCTGTTTATGTTTGTGAGTGTCAGTATGTATGTTTGTTGGTTTCCTATGTTGTGAACTGATTTTTATTTCAATTGTTTTATTTTTATTTTGCGAGTGAGATAGCATTCAATTGGTCTATGTTAATCATCTTAACTAGTATACATGTGCAAAACAAGTATTTTTGTATCCAGAAAACGTTTGAATTGAGTTTAATTCTTAGTGAAATATAGCAAGCCTAAAAAATATCTATTTATCCTTTTGTTGTACTGACTGTTACGTTAATTTTTCAGATTCACGTTGGATTCGGAAGGTAATGTTTGTGCATTAACAGGAAATAAGTGAATCATACATCCATTGGACGCGAGATTTTACTTGCTATTATTGTGCAAGAAGAGCAAGAACTTTACTGCTGGTGTGATGACAAAAAAATTGGTTGGGTCTAAAAACACTGATTTTTATTGATGTAATTTGTAATAACGTTACGAGGTAAAAACCTCGTTATGCTTTACTGAGTATGTATGTATACATATCTATATATGTACAGGAGACCCAAAAACTGTCATAGAAAAACCTAAGAAAGTCTTAATTACAGTATTGGGAAGTAAAATTCTCGATTTAATCGATATGGTCTGTTTTTGTTTCATCCAAACTATCAATATATGTTCTTACATGCTGGTCTGGGAGTAAAGAAAGCGTAGAATGTACCAGTTGCTTCTCTTCCCGCGCAGATGGTAAAAGCCCATCGAGGAAATGGGCGAAAATCTTAGGAATCATGTTATAGGCGATGTGGCTAGCAATCCATCACTATTTTGATTCCTCTCTTCCATCTATACGCTCAAAATCACACTAAATGTGGCCTTTAGGTCTTGTTACCTTAGGCTCTGTCTACCCCGTAAAGGATAAAGACGTGATATGTATGTGTGTATGTATGTATCCATAGTGCGGTGTTGCAAATTTTGTAACCCCTATTTCCACTCTAATTGGTTAATTACTTTATGTTACTAGGGAAATTATCAAGACCGTGAATTTCCAGATGTCCAACAGCGGAGATTTGTCAACCCTGTTCTGAAGACTTGAAGACGTTTAGTCCGTCTTTCATGTTCCCATTACCTATGATCGGTAGAAAGAAGGAAAAGGAAACTGTATGATACAGAATGATATTAATATCACCGTCCAAGTTTTAGGTTGACCTAGGTATCATATGCAACCGTATAGGTACCGTAAGTCGCGGGTTCATGGTGGATGCAAGCCACTTCCAACCGAGGCAACTGGAGTTCTATGGGCGGTATCTGAAGGCCTATATCCAACAGTGGACGTCACACACCTAATATGATGAGGATGATAATGATGACAGGTATCATTTAATGATACCATTTGCAATATTTTAACACCAAACTTAAAAATAATGCTTGTATTCGTCGTGTTGTTTCTTTTGACGGTGATAAAAAAAGTCAGCCTATATAATTCTAAGTACCTAGTAAAATAAGTTATGATTGTTCTTGTATGCATGTAAAAAAATTTTTTTTGTGAACAATAAATAAGTGGCAAATTTCCATTACATGCAATTCAGTTATGAATTGAGTATGTTGCGTGATCTACAAACTACAATTTCGTGACATCCTTTGATAAGTTAATAAATATTTTGAGTTTCGTATCGAGATACTCGTGTATTTGGAAAGGCTTGTATTTTTCGTCTTATTTTCTTAGGTGATAACTACACTGTATATACTACACAAGGAATAAAGACGTGTTTTATGTGTGTATGTACAGTCAGCGTTATATAGTAAGTAGAAGTCAAGACCTTCATTTACTTGGAAACACCCAAAATGGTCATTAACAGTGACTCAATCAAAGCGGTCAAATTGTTCGGGACATCCATCGTGCACAAATATACTGGAGCACGCACATCGCCAAATACTTAGTAACATTCAAGCCAACATTAGTACCGTAACATCCAAACCGCCACTGTTAGCGTAGTAGTAGTAGCCAAAGTATCCAAAAGTATGGGACACACTAGAAAACTGAGCTTTATTTTAAATGGTATAAGATTTAATCTCGTGTCAAGTGAAAAATAAATAAACACTTCATAAGATTCAATATGGCCTGACGTGTTTTTGATTCTAGCGAAGCTCATCTCTTGACGTTGACAATCACCGAGAAGAGTACTAACTTGTCAGTGATCGTCTCATCTCTTTCATTTGGAGCCTGACGCCTGGTATAGAAAACATCTAATCATTACAATATATGTTCTTGACTTTGAAGTGTGTAGTTATGTCAATGTTTCCTTTTAAATACCCTGATAATAATGGCCTGAATTTTGCCAATATGATTGATTACATACATCATAAAAGAGTTTTCATTTAAAAAAGTATTAACTTTTATTTAAAAATATCGAGGTTTTTTTAAACTATCAGTGCTTTGCTAAATCAACTCTTATGTGCGCATACCACGTGTTGCGTGGCGTATTGGCCTAGCTATTGTGGGATCTTATCTAACGCCTATAATAAACTAGACGGTCAGGATTTGAACTGCAAGCTAGCTGCAAATCGACTGTGCAGTTTGTTTGCAGTCTACCCGTAGCTCACCTAATTTGTCCACCCAGAAAACCACTGAAATTTCAATACCCAGAAAAAGGAGCTCCGCCCAGGAGCGGAGCTCTGTCAAAAACCAGGTGGCCAAACTGCAGGTGGATCATGGTTACAGACCGAAAAAAATATCTAGAGAGTTTCGTAGTTTAGCACGTCTCTGTTCCCTGTTTCACTGGTCGACGCGCGTATAGTACAGGCGCTATTGCTGCACGACGCTAGCTAAATTCTATGTCATTTTTATGCACACGATTTGTGCCTAAATGTATGACGCTTTTCTCCTGGGCCTACTCTATATTATGGACTACTAGTTGTGCCATTAGGAATTTCACTCCACCGTAAGATTGACGGCGGGGTTCCTATTTCTATTCGGTTTGCCCTTCGGGCATTTGAAGATGCCTAATGAACCTAACCTAATTTTACTATCTCTAATGAGAATTTTTATTATTATAAGCCCGAAATTCCTATTGACACAACCAGTTGTGCATATAGAGTTGGTCCATGCGCTGATATAATTCGCGTCGAGCTGCAATTTTTATTTTTCGCGTGTGGACTAGACACCGCGAGAATCTGCTTTATCCCACTGTTGGTAACGCTACTCAAAACCATCGATGGATGAAGTTCGACTTTTGTGGAAGTAAGTATCAGTAAGTAAAAGTGAGTTCAGATGGATTCAATTTGTTTTGGAGTTGTCATTATTTATTTGTCGTACCTACCTATTGCAAAGTCATCATAATTATCTAACATTATTTTTCCTTTTATGCGATGTACCATGAATTAGTGATATGAATTATGATGACACAACATATAAAGGCAGGTCGCAACTCCGGAACAAATATCTTACCGAAAACCACCTGTCTAGCTCACCTGGGTGGACCACTGACAATTTTTCTTGCCAATGGTCCACTTCAGTACATCTAGGTGAACCATGGGCACTTTTTGGACCATGACCCATAGTCATATTTGCCCGTGGTTCACCTAGGTGTTCTGAGGTGGAACATCGGCAAGAAAATGTGCCCGTGGTCCACCCAGGTGAACTAGGCAGATGGCCCACGACCGATGACTATCGAAATCCCTAGCCAAAAAGCAGTCAGACGTAGTCCCTACGAGCTATTATTTAATTTCCTTTATGTGATCCTATACTCCAATGCATTTTGGTGAAAGGAAAGGATCCGAATGGCTAGCACGAATGACTTCGTCTCATTGTTGTAAGCAGGCTGATTCTCAAGTTACCTGTTTACGAAAGCCTATGACGCGAAACGACACTACCTATAGTACAGCGCTACTTGTTTAGATGCCCCAGACGAAACGTTTGTTATGCAATGCATAGGAGTATTAATAAAATGTCAGACGATGGTGATGATGATGTCTCTACGTGTGAGCGAATATCAGATATGAATCGCGGGTTCCTACATACTAAATACTCAAAGACATTTCAAGATACTAGCAATGACGGCATATGAATTCGCCGCTAGAGGCGCTATTGTAACTTGAGGTACCTATTATAAATAAACGTAAAATTAGTACTACCTACAAGTTGCATATTCCGGCTTTACTTTACATTGTTTCCGAATATTTTCGCAGACATACGACAGGTTTATTAAAATGTTAAAAGAAAAGCTATGAAAAGTAGGAGCCAAACTAAGAAGGCAAATAAAATGACAGCTAATTTAGAGGATAAACGGGACTGTGCAACACTGTGGGTAATAAATAGCTTGCTATTAAAGATAAATTAAAAGAAATCCTGAATAATCTGATATGATATACCTTACTCTACAGTGGCGCCAACTAGTGAGTACAAATACGATAGCCCTCTATCTAACAAAGTACAAAAAAATACTCCCTAATATTCAAAAAGGGTTGAAGGTGGCATTGATTCACATGTTTGCATCTGCTAGACTCATATATAATATTATTCTGTATTTGTAACTAGCCGAGCAGGCAAAAAATATTCCGCCTTAAAGTCAATTTTTGTCAGAGATGGCGCTGCATACGAAAAATTAAAGAGTTTTTTTTTTTGTGCATTTTTCATATTTATGATAAGATATTTGGCTATTCGAGGAAGAGAGAAAGCTAACAAATCAAAAATCATAAAAATCCGTGCAGCCATTCCAAAGTTATAAATGGTTGAAATAATACGATTTAAGTTTTGTACGTATAGATTTTGTAAAATTTCTGGTAAAAGTAAAGTTGATATAAAAACGTAAATATAACGTGAAAAATTACGCTAACAGCTTAGCAAGGTGTTGCAATATTTTTCCGCCAGTTGCCGCCTATTTGCATGTGTGTGTAAGACTAGTATCTGTATAGGGCCGTTAGTGACACCAGCGTTTGTGCAGCTATTCTCCGAATTGGTGCATTGTTACCTTCTGAGTGTAGTCTCAAAAAATCGGCCGTATTAAACTGTGTGCGCAAATCAATTGATAATCTATAAGTGTTCTAAGAATTTTCTAAAAACTACAAAAAACACACATCATTGATTACAGCGCCATCTAACGGGACTTCTTCAATGAGCTAACGCGAGCATCCGCCTTAAGGAATAAACTCCAACACTACTAGACCGATTTCAAGAATTCTTTCGTCATTGAAATGCCTGTGTCGTCTAACCCGCGTCCCTGTACCGCGCGGGCGAGGACTCATTTAGGCGGTCGTTCTATAGTTGCCCATAAGATTAAACATTGTAATGTCATAAACTTTAGAAGTTATTCAAATGATTTTCTTCAAAGTGTATTTTGTGTAACCTCCAAAATCAATACTTAAATATGTATAAAATTTTAAATGTATGATGTAGTTAAATATAATGTGTTTTGTGTAACAAATAATTTGATTAGACAATTGAAAAATCCCAGAATAGACCAGCTTGTTATTTATCGTTACAAAAAGATTTTGAGCTTTGGGTGTTCCCCACGATTCAAAGAAAAAAATCAATATAATTTCCATATTTTCCGCAGAAGGAGAAAGGCGGTCGCAAAGACAAAGCGAAAGCGACTGACGAGAAACTTAGCGCGAAGCAGCGGCTCAAGATCGTATCCAAAGAGACGATATCCACGTCCGAGTCCGACTCGGACGCGAGCCGCGGACGCAGCCGGAGCGCCAGCCGCAGCCGCAGCGGCAGCCCCCCTGCCAACAAGGGCAGGAAGAGGATTATGTCCAACAGTGACAGCGACAGGTATGTATCATGCAAAAAAAATAATAGATCTAGAACATTTCACTTCCATTTAGGTTATAAGGCACTCCGGTAGCTGTGTCTCTTACGCAAGTTTATGACCATCCTTCAAGAAAGAGACTTACTCTCCTTGGATTTAATCCTAAATGAACCGGGTTTTTTGTATAATGCTTCTTCCCGTACTGTACTACTTATTAATTCCATGAACTTAACAATAATGTGATCCTAGCGCCGTCTACTCGTAGACTGAATAAATTACTACGACGCAGGAGCGGCGTCGATGACGTCAGTGTTCGGCATTGCGCTATCGAAGTTTTTAAAGGTGGATGCATAAATTAAATATGTACCACTCCCAACTCTCTTTCTCTGGAGTTCAATACCCGGAAATAACATCTGTCTGGCTAGCGGGAGATCCCTATTCACAGAAGCTAACTTATTTCTTGAAAACGGGTCGAAGTTACAACTTGAACGCTGTCAGTACTTGGTGATTTAACCTTTTACTTTGTCCACAGATCTCGCTCAAGAAGCCGTTCTAAATCCGGCAGCCGGTCGCGGTCCGGCTCGGCTAAAAGCCGATCTCGCTCGAAGAGTAGGTCGCGCTCCAAAAGCCGATCCCGCTCCAAGAGCGGTTCACGGTCGAAGAGTCGGTCCCGATCGAAAAGCCGGTCGAGATCGAAGAGCCGGTCGAGATCGAAGAGTCGGTCGAGATCGAAGAGTCGGTCCCGGTCGAAGAGCCGGTCGAGGTCGAAGAGTGGCTCGCGCTCAAAGAGCAGGTCGAGATCCAAAAGCCGATCGAGGTCCAAGTCCAAAAGTGTGTCGAGATCGCGGTCGAGGTAATATATTTTATCTTATTTGTAAATTTTTACGAAACAATGATGCCATAGTTAGTGCGTCTACTTCAATCAGACGTTACTTTGCGAAGGTTAATTTCGATGAACAAAAATTCTTTATTGCTACTCCGCTACCACCGGGTAGGGTAGCGAGGTAAATGTTTTTTGTTTATCAATAAAACCTTCCGACTAAAATGATTAACCCTTTATCAGGCTGACAGATCACAAACCACAATCAAGTTTGTCTTACTCGGTTATAATAAGGTACAATTTTTAAAAAAATTATGTTGCCCTCAGCCTGGCAAAGGGTCACTTTTTGTGGTAACACGATAATAGATTCTCGTTTCGTTCCAATTGCAATTAGCTACAAATAAACAATCGACTGTAAAAAATATTTCACTGTTTTTAGATATCTAACGTTTGCACTTTACAGGTCAAAAAGCAAGTCCCGTTCAAAGAGCAGATCTCGGTCGAAGAGTAGGTCGAGGTCGAAGAGTGGTTCCCGGTCGAAGAGTGGCTCTCGCAGCCGCTCGGGCTCCAGGTCCCGCTCCGGATCGCGGCACTCCCGCCCTGACACACCTGTTTCTAGGAAATCCGTGTCTGCCAGCGAAGACGAGAATTAGATGTACGTTTAGACTTTATCAAATTTTCGCAGAGAGATATTGTTTTCAGAGATGTCTGTATAGGATAGCTGCGCTATCTACAATGTAGTCTAGTTGTAGACTAGAAGCCAATACTAAAAGCGGAGTTACGCGGATAAAAGTGGGGGTTAGAATTTGAAAATCTACTTGTGCACGTGTACAAGTGGGGAGTCTGTTTTTTGCTCTCAAAATTCAGACATTGTGATGATATTTTGGAAGTAAGTAGATAATACGCAGCTTACTATACAAGATCATAAAATATATGATTAAGACCTGCTAGTGATTTATATTGTAATAATAAAACTAGGCGTCGATCTAGGCATACCCTTAAGTCAATACAGCGTTAACACGCCAGACTACGTTTGGTATAACGTTGAAAATGTTTATTTGTTCTTATTACATTTTGTAAACTTTTGTTACATATAATATTCGTTTGATATAACGGTTATCTGACATGAATATTGTGTTAATTTTTTTCGGTAATTTATTCTCAATTCTTACACCTTAGTTACCAAGAACTCAAGTTTTAAAATAATGCTTGGCTTTGGATTCTTTATTTCAAGGTGCATTTGTCTCAGAACCCGTCCCAACACTAGTTTAAGTTTTGGTTTACTTCCTAGCTGCTTTCTTTACGTAAAACCTAAATCGTGAACTATCTCTTTTTATTTTACTGTACCTGTATCAAATGACCATTATGTTAAACATTTACCTACCTACATTAAGTAGAGTATTATGATATTTATATACGGACACGATAGTGTAACGCAATCTTTAGTTGACATAAACGGAAATGAAGAATAAACGAATTTTATGCCAAACGATTAACTATGTTGTTATTTCATTTAAATATTGTATTATGTATCAGTCAATCTCTTTATAATATCAATGGACAACAATGAAGTTGCTAGTTTTAAAATGTTAACTTTTCCCATTTTCTTGGAGCTTAAATTTCTAAATACACAATAAAAAAACGACTAAGTTCATAAATACATTTTCTCATTTGGTCCAGTTTCTTGGTCAAATAGTTTTAGAAAGCGCGATAAAAGATTTTTTGAAAAAAATTTCACTACCGCCTGCCTCTGCAAGAACACGCTCTTATGTGACCTGGAATAGGTTTTGATACGGCAAACTGTCTAACGGGATCTCTTATTAAATATCCAATAATTCTAAATATTGATCTTCCACTCCCAAATTCTTCCAATCATCGATGCCATCAGTATTTTATTTTTTCGAACATACTGACCTTAAACTGATATGTGACTGCGTAGTTTCATTTAATATATTATTTTAAGTATACTCTAAAAGCTCTTACTATCTCTTTATTGTGGCTGACAGCGTGTTAAATATTTATAAAATAAAATATGTTTCATAAATACTTTGTTTTTCTTTCCACCGAGGAAGTTGGGCGCGGTTGGCAGCACTCACAGCTATGGGTCGTGGGCCACCTAGTTTCTCCACCTGGTTTTCGACGGAGGTCCGCCCCAAGGCGGAGCCTCTTTTTCCGAGTATTTTGCCCACCAATTTTTGTATTAAGATAATAATCAGTCATTCTAAATAATGGCAACATCTTTTCAGGGTGGACCAAATTAGATGGACTACGACCCATTGCCTCTCTCGTGCTAAACAAAGTACAGTCAACCTTTTTTGAAGTATTTTACTAAAATAAATGTGTATAATGAAAGCGGATATCATGAAAATGTTGTATATTTATCTAACTTTAAAATACATATTAGATAATTTGCTCTCAAGACACGCATTATCAGTAATAGATATTTATAGATCAGCTTTAATTATAAATACCATACATAATTTTTGTATAAGAACAAATGAGTACATCTGAAAACACAACCTCTATACTTCTGAAGGAATACGCGTTTCTTATATTGCTAAAATAATTTCAAATTCCGACTATGTATTCGCTATGTATTTAAGTAATAATCGATCTAATGGACTATCAAAATGTTCATTAAATGTACATTTAAAATCTTATCATTAATAATTGAGCGTCATACGTAACACGGCTAAAATTCTTCAGACTAAAACAACATGAACTTTATAGACTAGAGTCGATTATTATCTGGATTCCATTCTAGCAATTCAATCGTCTTTACCTTCACATCAGGTGAATTGAAATGACCTTCGTCTTTTAAAGGAGAAAAGTTTTCTTTTTTTTTTGAGCTAACGTTACAAATCTTATGTTTGCAATGTTACCAGAGCTTTAAACATGTACCCCATTTTAAGTATGAACTTAACGTTTTGTTAATTACATCATTACATCAAATTGTAATTGACATATGCTACTACTACTGGGGAAGGACGATTGAATTGCTGAACAATGTTCCACATTTTTGACTAGCTCGGGTCCCACAACAAAGAATAGAAAACGGTTGACAATAGTACATTGTTGTAGAGGCTGGAAAGTGAGCAATAGATGGACGAGTGAGTTCGAGGGCCGAGCCGCAGGTGAGGCCCTCGAAGAGAGACGAGTCCATCTATTGCACTTTTGGCCGAGACATTACATAGTGCTTTTCACGACTACTGCGAGGAAATAAAAAACATGAGCGTAAATACAGTAAAGTTTCACTCTCCCGCCATATTTTACTTAAAAAAAAAAAACGAGAGCGCTCTAGTGGCCAGTCACGTAAAGGCTTTTTTTATGTTATTTTATTAAGCAAAGTGCTTCGAAGTGCTTATTAAACACACCCATAATCGCTTATAGTTTTAATATGACGTGACAAGGACGGACTGACGACTCTGACTTTAAGACAGGACTTAAACATTAAAGACAAAACAATTTACGTCAGATGTGGCTGTATGGACCTAGTTTCCTTTGCCTCTCCCTGATGGGATAAACCTTGAAAAAATTTTATATGCAGCACACGACGTGTTCTAATTGGTCGATTTTGTGTAATAGCATCACAAATTGTGTTCTGATTAGTGGAATCAGGGATCAGCATGCCGATGTGATTGGTTGGACGACTTGGTCTTTGAAACTGTCCAACAATGTTATTGTTGGCCTGTTTGAATTCATAGTTGGCCTGTTCATTCAACCTACAACTATACTTTGTTTTGGGGCCCCATTACTGACCATCTTTTGCCACATTTCCGAGCAGTGGCGTGAAAAGGAACTTTCTTTAAATAATTTCTGGCCATCGCCAGAAACAGCAGGCCTTGTACCTACTCTGGAATTCAAAAATCGAATCATGCGGTTTCGCTCACATTAATAGTATCCCATAATAATAATATTCTAATTTCGGATTTGGGAGTAAACCTCCAGCGGCTTTCAGCCGGACTAGACATTTTCCTGACATAAATAATGTTGCCATAACCAAATATTTTACGAGAAAACTTAAAAACTACCCACATTTAATTTCTATTTCTACTCTTTATTGTGGCAATCCAGATTCCACAAATAATATCAATAAATTCTCGTTAAATGCAACTAGTATCATAAAGTAATCTCATTTGAAAACATTAAAAATAAAATCACAGCTGAAGTACATTATCCTATCGTTCGAGTAAATCATTACTTCTATAAAAACGCTACGTGTTCTATACATATTCAATCCCAATACATTTCTCTCATTTAGAAACTAATTTTAAAATACATTACAAATACGTAATTCTAATCGCAATATTGGATTAAAAAATCGAGTAAAAATTCAAGAAAGTATTATGGCAGTTTTCGTTTATAATTTATTTTTTCATTTAACTATTATAATAAGTATGGTCTTTTATTGCTTCGACTATAGTTAATTGGTGTAATGAGAGGTGTATTACGTTACTAATTGCCACTAGGTGTACGCTATTATAAGTTTTACAAAACTTTATTATTATTGATGACTTATACAGAATAGGGCAGTGATTACTGGTAAGTCGTTGGTAAGTACTTATATAGACAGGAGTTGGATTCAACTTACAAATATGTATTTACTTCACTATATTTTTTTCAGCCATTTCAAGGTGGGAAGGGGGAGGCGACGTGTACATACTCTAATATTAGAAATTCAAATTTCGTATTGTGATTTCCCCCCCATACAGCGTTTAATGGGGCCTATCGCGTGTGAATTTGCCACTAGAGGCGCTAGTGTCGCGTGAGGTCCAATAACATTCACTTTCACTGGTTTTGGCGAGCTTGGTGACATAAATTATTATTTCTTTCATTTACCTGTTGAAAAGTGATCTTCGTGATATTATCGCAAATATGGATTATTTTTTGGCGATGAATGTGAACGCTTTGAAAGCGGAATTAAGAAAAAGAGGCGCAAATATAAGCATCCTCAATGTTAAAATTAAAGATAGTTTTTTTTTTTATTAATAAAGTTAATGAGATTCAGGATTTAAAACTTTGTTTCGGCGCCGATCTTATAAAGTCGCCTTTGACAGCTACCTCTGGACCTTAGTCAACAGTGGCGCCAACTGGTGAGCAAAGAAACGATAGTCCCCATTGGAAAGTGATAGAGACGGAAAGAAACAAACTTTAAATATCTCATGATTAGTAGGCCTACGTGTCACGCACACCAATATCAAAAAATATATTATTACCAAGACAAAACCGTTACACAAATGCGAAATATGACATTTCTCATGTACTTTGTGGTCATGTACTTTGGCAGAGGTGAAAAAGTTGCCCGCTCCCGTAACAAATGCTATGTTATTCAGTCGTATGTATTAACAAAGTATACAGAAGCGCTCATTATGTCACTTTTATCGAAACGTATTAAAATTTCCGCTCTCATTTATTTCTTCACCAACGCAATCGTATTGGTGAATACGATTGCGTTGATAGTGATCTTGCACCGTCGGTTAGAAAGAGATGGCCAATGCTTTTAAGTCTCGTCTTGTATTATAGAAGCGTGGGTTTATGTGTTGACTGTTAAACCGCCTGTTATTTGACTACAGTTACTGAAATAACATTTCTTACAAATTAACTTTAGCGTGTCCCTATAACTAACTCTTCTATGTTGATATCTGACCTATTAAATAAGTGATGACGTGTGAAGTGTGGATAGATTATGATGTTAATGGTGAATTATATGTGACTATAGTTGTGCTAAAATAATTATAACTACGCGCACAATGACTATGATGACTATGACTACAGAAACTTTCAATGACACGTCCAAACTTTATAATACATTTTGAACTCATGATTTCTCTTTGTACGCAAAATTATTTTATAAAAATAAATAACTACGGAAATACAACGTCCTGTAGGCTTATTATTTTAACTCGCTCGCAATCGCCATCGTGTTCGTTTTGACAGTTCCTGTATGGGCTGACAATTGGCATCGGAATCAGCTAGCTGTCACATTCATACGTGAACTGTCAAAATGAACAAGATGGCGATTGCGATCGAGTTAGACAATAAGCCTACTGAAATATATCCGAGACACTTCAGCAGGTGGGGTTAGCTATCTCCAGAACAATAATCTTAAGACCTCTTGTACACAAACAGTTAAACAAAATAGCTCGCCAATTACTATAACCATGCGAGTAACAGGTGTATTTTTAATTTAAAATAAAATTATGCTTTTATTAACAGTTAGGTATCTCACTTACTTCCATGCTGGTCTGGGAGCAAAGGAAAAACATAGAATGTACCAGTTGCTTCTCGTCCCGCGCAGATGGTAAAAGCCCATCAAGGGAATGGGCGAAATTCTTAGGAATCACGTTATAGGCGATGCGGCTAGCAACCTATCACTACTTTGATTCCTTTTTCCACCTATACGCCTACAATCATGCTAAAAGTGGCCTTAAAGTTTTGTTACCTCAGGCTCTGTCTACCCCGTAAGAGATTTAGACGTGATTTGTGTATGTGTATGTATCTCAACTTTGCAAAATACCCTATAAAAAAATAATATTGTCGGGCTTACCTTAGCCTTTCAAATTAAGTTCTCCGTAATAAACAACTTACGTGGAACGCGATATGTGGGTTTTAACTTTTAAAATCCATCTCAAGAAATAATTAACACAACCTTACATTAAATGTACTTGTCCGTTTTATAAATAAATAAATATTAAATTAATAATAGAGAACAATTCACACAAACTTACCTAGTCCCAAAGTAAGCGCTAGTAAGGCTTGTTTTACGGCGTGGCGTGGTTAAGGTACTAGATAGCGATATATATACTTATATAGATAGAAACATCCATGACTCAGGAACAAATACTAATGCTCATCACACAAATATATGCCCTTACCAGGATTCGAACCCGGGACGCTTGCTTCGCAGGCAGGGTCACTACCAACTAGGCCAAACGCGTCGTATTCAACAAAAGCATTAGGGTAATTGACTCTATAAACCAACAATTCTAAGTTACAAATAAAAAAAAAACTGCATTACCAGTACTATCAAAATAATGAATGAAGATTTTTACTCCTTTTTTCATATTTTTTACGGTTTTACCCGTTTGAAATTATATTTACTTTCGGATTTTCTGTGTCGTATAGAAATTTTACTTCATTACCATACAAAATCATTGAGGAATCGCGTTTTGATAACTCATAAAATCTTTGCCCATTGGTTGTTGATGTCAAATCTTTTGTATTGTATTTCGTTGCGTTTCGTAACTAATCTTAATTCCCAGAGAAAAACTTACTTATCTTCAACAACCAAGGTTTTATATAACTTCGGTGACCTCTACACTACTTGTAAGAATTTTCGCGATTCTTTGACATTACAAAAATCATCAGAATTTCGTTTCCTGTAATTGTTGGGTCCGTATGACATTATGTCGTATGTATTCCCTATTTGGTTGTGTATTTATGAAAACAAAATACGTTACCGATGCTGAATCCTACTTGATCTAAGTTGTTGAGAGTTGTCCCTTTGTGGTAAGAAACGTGTAGCTAACCTATAACACGAGCGTTGGAAGCGCTCGATTATTCCCCCTTGACGATTTAATTTTGTTATTGTAACCTGTGTAGGGTCTAGACCAGAGGTTCCCAAACTCTTTTGTTCCATAGACCTCTTTCAAAATTTTGCTGGATCCGGTGGACCCCCAGCAGCTACATTACTACCAATTTATAAATCTCAAAAAAAAGTGAAGATAGCTCTATCTATGGAAACTTGCGTTGTTGCTGAGTTTCAACGATAAATTAACAGTTTTCGAAAAAATTGGTTAGAATTGATTGCTTGAGAGGGTTAATTATTTGAAAATAAAGTCGACTAAACAAATTTTCAATTAAATTTTAGTTCTTCGCTATCGACCAAATTAATTTTCATGCAACCCCGCTTACGATTGTGGACCCCCATTTTTGGTCACGCCCAACGTAGACCCCCGTCAAGTCTTCCGTGGACCCCTGGGGGTCCACCTGGATACTTTGGGAATCACTGGTCTAGACCAACGGTCGCCAAATATAACATTAACGTGGTTAAGATATACTTGTTTGTTTTCTGGATCTCGTTAAAATTTTCTCACAGTATTCGGACCCCGTCTAAAATTATTTGCCGACCCCTGCTCTAGACCAAGGCTGCGCAACCCTATCGTGGGTCACTTTTGTGGCCCGCCGACCATTTTTAAATGGCCGCGTAAGCTGAAAATATCCGGAATATGGTGTACACTGTATTATTATTAATAAGTAATTAAAATAGCAACCAGAAATATCTGAAATTGTCCGTGGCCCGACTAATAACAAATTGAGCAGCCTTAGTCTAGACCGTGCTAGGGGTCCTAGCAGGGGTCCTTCCCATTGAGTTGCGGGTAGGCGACGGCTCCGTTCGGCTGCGGCGCTCCGAGGAACGACGTGAAGGTGGTGTCGCGGCTCATCGGAGGCTCCAGACCCTCGATGGGTATGCAGTCCAGACTGGGCACCGTGTAGTCCCTGTTCAAATATAAGTTGAACGTTAAAACTTGTACAACTTCTATGTTATGGTTACATTTTGCCCTGCAAAAGAGCATTGTGGCTGAAAATAATAATTATGAAAAACCGGCCAAGGGCGAGTCGGGGTCGTACACCAAGGGTTCCGTACCATTATCTATACGTATATAACCTTTTTAGTATTTGTTGTTATGGAAACAACAGAAATACATCATCTGTGAAAATTTCAATTGTCTAGCCAACACGGTTCGTGAAATACAGCCTGGTGACAGACGAACAGTGGAGTCTCAACAATAGGGTCTCGCTTTTGAAACCCTAAAAACTAGTCATGATTTAAGATTGAATGTGGTTTATTTTTCAAAACCAACCAACGTATGTGTGAGAAACATCATCATCATACCAGCCGGGAGACGTCCACTGCTGGATATAGGCCTTCGGGGGCGTTCAAGTATTACGTAAGCGCTTGAGGGGGGGCGGGGGTCTTTGCTTTGCTTATTTTTGATGACATGGTGGGTGGAGGAGTCGATATGGTGATTACGTCAGCAGTTTCGATTCGAACTGCTGCTCACGAATCAATAAAAAACAGAATCCATTAAAAGAAAAATGCATATAGGTACCAATGATTACGTAAAGCATGGGGGGGGTAAGAGGTTTGCTCACTTTTGCTGACAGGGGGAGGGGGGGGGGGGGGGGGGGTAAATAATTGTAAAAAATTTGCTTACGTAATACAATACTTGAATGGCCCCTTCCCCAAGGGTCGAGGTTCTGCAAGCAATGTAGCCCCATTGCCACTTAAGGTGCATTCATTGAGTAATGATGTGAGAAGCATAATACATAGATGGTATTATATGCCTTACTAAACTCGTTTCAAGATCAGTCGATTTTCGATTAAAACTAGTAACTATCAATTTCGCGGTCTAGTTCGTGATCAAAAGCGATCAGCTACGTCGTGCTCACATGGAGACGTTGTCCTGCGCGACGGCGTGCGCGGCGTGCGCGGCGTGTGCGGCGTGCGCGGCGTGCGCGGCGGGCGGCGGCGCGGGCGCGGTGCGGCGCGACGCGAACAGGAACACGCCCACCATCGCCAACAGGTACGACACGAAGTACAGCGCGTGGAACTGGCACACACAAAAACCATTTAGTGGTAGTGGATGGTACCTGTTTTTAAGTATGAAATACATGTCCTGAGAGGCACCTTTCCTACAGGAGAATTATAAGCTATTTGTAGCAATTACTTAACATTACATCGTTAACATTTTAGAGAGAATAACAAATCCAAATTTACACACAATTATGAACAAAACAATAACTTAAAATATACATCTATTGTTGTGTGTGTGTGTGTGTCTGCACTAATACTCGCGGCAGTCGGTGTCACTATCGTCGTCGCCGACATTTATTGACACAGTTTATTAAGATTATTTTGTACATATTCCGAGAGAACTTGTATGGGTGCGAGTCGGCAGATGTGTTGGATCGATTTAGCAACTTAAATTTATAGTCTGATGTGTTGCCAAATGGCAAATTATAATCTTACTGAACATAACGCTTGATTGCCACTGCCACTTTCTAAGTAGTAAATTATATAATAATACACACACACACACACACACACAAATCACGCCCTCTATCCCCTACGGGGTAGACAGAGCCTATGGTAACAAGTACCTACAGGCCGCATTTAGCAAGATTGCGGGCGTATAGGTGGAAAATGGAATCAAAATAGAGATGGGTTGCTAGCCTCATCGCCTATAACATGATTCCTATTATTTTCGCCCATTCCCTCAAAGGGCTTTTACCATCTGCGCGGGTAGAGAAGCAACTGGTACATTTTATGTTTTTTCTTTGCTCCCAGACCAGCATGGAAGATAATAAATGCCACAAATAATAAACTAAATGCCTCTACTAACTAAATTCATATATTTTTTTTTTGTCTAATATTTTAACGAGGCTTGAGTGCACCAATGGTGACTATGTTGAGCCTCATGGGAAACCACAGGTACCTAATTCAAACTCTGCCTTGCCCAGAGTCCGAGGCTCTGGAGCCAAAGACGTGTCTTACAAATTTATATAATAGTACTGCATCATCTGACAAAGGGCAACTCAGGATCACATTAACACCTCCACTATACAATTTCATACCATCCAGATACCTTTTACGGATGTCTTTATTATTGTCACATTCCAACAGAAAATGAATAAGGTCCTCAGTTTTATTACAGTGAGCACACGGAGGGTGATTGTATAACTCTCATTAAATACAAAAAACTATTTACTGGAATGTGACCAGATCGCACACGAAATGCTGGCACGAGCAGATCCCTGGATAGGCCGGCACGATCAAACCAGGGAAATTCATAATTTAAACTCACCTTAAACTGAAAAATATACATCCCAGCGATAAGCGTATAGTAATCCGCAGACAGGAATGACAGATGCAATATTATCGCACCCGCATCCCGTAGCATAAAACTCTGCAATATCTGGAATATTGTCTGCACAGAACAGTAACTTCCCAACTGTATCAGTGTTTCCAGCTCATACCAGTTGAAAGTGATCAGGTCGCTTAGTTCTAGGAAGAATGTTTGGGTGCAGGAGACTATGCTGCCGATTAGGCCAAGGAGGGCTAAGTATTCGGGGCACGATTGTACTTTTAGCATCATCTCTTGAAGCACTGTGACCATCGCGAAGAGGAGAGAGCCAGCGAGGCACAGCATATCGCCGACTAATTGATTTTTACCTGAAAGAGGATGTTCATGCTCGTTATTTTAATAATCATCTAATAATTAAAACATTTTAGTTCCACAGTTGTATGTAACTGTGTACTGCCTAGCATGACTTTTAAGCTTTTACACACAAACAACTATATTTTCAACAAGGTGATATGCTGATAACCAAAGTTTGGTTCTCAATATACTTTATTTATATGCAAATAAAGGAACTAGACTTGAAAACCTCCAAGTTAAAAAAATAAGTATCCAAAAGAATAAAGGAAGTAAAATTTAATTTTATCTTCTATGGGATAAAAAAAATATAAAACATGAAATTTAATTTAAACATTTGCAATTTGCATTAAGAAAAATAATTAATTGAAAATATTAGCAGCAAAAAGCAAACAAGAATCTAACAGAACATACCATCAGTAGGAGCCCCTTCAACATCGGCCCACACAACGCACACCACGGCCATGAGCCCGAGCGTCGCGCCGGCCACGTGCGCCACGCCCAGGCGCTGCCCGCGCCACGCGCCGCCCACCAGCGCGGCGCCCACGCCGCTGCACGCCAGCAGCTGTCAGCTGAGCACTGACGTGAACCGCTGGGACATCACCAGAAGCCAACTCGCTTCTACATCCAGTGTGCATGCTATTATGACAATCCACCATTTACTGAAAAGACCAAATGTATATTGAATCAATGGGGGCTATCGCATGTGAATTTGGCACTAGAGGCGCTTGTGTCGCGTGAGGTCTAATAACATTCACTTTTCACTAGTTTTGGTGGGCTTCAAAACATAAATGATAATTTCTTTCATTTACTTGTTGAAAAGTGATCTCCTGCGTGAAATTACCGCAAATATGGATTATTTGGCGATGACAAAGAGGCGCAAAAATAAGCGGCATCAAAGTTAAAGTTCTAGATAATTATGAGATTCAAGATTTAAAACTTTGTTTCGGCGCCGATCTTATAATCGCCTTTGACAGCTATATATACCTCTGGACCTTAGTCAACAGTAGTGCCAACTGGTGAGCAGAGAAACAATAGTCTCCATTGTAAAGTGTAGTATAACTACTTAAATGAACATTATAAATTTTCTTCTTAAAAAAACGAATACACCAAGAATCTAGTACTAAAATTCATGACAACATTTGTTAACTTGAAGGTTGATGGGTCATACCTATAGCACATAACTTTGCAGAGGTAACTAGACGGATTGTTGTGTAAAATATCATTTACAGTTTTTGCAACTCTTGAGATAAAGCATTGTAATAGACAAGGACATAAATAATTTATACAGATGGTTTTAGTTTTAATGTTTTTGTTTAAGATTCGTTATTATTTACCAAAATATTAATTCTATTTAGAATCAATTGCTAAACTTAAACTAGTTAAATTAAACAGGTAATCTGTTGATTGTTTTGCAGTTTTGATAAGTTTAATAAAACTAAGAAAGAAGCTTACCTGGACAGCTTGGAAACTCCATTACAAAGTAGAGTGGGGATAAATAAAACGAAAAGCGCCAAATATGGGATAACCAGCTGAGCTGTTGTCGGGAACTGCCAAGTAGCGCTCTGAAGCAGCGTCGTAAGGATACATTTTCCACTCAACAACAAAGACAACACTTGACCCAACAGTATACTCCGCCACACTTTCCTGAAGATAATAAAAAATAGGTCAATGTTTTATGTTTCTCATTTACGTCCATAAAATACGTTTATACGATTTACGAACCATCGCCCTAGCTCCGAAAAATAAGTTTCGATTTTTTCACTGAAACTTGGGCTTTCCATGGCTCCCGTGAGTAGTTATTGAAGCCTCAAGTGAAATGCACTGCGAAAAGGAATAGATCCTCAGGGAAACTTAAGAAATCGCGAATAATTCCCATTATTTTATCAGCAATGGGCTGGGGCTGGGAAGCAAAACATAATTATTTGACAGTTCGAAGTTTCGTTCTGAAGCTGAAATGCTTGAAAAGCAAACTTAAACTTCTATTATTCATTAATGGTTATTCAAAACTTTTGACGATTTTAAACAAGAAATCAAATTATGTCTGATTATGACGATATTTTATAGGTAACACGGTGCTACTTACATTAAATTTTTTTACGGCAATTTATAATAACGACACGACAGCCCTACTACTGACAGGGCTGTATGGGCTTAGATACTTTTACCTTTTCATTCCCATTCCCATGTTAAACGAAAAAAAAACAGACATTAAAAGTGAGGTTATGTTTAGTTTGTGTGTTGTGATTGTTTAATGTTTAGTTACCTTTAGATTTACTTTACTAGGGTGTATTAAATTGTTAATAAGTTTCTAAATCTCAGTACTAAGATAAAGTCCGTCTTGGTTTTCGGTTTTCGAGCAGTATGGGAGACGGTACGTAAATAATAAATTCGTTTTACTTAAGGTAACTTTCGTTGCGTTGATTTATATTGTTATGCTAAAGATTACCCATTTATTTCGCAAAATACATTCCATTTACAGAAGATGTAATCCGTAGACGTCTTTTGATTGATGGCGATGGTACCGGAGATGATAGGAGACTCAACGTTCTGTTAAAAACATTGATAAAATGGTGTAACAGTTCGGACGACAAACCAGAGGAGAGGTAAAAAATTTCACACACAGTCGTTTCTAATTGCATTAAAAGTGACAAGGCATGGGTAATCACAGACAATAATACTTTTATTTTTATTTCTAGTAAAGCAACTCACGATCGAATGCTGGCTCAACTCGCGCAATGCGAATTCGCCGTAACGAAGTCTCAATTGGGCACTGAAATGATGAACGCAGAGCTAAACAGCTACGAATCCCTTTCACAAATACTTGAAACTGGCATAGAGGTAGCCAAAGGCAATATAGAGAAGAGCAAAGCAGATCTATTGCAGGCTAAAACTGTACGCAAGAATCGTATAGAATATGACGTATTGGCAAAGGTAATCAGCGAACAGCCAGATAGAAAAGACACATTAGAACGGCTTGGGACTTTGAAAACAGAACTGGCTGGTTTGGAAACTACGAAGCAGCAGCTTGAAAGCCGCCTGGCATTACGAAAAAAACAGTTCCATGTGTTGGTGACATCTATACACCAGTTACAGGTGTTATTGGATGAGCCAGAAGATACTGAGTCTATTTCTGATATTGAAATGAAAGATATTAGCAGTGAATCTTAGCAGTAATGATAAGGTTTAATGTATAAGTAATGAATTGATGTGGCAAAATGTATTTTTTAATGGCGCTTGATAAATAAACTCTGTCAATTTTTTGTTTGTTTCACTTGTTTGCTATAATTTCGCTTGTTCCATTGAACTTAAATTAGAGGATTGCTGAACCCCAAAGGTACTTGAACAACCTTTTTAACTCCCAACGCAAAACGAGGGGTGAATTAAGTGTGACATCGATGTCTGTGTGTGTGTGTGTGTATCTCTCTGTGGCATTGTAGCTCCCAAGTGGATGGACCGATTTCAATGCGTTTTTTTTTAATTTATGGTTATTTTACATTACAATTACTGACTGGCTGGTCACCACGGGAGCACTAGACCAAACCCCTCCAGCAAGCTGGAGAAGGCCTATGCCAAGAGCCACGCCGCATTAGGTACGCGATTTTATAAACATATATTGAAACTAGCAATTTCGGAATAAAGGGGCTATATTATTATTATTATCATTAAATGACTGAAAGACAAACTTATCTTGGCAGTTCAAAAACATCCGTACATATAATGTCTAATCTCAATCTGCAACGTCAGTTTGAAAAAATAGTAAATTTAAAATTTTCAAAAACCTGCAACAAATGTAAAACGTTAATGATCAAGAACATTTTAATCAATTTGATGCTAAAAATGCCTTACATTATTTTGAGAATGAGCTGATACTCTTCAAACTGCTGGACCGGTTTTTACCAAACATGGCTTAAAACTACCGCAAGGAAACAGGCTTTCGAATGAAAAAAACCGCATCGAAGTCGGTCCATCAGTTTAAGAGCTACGATGCCACAGACATACACACACACATCAATGTCAAATTTATAACACCTCTCTTTTTTTTGCGGTAGTTAAAAAAATAGGTCGACCTATTGCAATTCAATAGATACAACCCTGTGAAATACGGACAGACAGACAGCAAATGCTCAATTAGTAGGATCTTGTAGGACACCGTTTGTGCATAGTACCCTAAAGAACATCTTTTGTTGTGGCTTGGCATAAATTATCGATTTCCTGCTTCTTTCATTTGTTCTATGAGACCTTGCTTCTTGGGGAGTGTCCCGCCTTATAATCTAAAGTTACAAATTCGAAGTTCAAGTACTGCCGTTCCGCTCGCACTATAGTCATTAGTAAGAGAGGTAAAGTATGACGCGAACTACGAATTTTGGAGGAGTCTCCTGTAGGTAGTGTACTCACCCCTAGCCACCCCCCTCGCCCCACACAATTTTAATTCTCCAGTCCAACCAGCATGTCACTTCCCGAATACATCGAACGTTCCCACACAATATAAGTTTCAATGATATTAGTTGCCCCTGTAACTTGAAATAGCTTCGCGGCACCGTTCGGAAATTGAATTCATGAGGCTTGTGCAGCCAGCTTCAAATCACGGGAGGGAAATTAACATATGAACAACTATAATTTTTCTTCTTACAATTTGACACGCTTTATGTATTTTTACACATTCGTATTATCATTTATTAAAATACTAGCTTCTGCCCGCGACTTCGTCTGCGTAGAATTATACATAAAAACCTTCCTCTTGAATCACTCTATCTACTAAAAAAATTCGCATCAAAATCCGTTGCGTAGTTTTGAAGATATAAGCATACAAAGGGACATAGGGACATAAGGACAGAGAAAGCGACTTTGTTTTATACTATGTAGTGATAGTGATATGTATATGTATATCCATAGCTGGGCATTAACTCGTTAATCCGTTAATCGTTAATTAACGAAGTTAACATTTTGATTAACGGATTAACTTTTAAGTTAACTTTTAAAAATGTTAACGGACACGTTAACTTCCGTTAATATGCGGAAGTCCGTTAATCGTTAATCCAATTATTTACCGCGCAGCAACGCGGCGCGGCGCGAAAAACAGGTTCAGACAAGTATAAAACGACAAGTGCCGGGCGGCGCGTGGCAGCGAGTGAAACAAAAACAACACTTTCAATTCTGTCACTCAACCAAAAAGCTCCAACTCTTTAAAGAGTAAAGCGCAGTCTCGTTAAAATGTGGCTAGACATGAACTCAAAAGTCTCGTTCAAAGATGCTGCATTCCTCAGGGAACAGATATTTATAAATCTATTCATTAAAGTCTGTTTTCCACGGGTAAAGACATTTTAACACCAAAACGAGCCTCGCTTTCAGACGAGAACTTCAACATTTTAATGTTCATGAAGGGGAATATGCACCTTATGCCCGACTATTAAATTACACATTTGAATTATACATGTGTTTTGTTTTGTTCCTAACCTGTTAACTTCCAGAACCTAAACCAACAGGTTTTATAAGTTCACTAACGCAAAGATATAAAAATGCAATTTTACACATATTAACGGATTAACGTTAACTTGCGTTAATTCTTCCGAAATGTAACGCTTTAACGTTTAACGAAGCTAACTTTTTTTGTAACGGATTAACGATTAACGAAGTTAACTATTTGATTAACGGTGCCCAGCTATGTGTATATCCCACCATCCTTGCTGATACACATCCCTTTTGGCTGATTGTTTTGTTAGTTACGATTTTTTTTAGCAAATAGTTTTCCTAATTTTTAAATATTAAAAAAAAACTTAAAATATGGCAATGTATCGTGCGGGCCCAAGAAAAAAAAACTTATGAACTAAAATAAAATATACCAGCAGCATAATGGTGCGGGACGGGTTTACCACAGATTCAATAATCATTGCGGGTGGTATTGGTATGACCTCGTGCAAGGTCGGATTGACACCTACTCGCTAATCCTACGGGTGTCCATGGGAGCTGGTGCTCACTTACCGTCAGGTGACCGACTTGTTCGTTGCCTCCCTTGACTTAACGTATTAAAAAAAAAACAAATGTCAATTATAAATTGTAATTTTTTCGTTGTAAATAAAATGTTACTACATTTGTTGGTATTGAGTTTATCTACCGCCTGGCAGTCACTTCACTTAATTTACCTATCCCCTTTAATTAGTTGACGGTTGAAACGTAGTTGGAAAAACCTGTTAGGCCCATGAATAGTTAGCTCAATTTATTTAGGCCTAATATAGAATAGGGGATTCCCTGTGTATTTTTTTGCAATACGGCGTAGCACACGTCATATGACGAAAGCTACGCTGCGTAGCCCGTAGCAGGTGCTACGATTGTAAATCGCTCCTTATCCCCTTAGATTACCTTTTGCTATCTTTTATATATCGTGCGCCTTTATATAACCTAGTATAAAAGCGAATAATCCCAATTATATTTAGTGTTCAGTTCCTGAAGAATAACCCTTATTTGTTGGATCATCTGTTGTCTGTCTGTCATGATCTTGACCCTTTTCTTAGGAACGCGATGTGATCTTAAGTTGAAATTAACATGAAACACTCAACGTCTTTTCTCCATAAAAAATATGTTTCTAAGTTAATGCGATCAAAATCATTCAACCAAGTTTAAATTTACATAAAAATCGCAATCTCCAGCTGCCGAGAAGTTAGGCCTCACAACGCAAATAAGGAAAAAGTCATAAAATCACTGATCTGCTTAAAATAACTTTGTTTTTTCATAGAAATTTATATGAAGTATACCTAGGTAGGCACCAACTTTTAAGTTTACGATTTAGCAGACAGACGACAAAGGTTTGCCAAATGATACACTTGTCAAATGTTGGTGAAATTATTGGATCCCAGTTACTTAGTCAACTATGTACGGTCAAGTGCAAAAATAAGTATCGATACGAACTTTTCAAAAATATGTCCCACGACCTTATTACGCTGGTGTAAGAGCGTATGGTACTTATTTTTGAAACTTTGACTAGATACATATTATTACACTTGACTGTACTAAGCTTCGTGTGAGTAGATGTTTGTAAAAACATGTTTCCACGTGTCATGTGTCCACAAGAATACGTGATTATCCATGTCAGAAAGGGCTAACTCCACGGCTATCGCAGACGAATTTAAACCCTTAGTTCAGCATTTATCGTCATTTATAGATGAGATTCGCATCCGTCCTTTCGTGCACGTCGGCAACAACTTTAGGTAACAATTGATTCATGAAATTTTAGCCTCTGACTCATACACAACAAACAAATATTATATTTAGTGAGCTCTTTATGACTAAGCAATTATGGAAGGGTAAAAACAAACGATAGTGAACTTTCCGACCACGCAGTTTATTACACAGTCAATGTTGGACTAGACTAGAAAATGAAAATGTAGTCACTTAGTGTATTACACTAAGCAAGTTTCCTCCTTGCTGGTCTGGGAGTAAAGAAAAAACATAGAATGTACCAGTTGCTTCTCTTCCCACGCAGATGGTAAAAGCCCATCGAGGGAATGGGCGAAAATTTCAGGAATCATGTTATAGGCGATGCGGCTAGCAACCCATCACTATTTTGATTCCCCTTTCCACCTATACGTCCACAATCATGCTAAACGTGGCCATAAGGTTGTGTTACCTTAGGCTCTGTCTATAAAGACGTGATATATGTATGTCTGTATGTATGTAAGTATATACTATCGAGTTTTATTACGTTTTTTAGCTACAAAATTCTCCGACAATACGCGCCGTCTTAAACTAAGGCTGGGGCCCTTGGGCACACAAGAATTTGGGGCCTTTTTGGAAAGTAAAAAAAGCGAATTATAATAACATGTCCGACAAAATGCCCGACAAAAATGTTTTGAGAATAAATGTGCGAGAGAAATTGTCGGTCCTTCGGGGCCCCCTGAGAATTTGGACCCTGGGCACGGGCCCCGTGGGCCCTTATGGTGAAGACGGTATTGCGACTAGCGTTCAAGCTACATAAGCGTAGCTACAAACATGTCAGCCGTCCATAGCCGGCCCCTAGGCCACAAGAAGGCAATTTCTTCTTCTAGTCTGGGAGCAAAAAAAATCTTATAATATACGAGCTGCTTTTCTTCCCGTGCTTATCGTAAAAGCCCATCGAGGGGATACATGAAAATCTCACGGGTCATGCTCATGCGGCTAGCAACCCATCACTATTTTTGCTTCTCCTTTCCATCTACATGCCCACAATCACGCTAAACTTGATGGCCAGTTACCCTGAGCTCTGTCTATCGTGTAAGAGATAAAGACGTGATTTATTGCATGTATATGTATATATAACATCTATGACTCGGGTACAAAAAAGAATATTTAACATACAAAGTGCCTGTGCCTACTGGGATTCGAACCCGTAGACCTCTAGCTAGCTTCAAAGTCACTAACCACTAGCTAGGGGCCATTCATAAAGTCACACCAATTTCATGATTTCTAGAGACCCCCCCCCCCCCCTTGTCACACGGTTTACTATGAAGACTGCAATTATTTTGTTCGTGTGTCACAAAATTTCTAAATGTGTGACGTACTTTATGGATGACCCCCTAAGCTACTCGGTCGAATCGTATTTAGCATAGAGATTACGAGTACCTGTAGGTACTCCTCAGCTTTGACTTGCCTAATGTAATCGACACTTTGCTTAATAGATGGTAGTGCGTCGCTATCGCGTGTTTGGTCATTTCTAGGTATTCCCTAATGGAATCAACTGTTTATTTAAAATGTCTATAAACCATATTATTTATGAAACGTTCCACCTGAAGCTTGTACAGTTGCGTCAAAAAGTACTATAAATACCTTTAAAATACGTTAGTCAATTGCTTCGAGTTTTCCGCTTAAGACGTATATCCCGTGGGTATTTTCAAACTATCTGTTCTTTGTACGACTTCTTGCTACAAGAGGACTGTAAAATTTTCAGCTTTTTAAACTAAGTAATTTTGGCTGTGCGTTGATTAGATGATCGTACGAAATTTCCAATCGGAAGTAGAGAACAAATTAGCTTAATTATATGAGCACAGCAGTTAGTAGAAAACTAACGACTCTAAGTAATTTTGTCCATCAGTCTACATTTTATTTGGACCGTATTTTTGTAGTACACATATTTTTACCACTTTCCAATGGGATTTTTGCTCCATCTTAGGTCTTATCATGGCTTAGGTACTACCAGGCGTGGTTGTGCCAAACGCAAGCCTACTTCGTGTTAAAAATACGCCTATCTTACTGTAATACTATTTTGAACTTACAATAAAGAGAAACACAAATCAATAATAACATTTCTCAGAAATTAATAAATAAAAAGTCAGATAATGATTATACTTCTGCTCGCTCTGAGAAAACTTATAATGATACCTTTTACCCTTGTTCCTACAGAGCTCGGGGCCAAATCCAATTTCTTAATTAGACTAAACAGTTCGCAAGTTTAAAACGAGAGGCCTACCCACGACTTTTACTAAAAGCACTTGGATACCTAACAATGTAAGTTCTGCGTAGGTAAGGTTATGATAGACTATGTTTGATAAAATGCAGAATAATTTTAAAATTGATTTTTTACTTGAATGTTTTTGCTGTTATATTTTGCATTCTCAATTCCATTACTTTCAAGATATAAATGAACCTCGTCTGTATCCAAAATCCTGTGTCTGTTTTAAAAAGAATAGCGATATTTTCGTTTTTAAATACCAATTGAAAAAACGAAAAGTTTTGTGTTGTCTACCGAAATTTCAGCCAAAAGCAGTCGAGGTTACTTTAAATTAAATTATGTCGGTATTTCATCGTTTAGGTTGTAAACAAAATGTATTTTGTCACTAAATAGACGCAGAAAAACCCTCTAGGGAACCGCTTACACAAATGTTTGTCCAACAGCTGAAAACTTTTTACCGCGCAAGTCCACGTTCAACCTCCACCGACACAGACTACCACTCACTGCTTGACAGCCAAGCGCCGCGACCGCGCGTGTCTCTGGCTCTCAGATCCCGCGCGTAAAAAAAAAACATGCCCGGCTGGTGGGACTCTTTCCGGTTCAGCCAGCAAAACAACAAGAGAAACTTAGAGGAAGGCCTCTTCCAAATCGCGTCGCAGACCTGCAATATCCTGGTCAAAGTTAATAACACGAACAATATTAACTTGACGAGAAACAATCGGAGCGACGAGTACGGCTGTGCTGGGCCGCCTGAGGGAAAAAGTTCGATGCAAATCTGCATTCCTAAGTTTAGGAAGAACTCTTTGACGGCGGGCTGCAACCCTGGACTGTCGGTGAGTACCTTATGTAGGACTTTACTGTTTTTGGTTCTAAATTGAGGCACTAAAAGAGAATGTTTCTTGAGATACAAAATTTTACATTTATGGCTCGCGGGTAAAACCTTTAACAATTTTCTATAGACTGTACTTTGTTTTATGAAGATTATTTAAGTGAACATTGATGTTTATTTTTTTTTACTCAATTTTACATTATTATGTATCAAATACCTACTAAGCTCAGTCACTTTATATTTTGAGGTGTTTCTGTTCATCTTCGAATTTATAGCTCACAAGTTCTCGAAGAATTTAATTAATGTTTTTCTAGTAGGTAAGTAACGTAATAGTCGATAACTATCTGCAAAAGAAAATAATAAATTCGATAGTATTATACTTCTTAATTAAGTAGGTCTTAATCATGGAGGAATTTATAAAGTTACTTTTTAGGGTTCCGTACCTCAAAAGGAAAAAACGGAACCCTTATAGGATCACTTTGTTGTCCGTCTGTCCGTCCGTCCGTCTGTCAAGACCCTTTTTCTCAGGAACGCGTGGAGCTATGAAGCTGAAATTTATATCAATTACTCAGGTCTACTGTCCCTTGAAGCTGTGAAAAAATCAAACTTCTAAGCCAACGCAATCAAAAGATACAGCCGTTTATGCCGCAAATTTCCGCAAATTTTCAACTCTCAAGGGAATCAAAACCTACAAGGTACTTCCCGTGAACGCAGAATCTTGAAATTTGGTATGAAGGTAGGTCTTATAGCACAGATTAAAGAATAATTGCGAAAACCATAAATGTGTATGTATGTCTGTATATAGCAGTGACCAATATAAAGTAACCCCACACTGCGTACATTTTGCTTTGGAGCAGGGCTCTGCTTACACTGGTTAGAAGATATTTATAGATAATGATACGGAACCCTCGGTGCGCGAGTCCGACTCGCACTTGACCGGTTTTTTTTATGCTCAAGATGTTTTTTTATTGTTTTTGACGTTGGCGGATGTTGTATATCAAAGCATAAGTTTTTGTTGTAAACAATTGAAGTACAAGCTTCATTTGATTGTAATTGTATTGTCACCTATTCTACGTATGTGTATAGCAAATTTCGAGTCTAAAGTCGAAACCTTCCAAACTTTGACTTTAACAAACATACAAACAAACATTGCAAGTAGAATAAAATCTTTTAAAAAAATATAAAGCTTGGAACGTATGAAATACACTTGACAAGCACTAAGTACCTATTCCAACATAGCTTGAAAAATTTTACTCTCAAGGTTTCTTAATGATCCAGCTGCTATTGCATTAAATATACGCTCGATCATAATGGCTACATAATGTGAAATCGATCCCGACTAAATAACTAGAGAATAAACAATAATTATAATTAGGTACACGTTTGCAGGGTTTAAACAAAACGGAGTCTTTAACAGACCGCTCATCTATCTGTCTGTTTGTCTATCCGTCTGTCACAACCCATTTGTTCAAAATGTACTGCGATTTTGTTGAAATTTAGTACACATAACATAACGCATTTCTGTGTGACACAAACACGGAAGTTAACGTTTGCCGTCGGAAATTCTGAATAGAATGGGTCATTTTTGGGAACTAGAGCTTAAATAGTTATATTACAGCATAGACCGTGAAGTAAGGGATTACTGGACGAAGGATAGACAACGGCATATCGCATTTTCCTTATATACAATACAATACAATAAAATGCAATTTATTTATTTGTTAAACATAGGTATACAGAAAAGGTGTTACAATAAATACATAGGTTAGGTATACATACATAGGTACTTGGATGAGGATTTTCAGCGGTGATTTATCGCGTCGCGACCAGAGCCTCTGCCACCGCGGAAGCTAGCACTCCTTTCGATCTTCTACTGGCTAGATTTCAGAGTGTACTTCGGAACTGCACCACCTGCTCCACCAGCTCCTTTTCACAGAACTACCAAAAGTAGACGGGGTCTTCTCGTAGTCAGCATTCCTAAAATTAGCACAAAGTTCGTTCGTTCTTTGTTATCCAGACAGCTGAGTGTAATTGCCTGCATGCGTCTGTGTTTTACCTATTTACTAAATACACCGCCTTTGGTTTTTCAGATTTTCAGGCATTAAAGCTTAGAAAATAAACTTTTATGCACATAAAGTACAGAAACCATGGGTGCCCGTTTTTTTGCAAGAGGGTGTATTTAGGAATATTTTTACCCAATAGAATTTAATCTTATCGGATACGTAACTATGTCATGTCTCATGTCATACCTACGTAAGTGTTAACGAAAGAAAAGGTCACAACTAATAAATAATGTATTACAAAGCGACCGAGGCAAGTTCCATTTTGCAAACAAATCCCCACCTGTCCTTGTCTAGTCAATTCTAGTGTAAAAAATGCATTCAAAGGCGCGCATCACCATTCAGTACCGCTTCAGAGTGCGTCGACAATAAACGATTTCCGATAGAGCGCCTACAAAAAACTAACTTCATTACCGCTGAGCCTACGAAGTGCAAGCTGATTCGTTTTGAGGTTAGTCTTGTTTCACTTTAACTTTCTTTATTTCGCGTGGTATTGTGATGTGAACGTTTCATATCGATTTTGAACGCAGAGACGGAGACGGGTCGAAGCCATCGTAGTAACCTTGTTCCATTTAATGCTATTAAACAGTGCTCATGAGTGTTTCGGGGTGTTTTTCATCAAGCATGTGGACACAGCATGCGGTGATCATCGTAGTTTGATACCTACTTAGGTTAATTTTTATTTGTTTATTTCAAAGGTAGCTTTAATTGAATATACTTTGAAACTGACAATAGACACATACGTTATTTTGTACGCGCATATTAATCAAGCGACTATTGTATTCAATATCAAAGACTGGAATCTCTTTTGCTATTTAACTCGCAATGTAGCGTTTCAAAAGTAGAAAACCATTTTTCGACTACTCCAAGTGGTCACATTAACTTGAAATTTGTTTTTTTATTGTAAATTCATTGTATTAGGACGATAATTGTGGCAGCGCCTTGTCAGTTTCTACTTCGCACCCGTGCGAAGGCGGGGCGAGTCGCTAGTTAAATATAATACTCCCTGTTAACTCTGACATACTGAAGTCCTATAAAAACTATATCATATGTCAAATAATTCGGTTCAGCGGTTAAAGCGTGAAAAGTTTACAGATAGCCAGAATTACTTTAACAATTATACACCCTCTTGCAAAAAATATGGGCGCCTATAGTTCTTCAGATTTTTAGGCATTAAAGCTTAGAAACTAAGCTTTTATAAATGCACATAAAAAAAACCGTGGGTGCCCGTTTTTTTTTACCAGCGGGTGTATGATAATACGCCCGTCTTGTATCCCTGAAATGAAATGAAATAATTTATTTTGCTTTAGACATGGTAAAAAAGTGATCTAGTATTCAGTGTTGATGTCCAGCGACACGTCTACCTAACCAAATAAATTGGCATGCAAACATTAACTTATTTTCTAAAGTGGTTTTTTAGTAGCAATGAGAATCTTGCGCATGTCTTACTATGTTTACCAATGTGTACAGACCGCCAAGTCACGTTAAAAGGCTCCATTCCTTTTAACGTGACTTGGTGTCAGCTTAGGTTACGCTTTAAGTGCAAACCTCTTTCGGAGTCTGTTATACTTATTCCAATTATAGTCTTCAGTAAATAAATACGTTTGCGATTGTTTTGGTTATCTTTTGAAACTTAATCTTAATACCAACTCTGCAGAGCAGAAAAAGTTTCTTTGTTGCGTTGTCATTAGAACTCAAATGAAATGACTCCTTTGTAAGATTTCCTTTTTGGCTTTTATTATTTCTTTAGTAACTTAATACTTTTGAAAACATTTGTGTTTTAAGTTAATGAGCTAAAGTAATCTTTGTCTGTATAAAAATACACTATAGGTAATACGATTATACAAAGGAATCGTGGGAGGGATACCTACTTAAAGAAAATTTAATTAAATAAGTGAAAATATAAGATCAAAAAAGATATTCTAGGAAGCAGAAAAATATGCTAAGGACCTACATTTTCAAATGTCTTTGTCTCGTTGTTATAGAGTACTTATTAAATTTCTTACAAGAACATTGGATGTTATGTGAAGTTATTATTTACTTAATGTTTAAATCAACCTTATTAAAGCAAGTTACGCTTTAATTGTATTATTGCCCCAAATTTAAAACAAAGTCAGGACAAGAGTACCTTAAACCACCGAATACATACGAAGAGATTGATGAATGTGGATGAAGCGAAAGAAGTATGTCAGGATCATAGCAAGTTGAACAAAGTACCTAATCTCAGCCTACCCCTATAGAAGAGAGGCAGGTATGTATATAATCATACATATATGTATTTAAAACAGAAACTCTTAAATAATCCTTTGTTAGGCTCAAACTGAAACACTAGTTCAAAACACAATTTCTCAGCAGCTTTATCTTTGAAAATCCATTCGCTGACCGTGGTGACCTAGATTCAGTCTTCGCCGCTAAGTATAGGTGAGGCCTTTGTATTGCTTTTAACCAAAAATGTGCTGTCGGAACCAAAACACAATGATGTTCGTATTTTGAAAGCCATATCCGATTTGCAAGTCATGATATAGCGACCTGTCAAAGGCATCGAAACTAAGGCGACCGACAAAGTTAGAGGGGAGGGAGTTCACGGTTTTGCTCTTAGAATATTAAGCCATGAGGAGACGTATTGCTATACATATAATAAAATCCGTCACTGGTGAATCACAAGTTATGATGAGGGGAAAAAACTTTACATTTTTAAGTACCATGTACGCTGGTAACGACATGGTACATACTCAAAATGTAAAGTTTTTTATGGGCTAATTACGCCAATCGACCTAGTTCCAAACTAAGTAAAGATTGTACCACGGGCGTAGCCAGGGGGGTGGTTTTGGAGGTTCAACCCCCCTCGAAAAGTTTAGATGTTAACATTCATAGAATTAAAATAAATGTCTTATATAAGGGTTATTTTGTGTACTTTTAGTCGTTTTATTTTCTTAAACGTCGTTTCTTCAAAGTCGATCTAAATCTAACAAACCAATAAATAGACAAACACTAACTTTAGCTTCTCCCACGTATATTGGATATGTTATTGATAATTCTGGCAGAGTCTCACCAGTCGTTGCCCTCTCCGGTTGGTTTAGTGCTGTAAGGTTCAGTTATTCGGCAGCCAAATGGATGTCATTGTGAAGGTTGACCTTGATCATGACAGCAAACAATAACAGTTGTAACTAGGAAAACTTATTCGTGCCGGGTAAAGGAAAGTTTCGTTAATAGCTCCAATCATGACTTGACGGCGATGTTTATTTTTTTACTCTCGTTCGTTACTCATAATCGGACGTCATTAATTGTTTACTTTGTCAGTACATAATATTTAGATTTAAATATAATCGATACAATAACATCACAGTACTAATCTGCTACATTCTTCGTCATCTTATTTTAAAACGTAGTAGGTACATGCATTTTAATTCGTTAATAGGGAAAATGCATTAAAAATGTATCTATCATCATCACTACATAGTATAAAACAAAGTCGCTTTCTCTGTCCCCATATCCCTATGTCCCTATGTCCCTTTGTATCCTTATATCTTCAAAACTACACAACGGATTTTGATGCGGTTTTTTTTAATAGATAGAGTGATTCAAGAGGAAGGTTTTTATGTATGATTCTACGCAGACGAAGTCGCGGGCAGAAGCTAGTTTCTTAATAAAATAAAAAACTGGTAGCACACGGGAGGATCGGCAGAATTGAAAACTACACACACGCACACTCGCGCAAGCGCCCAGCGCCGCTAAACGACCCAGCAGCAACTCTCCCTCCGTCTTACATATGTGTGTGTGTGTGTGTGACTAATAATTTAAGTATCTTTGTTTCAATTTCTACACAATAATTTAGATTATCGATGTTTACGGCAGATTTACACCTAATTAGTTTCAGTTTGTGAGTAGTAAATTTGTTTGTCACTTTGCTCGTAAAATTTCCTTTACTTGCAAGATGGCTCAACTTACGTATAGTGTAGTTTTACTGACAATAAAATTAAGCAAAGTCGTTATCGCGGTACTGAACTTACTTCGTAGAAAAGGTAACATTCTTGGAAGTGAAATTAGCATGGAAAGTACTGCTGTAGATAAAGGTATACTGGGAAAGGTTAGTAGGTTTTAGTATTCACAGGAAAGTTGTGAGAGTACGTAATGATCGGACCTAATGTAAGTTTTCTACTTCACGACTTGAAAATGATTTTTGACCAACTTCCAATGGTTGGATTGACTCCCGTCAAAAATAGGTAAAGCAATATTTCGCAGGGTTTTGGATGACGATGACTGATATGCCCCATAATAATATATCACACAGTTTCCAATTTAACACGTCATAAAATACTTTTTATTTTCTCGATAAAATGTCTTTCTATACACAAATTAACTGGAATATGGATAAAATAAGTTGCTTAAAATCCTCGTTAATTATGTGAAGGGTATAATTTTGTGTATTATCATCGAAAGCACAAGGAAATAACACCTCAGAACTGTATGAAACACAACCCGTGGCAAAGTAAGGTTAGATCGAGGTCTAGTGAAACTAAACTGCACGCGCAGCGTTAATTACGCTCAATTTGTTGATTTAAAGGGATAGGTAATGTAGAGCTGCCTTGATGAGGCACTTAAAACTGTACGGGAAATCAGATTAAAAGTGTCCTAAACAAACTGATGTAAGCATAAGGCCCAAGCTACAAAGATTTAAAACACAATCATTGAAAAGATACTTTTGATTTTATTTCAGCTTCAATAATTTAATACAAAGTATGTCTTAAGTTTTAGCCCTTTACGGGTCCCGGTCCAAGCTGATCTGAGAGCCGTCCCAAGTTCCAAAACAAAATATTTTAAAATATCGAACGAGTGTTCGATATCCGGAACCTGCACTAAGTCTCAAGGCAGCCAGCAACCGAAACCTGCCAGTATAAAACTAGCAGAACCTATTCCTACAGTACCTAATTTAATCTAACATCTTAACAACTTGTCAATTATGTAAACTCATGTTCGTCCTTTACTCCACTGGATTAAATTAGCATATACCTATGTTTTATAGCCTGTGCCAGATGAGCTCCAATTACATTAACATACATACCCGTAAATTGCTCCTCAATGGACAATAACGCTCTACTTATAGACTACCAATTAAATGTAAAGTTTTACAGTCTAATGCTTTTTTTCTAATTATTACACTTCCCTACACACGCGTTAACTTGCTATACCGGTAGGCTTATTACCTAACTCGCTCGCAATCGCCATCGTGTTCATTTTGACAGTTCTTGTATGGATGTAACAGCTAGCTGTTTCCGATGCCAATTGTCAGCCCATACATGAACTGTCAAAATGAACACGATGGCGATTGCGAGCGAGTTAGGTAATAAGCCTAAGGGTTTAGTTTTCGTGCTTGTTTCTATCGATGGGTAAATACTAGTTAAGAATGTATCGAATAGCTGCACCGATAAAAGATCATTCTACTTGATAGGTAGTTAGTTACCTTGCACATTTTTGTGACACACATGTCAGAACTTCATACAAATATGAAACAAGAGTGCAAGCTACTTGAATAAAAACGTTCAAGGTACTGGCGTGTAATTATCATATAGTAGAGGTGGTTTTTTCTGCCGGGTTTTGCCAAACTGCACGCGCGTGTCACCAACCCTACTTAACCCGTGTTTTGTGAATTGTATTGTCTACTATCTCAAGATTCCTAGGCTTGTGGAAGCACCCAGGCACTTTTGGCCCATTTATTTATTTATTCATAACAAATTTGCAACTTAACAGCTAAAGCCAAAACGGCACAAACTTACAGATTAACACAAATAGCTACCTATACATAGGTACACACACATAGGGGAGACCGAGGCGAGTTGAGACACAGGTGAGTTGATACAAAGCCTTTTTCCCTGCACCTATGACAGTTAGCGAGGTCACAACTTCACACAAACTGTGGAGTGTAGAAAGAGCAACGAATTAGCGAAGTTACCAGCTCGATAAGCCGTCACAGTTCAGAGAAATCGGCTTTGTATCAACTCACCTCTGTCTCAACTCTCCTCGGTCTCCCCTACACAAATCACGTCTATATCCCTTACGGGGTAAAGAGAGCCCAAGGTAACAAGACCTAAAGGCCACGCTTAGCATGATTGTAGGCGTATAGGTGGAAAAAGGAATCAAAATAGTTATGGATTGCTAGCCGCATCGCCTACACCCGATTCCTAAGAATTTCGCCCATTCCCTCGTAGTTTTAATTTATTTTTATTTTTATTTAATTTGTTTTTACATATATCCTTCCCCGCTGAATATGCATTTGCAACCCTCCTATTTGCTGCTACGATTGGGTGTTTACGTTGCCCAACCAAGACTCAAATGTCAAGTTCAAACCTTGAACTAAACGTTAAATCGGAACCATAAACTTGCATCATTCTATCACATCCGTAAATCTACGTTTGAGGTCATGAGGATCCATTAAAGGTGATTGTTGTGGCATAAAATACGGAACATCGCGAAAATGTCGTAAAGTAGGAGATAGCATCGAGCTGCATCGACTTAGTGCTAATTTATTATTAGCATTTTGAAGGACACAAACTCAGTGGATTATATTAGTGCTATAACATCATTGCCTCCATCGTGCAGTGTTCATGAACGTTGTAAATTACTGCAGCGTAATAATGATATTTATTTATATCATCGTTTGCTAAATGTCACTGAAAATTAGAACACAGAAAAATCCGAAAAGTAAAGCTATGGCCGGGAATCGAACCAGGATCTTCGTCATTCCGTGACGCGTGCTATACCCATAGCAGGTGGGTAGTCTTCGAATTTTTCTACCTGTTACTAGCTGTCACGTGACCTTGTTACTATGCGATTTTTTGTCGCTAAGCGTCATCTGTTTGAATGATGTGTCTGTACGACACAATTACAAACTCCCATCACATATTGTACATGACTTGTGTTCTAATCTGACTCAACACCCTGCCAAATATTCCTGAATAATTTTGAGACACACCATTAGCATTATGGTTGAGGTGAAAAAAGTACCTTAGCACAGTCCGTGACCTCCTAGAACGACGTTCGGGCTTAGGGTACCAACGGTCGATCAAACTCACACGAGCGACACAGCAAGATAGAACGAAGGTCTTTTTAAATACTATCGCACCGTGCCTCATCATGTCCTGTTGACGGATCCGTCAACGACGAACCCACCTTACCTATAAGTGAAAAACTTGTAAATGACCTGTTATATGTAGTAGTGCAGAACTGATATGGGACTAAAGTCCTTTTTCTAATTTGGAATATTACTTTGTCCCTATCGGTGTTGAGACCCTTGGTCCGTGGGGTCCTAGCGCTATTAGACTCTTCACAGATATTTCGAAGAAGCTAATAGACGCTACGGGTGACCGCAGAGCTAGCAGCTTCCTTGGACAGCGTATTAGTATCGCTTTCCAAAGGGGAAATGCTGCCAGCGTCTGCGGAACTATGCTAAGGGGGGCCCTTTTTTAATTATTTTATTTTAAGTTTAGTTTTAGTTTAGTTTTTAATTTACCTAAATGGTTTAATTTGTTTTCATTCCATTTTGTATCCTATTAAATAAACTTTTATTTGAAATTTGGAACGACAGTAAAATTTGTCTATTCGCACACATTACTCACACATACAATACGTCATTTACTTAAGTTTTTCACCTATAATGCTGGTTCAGATTGTCGGATGAATAGTTACTTACCCCCTTATTCATAAACGCTCTATAGCCCTCTGCTAACTTAGCAATCGTTTGTCCTTATCTGTGAAAGGTAAAATGTCAAAGTGAGGATAAGGACAAACGATTGCTAAGTTAGCAGAAGCCTACAGAGCGTTTATGAATAAGGGGGTTAGTCTATTTTAAACGAAAACACAAATAAAGTCCACTATCGATCTCTTTTTTGTGCCCGTAATTTTATCACAAAATTGCTCAATTCCCGTGACGTCACAATAGGCATCTATGAAAATTGTGACACGCTCCTTCATACTCGTAGAAATCGATGTGTTGAAACTCTGTCGCTGCTACGCTATATTCCGTTTACTTTCGTATACGTATCGTAGACATTCTGCTTGTGGGGTAATAGAATAAATCCAGTAGATGGTTCAATCAGTTGACAGCACCGAGGTTCGCGTGATCGAGCGGTCGCAGGCTGTGCAAGCCACAGGTTAAGTGGCCCACCCAGTCTTGAAGTCACGCGAAGACATTTACTGCATGGTTAGTTTGATGGTTGGTTTTGTAGACTTACAGACTTACCTTCCCACTCATCGTCAAATCATTTTAATTGAATTCAAGAAAAGGATGAGATTCTCAATCGAAAATGTAAATAGACCGCAGAGGGCTTTACATGTCTTTTTTTGAAACTATCAGCGTATTCGGAAAGGAAAGACCATTGCCAAGAAGAAAGCGCTGAAAGAAACATGGCAGAAAAAGAGATAACGTTGCTGTCTGTCCTTTGTTGTGTTAAAACATTTTTGCCTCAGGAACGCGTAGAGGTTGGTAGGTAGGTTTAAAGTTTATAATTAATACCAAATACTTAAGTCTGCGATCCTTGACATGTATTATTTACCTAACTATTTACAACCGACTTCTAGAAGGATTTAAAATGCAATCAATTTGATATGGCTGACTCAACTGGGTTTACGAGCGAGATCAGCGATTGCTTTGTGATATACATACGACATACATGCATATAAAATCTACTTACTTGTTTGTTTGAGATTGAAAAGATGAATTTCAAAGGGAATTTTTATTTAATATTTCCTAGATACTCAAGATAGTACTGATGGTAAAAGTGGTTTGAAAATATGAGATAAACGGAACGGAAAACTTACTGACAAAGATTAAAAACCTTTGAGCTGCTTAAGGCGCCTGTCACAAACAATAAACAGACGCGTTCATCCCTTACAGGCATATAAGCAGTGCTTGTAAGTATACGTAAATGTGCCCGACACGCTTCATACCAATACGGGTTTTGTTGTCAATATGCCTACCCTCTGTCAAAACCCACTGCACGCCCCTGACAATAAACTATTAGTTATCTAAAGAGTAGAAAACTGCTTGGTAACAAAATATTTCATAAATGTTTAGAGTTTTGTTGAATAGTTACCTAACTGCTAATTTATTGCAAGCAAAAGCTGTAAAACCGTTGAGGCTTTTAATATAATCGTGCGGCGCACGCGATTATTCGATTACCCTAAGAAATTGGGCTATCAATCAAAGTAATAAGGAACCAATATTTAAATCACACGGCGTAGAACTGCCATGGTTATAGTAGATTGTTCAACGAGGCAGGAAAATCACGAATCCTTTCATTTGTCCAAATTTCATATGCCATAATGTAATGTTTCTTCCATGCTGGTCTGGGAGTAAAGAAAAAACTTCTCGCGCAGATGGTAAAAGGTCATCGAGGGAATGGGCGAAAATCTTAGGAATTATGTTACAGGCGATGCGGCTAGCAACCCATCACTTTTGATTCCCCCTTTCCAACTATACGCCCACAATCATGCTAAACGTGGCTTTTAGGTCTTGTAACCTTAGGCTCTGTCCGTAAGGGATAAAGACGTGATTATATGTGTGTGTGTGTGTGTGTGTGTGTGTGTGTGTGTGTGTGTGTGTGTGTGTGTGTGTGTGTGTGTGTGTGTGTGTATGTGTGAGTGTGTGTGTGTGAGTGAGTGAGTATACATACATAAATCACGTCTTCATCCCTTATGGTGTAGACAGAGCCCAAGGTAACAAGACCTAAAGACCACGTTTAGCATTATTGTGGGCGTATGGGTGGAAAGGGGAATCAAAATGGAGATGGGTTGCCAGCCACATCGGCTATAACATGATCCTGAATATACTTACTGCTAACACCAGAACATCATGTTCCCTTGTAAGTATTTACCGTTTACATGTACTAAGGTAGCAGGTGCCCCTGCGATATTAAACTACAAAAGCACCGGGTGTGTGCATGACTTTTATATTAGCACATTAAGTATTTCGAAATGGAACAGGAGAAGTTATTTGTCATCTGCGTAGGCACGGAAAGTGAATGTTAAGCAGCTGAGAACCCTTTCACAATAAATCAAGGCGTCTTGTATATGACAGAAACAAAATATTTTAAGCAATTGGGAACTGGCGACGTGTCAGCGTAGAATTCGTTTATCATAACCGTTGAAAATCAGCGTCCATGACACCAGGGTGGCATCATCTGGCCTCTTGCTGTCATCCCTCAACACGCCGCAAGGCTCCAGAGTTGCTGGAATCGATGCGGTAGTGAGGGCCCGACGGAAGAGGTCATTAAGTGCACCATGGCGAAACAATTTGTTGATATTAGTATTTCGACTGCTTGCCTATTTTTGTAACTTGTCCTTCCACAATTAGGTTAGATTAGGTTAGACAGGAAGGGTTTTTCTTTGTCCTACTTTCAGTTCATTATTCAATTATTGTAATTTTTTAGTGTATTACATACGTACTTAACCGAGCCACGAACCGAAAGACGCAGCGTAGGAAATTTCTCACAAGATGACCTATTGAAGGTCTTTATGGCTCTCCTTGTTGGAGGCCTATGTTAAACAATGGACATCTTTTAGCTGATGATGATGATGATGATGACCTTGTATGTCTTGTATACTTAAATCATGGTCCTTCTTAAAATACACACTTCAACGAAAGCTTTTAGCGATGCTTTTATACAATTTAAATTTTCTTTTAATCACAGGCAGTTAATGGAAGTCATAATGAAAATAACGATATCATCCGAACGCGTTGGAATATCTTATTAGATATAGTAGATAAAAGCTTTCGGATCTTATTCATTTACGTGTTCCTAAAATTTCTTTGAAAATAAATCTCATTTGAATAATGGCTCGTTTTGTATGGATTGTAACTGGCCGTGAAAGAGAAAATGAAATCCATTCAGATACTAAGGTCCGTACCTTAGGCCTTTTACAGTAATGGTTTAAAAGGATTCTTTTAGTAATTTTAATATTAGATGCTACACTTTTTCAGTCTATGCTGTTAGCCCTTCATAAGGTTTTCTTCGAATTTTATGAGTATTAGTTTTAGAACTCTAAGGTTTGTTTTAAGCTTATGGGTTCTTTTCAGTAATTGTTTTCTATTTTTTCTAGATAATAACATACAGAAAATATAACAGCTGGAAATGTTTTATATATTTTTTTAAAACATTAGAAAAATCCTTGGTAAGAAATTGGTTCGTTCGTAAATATTGTGACAGTACTTTAATTATACTTTAACTATTTATTTTGGCGTTCGCCTTGAAAGTTGAAACTACGTCTGATGTCAGTTGTTATTTAACTTACCTGTGTAAGCAAGGTTAACAAATAGGTATCTACAGTGGTATGTTATCAAACGGTTCAAAAAATCCGTGGTAACCTAATGGGCTCTGAACAAGAGGGTCGTGGGAATTTTTCGGAAATTACATGCAAAATTACATTTGGAATTTATCATGAGCTTTTCGGTGAACGGAAACATGACGAGGAAACCCGCACCCCTGCGAAGCAATTCAACGATGAGTGTAAAGTCCCCAATGCGCACTGGGCCCCCGTGGTGATCATAGTCCAGGTGCCTATTTCACCAAGGCGACAATTGCCTGTGGCATGTCACAATTTTGTTTACATTGCAAATTCGACGAGAATCTACGCTGGCTGGCTTCATATTGACCACGCATTCTTCTTCTTCTTATGGTGCCTCTCCATCTCCAACTAGTGAAGGTTGGCAGTCAGCTCCACATACTTTACACGGTCCCTTCTCGGATATTTCGCCGCCATCAGTCTGTTCCGTACATGATGTCGTAAAAGAATATATAAGTAATTTGCTGGCAGCGAAATTAAAGTTGGTACAAAGCAAAATGCAAAATAGAATAACTAAATATAGTGCATATTAATTAAAAGGCGGCTGTTGGCTCGATAGCGTGCTAAATATATAATGCAAGTGGGTGTGGCCCTCTACATAAAGTATTAACAGAATAACAGACACCCTTGGACTTGGTTTGAACCTCTTGGCCGATTCCATATTTATAATTTAGTAAACACTTCAGAAAAAATGAGATTGGGAATTGCTGTTTATTTTAAAACTGCTTGATTTTTACTATGTATGATAGGAATAACAATCCTTAGCTACAGAAAAACACACAAACACACACACAGTCCCTTACGGGGTAGACAGAGCCTAAGGTAACAGGTACCTACAGGCCACATTTAGTAAGATTGTGGGCGTATAGGTGGAAAATGGAATCAAAATAGTGATGCGTTGCTAGCCTCATCGCCTATAACATGATTCTTATGATTTTCGCCCATTCCCTCGATGTGCTCGATGAGCTACAGAAAAAAGTTACAGATTTTTCCGTTGAGCCAAATATGTTATAAAAATAAAAACATTTTACTTAGTCTCTTGTCGGCCCCATAACGGTTGATAAGAGGCATATCCATAACATAACAAATAAAAAAAATGGCTGCTTGAATCTGTGGTAGACAATGACATTTGTCGCTGATACGGTTATTCCTATAAAAAAATCATCAAGCTCTTATAATGTCACTACGTCGACATTGCTAAATACGCCTTGCTAAAATAAAGCAAGGTTGAAAGCCACCAAAAAAAAGCTCCTATAAAATAATCATCCATTCCCAAATTATCAATACACCATATCACGCATGACGGTGTAGATTCCGTTTTGCCTAATTCTGTTAGTACACAAGTAGCCATGGCAACGCTAATAGCGGAGCTGTTTTCCTGACCAATATTTACAACTCTGCATAACCTTGGCGCCGAAATTCCAACCTCTATGCAAAGAAACTGGCGCGACACATGCCATTTCAAATATGTAAAGCTGTGAATATTTTAAGCTCCCAAGCTAAGACCTTCGTTGTATTCATTGTTATTTTCAGTTTTTCTTTGGGCGAAAGGTCAACCTTTACCTTTTGAGATCTGTTGATATAGGACCCTTTGTTTGTGGAACTTTGAAACGGCTTTGTGAAACTGTTATGGACGTGTCGTGTATTTCTTTATTACTTAGTAGTAGTGATGACTATTTTTCTTTGTCTATTAGACAGATTATTAAAAAAGAATTGGACGTGTATTTTTTCTTTTTTCATATGGTCAAAACATTACGGAGATATACCCCCATATTCATAAACGCTCTATAGATTTCTGCTAACTTAGCAATCGTTTGTCCTTAACTGTGAAAGGTAAATGTCTAAGCGACAGATAAGGACAAACGATTGCTAAGTTAGCAGAAGCCTACAGAGCGTTTATGAATAAGGGGGATAGAGTTAAAATGTCTCATGACGTCACGTCTTGGTACAATTTTGACTTAGAAGTGAGTCACAAGGCTCCCACTCCCGAACTCCTAACGCGCTTTATAAATGAGGGAAGACAGAGCCTCAGGTAACAAGACCGCGCTTCATCTTTGTAATTTTTTGTTTGATCAGCGAAAGAAAAAATACGCGTCCAATATCATCACTACATAGTATAAAACAAAGTCGCTTTTCACTGTCTGTCTGTCTGTCCCTATGTATGATTAGATCTTTAAAACTACGCAATGAATTTTGATGCGATTTTTTTAATAGATAGAGTGATTCAAGGGTAAGTTTTATATGTATAATTCTACGCAGACGAAGATGCGGGTAGAAGCTAGTTTTATAATAATCTAACTGACGTACTAATTAGAATTTCGCTTTATTTACTCAGTTCGTCATTGCATTGCTGGGAAAAAAGCTATCTAAATTACTCTTCCAGTTCATGCCCATTCAAATACACTGATAAGCAAAAATAACGGCTCACTTTTGATGCAACACATACACACACAAATCACGTCTTATCCCTTACAGTGTAGACAGAGCCAGGCAGAGACAACTACTGAAATTGAAAATAATATTAGAAGGTTATAATGTCATTATTGTCATTTAGAGACACTCTAAACCACCTTTTATGTCAACAAGTAATTTACATATTAGTCGATCGATATAATTATATCAATTAGCCTCCATTACGTGTGCTGTTTTATATCTCGTAACGTAAGAGCTGCTAGTAGTTAGTATAGCTAATAGTAATTCCATATTCCAAGGCCAACAATTATTACTCTGACTCTTAAAATGTATGGAGCAATCAATCCTAAACCAAGTTTAATTTCAACATGAAACTACCGTGAGACTTAATCATTATTACACATAAACGGATAACTCACGTATAAAAAGTCGAGTCGAGCAGCCGCGCGAACAGAGCGCTGGCGCGCAGTGTTCGTTTCGCTGCCGCCGGGGCGAGCGCTCCAGGAAGAAGGACTACGAAATAGTCCGAAACATGTCGAGCATCACTCGACTTTTTATACGTGAGTTATCCGTTTTGTGTAATCAAGTTTAATTTGCTATAAATGGCTTTTACTATAAATACCAGGCAACGGATAAACATACTTATACAATGTAGATAAATACGAGTACATACAACATCCATGACTCGGGCACAAACATTCGCACATCATACAAATGTCTGCCCCTACCGGGATTCCAACCCGGAACCTCTAGCTTCATAGTTAGGGTCACTAACCACTAGGGATGGCGAACCAATGGCACGCGCGCCAGTGTTGGCACGCTTCAAAATAATTCGGGCAAGCCAATAATAAAAAATACGGTCGTATGATGGTAAAATAACAACACTCTTAAGACAACAAGGTCTGATGATAGATAGGTCAGAGCTAAATATTACTTTATTTGTGAAAAAATGGCACGTCCACCAAAAAAGGTTCGCCACCCCTGCACTAGGGTGTCCAGTCAACGAAACAACACGAACGAGTAACGATATTGATACCGTAAAATCCATAAATCATATCAAATGGTAGTTTAAATGTTACACTTTTGAACAATAATGAAGGACCCTGTGTGCGGCATTTAGTCTAGACAGAGTACTAATAGTCTAGAGTACTAATAGTCTACGAAATTGTTAGATAAACAAAATAGAGCTATCAAAAGGTAATCTCGTAGTGGGTCTACGAGATCTACGTAGTAACGTAGCGGTGCTACGTGCGAATTGCTACGGCTACGACACCCAGTGTAAACATTTTCGTTTGCTCAGAGTGTTTGCTTGCGCTTACATTACCCCTCTTAGTGCCAAAATAGCCCTTAAGAAGTGTGTGTCAAGGATGAATATAGTATGTTACACGTGTGTTTTCGTGTTCGGAAAGATTATGACACATCAATTGCCTTCTTTATGATGATGATGTATTCTTTTTTGAGATGAAGTTTACGGCGTTATTGTCTGTTCGTATGGTTCACAACGACTGGCCAAGAGGGAATTGGACTCGCACATACATAAGTGTTCCATACTATCCTACAATTACCATTCAGGTCAAGTAAAAAGACCAAAACAAAAAGGTTGTATTATTAAAAATATTTTTATTACATTCCTGTTATTGAAGTGGCCATACTGGCCATAGTAAGGCTTAAGTAAGGCTTTCCGAAAATGTCAACGCATACTTCTATCATGACAGATGGACAAACTAACAGACTGACAACAGAGGCTCAAGTAGATTAAGTAATTAGGGTTCATAGACGCGCTTGGACTAATGGATACAGAACCCTGAAACGACATCTGTGATTTTTTTGTGTTCGTTGAATTTAATCGTCACTGTCAATGAAAATTCGAAGAACTCATCGTTACCTTCAAGGCATTCCCTTTTAAAATATCGCGTTTTTCGCTTAAACTAATACCGTTAAAGCCACAACAAAGAAAAGATTTCCGACAAGCGACGTTAAAAGAGTTATGCCGGGAAATAGGCAAAGCCATTATTTCAAAGGCCGCGATAGCTTTCAACGATGAAAATAGACTCGATGAAAATTTACGCGGGAAAAGCCTTGACTCGATTTCATTGTACCATTACGACAATTGGCAGAGTGCAAAGCGGGTGGAGGGGGTAGCCTAAACGATCACAGCGCTCGCTACGGCTAAAATTGTCATTTGCTACGGCTAAAATTGTCATTTTTGTCGCTGACTTGAGCTGTCAGATCCATATTGCAGTAAACATTTTCTAATCGTTTTTGAGATAAAAATATGGTCCTGGTAAGATGTGTTGTTGTGAATTGTAATAACACCAAGAAGAATAGCGACTGTAAATTTTACCAATTTCCAAGGCCATGGTGGAAACGAGACCAAAGAAATAAGTGGATATTTGCCGTAAGAAAAAAAAAGTACGTTACCTAACCTCTAAAATTTTACTTAAAGTACGTTATCATTTGATACAAGTATTAAATTGAAAAGTTACGGTGAATTGTAATATAGTAAAAGAACACAAGATTTTATTAATATTGTTCACAATATTTACTTACTTCTTGTTTGACAGCGGTGACAATATTGTCCATAATGGCCGCCTGTTACGTGGCGCTGTCGTCGCGCTCGGTGCCAATATGCACTGTAGCGCCATTGCCGCTCGTCCAATGTGTGGATTGACTTTGGCTTTGATCAAAGAATCTGCGCCAACGATCACGATCTACCGACATTAGATCATTGAACACGGAGCTGAAAGAATTTGTCTATAGTCGATGTGGATGCATCAATTCCAGTGTTTTGTAGGGGGGTTTTACGGAGCCTTGTCTCTGACACTGCGAATGCAAAGTATTCGAAAAAAAATCTATCTATCACAGCATCTGCATAATTATATTTGATTTACTTATTTTGTTACTTTTTTTTAAATTACTTGTGATGCTGTTTAGGGCCGCCATTTTAATTTACCGACCCATAAGAAATCGCTTAGAAGAAGACCAAGCTATTGACTGTAGAGTAGAAAATGGTTCAACAGTTATTAATATTGATTTTCTGTATTTACTCTCTATAAACCTCCGCTTCAACAGAGACTAAGATCTGCACTTCTGGCTCCGCATTTTCTAAATATACCCATTATTTTCTTAAACTAATTTCTAAAACTAAATCCTCTATAAAGACGTGATTTGTGTGTAAGTATGGCCGTGACTTGACCAAAGTAAAGGCAATCATTAGCACCAATGTTGGCTCCACCTTGAGGAGCCGAGGGAAGTGGTAGTGAAAACTCGATTTAAACGCGTTCAATAATCGATATAGTCATAAGGTAAAATGTTTATCTTTACTACACCACGTAACCTTTGTCACGTGGACTTTATACTGCGTCCAACAAAGGACAAATTAGAGTGGCAGGTGCGGCGTGTGCATCTTGCTTTGCGTGATAATAATACTCTGATGGTATTTTAATCATAGTTTTTGTCACGCATCGATGTTTACAGAATAAATAGTTGACACCCTTTCGTAATTAGCCCTGAATGTGTTTGGCTTCTAGGGAAATTGAGTACGCAAGGTCGGTCAGGCTATTTGGTGACGTTAACGCATTTTACAGACTAATTGTAGCCTCAATGTTTTCTGAGAAGGAAGGTTGACTTTGACAAAGGACAGAATTGTTCTATAGCCGACCAAGAAAGTGCTTCGCCTCTTTTTATGACAGTTCTTTTATCAGTAAAGGCTTATCAACCTTACAATTACCTATGTCTTGTAGACTTTCAAGTGAAAATAGACTTTGATGTTTTGAGACCAACAAAGGACAGAGATGGAGTGGTAATGAAGGAATTTCTTTGTCGACTATACCTATTTGGTCAACCTGACAGTGGTCAATGCCCTGTAGCCTTTTTATGAGTGTCTTACCTGTCTGTCGCTCCGTTTCTTCATGGCAAAGTTATATAGGCCTATGAATGGATAGATTTACCTATAGGAGCAAATTTTACAATCAATAAAATTATTATATCGATAATTCGAGGCCGTCAACTTGAAAATTCGACTTTAGCGACCTTCTCATGTGATAGAAAGTTGGATGAAAGTGATGGACCACTTATATGCCCGATGTAGGTACATGTTATAAAGATCCCTTTGATTAATGCGATAATAGGATGTAGAAACCAAAGGACCTTCGACATAACCCTTTAGGTCGAAGGTTACACTACACGAGCTTCCATTAAGGGATAATTAACTATGTAACGGACCATTAACCTGACAAAGCTTAAGTAAGCACTAAATGTTACCTACCGACTGCGAGTAGTTACAAAACTTAGTTCGAACGCGGATGAAAGGGCCTTCTTTTTAAGCTGTGCTTTCAACACCTTTATTTGATAAAATGGACTATTTCAAGCAACTAATTTGAATATTATGCTTTTACGTAGCTTTGTTAATTAATAATAAATATTTTTTCGCTGTTTGATAATTCGTGAATTTAGACAGAATCCCAATCGCCTTCGTTCGGCTGGCTATAAAAAAAAACGGCTTTGTCTATGGTTTTGTTAGATTTGACAGTGACACGTGACAGTTGCCGTAGCCAAACTTTTTTTTTTCATTTTTGTGGCAAACATTCGATGCTGGATTCTGTCTAAAAACCCGGTCGTTCGGTCAAACAAAGGTTCAAAGTACTTTTACAAAAATATCTGCAATCATAAAGTATTTTTGAAATCGGACAAGATAAATCGGGTAATTGATGGTTTTCCTCGAAATGGTTTTCGAATTGGAGCATACTAAAAAAAATGAACAATCCCAATTGTATTTGTTTTTTTTATAAAACTAGCACTTCGTCTAATTAGGTTTGCTTCCCCTGGTATAGAGTGCAGTATAGATAGACAGAAATTAGTTTACGGTTCCTACAATTGAAATTGACATTTATGTTTGCATTGAACTCTCATTGAACTACTTAGCGGAATGTCAAATAGGAACCCTGAATGGCAAATTGAAACATCAGTATTCAGAAGTGTATCCGCTTAGAATTCTCAATACGACTCACATTGCTGCCTTTAGTAACACAATGTATAATCATAAATACACTTATAGTGAATAGAACTGTACCTCAGAAAGCGTTTACATGTTCTTTTTGCAGCTGTTAGGTTTCAGATTCTTGACCTTGGTGTCAAGAAACCTTGGTTGGTGGTGACCTTGCAGGTGTCTCTGGGCGACGGTGATTGCTTTCCATCAGGTGACCCGTCTGCTCGTTTGCCCCCTCTTATATATAAAAAAAACAGTATCCAACAATGCGTTAAGATGTTCAAAAATGATTTTAACTATCTACACCCAGTCTTGCACTCAATGAGGGCTGTCGCGTGTGAATTTGCCACTAGAAGCGCTAGTGTCGCGTGAGGTCCAATAACATTCACTGGTTTTGGCGGGCTTCGTGACATAAATTATAATTTCTTTCATTTACAAGTGATCTCCTTCGTGAAATTATCGCAAATATGGATTATTTGGCGATGAATGTGAAGGCTTTGAAAGCACAACGTTGCGGCATAGCTACTCGATACGATGATAGTTTATAAATTAATAAATTAAATGAGATTCAAGATTTAAAACTTTGTTTCGGCGCCGATCTTATAAAGTCGCCTTTGACAGCTATACCTCTGGGCCTTGGTCAACAGTGGCGCCAACCGGTGAGCAAAGAAACGATAGTCCCCATTGAATAAGTAGGTCCCTGTGGATGTGAAGCGATGAGGTAAGGTTGTGTTTTCGTGAAAAGACTTTGTAATTACCTATACTGTTTCATACAGAATAAACACCGCAAATTAATAAATTAAGTTTTTGCCATCGGGCACTGCAGATACTAATCATAATATGTTCCTTTCCTGTCCTCTCCACGACAAAACTTTTCTTTATTATCACCTCATTTCCCGTAAAGTTCCATTACCAACATCCATATCTGCTCTATTAGTTTCCAATGATTCCAATATATACAATTTATTTATTATATTTATAAATACAAATGATATTAAAATGTATCATTTTTATATTGTATTATTTTTATTATTATTGTTATAATCCCACATGATTCTATCCCGTTGATCTGTTCCTTCTAAATTCCGTACTTTTTCCTTAATTACGTTTCCCTACCTTTACTCGTCTGTATCAATAGGAAAGCGCGCGAGCCAGAAAAAAAGATTTGGTCATCATAATATTTTGTCTATATTAGCTACAAACCAATTGAAATCCTATTTTCATTACAAATTTGTAGCGATTTGTAAGAATTTTACAATGCAAATTTCATATATATTGATCCCCCACATATTGATCTTTTAGATGGGCCCTCCCATGTTTAATGAAGGTTAGATAAACAAGCTGACAAGTTCGTTGCCCCGAATCAATGATAGGTACGAATCGCCATCGTGCCAATAGTGGTACCACGTGTGTTTCGTTTTTAAAATATTCTTTTGATTTTCCGATAGGGCATTGATCTAATAATTTCCAAATTTTCAATATTAGGAAGGTTTTTTATTAAGCTTGTTGACACATGAAACATATGGAACTGATTAAGGACAAGATCACATTAATAATGAAGTGTAACCCCATGTAAAATAACCTACTCTAAAATTATCTATACTCTACTTTAGACTCTACAATATTTAAGTGTAGTATGGATTTTAAATCTTTCTGAATAAATCGAAATGAACTTTTTAGATTGAATCTTAAACAATTGCATTTGGTATTAGACGAACCAACTTGTGGACTCTAAAAAGTTTTTTAAACAAATAGACTTGCATTTGTCCACAATCAAGCCTGGTGTAAAACCAAGGCTTGGCCTAAGACGGGCACTTTGTCTAAACCTAAATTATACCTACATTAATAACTAGGTAAGTAGGTAGTTATTAAGTGAAGGGAACCATCTCTGCATATTGTGGAAAGAACGATCTTTTAACTGCCTAATCGGTAAACCTCGAAGTTTAACAACCAGCATTAAACTGAACAGAAAGCTTTGACTTTTGGAATTCCAATTTAGTGAACGACTTTTTATAGTCAATAAATCCAACTTCAGATGAGTATTTCACTCGAGTCATAACATGAAAGGTCGACCTGGGAATGGGTCCGTTTACCTTTTGATCCTGTTTCCCTGACTATTGTTGCTGAACACAAACAAATAACAGATCTTCGTCTCAGAAAATTCGGCAAATACCTTCCAAGATTGACTTGAAAAGTAATATCCACCCAACTAGAACAAATTGCTATAAATCATAGTTTTCTTTTGTTTTCGTAGCAGCAAGCATCGAATTCGGAATAACATTGAACACGCGAGCTTCTAACGTAAATGGAGTCGTTTTCCTATGTCGGTTTTATTTTCCATCTGCCTTGTTAGTACCTAATAACTAACCAGTTGGAAAATCAGTAATTTGGTATCAATAGATTAAGGCCGTGATTGTTTTTCAAGCATTTTAACACCACATAGCGGCAATATCGATATCTAACCATCAATATTGTTGATACATTTAAAAGAGTAAACTTGTGTTTCTTTGTTGTCCGTTCAATAAAAACAGTGGGGTACGCTGGTTTCATGGAAAACATTTTTCACATTACCAAAAAAGTTTGTCACAGTGTTATTTCAACCGTTGCCTCGTCCACACGACGTTGAATAAACTAAAGCGCGGGAATTTGCATAACGGTTTATGTTTTGACAGCTTTAACGCGGCAAAATAACCAATCATTTTAAAAAAGTTTTATTTATGGTCTATGGTGTAATAGTGGAGGAACACGCAACCGTCGAGCCCGGCACCAACTTATCGCAGGTGATTGTTGTTTACAGTGCTAGCAGAACAATGCTGGCTAATTGGCCCAGGTGGGTTATGATAATTTCCGGCATTGCGTGTCACTGAGGATAACAAATTAATAAACGTACGGCAATTAAAATTTCGTTTGAAGCTAGAACTCTGCTTCATTATCAGACACAGATTTACCTTTTGAATATAAGTAGGTACAGGTACGGTCGAAGAAACTGAATCACGTACCTCTATGGAACCTTTTCTCAAACAATTTCTCAATAATTTCTTTGGCTGCGCAGGTATAATAGAAAGTCATTACGTATACTGTAACATTTATAGTGAAAAGGTTCCACAGTGGTATGCGAAACGGTTTATTGCTAAATGTCTGACAATTATAACCATACCTACTCGTACTTAGGTTCATGAACTTTTAGTTCCTCGGTACTCTTTCAGAATCATTTTCTCTTGAGTAAGTAGGTATACAAATGTTTTGCTTTCAGCATTAATATCAAGAATTTCATTTTGTAATCATTGTTGCGTATCTTAACACAAGGGCAGTCTTAAATAAATAGGTACTTCGACATATTCAGGCATCATCGATATAAAACTGCCTAGGTAGTTACCTAAATAATTTTAAGTACCTACTCGAAGCATGATTGACATTTTTCGGACCAATCGGTGGTCCTTTCTCAAGACGTAGTACGGATAGCAGTGGCGTGGCGTCCATAGAACTCTATTCCCACTGAATTGCCTATTTTAAGGCAGTTGGGCAGTTTTATTGTGCAGAATAAGAGGGAAAGGCTAGTTAAATTCCCTTCGGCTTGCCTTCTGATATACTTGACACCACGCCACTTACGGATAGTCAAATTATCTCCACATGATCTCCACCAAGAATAAGTAGATAGGCATTGAAATAAATTATGAAAACAGTTCTATATAATTATAGATAATAGGTAGGTACTAGAAAAAGCTGATATTTCAAAATTAGTCGTGTCATATTTGTCTTACAATTTCTCTTAGTGATGGCATACCTAGGTATGTACGTACTTAAATATATTGATACTTACCAACAAAGTAAGCAATAGGTTCTTATTAGTTCTTATTTCGTGTAAGACTGTCATCGACACAAAGGTACCACTATACAGTGTAATAATTAACCTTTTTACTGTCTATAGCAACTAGTACATTAATAGCTGTTTGGATTTGTGTTGGCCTGAATAGTCACGGTTTCAACTAACCTAGTATTTAAAATGCACATGCACAATGCAGTGGTTGCCGACGTCATTTACTTTGCAGTAATATTTTTGCCACTAATGCGCCAACACGGTTCGTAAAGGAACGAAAGGATTAACGAAAATGCAGTTTAAAACGCGTTCTGTTCGTGATTACATTTCGGAAAGTTCGTTCAGTGATCTGTTTTGTTTAATTATTTATCTTAATTCGTTGGTTACCTAGTGATACTGAGAAGACTAATTAAATGGTTAGTAAATGTGCTTTTAAATTAAATTATACCCCATAATTCGTCATTGATAACCCGATCAGGGATAGTTTTTGGAACTATAAAATTTAAAAAAGTTTTAAGTAAACTATTAAAGTAACAAATGTTATTCCGTTTGAAGGTGTTTTTAATATTTTTAACTATCAATTAGGTACCTACAACTCTTGGTTAAGAGAATGTTACAGTGGTGTTGTGACTTTTACTGAATGATTATTTCTTTTTTTTTTAGTTTTTTACTAACCTATTAAAACATGTGGTTTTGGATAACATATCATATTTTATATATTTTAATGATTTTTATGTACTGTAATTCCCTTGCCCGCGGGAAGGATAAAAAATTAAAAAATATTAGCTGTCAGTGGACCTCTATTGTTCTGAGCATGGACATTCTAAATGTCAGAAATGAAACTGTTTGTTTTTCCCGTCAAAAGAGCATTGAGGCTGAAAATAATAATCTTGACAAATTAGTGAATGAATGCTTTGAGAATTAATGAGGTATGTTTATTCCTCAGTAACGTATGGTTTATTCTCAAAAATCAAACATAAGAGGTAAAAACTGTGTGAAAAGCAAATAAAAGATGGCTTTCTAAACTATTCTTAAGAGCTTGCCATTGTTATTATTTCTATATGTCAATGTCAGCCACAGCAAAACTAAATATCAATGCCAACGTTTGTTGGCATTCGTATTTAGTTTAGCTGTGGCACAAAGGACTCAACTTTATTTTGGCCTTAACAGCACAATAGCTGTGTGGGCTACATCCTTTTGCTAATATGGTGTCAATGAACTTAAAAAACAAAACGGCCAATGAACCCATTGAATGAATCAAACCAAAACAAGTACGTAACGTAGCGTAACTTATGAAGTGACCTCTATAAAAACTATAACTCTTTATTAAACAATGATAAATTAATTAGTAGGTACCTACAATTTTTGTGCCTAAATCGACAAAATGGGTTACATTATTTTGTATTTTAAGTGGTTGTTCCAGTCTTTTAAGGTTAGTAAATTATTTATTTATAAACGTAATATATATTAAAGCAATAGGTATTCGACCAAGGCATTTATTTTCCTATAATTCTTTTTCTTAATTAAAGTAAGAAAAACAGATTTCATTGGCTGAGATAAACAGTAAAACTACAAAAAAACTTACAAATAATGACACCAAAACTTTATTCATGCAGTATGAGAAAGAAACTCGTAATTATAGAGCCCAGTTTTGAACATGCCTAATTTCTTTAAAAAGACTGATTCTCCAGTCCATATTTTGTGCTATTTGTACCTTAATTGAATAATTTGCATTATTTCAGTATTTTAATAGGTATTTATTTCTTCCAAAGTAAGTAGAAGCATTCATAATTCTACTGTTATTTAAATAACTAGTATTCCATCAACATGCATACATTATAATGTACAGTCGATCAACTTTTAATAAACTAATTTGAGCTCTATTAAAAGCAAATATTACTTTTTTTATCTGTTAAGAGGTGAAGGCCCATAGCCTAAAGTAGTTATCAGTTTTGATTTAAACCGGTAAGCGTCCAAGCGACTACAGTAGTCCCTAACTTTTTTGGGCAGGAGGCTTAAAGAGAGAGCGAGAAGCATATATAGCAAGTTGTCGCTGGCTCTTCCAAGGGAGGAAGACCTGGCCAGTAGCGTGAATGCATAATGCAGTCCCTAGGACATTTCCCGCCCGAAAAAGTAGGGACTACTGTAGTTGCTTGGACGCTTGACGGGTTAATACCACTTCCTATTCCTGAGAAAATATTCTTGACACGAAAGCAGACAGGTCCACAGATAAATGTACAAACTGTAACATCTGGCATATTAATAATAAAAAGTGTGGTGAAGTTAGTATGAATGTAGCTACATATTGTACTTATCTGTGAATCATTTTTATTGCCGGCAGACTGTGCTAGAGTCAGGGAGTGTGGGGAACGCTTCGTCGTCTGATGAAGAGCTGGAGCAGTGGGAGCAGATTTTCATGATGAGGGATGAGAATGGCAACAGTTATAATGACAAGTAAGTTCTAGATTTTTTTTTATTATTCTATTTTATGGAATCAAGATTTGCGTTGAGTTGAGTTGAGAGAGTTTGCGGAGGTCCATTTCAATGAACAAAAATATTTACCTTGCTACTCGACTATTTAAGTAGCAATTAAATAAATTACTAACACTATCATGCACTATTGTGGTGTCCCACTGCTGAGCAATAGCCTGTCCTCTCAACCTTCACCACTCCAGTTCGGAACACCATAAAAGGCTAATTAAACAAAGAACATAAATTTATGCAAAGCAAACTTTACAACACCTGTGGCTTTTATTAGTCTTATATTATATGTCTTAGTCACGCGTAAAATTACAGTTTTCTATGAACTAATGTTACTGTAGAAACATGTACTTATCCCTACAATTATCTAGATTTTTGTAGTGATATGGTTAAAATCTACTTTTTGAGGTCTTTTTCTGATTGAACCTTCTGGTTTCCAAGATAGCCAAACAGAAATGTTTAAATAGTTAAATGATTTGTTTTTATAAGCTAAATGTTTACAGGAAAATGTACATAGAAAATTTACAATGTTCAGCAGTTCACTGTTAATAAATAAGGGTATAAGTTTACCTTAACTGTTAGTATATGCTTATACTTAATTTAATATCTAAAAATAAAATAAAATTCAATAAAAAAATACATTTAACTAACTACACCATTACAGATTAGGTCATTGGGAGCAACATTTATTTAATTCATTATTAAACATAACCAAATATAAATGCCATTGTTTAAAAATTGTTCTTTCCATAAACAATTCAATGAAATAAATTTTTTTTTTCAGAAGAAAGAAAAAAAGCATATGGTGTCGTCCGTCTTGCATCCCTGTCTCCATAGTCATAGTTCTAATAGTGTTGGTTGTGTTGGTACCACTGCTGGACCAACCGAACCTGGCACATGTGCTGCCCCCAAATGCTCCCGTAGCGTTACATTGCTCAGATGAGTGTAGGTGCGTTAACTTTTTTTTTTCGTTCAGAAATGTCTAGAAAATGGCTTCAAAGCGCTGCCTCAAAACGACCAACCCTGGTTGTTTTTATACAATAAAAGACAAATATAAGCGAGTCGATTGAAGGGCATTTTATAATGTTTTCCTGTCATCAGTCGTACATTTGTTCATTTCTAATCTCAGCTCGCACATTCAGTTCGCGCGCTTACCACAATATTCCCTTTTCCAATTTTTGTACCTACAAGTAAGTATCAATGAAATGTCTTTAGATTCGGCACCATTATTTCAAATAGAAATTTTAACGTCATTTACCAAATAAATTAAAGAGTTCTTCTTATCCTAGTTGCTGTAGCTAAAACAAGCTTAGTATTAGGTACATTATATTTTTAATTTTAATTAACTCTATTTATTGCAGGTTATCTTTAGTAGAGAGTATTCCAGAAGGCCACATGTACCCTTCAAACATGACGCATTTGCCGACAAAGAATGTGTGGTTAGATTTAATAGACGAAGCTCAAACATCCATAGAAATAGCATCTTTTTACTGGTCCCTTAGGTTTAATGAAGAATATCCATATAATTCCTCTATAGAGGTAAGTTTGTAGTTTAAAGATACGTCCTAAAACATTCGCCTGGGGGTCTACTCCGAAATTCGAAGTTCCTACTGTCACATTGTTACTCTCCCACCCCTAGTAATGACTATTGGTATGAGCAGAACGGCACAAAACAAACTATAATTTCTCACTCGGGAGTAGGTCTGCCTATCATCACTTATGGCGGCAGTTACGTATGCACATCATCTCTAGCCTATATGCGTCCCACTGCTGGGAAGCTCATGGTAAAGTTCAAATGTAATATCGCATATAAATTCCCAAAAACTTAGAGATGCGAGCCCGGGCTCGAACCCACGACCCTCTGCTTGAGAGGCTACAGGTCAAACCACTAGGCTACCACGGCTAATGGATACAAATAATAAAATGAAAACAATATCATGCTCGTCCTTGATCTGTGCCTAACAGTAGGCCTACTCCGAATTAAAAAATCGAATTGAAGTTCGCGTTTCGTGCCGTTTCACTCACACTAATAAAATATCATTTATATGAGTAAGAGGGATAGTATGACACGAACTTGGAATTTCAGAATAGCCCCCTGGAGAGAAACGTTTGCTTAGGAAAGAGTGTTAACATTTTGAAGAATTTACGCGTCTTTCTCTAAAAAGCGTTTCTGTTCTCAGTTCGTTCACGACTGTAATTGATGCTAAGTATGTAAATCTAAAAAAAAATGTAATTTTTGAAGCAGTTTAGATATTGGTAACTGTTATTTAATTTTGTTGAAATGAAGGATCACTTGATAAAAGCCAAGTTCTACTTAACATGATTCGAACTAGCAGTCTTTTTTTTCGAGTAGCATTTGTCTCGGCGGTTGCGAATTTTTTGAAATATCTTTAACCTTTTCCGCGCCAACGACTTATATTATAAGCATCGCAGGTTGAACGTCAACGACCTATATAATTTATATGTCCATTACTTCAATGCAAAAGCCACGTTCAACTGGGTTTAAGTTCAACTGTCATCGTAATAAAGAAGTCTACTTAAATATGGATGACGTCTCTTGTTTTAAACTGACATTGGCCCAAGCCCTACGGCCGCCATTAAGGGAGAATAGACGTCTCTTGTTTTTGATGTGGTGGAGAAAAGGTTAATATATATTTGAGTACCTGTTTTGTTGGTTTAATGAAGTTTTGTTTTAGGGTGAACAAGTGTTCCAAGCTTTATACGCCGCTGGGGCGAAACGGCATATAAATTTGAAGATTGCTCAAAATTGGCCCACTAAGTTATATCCTAACGTAGATACAGAGTATTTAGTTAAGAAGAAAGCGGCGCAGGTGAGTTAATAACTTCTTTTTTTGTGGAGATTTAAAAAAAATTGGTATTTACCAGCCAGCGACAATTTTTTTTTAATGTTTATAAATAAGTCATTCGATTATGTGTTTATATATTGCTTCAGGTCCGAAGTCTGAACTTTTCCAAGTTGTTGGGTAATGGGGTTCTCCACACCAAGTTCTGGATTGTGGACCGGACCCATTTTTATATCGGCAGCGCGAACATGGATTGGCGGTCACTCACTCAGGTAAGATCAGATCGACTATTTCTCTGAGTCTTTTGTGGTACAAAGGTTTACAGTGCCTCAACGTGGCAAGTGTGTCTGACCCGAACCCTTTTTATCCCATAGTTTTCATCGCTTCATGGGCCATAATATTCGTTAATCAAAGTGGCAAAGTCATCAGATTGTAGTAGGTTAATTACCAGCAATTCTTTAAAAAATAGTGCTTCAGAAATAAAACGATTTATGACAGTGAAAATTATGACTGACTATAGTTTACTAACTCGATGAAATAAGGGTTGGGAAACGCTGATGTGTAGAGACATCAGTGGCGTGGCGTCCATAGTACACGATCCTCACCGGCTTGCCTACTTTAAGGCAGTTTTAGAGGAGAATTGTTCAGAATTAGAGGAAAAGATATACTTGATGCCAAGCCACTGATAGACGATATAGAGTTCAGTATTATGGTAAGATCTGGCTAAACAAGTGTAGCATTATAATCTGAAACTTTTTTCTTATGCAGGTTAAAGAGCTGGGTATCGTCGCTTACAATTGTTCCTGTCTGGCCACCGACTTAGGGAAGATTTTTGATGTGAGTATCTTTAACATTGACTGTCTAAATAAATAAATGAATGTCTACTCTGAGCCTCTAGTGTAAGTTTTCACACAAAAAACGTCTCGAACGCGTTCACGATAACGTCTCAATTACTATGGAAAAATTGGCAGCGCCACCTGCGGATCGAAACGGCAACAAACTGTTCTCATAGTATTAGACATTTTAACGCAAACTGCGTTTGTGTGGACACGGTGTGCTGTGCTTACAGTACCCGGCCATAAAGATTGAACATCGGTCTTCTCGGCTAATTTCAGATTCGTAGAGCATTGTCTCGCTCTAACTTACGTGACGCCAATTGTCTCTTTCCAAAGACCGAAGTGCAATCTTTACGGCCGGCTACTGTTATGTTTTTGTGTCAAGTCTTTAATGTACCGCTGTGTGGAACCTACTTTACACTATTCGTTTACACTGTACAGTCGAGAGCATAAATATCGATACAGCCGTGTCAAATATATCTGTCACCGACCTTATTGTTTGTGCAGTGGCGTAACTATAACGTCTGGGGCCCGCGGCAAATTTGTGAGATGGGGCTCCTTCCTCAATATAAAGAAATGCATCAGCGTCCCTTCTGTGCTCTGAACCAAGCCAGTTCGTGGCCCTGTAGCATTTTGTCACTCCTGCCAACCTATAGTAATGGCATAAAGGTGTATAGATGTTTTGACGTCTTGGTAATGTACATGTTTATGCCCTTGAAAATCGTCTCTTATTTTATATTTTGTTCATATGTATACTTTCTCTGTGTGCATCGAATATGCGCAAATCTCTCTTGTACGCACAAACTACTAAAGGTACAACCATGTCTGGAAATGGTGTCGTGTCACAGATAGTATCCTAACACGTCCTGAAAAACCTCTAGGCTTATTGTCTAACTCGTTCGCAATCGCCATCGTGTTAATTTTGACAGTTTTTGTATGAATGTGACAGCTAGCTGATTCCGATGCCAATTGTCAGACCATACATGAACTGTCAAAATGAAAACGATTGCGAGCGAGTTAGATAATAGAATAAGCCTACTGGAAGTAGTAGTAAAAAAGGTTTTTCACTTTAATCGGTCTCCGTAACGTTATGCACATAAATACATTACGTATACAATGTAAAGTACTAAAGATTTGTTGTGTTTGCACTTGAACCTGTTTACGGGCGTAGGTAGTGTAGTAATGAGCCCACTGCGCGACAAAGGAGGCTCATTAGTCTCTGTTTTCACACGAGACACCTTCGTAACACTTAGCGCTTTAGAAAATGTTTCCCTTTAAAGTATTTTTAAAAAGGCCAAAATGGGCTAAAAGTGTCGTTAGACGCGCGTGGAGGAATACGTTCATACATGATTGCATATAACTGTGTTGTATAATGAAAAAAATTGCTGTTTTTTTTTGCAATTCTGTTTTTTTTTTCCACCCATGCTGTACCTTTTTACTAAGAAAATCTTAGGAATCATGTTATAGGCGATGCGGCTAGCATCCCATCACTATTTTGATTCCCCTTTCCACCTATACGCTCCGATCATGCTAAACGTAGCCTATATATATAATTAGGTATGTATGCAATGCGATAGTTGCGGCACGAAATTAAAAGTGCGTCAGATAACGATTTTATAAATCTGTTGTTCTATTTAACCCCTTTTTTAGTAGCGAAACGAGTTAGACGTTAATTTATTATAAAGAATGAGACGTCGTTTACTATCTGTCTCTTACCCGTTAATTATACTGTCTGACAATGAAATATGAAGCTTCTAGTCGTTAGGAAGTTCTTACCTAGTGTCGATCGTTGTATAGCGGCAAAAACAAAAAGATACTACAGCTGGAATGAGCTTTGGAGCTCTTTCCTTTCAGCCAATAACACTAATATTAAAATTATATACTTTAAGATCGTCTTTTTGTTTTTTTTTTAATTATCTTTGTCTTTACAAGAACCTAATGAAGCTTGAATTGACTTGATTTGACTTGTTCCGACTTGTCAAGAAAAGGGGTAAAATAACTGGATTATAAAAATAGGGTGATTATCTTTTGCCGATTAAATACATACCTTATATTGGGTTGCAACTCTACTTACGGACTCTAGATTTTAGAACTAGTATAAAAGTCGCTTTATTTTTTAAGTTACCGCAGTCAAAATGGCAAAAACGCAATCCTAAAAGATTTATCCTGTCGTCTGTCTGTCCGTAGTTCGTATATGCCACAGACGCTTTATTCGCAAACTAGAAACGCTGAGTACCCACTTATATGATAAGATATCTATATTTAAAAACATATAAAAAGTTGTTTGTAGACAAATTTTTGAATTTAGTATATTTGAGGACTTGATGGAGGAAATTCAAGGGAGAACAGGAACTTCTCTGAGCATGTGCCCCTCCCCCTCTAACTTTTGAACAGTAGCATCAATAAATGTGGCCGCAATGAAGGTACCTAATAGCGCATAATAACTACATTCTACGAAAAAAATCGTTGTCTGTGTTATCCGTTCGACCAAATTCTACATTCGCGTGACTAAAGAAATTCTTAATCGTCGTGAACTATCGAAATTTTCACGAAGAAAAAACTCTAACTTGTTTCTTTACTGACTAAAACAATTAAATTAATTCTAACTGTTCAGTTAACGACTTGAAATTAGGTAGAGACCTGGTACGAGATAGCACAATGTAACCAATTTAATTTGAAATAATGATAAAACCTGTAGCGTTCAGGTTTTAATAAACATAAAATTGTACGATATTTCTTCTTCTTCTTTTTAATATGGCCCCATCGATCGATGCGATGATTTCGCCAATGTCAAAGTAATAAATACAGTATTAAAAAATCTTGGGACAAAACCGTCGGCAACGTTGTACGGTAGTACACGGTCAAAAGACCTCTCCCCCCTGTATGGCTCTTAGCCAACGGATAATGATATCCCTCAGAATGTGCCAGGAAATCATTAACCGATGCCCAGGGTGCACCGGACCAAGCACAGCTCTTCCTCTCGGACGGATCCAAAAACGAATCGCAGCTCTTGACCACACGCGGAGGTAACCCGACTCGCACCCCAGTACGGCATCTAACATTGTACCTAATACGGCGTAGTCTTGATTGAGAATGACATGAAACCAGGAGTAAGGATAGAGGCTGACGAGGAAGGAGGTTGCAGCTTTTAGCAAATAGATCATATCACGTCATCATTGTTCACTATTTTAGTAGGTTGCTGTATTGTCGATAATATTTAACTAACACATTTAACACACTTCAAAAATATGAGACTCTTATATCGAGTGTATTTTTGTATCCCAACGGTTTAAGCTTTGGCATTCTAAGCAAACGATCTAGGCTTCTAAGTGTCGACCAGGCTCGTACTCTGACTTTTTCAAAATGTATATTACGCTAAATTAGATTTAAACTTTGTCGAGAGCTTTTCGATAAAATACATTAGAAATCTCCACGTGCATCTGGGGCCCGATTTTTTAAAGCATATCACTCGAAAGTACCACTCGAAAGAGGTATAAATCTGTTTGTATCTTGAAAACTACAACTCTAATCAAATTTTTGACTGGTTCACAATATTAATGAGAGCCGTAAGTATCTTCTAAGCTACTCGTATTACAAATTCAGCACAATTTTTCACCACTTTCGAGTGGTACTGCAAATCAGTTTTTGTGCGTACATAAACGTGAGTAGGTACGTAAATTTTGGGCGTAAAACATGTTGAGAGTATGACCTTTGAAATAAAAAAAAAGTAATCGTTCAATTTGTAATGCGTGCCCCGAATCCTGGTATTCAGGGCACGCGGAAGACTGGACAATCTCCTCCTTTTTGATGTCGGATAAAACAACTTCCTAATCCCTCCAGAGACTCTATCTAGCTTTACGCAACGTATATTCAAGACACTATACTTCTATATATATATACTAGCTTCTGCCCGCGACTTCGTCTGCGTAGAATTATACATAAAAACCTTCCTCTTCAATCACTCTATCTATTAAAAAAAACTGCATCAAAATCCGTTGTGTAGTTTTGAAGATATAAGCATACATAGGGGCATAGGGACAGAGAAAGCGACTTTGTTTTATACTATGTAGTGATATATATAGACTATCTATATATTTATATAGACTTCTTAGGGATAAGTTCGCCATTGTATTATTTTCTCTGTATTCCTGTATTTTTAATATTTTTATGTGCAATAAAGAGTTTACATACATAGGTACATACATACATACATACAAATAATTACTCAGATAAACTCAATAGATGAAATAGCACATTATATTATTTGTACTATTGTACCGCCAGACACATAGGAGACACGAAAATGGCCCCATAACCCCAGCCTTGAGTCTAGGGCGGAATAGCTTACTCTCGACATCTCGGGTCAAGGGTATAGTATGACCGCATAACATAGTACACATACAAAGTTGAGGTATAAATTGTTTCCGTTACGTGTTTCATAGCGAAGGGAAATGGGGCGTTATCGGATTTTTGAAAGTTTGTTTTGTTTATTTTGCTTTTTGTTCCTTTAAATGAAGTGTAGGATTATATTTTATTGAATCAGGCGTTACTTTGCGGAGGTCCATCTCAATGAACAAAACATTTTTACCTTGCTACTCCGCTACTCACGTGCAAGATAATTTTTAAAATATTTTTTTTGTTCATTGTAGGATTATGATTAAGATCATTGTTTGACTTTGGTACGAATAGCTATTGTAGTTGAGAAAGGATATACATATTTTCTTTCAACATTTGAACATTATATTAGCGTAAGTTGTAACTATACTTCCATGCTAGTCTGGGAGTAAAGAAAAAACATAGAATGTACCAGTTGCTTCTCTTCCCGCGCAGATGGTAAAAACCCATCGAGGGACTGGGCGAAAATCATAGGAATCATGTTATAGGCGATGCGGCTAGCAACCCATCACTATTTTGATTCCATTTTTAGGGTTCCGTACCTCAAAAGGAAAAAACGGAACCCTTATAGGATCACTTTGTTGTCCGTCTGTCCGTCCGTCCGTCTGTCAAGACCCTTTTTCTCAGGAACGCGTGGAGGTATCAAGCTGAAATTTATATCAAATACTCAGGTCTACTGCCCCTTGGAGCTGTGAAAAAATCAAAATTCTAAGCCAACGCAATCAAAAGATACAGCCGTTTATGCCGCAAATTTCCGCAAATTTTCAACTCTCAAGGGAATCAAAACCTACAAGGTAGTTCCCGTGAACGCAGAATCTTGAAATTTGGTATGAAGGTAGGTCTTATAGCACAGATTAAAGAATAATTGCGAAAATTGTAAATGTGTATGTATGTCTGTATATAGCAATGACCAATATAAAGTAACCCCACACTGCGTACATTTTGCTTTGGAGCAGGGCTCTGCTTACACTGGTTTTATATATTTATAGATAATGATACGGAACCCTCGGTGCGCGAGTCCGACTCGCACTTGACCGGTTTTTTTTGCCATCTATATGCCCACAATCTTGCTAATCGTGGCCTAGGTCTTGCCACCTTAGGCTCTGTCTACCCCGTAAGGGATAAAGACGTGATTTGTGTATGTATGTATGTATAAGTTGTAACTAACGTCTTGTCACCTTAGGCTCTGTCTACCCCGTCAGGGATAAAGACGTGATTTGTGTGTGTGTGTGTGTAGCTAACGAATTGTAAAAAACAATGCAATCGAATCTTACAACTCGATTGTTAGGTAGGTACTTTCGATTTGTTCAAAATACTCGAAATTAGATAGGTACAGATAGGTATAGATAGAGCTCCAAATATCGTCACAATCTTACTAATACATATTATAAAGGCGAACGTTTGGATGTTTGGATGTTTGTTGCTCTTTCATGACAAAACGGCTAAACCGATTTTATTGACATTTGGTACAGAGATAGTTACAGTCCCGAGGAAAGACATAGGATAGATTTTATCCCGGAAAATAGCATGGTTCCCGCGGGATAGCGATAAGCGAATCCATTGCAGACGATGTCGCGGGAAACAGTACTTACTTAAATAATGCTAGGTTATATTTGAAGCTAGCCCTAAAATTAATCATTCAGATTCATTTAATAAAGTTTTCGCGGTACCTTTGCTCCGGTTTATTCCATTCTAATTAATTGAGTAGGATGTTCACGAATTCACGGCTAGCATAGCTGACTTTATCGCTTGTTTTTTATTTGGCCAGGTATATTGGACCCTGGGCGCGGCTGACGCGGTGGTCCCTGACAGCTGGCCCGCCAACCTGAGCACGGCCATCAATATGGACCATCCCATCAACATCAGCGACGGTCGTCACAGCTTCGGGGCCTATCTCACTGTGAGTACCATTTTACTCATAGCAGACTATTTTTACCAAGTTATTAATAAAATACAAGCATTTTGTTCATTATTCCATGCTGGTCTGGGAGTAAAGAAAAAACATAGAATTTACCAGTTGCTTCTCTTCCCGCGCAGTTAGTAAAAGCCCTTCGAGGGAATGGGCGAAAGTCTTACGAATCATGTTATAGGCGATGCGGCTAGCAACCCATCACTATTTTGATTTATCTTTCCACCGCGTTTAATCATGCTAAACGCGGCATTAAGGTTTTGTTACCTTAAGCTCTGTCTACCCCGTAAGGGATAAAGACGTGATATATGTATGTATGTATTTTGTTGACGGTACCTGGTTTATTATTAGGGGGTTATTCTATATCTTTTTTAATATCCTAATCCCCGTTCGCGTTTACATTCGTTTACGAGTTTTGTATGTAGTTAATATCAGCAGTAATAGCCGCTATAAAAGACGTCATAGAGTTAATGTTCCTTGTCGGAATATGCCATAACAGAGGGCTCGTAAACGCTAGTCTGAACGTTTTAAATTGGCAATATCGCGAAAGTGGCTCAGGCAGCGCGGTCATTCTATTTAATACTTTCGCTGTTGTCCACCCGGTTGTTGCTTAACTATCGGAATATTGGGAATGGGGTTTGCTAAGCTTCATTCGATGTCGTCTAAGTGATATTAAAATCATATACAGAGCCTAAGTTATCATGACCTCACGTTTAGCATGATTGTCCGCGTAAAGGTTTAAAAAGGATTCAATATAGTGATGGGATGCTATATAGCCGCATCGCCTGTAACATGATTCCTACGATTTTCACCCATTCCTTAGAGGGGCTTTTGCCAATTGCGCGGGAAGTGAAGTAACTATGTATTTTCATTGCTCCCAGACCAGTAGGTAGGCTTATAATCTAACTCATCGTGTTCATTTTGACAGTTTTTTTTAATTATATGAATAGGAAGGCAAACGAGCAAGTGGGTCAAACACAAAGAAAAGTTCTTCTTGTCATAACAGGCTTTAATATTACTTCTAAAGTTCGTATTTATTTGTAAGTTGTGTTCAAAATTATTGAATCGTTTGCTACCACTTCTACTTATCGGAATGATTTGAAATCCTTGAATGAGAAGTGACCAAGAAGTGCAGTTATGCAAAAAGCTTGTGTTAAGTACTATATATTTTTTTAACAAAACCTTTTACAATGCAGTTGCACCACATAGGTACATTATATGCTCATAGTTTATCGACTGGTCGAGGAGAACTATAAAAATATTCAGGAAAAATATGTCATTGCGCTGCAATATTGTAACTTTAAAATCTTGATTTTGAAACACAACCACGTATTAAGGTACGGCCACACCAGTAAAAGACGTCGACGGCGCGTTAAGCAACAAAATGTATGAAGAAACGGTGAGAGAACGTGACTCATGCGACACGTCTAAATCGTCACGTTTAAATCGGTCTTAACTGCACTGAAATATGTTGGAGTAAAGTCGACGCTAGATCATATTGTTTTAATTTTATTTTAATATTTTATTGTTTGTAATTATTTGACATTTATTTCTTGGTCGTATTTGATTGGATTGGATTTCTGATTTCTAGTTTTTGTATGAATTATTTTATTGTACCTTATTGTTTTTATTTTGTTTACAATTGACGATCTTTTTGTGACTTTCATATGTTTTGACATAAAAATATAATGTAATTTACAAATAGAAATAAATGAATCTAATCTAATCTATCCACTATATTTTATCATTTTGTTTATCGTAAAACGATTGATATTCCCTTCTTTGGAAGAGACGCTACGGAATCTCCAATCCTCATTATCATCAAGCTCGATCAAAAGGATAAAGTTAAAGGTCTATTCAGGTCCTTATCTATAAGCTTAGAGTACCCTAACAGGGATCGCTCGGTCCATTGTACGCGAAGTTTCATCGTGATAAGTTTAGCTGAGACTATCTTGCGCGGAGGAGTATTGTCTCACTCGGAGTCAAATTTGCATTCACTATTTCTTTCAGCACTATTTATTTTAAACGGCGAGAAACGTTTCCGAACAAGGAAATTAAAGATGAAAACAGGTAATTTACATACACAAATCACGTCCAGTCTACTATATCCCTTACGGAGTAGACAGAGCCTATGGTAACAAGACTTAAAGGCCACAGTTAGCATAATTGTGGGCATATAGGTGAAAAAGGGGAATCATAATAGTGATAGGTTGCTAGCAGCAAGTAACATACATCACTACATAGTATAAAACAAAGTCGCATTCCGCTGTCTGTCTGTCTGTCTGTCTGCCCCTATGTATGCTTATATCTTTAAAACTACGCAACGAATTAATTTTAGTACGCAGTCGAAGTCGCTGGCAGAAGCTATTTATCCCTTACAGTGTAGACAGAGCTTAGGGTAACAAGACCTACAGGCCACGTTTAGCAAGACACGGTGCTAGCTAATTATAACGGTAGGTAATTGTTAAATGCGTCTGAACAAGTCGAGCTGGGATTCAAATAATTCGGCAACGGCTAGTTTTTAAAATTTACTAATTAGCAGAAAATAAAGGTATGTCAATTTTTTATTTGTTAATTGATTTGTGGAAAGTTTTTAAGCAAAGTGATGGTTAATCTTGCAGGGATTCCGCGCATCTGCCCTATGCCTTCTATCCCAGTTCACCCTCAAAAGTCAACGTCAGTTTACTGTAAATGAGCACATTAAAAACCAGAGGTCGCGTCAAGGCTGTTTACCTATGCCGGTTAAACCGTACCGTTAATGGCCGCAGTGATTTATGGCTTTCAAACAAATTAACATATATTTTGTTAGACAACAACCTATCGGGGTTGATCTAATTGGGACATCGAACTCTTAAAGTTGGAGTTTCCCTGGTAGTGGAGCTGGCACCGTGAAGATTCTGTTTACGAAGGAACAATAGAATACTGTTACACAATCATGGTAAAGGTGGCCTTTAAGTCTTGTTACCTTAGACTCTGTCTACCCTGTAAGGGATAAAGTCGTGATTAATATGACTGTATGTATCTCTCAACTATACATACATACACAAATCACGTCTATATCTCTTACGGGGTAGATAGAGCTTAAGGTAACAAGACCTAAAGGCCGCGTTTAGCATGATTGTATGTATGTATGTAAACTCTTTATTGTGCAAAATAAACAAGACAAATACAATTGACAAACACTGAGATACATGCACAAAGGCGGACTTTGCCCTTTAAGGGATAAGGAAGGGATTGTCGGCGTACAGGTGGAAAAAGGAATCAATAGTGATGGGTTGCTAGCCGCATCGCCTATAACATGATTCCTAAGAATTTCGCTCATTCCCTCGATTGGCTTTTACCAACTGCGCGGGACGAGCAACTGGTACGTTCTATGTTTTTCCTTTGCTCCCAGACCAGCATGGAAGTAACTACTCTCAACTATGATAAGCGGAACTAATGGGGCACCTTTCATACAATTTTATTTAATGGACAGTGACCCATTATTTTTGCTCGTCGTGGTATGTGGACCGGATTAGGTATGCTAGCATATCCACCTATTAACATTTACGTATGCGAAAAATTCATAATATTTGCTGTAACCGTCACTTTTAATGGCAACACAGGCCTAATTCTTATTGTCTATCGTTCGGGCGCTCGCAACGCATTCGCTATTCCTTTCTACCCTTGTTTGAAATGGTTGGACTGAAAGAAATGGTGAATGCGACTATTATGAGTGCGTTGGACACTAATGACGTCAGTTTTATGTTTCGTTTCTCTCGCATATCTAAGGATTATTAATAAACTGGAAAAGCAGCCGTAATAGCCTAGTGGTTTGACCTATGACCGTGGGTTCGAGCCCAGGGTCGCATCTCTTAAACGTTCAGAATTTACGTGCTAAATTATGTTCGAAATTCACGAAGTAATTCGTTGGTAGAAACTAGACCAAGACTGAATACTTATTACCGCATTTAAGTTGTTCGCATTCCGTTGGCCCGCACGAAGCTGTTCGCTTCATCCTTCCCAATGCGAGCTACTAAGGAATGGAATGCGCTCCTGTCGTCGGTATTTCTGGACAGATACCTAGGCTTTTCAAGACTGGTTTTATAATTGAACCAGTGAGTTACGTTTTTGACCCCTCCTGCATTTTTTATAAGTAAACTAGACTGTTTTGATTCCCCTTCCCATCCATACGCCCACAATCATGCTAAACGTGGCTTTTAGGTCTTGTTACCTTAGGATCTGTCTACCCCGTAAGGGATAAAGACGGGATTTATGTATGTATGTATAAACTAGTTTGCCCAACCAACCAATCACTGGAATTTGATCAATGTTGTTTTTTTTACATTTTTTCCACAATTTAAATTTAATCGTTTAATTGAACTACATTATACATAGATACATTTAATAAATATTTATATCGAATTACAAAAAAAATTAAACTATGATAAAATCTAAAAGTTAACTAAATATACAAAACTTAAAACTAAATAAATATACCTAACTATAAAAAGAAAACACCATCTAAAAGGCCCTCCTGCGGCATTAGGGAATGCAATCCCGACTCGAGATTGCTAATTCGAGATCCCGCGGGATTAGAAATATCAATCCCGCGGGATCCCGGAATTTTCGGGATCCCGTCTAGTTTTAAAAAAATGTTAAATTCGGATGACTGAAAAAGCTAATAACTGCTTGTTTGTGATAGTGAGGTTAACTAAAATAACATATTACTCGAAACAAAATATAGACCTTTATTCTTTAATCTTACCAACTAAATAATTATCAGGTTTTAAGGAAATTAACATAGGTAAATTAGGTAATCAAAACAATAAGCATATTTCAAGGGAATTAGGAAGTAGTTACCTACGAGTGATTTTGAAAATTAGTCCCTAAAAAACAAAGGGTATTAATAGTGTCATATGCTAAACGGCATCTAATGTCCGTTGCAATGTACCCCGCTGCTGAGAATGCCCTCTCCGACTCAACACTGGTTGGCAACAGCGTGGTGAAGCAATTATTATGCAAACTCCAAAAATTGCCCCCTTGTTCCTCCACGCTCAAATAAATCCATTTCTTTTTTTATGGTAGACTCTAATTTGTGTAAGCTCGTGGACGTGGATATACGTGCAAAAGGACTTTTAGACGCTCGCAGAGTTTCTTCTAATTTCTCTTGAAGCGATTTATTAGTTTGTGCAGCACGTAAACTCAAAGGTGGACAAAGAGTGGACGTGTGTAGCGTCGCTGACCACTGCCGCCCAATCCCGTCAATCTCGAACGGGATCCCGTCATATGATGCGTCGGGATTGATCCCGAAAAATTACACAAGATCTCGCGAGATCGGGATCCCGCGGGATCGGGATTGCATTCCCTATGCGGCATAGACCCCAAGACACTGGCGGCATTACCTCTCTGTACAGCCAGAGAAATTCGCTGGGAGAGGTAAGCGCCAGCTCTGGGGTCTCCTGAGGTCTCTATTAGCCGGGACGACAATGAACAAAATGACAAATTAATTATTTATGTTGTTGGTTGTGGTGAAATTTTTTGTATCATCAAAATGCGAGACACAGCTGGGATAAGTGTCAATCACTAGTCTGTCTAACTGTGAAAAGAATAATGAAGCATTCCAAACTCAACTATTTGCTAGAATTTATTAACTGTCCTAAATGTTCAACTTGTTTTAGGTCATTGTCACCGTACGCATTTGCAAAAAGTCGTGGTGTCAGTGTTCTACTTTTAACGCAATCTGAAGTATACTACTACGTACAGCGAAGAAAGTTCAAATTTCGGCTAAGCAAAATTTGTACATAGAACCTTTTTAGCGATGATAATGGATCAAAACCTTGACACCGACGGATATTCTTAATATACCTAACTCGTTAGCATATTGGCTAGTATTTAGGCCGCCTAGATTAACAGAATAGTTTATCGAGCGGCCAGTTCGCGACGCCATTTGGATAATGGCGATGAATATTTAAGTGCTCTATCTAGATGGTTCAAATTTAATTTGGTTGAAATGGGAGTAGGTTACTAGTAGTTTTATATTATCACAGAGACATTATCTGTTTTATCTTCTTTAAGCAAGGTAGGTATATACTGAGCAATGCATTCAATACATACATATAAACATCTCATTTGTTTTCCCATCTACCTACTAAATAAGTCTGAAAAGCGCTTTAATTAAAAATCTTATTATTTATTCTGCAAATAGGCCGCTGTGGAATCTTTTAGATGCATGCCATGTATGTATTATTTTACAAGTGCTGTCGAAAGATCGTCATTGCCAAGAAGAATCTAGGCCAGAATGTTAAAAAGCGCTGTGGTGATACCTAATCGGTTTTTTGCATTTTTATACGGGAAATCGTAGAAGAATAGAAATTAAACGAGAATGCAACTTTCTTGGTAACTGGCACATTTCTGTCGTCAAACGCTTGAACGTGTCAACAATAAAAAATTTGATAGAAATATTTAGTTAGTTCATCTTTATTCCATTTTGAATTCTTTCTTTTATGTCGGAGTCTTAGCAGTTTTGGAATATAGGCACTAGCATATTATGCAGGATAACGATATGTACGGATAACAACGTTAAGAGTTGATCACGCATCGTCCCCAGACATTTAGACCGGCGTATTCCGTCAAAGTACCCACATAAACATTTCACATTACGCTGAAACTTGTCTCAAGTCCACCTCGGGGCAGTAAAGGGACTTACGGCCCTCCCCTGACCTTTGCGCGAGTTCACCTCTGGACGATACTACGAAAAGCCGTATACACTTAGCTTTATTGAGACTTCACGTGTCCAGTTTGATCATAATTTTCCGGTGGTGAACGCCGTGACCGACTAATTCTAACTTAACGTGCAAAAACAATCCGTCAAACATAATCGCGAAATATTGTGGAACAAATTTGGAATAGGAAGAATGAGTTTCATAGTTCGAGTGCTCTACGGTTATAGTCGGATCGTGGCCAACTTTTAGGAATTTTTAGATTTAGGTAGCGGCTGTGTCGACTTACCTTCATGTCACAGTAAACTGGCATTACGCACTATGTATTAGAAAATCGCTAGCTACGCCGCCGGTCGCTCATAGTCATAGCCAGGCTCCTTATCCACAACGCCGTTGATTAGGACATTCTAAAAAACTAATCATACTCAATCTTTCTTCTTTCTTAGCCAATCTCAGCCCTGCGTCACAATACGGTCCTGTGCACATCGCACACACACATTTTCTATACCCTTTCTCTCTCGCCGATCATGACTAGAAAAAAAGATACAGAAAATGTAGGCTTCTAGTTTTATCCACAACGAAGTTAAAGGGGGATCGAAAATGGCCTGAACTGCTTCGAGAAAATGATGGTACGGCCGTGCCGCTTTTTTTGCTCGACTTGGCGGGGGCACGGTAGTGGGGGCAGATAGCGAGAGAGAGCGCTAGTGTGGGCTCAGGCATCTTCCAAACTTTTTCATTGTTTAATTTATACCTGCCGTTTTGTTACAGAGCTCTCCTCCCCCGTTCAGTCCGAACGGCCGCACCAACGACGACGATGCGATTGTGTCCATCATTCTCGGTGCCGAGGAGTTTGTGCACATCTCTGTCATGGATTATGCTCCTGCGCTCGAGTTCGCGCCCACACTCAAGTGAGGATTCTTAACCTTTACGCCGCCATGTCAAATATAAGAGACGCCACCCGTATGCCAGACTTCTTTATTGCGTTAATTTGAACCTAAACCCAATTGATAGGTTGCTTTTGCATTGAAGTAATGGGCATATGTATAGGTCGTTGGCGTTGAACTTCGTGTCGAAAAGATTAAATTAAGCTTTATTTTCTGGACTAGAACAGCCTTAAGTTTATGATCCGCCTTTCGCATTGATCGTAAAGTCTAGTATAATGTCTCTGGATTTTGTAATTACATTAAATGATTTGAATGGTTTAGAAATCTAACTTATATTACAGCGCATGGCGCATGGCAGCTTTGGTTCAAGGATTACGAACTAGAACCTGTTTCAGAAACCTACAATTCACTGAATAAGTTTTATTTTTGAGCCATTTTATTTTATTTTACTTGTATTTGCCTACACATGAAGAATAGCGGAACGAACGTTCGTTACAACGAATAGCCACGTGACTCTAGCCACCAGCGAGACCAAGTAAAAGTTCGAATGCTGTTTTCTACTTATAACATGCAATTTGTATTTTTTTTTTATAGATTTTGGCCAAAGATAGACGACGCGATCCGAGCCGCGGCGCTCGAGCACAGAGTCAAGGTGAAAATGCTGATCAGTTGGTGGCGCCACTCGCAGCCCTCCGAGGACCACTTCTTGCGTTCGCTGGCGGCACTGTCGCAGGCCTACCCTCGCGTCGATGTGCAAGTGGTCAGTACAATTCTATGTACAGTGAGGGAAGTGTATGCACGTACCACCGTAGAACCCTGTCGCAATTGACAGTTCGCCGTCACTACAACTAGAATGATATGTCACCTTATTGCGATTAGGTTCCGGTGCCTGAACACCCTTGTAAATACTCGTCGGGATGTTTTAATCGTGGATGACAAATGTTTACATATTGGTCGACGTTCAAAGTGTAGGGTGTCAAAAGGGTGACTTAATTTCGAATTCGAAATAACGATTAAAAAATTACTGAAGTGTTTAATAAATCTTACCCTACAGGGGCGGATTTAGGGGGGCACGGGGCCCGCGCCAAGACAGTATTTTTGAGTATTTCGGGCAGTACATATTTCTAACGGTTATTGTCTTTTTTGGCCCTGCATCCGCCCTTGTAATCACCACCTTCTGAAGCATTCTAGAATAATTTAAACCCTTTAAAGGCATTTGCATCTAGAGGTGATACTGCTGCCATAGAAATAAATCAGATCGTTCAACTTGTTTCTGAACAAAATATCGAAAAGTTTATTGAGAAAAATATTCCCTCTGCCTTATCGGATGATACCTTGTATTCTATGGAAACCATGGTTAGTTGTCTAGACAAATTTGGTATACCTATGTAGGTTGGATGATATTGCAAATACGGTGAACAAAACGTACAGTCAGCAAAAAAGCTTGTATTAAACCATTCTCTTTTGTTCCAGAAACGTTTCCGAGTCCCATCAACTCCGGATCAGGACAAGATACCATTCGCGCGCGTCAATCATAACAAGTACATGGTGACCGACAGAACAGCGTACATCGGCACTTCCAATTGGTCGGGAGACTATTTTGTAGATACCGCGGGCGTAGCTTTTGTCATGCAAGAGAGTCACGGCGCAAACGTAACCAAAGACGTAAGGAAAGAGCTACAAGATGTTTTCGATAGGGATTGGAACTCCCCTTACGCTCTACCACTAAGGTCTTGGGACTTATAGTATTTGTGATGAGTATTGATTTTGTTTTGTTTCGATTTGTACCCTTTGAAAGGTTTGCTGTCCCAGTGGCTCGTTGTAGAGCGTTTTGTGTTTTTTTTAATTGTATACGGTTTGGCTGTGATTTTGTTTGAAATCGATCTCAAAAGGTAATACGATAGTTTTATAGATAAGGCGTTTTAAAAAAGTTCTACCTTCGTTTTGTAGGAAAACGATTTTTTCCAACCTTTGTATGACCGCGTGCCTTCGTATGTTTCAATGCGAGAAGTGTGATTGTTATAAGCTAGATTTTTATATCTTCGTAGTATACTATGTACATTGTACTATTTTATAGACTTAAATGGCCTATTGAGACATTTTAATTGTATTTTTAGTCGAGAAAAGTATTATAGCAGGAACTACTCGGAGCACGTTTTGGTTACGTAATAAACATTTTTTACACTAACGAAATTGAAATTTGACTCAACTATGTTAAATTAATATATTAGCAAGCAATAACTTGTATAGAGTACTTTGGATATGCATTTATGCATGTCGCGTGCTGTATTTAACCAAAATTGTAACGAACTATGAATATTGTCGCATGTACTCTGTAGTTAACTGAAAAGTTTCTAGTTTAAGGCTCTGGAAGCAATAGCTTAACGAGGAAGGCAATATGTGGTATTCGACGATTGATTTTTGTAAATAAATTCTTCGACTTCATACTTTGTTTTATTCAAGCACACATTAAAATAAATGATGGTGAAGTCACGATGACTTACTTTCGGTTAACGGTGTGCAGTGGAGACGTCAGGGTTAGCAGCGCGGACAGTCAGCGTCCTATAGTTGGAAGTATCCAAGTCAGCCATTTGACTCGTTCGGTACCGCATAGAAATAGTATGGTGTATCGAACTTTATAAATTTCTAAACGATACTGAAAATTAGAACACAGAAAAATCCGAAAAGTAAAGCTATGGCTGGGAATCGAATCCGGATCCTCGTCATTCCATGATGCGTGCTATACCGCTACACCACCCATAGCAGATGAGTAAGTCTTCGAATTTTTCTATCTGTTACTAGCTATCAAGTGACCTTGTTACTATGCGATTTTTTGTCGCCAAGCGTCACCTGTCGAACATTTTGGATGTTTCATATGATTTGACGCAGACTATACAAATTGTGTAGCGTCCTTACCGCTGCCTACTCAGGCGAACCCCGACTGCACGCCACTGCTTATAGCTAACCGGTCGTCAAGTTTATCGAAAAAAAAGGTCATTGACTTAAGTTTTTCAGTAAATGACCTATTGTATGTATATGTATGCGAATAGACAAATTGACGTTCCAAACTAGAAAAATGACTTCAGTCTACACTACTACTTACTACAACACGTCATTTACTTTCGCCTTTTCGACGGTGCACAACTGGAAGCAACCCTCGGCCCACTCATACTAGACCGGCTTATTAAAATGGAAGACGGAAAGTGAAATAAAAAGTTAAGGTAATTTAAAAAATAGAAATTTATTTTCATTAACTTACACATTCTAACATCTCCAATAGATTTAATGTCAACACTACTTGGTGCCCTATGGAATATTTTTAATTCACAGTTGCGTCAAGTGTATTTTTAATATTATATTTCAGCTTTTTCCCCGTACATAACCAAGTTACATAACCGGCACTGGTAAAAGCAATGTAAGATGGTTAAATTAAATTAATTTAGGTTTAGGTGCGGCGAGGGTGGCCCTTGGGCCAACCCTATGCCGCGAACATGTTTGTTTAAATTTAGAAATAGTCTTTATTTTGCCTTAGAATGTCCTGGTTGTGTAAAATAGTTATGTACGGGGAACAAGCGTATATTTCAGTTGTGTACATTGGAACAACTACAAAGTCAAAGTAATTATTAAGTCGGTAAAATATTATCAATAATAAAAACAAGGGTCACATCTGCACCATATGTTACTAGTGGGCATTCAGATAAATAAAGCGGTTACAAAAAATACGGTTATAAATTAAAATTAAAACTACATTTTTTCAATATGCTGTAACAATAACAGTTACCGCTTCTGACATTCATACTAGAGCATATTAAAAAAAAAAACATTGATTCAAATTAGTATTCTGAATATCTCGTCGTGTGAATAATTGTCTTCGAAAATTTCAATAAGTAGAACGTATTCCGTGAAAACCACACTGACGAAATTTATTACCAAAATCACTGTAACTATCCATTACCCATTCTCTATAAGCATATTAGCTTTGTAACTACAATAACTAAACGCCCAATAGGCATTATCATTTCACATTCAAAACTTTCAACACACATATTTAAACAATATTTATACTAACACATTTAGACGTACAAATTTAACCAAATATCTCCTGCGTTACTTTAGGATAAAATCTTAAATTTTTAAAGTGCGAAAAGGGGTAAAATTTTCGTGACAGGAAAAATCGAAGGCCCAGCCAAACTAAATTACGAACGGATCGATCATTTTACGAAGTCGCTTCACAGAATGCATCACTTGGCAAAATTACCCAGCGTACCTGTTGTCGGAAATTGGCATTGTTCATTTTTTTAAAGCTGTGCTTTTAACACCTTTATATGATAAAATGGACTATTTCAAGCAACTAATTTGAATATTATGCTTTTACGTAGCTTTGTTAATTAATAATAAATATTTTTTCGCTGTTTGATAATTCGTGAATTTAGACAGAATCCCAATCGCCTTCGTTCGGCTGGCTATAAAAAAAACGGTTTTGTCTATGGTTTTGTAGATTTGACAGTGACACGTGACAGTTGCCGTAGCCAAACTTTTTTTTTCATTTTTGTGGCAAACATTTGATACTGGATTCTGTCTAAAAACCCGGTCGTTCGGTCAAACAAAGGTTCAAAGTACTTTTACAAAAATATCTGCAATCAAAGTATTTTTGAAATCGGAGAAGATAAATCGGATAATTGATGGTTTTCCTCGAAATGGTTTTCGAATTGGAGCATACTAAAAAAAATGAACAATGCCAATTGGTCCCGACAAAATATGAAGGAATGGCCAACTTAACTCAAGATCTACTGTTTACTGACTATATAGTGTATACACTGTTGTTCAACCTACAAATTACATGATCCGTATTTTTCATAAAGATATTTCCAAATAAACATATTGTTTCTGTCTTGCCAAGATCGACTTGTTGGCCATGCCTGTTCTAGTGAAAACGTAATGAAGTTCACATTTATCCAGTTTCCGAAATGACCGACATCAGACAACGCACTCTGACCCGACATGTGGGAATGGGGTCTTATTTTACTGAATATGATAAGAAAATCTTTCATTTCCATTTATATTTGCCGTTACCTGTTTAAGGTTTCGATACGAGATAACCACAAAACCTATAGCACAATTTTTCAACAGGTAAACAAGTTATTTTAACAAAATAAAAATTCAAGTGACGCACCCAAAAATTCGGCGACCCGAGTATACCAACCACTTTTATAGCCAACAGTACACCCCGTAACTAATCTTAAGCGTGCGTGGCACTGTCTTCGACGAAGTCTCTGGCCTCCTCCTGCGTAACGCATTCAACGTGGGACACTTTGTTGCGGAACTTGACGCCGTAGAATTTGTGCGCGTGCTCGAGTAACTCCGGTCGGAAGGTGGTTGTGATGAACTGAGCTGATGTGGACAGCTCGTGGATCATGTTTGCTATCGCCTTACGATGCTGAGCGTCCAGGGCCTGGAGTGACAAAACGGCATGTTGAGGGGATGGCAAGTTACCGGCTGTTGTTTTTAATCCCTGTTATTATTATAGTGGGTGGATTATGGTTGATGAAAAAGAGAAGATTAAAATGCGAAAGTAACTGTCTGTCTATCTGTTACCTATTCACGCTTAAACTTTTCACCGCCAACACCTTGATATGAAGTCAATGCAGCTACTGTAAAATGCACCTTCAAATGTCAAAATAAACTTGACACTTGCAAGTTACATGCAAGGTGGCGTAACGGTTAAACCACTGAACCGATTTAGTTAGAATTTGGTATACATATAATTTCAGTCTCGGAGGACATAGGATACTTTTTATCCCGGAAATGGCATACTTCCCGCGGGATAGCGATAAGCGAATCCTGCGCAGACGTCAACAGTCTACTTATAGACTAACCCTCGCATTCATAAACGCTCTGTAGGCTTCTGCTAACTTAGCAATCGTTTGTCCTTATCTGTCACTTTGACATTTACCTTTCACAAATAAGCTCAAACGAATGCTATGTTAGCAGATGCCTATAGAGCGTTTATGAATAAACGGGTAAGTATACTTCCTTTGTAGCTATATAGCATCAGAAGATCGCAGCAATTTATCGTAGCAGTTACAAAAAAAACTCACGAGCGACTCTACCCTATATAGTATTTAATACGACCAACGTACCTGATCAATTTCGTCGAACAAGTAGAAAGGTGCCGGATCGCACTTTTGTATGGCGAATATAAGCGCCAGGGCGACTAAAGACTTCTGTCCACCAGACAGCTGGTTCATCTCCCGCATGTCACCCTCGCCGCCGGTGAACGACACCTTTATACCCACGCCCGTGAACTGGTCTGCGTTTGCTCGCTGAAAAAAAAAAAATAGACCGACCGCTTGAACGAGTCCTCGCCCGCGCGGGACAGGGGCGCGGGGTAGGACGACAAAGGGGCCGAGAGAGGTGCGGCAGGCGCACTACCCGCCCGCACCGCTGGTTCTTGATCAAAGGGTGAATACTTGGCCACCCCTCTTCGAACATACAGTTTGTGTGTATGGATGTGAATAAGAAGAAACTACGACCCACATGGCGCACGTCTGAACTCATTAGAATTATTAATAAATAACGAGCTAACTTAAATTTGGTATACAGATAATTTGAGTCCTGGGAAAAACATAGGATAGTTTATATCCCGGAAAACCGCATACTTCCCGCGGGATAGCGATTCTGCACAGGAGTCGCGGGCAACTGCTAGTTTTTAATAAGTGTAACGTAAAATTCGATCAAGCCAATTTTTGATTGTTTTAGAACACATTTATACAGTGTAGTCGACGCCTCATAGGAAACTTCAGCTTGTTCCCCGTACATAACTAAATTACATAACCGGCACTGGTAAAACCAATGTAGGAAGATTAATTTGAATTAATTTAGGTTTAGGTGCGGCGGGGCGGCCCTTGGGCCACCCCTATACCTACCGCGAACATGTTAGTTTTAATTTAGAAAAAGTATTTATTTTACTTTAGAATGTCCTAGTTGTGTAAAATAGTTATGTACGGGGAACAAGCGTATATTTCAGTTGTGTACATTGGAACAACTACAAAGTCAAAGTAATTATTAAGTCGGCAAAATATTATCAATAATAAAAACAAGGATCACATCTGCACCATATGTTACTAGTCGGCATTCAGATAAATAAAGCGGTTACAATAAATACGGTTATAAATTAAAATTAAAACTACATTTTTTCAATATGCTGTGACTGTTTTCCTTTGCGCATTATCGCCTTTTGCATCACCAGAAATTTTCCATGATACTCACATCAGGGTTGAGTTCCTGCCCGTCATCAGTGGCCACTCGCATTATGAGACTGCCGCGGCCCTGCGGCACCAGTTTCTTGAACACCTCCGTGAAATTCTTGCTCACTTGCTTGAAAGTGAACTGAATAGCTTCGAGCTTCCTGTGCTCTAGCGTTTCTATAAGCTCACGGATTTTCTCGCCGCTGGAAGAAACAAAAGAGCTCAGTCGTGATTGGAGTTAGCTGAGAATCAAAAGGTACAACTTTAAATTAAATTTGTGATCGGCTTAATTTTTTGTCAGTATCGCTTCAGCATGAATAAGATTTTTTAAATATCAACAAAAACAAAAACCAATCAAAATATAAAAACGTTTATTTTTAAATAGGTCGCAAAGGGCTCTCTGACACATCGTCTTCTTTTTATTTTAAAAGAGCCAACGGAACGACCATTATTACTGAGAAGAATGCGCCGCGAAAATTCAAGCAGCAACTTTTTATTTTAAAAAACAAAAGCATGACACAATTTACTTAGACGTAGTACAGAGCACCAGGTGTAACAGTATTATTTAACGACATTCATATTGACACCAGCAACATCGTGTTTAAACTAAAAAATATCACAATTATTCATCTTAGAGCAGTACAAATTTTGCTTTTAAAAAATTGCATTCAACATAAACAAGTAAAAATTAATAACACGGTTTCACACTGCACTTAGAACATTCGTGCGCACCATTTTATCTATGAATGTCAAGATCGTCGTCATTTCTAATGTCAGGTTAACGACAATTTCAAATGCTTTAAATATATCCGCGATGTATGCACTTAGTGATTGTTTCAAACGCGATTACCGAACATGGATTACTCGAAAATTTGTATCGTATTATTAACATCGGTAGTTTTTTCCAACGGAAAATCATACACAAAAAATCATATGCAGTGGGGTAAATTTGGTCTATTTGAAATCTGGAACGAAATAACTGAAGGCATATCAAATTTTGCCAACGTAATTGCCAGTGTTGATAATCTATTCAGTGTTTTAAGTGACAATAATGAAAGCGTAAACATTGAAGATGACGTTACTTCGCCAGACACGTTCTTAAATATAACAGAACTAGCTACTAAATATGGTTACCCAATTGAAGAACACAAAGTTATTACTGAGGACGGTTACATACTAACAATACACAGGCTTAAAAGGAATACCGTTCAAAATACGAGTAAAGTTGTATTTCTGATGCACGGCATCGCAGATTCTTCAGACAGTTGGTTGCTTCAAGGTCCGGAAAATGCTTTGGGCTATATCTTAGCGGATAACATGTTCGATGTTTGGATGGGAAACGCGAGAGGTAACAAGCACGGGCTAGCACATACAACACTAGACCCGAAGGAGAGCGATTTCTGGGAATTCACATGGGAGGAAATAGGCATATACGATCTCCCCGCAATGATAGACTACGTTCTAAACGTGTCAAAGAAACCGAGCTTATATTACATAGAATACTCTCAGGGCACGACGAGTTTCTACGTAATGAATTCTATGAAGCCGGAATACAATGAGAAAGTGAAAATTATGTTTTCACTGGCACCCGTAGCTTGGATGAGTAATGTAAAAAGCCCTATGGTGAGATTGTTTTCACCCGCACATAACGTAATAGGGTATTTGTTTTCTAACTTCAATATGAAGTCACCAAGCACGGAATTCTTCAACAAGGTCACGGCAGTATTTTGCAGTTATCTACAAATACAATGTGAAAATTTAATGAACATTATCGGAGGTCGCGAGTATAAAAACATAAATGGTACACTTATTCCTGTTGTTTTAGGGCATATGCCTACTGGAGCGTCTACGTTGCAATTTGTGCATTACGGACAGCTAGTGGAGTCACGTAGGTTTGCTCGTTTCGACTTTGGGATTGCAAGAAACTTAATAGAATACGGACAACGGTCACCACCGGATTATAATGTAACTAAAATATCAGTCCCCATTGAAATATTCTACAGTGACAGTGATTGGCTTTCGGCTGAAACTGATGTGGATGTATTGAAAGAGAAACTTCCTAATGTGGTAGGTTATAATTTTGTAGAGGGTTTCTATCATTTGGACTACGCATACGCCTCTAAAGCCAAAACGGAAGTTTACAATAAAATAATTATCACGATTAATGAAAAGGAAAAAGAATACAACAAAATCAGTCACAAAGCAACAAAGCAAAATGGAATTTAATAAGACTGTTGTAAGTGTGGATTACGAAATAAAGATAACTGATTCGAGGAACTGTAAATAAGTGTAAGCTTGATAATTATTAAAAAATATTTATATTTTATTGTACGGTCTTCAAAACCCCGACCCCGGCATAATAATTTCTAATAGCAGGCACATATACATTCGACGAACTCTTTTCCTGGCAGTCAAAGCCATTCAGCTTTATGATTGAAAAAAAAATTGTTTTATTATTTTATTGGTGCTGCCGTTTTATTAAAATTTTAAATTGTAATATTTAATTCATGAATTGTTCTTGACATGTAATAACTATAATTATTACGAATAAATGAGTATGAGTATGAGTACACTTGTTCGTCTCGGCGCTAATTGCCTTCAATAAGGAGAGGCCCGGTTTGTATCGAAACGCGTCAGTGTTTGTGTGGTGTATGGGAAAGTTTGTGGGATGTATGTGTTTAAACATTTATATTTCACACACGCTTGGTTATCTAGCACGTGAGTAGCGGAGTAGCAAGGTAAATATTTTTTGTTCATTGAAATGGACCTCCGCAAAGTAACGCCTGATTCAATAAAATATTTTATACCTGAATTATCCGTTTTAGTAATTATGATTTAGTCTCACGGTAGTTTCATGTTGAAAGTTACTATTATTACGGTAAGCCTGAACTGACCATTTATGCTTGTCTCATAGCCGGTTCATGAATAATCAGGCAATAAAACAGTACAATGTAAAGACTTTAATAAGGACAGTACGAAGATTTTTAACCACTTACCCAACATCAAGTTCTTCTTTCCGCTTGTATAGCTTCTCTTTCTGTTCGGAGAAGCTTATGAACTGGTCCAAAGCTTTCTTGTTGACGTGGTTATACTTCTTCAGATGCTGATTGGCTTTCTCTAGCTCTTTGAACAACTACAGTAAAAGGAAAAGTGAATTGAGTGAATCGACTTTTTCTTGTCAGTTTAAATCTAAATTTGTTAAACATGCACTGTAATTTTAAGCCTCTTCTATAATTGGTCATTAGTAGCATTTATTAAATATATGTACCTATCTTCCACAGAAAAAAAATGTCGGTAACAGGCTACAAAACACAACAAACTGTACTACTCTTGTTCCCCCGGGTTGGGACAGAACAAAAATGAGAAATAGTTGATCTACCCAGTAATTGATCAGTACGGATGGACAATAAGTGGTCTATAATTTTTCATCTAACTTCCTATCAAACGAAGATGCCCCTAAAGTTGAACTTTCAATGACAGCTTTCATCGACATTATATTGTAGGTACGAAGTGCAAAAGATTTTGAACCTTAAATAAATAAATAAATAATGATAAAAAGACCACATATTTGGCTGATGGTACCTGTTTGAGCGACATCTTCTGGTACTTGGCGTGCAATTCAGGTGCGTTGGGCAGAGTGCCGAGCGCCGCGATCTTGTCCAGCGACTCCTGTATCTTCTCTTGAAGCAACACTTCCTTGGACGCCATTTTCTCTAAACCTTTGGCGTCTTCCTCCATTTTGTCTTGGGCTTCTTTTTCCTGAGCAATGAAACATTTAATTTAGACCAGGGCTGTCCACAAAGCCGAACAACTATAATAAGCTAGTTACCAACTCGGTTTTAAATTTGTAATAATCATTATGAGGGTCGTTTAGGTCTTTTTACCCTAAAAATGAGATTTATGTGTGTGTGTGCTTGTGCGTGCGTGCGTGCGTGCGTGCGTGTGTGTGTGTGTGACGACCGACATGATGGTCTCTAGATTCTAGATTATCTGCGCTAAATATCAATTAAAAGGTTTCCATGTCACTCTAGTTCAGCTCACCTTATTCCTCCACTTGTCCAACTCTATCTTGAGCGACTTCTCGTTCTTGACCGCGACCTGGACCTTCCTCTCGACCTCCTCGTTCTCCTTGTTGATCTGTTTGATCCGTTTCTCCGCGCTCTGCAGATCCGACTCGCTGTTCGCAAGCCGACGCTTCCTGTCCTCCACCGAAATCTCTTGGAGGGCTTGTACTAACTCGTCTTTACGTCTGTGGAAGAGAATTTAATGTTGGCATGATACTGCAAATGATACTTTTCCAATTTTTTCATGATACGACCCCCCTATAATGAAAAAATATTTCGCGACCCTCTTCCGCACCTATGTATTATTTTATTTTATTTATTTAGCTACTAGCTTTACCCCGCGACTTCGTCCGCGCACATAATGTCAGAGTGACGACACACCCCATACATCCACTCATGTCTCCAAGTATAAGGTTTTTATTGCCTATCCCGTGGGAAATTCGAAAAATTCCTTTGTAAGTGCATCTTTATACTAATCAAGGAATAATGTGTAAGCATGCTAAATTTAATGTCTCGCTTTATTAGTACAACATTTCGGAATTTTCCAATCCCGTGGGAAAATCGGGATAAAAAGTATCCTATGTCCGTCTCCTGGTTCTAAGCTACCTCCCTACCAATTTTCAGCCAAATCGGTAAAGCCGTTCTTGAGTTATAAATAGTCGTATTTTTATCCCGTGGGAAATTTGAAAAATTCCTTTGTAAGTGCATCTTTATACTAATCAAGGAATAATGTGTAGGCATGCTAAATTTAATGTCTGTAGCTTTATTAGTACAACATTTCGGAATTTTCCAATCCCGTGGGAAAATCGGGATAAAAAGTATCCTATGTCCGTCTCCTGGTTCTAAGCTACCTCCCTGCCAATTTTCAGCCAAATCGGTTCAGCCGTTCTCGAGTTATAAATAGTGTAACTAACACGACTTTCTTTTATATACATAGATGTATTATATTTATGTTAGTATTGTTGTTTTTATTATCCCTGAGTTTCTCCTGTCTATTTGTTTCCGCCACCGACTTACTTACTCCGAGACTCAGACTTATTTCTTTCTGTTATTGGTTGTCTGGCAGAGATCGCTATTAAGCGACAAGACCACTTATTATCTACCTTGTTCTTTGTTTCTATATTCTTTTGCACTGATTTGTGGTGTTCAATAAAGATTATTTGTATTCGATCTAAATTCTTCTAAATTGACAGTGAACGATATGATGTAATTTTTATTGAATTAATAAATAATCTAAATCTATTGTATTGTACCTGATCAAGTTGTTGGTGAGCAGATTCTCTAGTTTGTTCTTTGTGGCCTCGAGGTTCATCCTAGCGCTGAAAGCTTCCTTGTTTTCCTGCGTCAGACGGCGGATGGCGTCGTTCAGCTCGTCCACCTTACCCTGGTCTGCGGTTGACAACTGCTCCATTAGTTCCTAGGAAGCAAGCGATAATGGTCAGTTATATACGAGTACTGAAGTTGCGCACCAATATACTTTCTATTCCTTATTCTATTTTTTAACGGTACGAAATGTTACCAATACGAGTAAAGACCACACAAGCCTACGTAGGTGAATGTTAGTTAAATTGAGTGATTTGAATTTTAAGCTCAATTTTAGTACCTAGTAGTTTCTTTAATCCTTTCCGCGAGGATATAAAAACTAAGATATAAAAACCGAGACAAATTTTAGAAAACCCAACACTATACTAAGACTACAAAACCAGATTAATTACCGTATACAAATAAATAAATAGGTACTCCATTGAGTTGAAAAATAAGTAACGTGACAATTTGTTGTTACCATGGAAAATGTATGGAGTAGTTAGCATAGGCGTTTAGTTAGCATATCTATATAAATAAAAATAATCGTCGAAATGTATGTACTCATAACTTCCAAACGACTGCACCGAATTGGATAAGTCTTTTTTAGTTGTGTTTGTTACTGTTTGGACAAGGTTTGTATAAAATAAAACTTTGAAAAAAAGCCTGTAACGGGGCCAAACCCGCTTACAACTAGTCACTACCACATTATTTAAAAAGTAGCTCACTCTCTGTTCTATTGTATACCCAGACGCGTTCATCCCTTACAGGCATATAAGCAGTGCTTGTTTGTAAGCATACACAATACGGGTTTTGTTGTCAATATGCCTACCCTCTGTGAGAACCCACTGCACGCCCCTGATGGCCAACTTAACTCAAGATCTACTGTTTACTGACTATATTATGCTGTATACTCTGTTCAACCTACAAATTACAGGATCCGTACTTTTCATAAAGATATTTCCAAATAAACATATTGTTTCTGTATACAGTATACCTGATGCAATTCGGACTCCAGGCCTTCCTTAGTGGCCTGCATGGCCTCGAGACTGGAGCGGCACTGCGCCAGCGACCGCTCCTTAGGGCCCCGGAACCTCTCTATGGACCCCAGCTCTTCTTTCATGAGACGTATGTCAGCTTTTACTTTGTCGAATATGTCTCTGGAAAAGGAAGCATAAGCTCTAACTTCAGCAGCCTTTTTCGTACTATACACGGTATAATTGCTGTTGTAATTATCTCCAGTTTAAACCCGTGCCAACGTTGGGTACAGGCATCCTCTTGTGGGCGAAATAATAAACAGATTAAAGTCCACTTAAATAACTTTATGTAATTGCAAACATCTGACAGCTAAACAAAAACGCGGCGCATCAAAGAGTATCGAAACAGTCCTTCATGGTAGACCGCCACACTCTCACATTGGGAAAGCTGTGGTTGTAGTGTTCACGAGGATCAGTGACGTAACTATAACGTCTGTGGGGCCCGTGGCAAATTCGTCAGATGGGGCTCCTTCCTCAATATAAAGAAGTGCATCAGCGTCCCTTCTGTGCTCTAAACCAAGCCAGTTCGGGGCCCCGTAGAGCTCGGGGCCCCTGGCATTTTGTCACCCCTGCCACCCTATAGTTACGCCACTGACGAGGATCTATGCTGAATGCGAACTTCGCAGGGCTTTTTGCTTTACAGATGTTTATCTTACTTTGATCACGATATTATTTTTTGAAATTCCCACGGAATTTTATGAACTCCCAATGGACTTCAGTAAACTCCAGCAATTTCCTAACTAACCATGTTGTTAACTCGTGGAATGCACTCCCCGAATTTGTGATAAGTGCACCTTCGGTGACCAGTTTTAAAAATAGACTAGACATACATTTAAAAAGTCAGAGAACACAAGTGCAGTGATAGATATACACGTATCAGCTCAAAGAGCTGCTAGTGTATTATTTCAAATAATAATAATAATTTCAATTTCAACTGCACATCTACGCTAGCACATTATACTAAGTTGCTCACTTGGCCTTCCCCTGCTTGGTCTCCGTCCGCTGCATTTCCGAGACTATAGTATTGATGTTGGACTCGGTCTTGTTCAGCTCCTGCCGCAGCGTGCTGAGCTCCTGCTCCAGCGTCGTGATTTGCTCCATCAGCTCCGAGCGCGTCTTCTGCATCTCGAGGCGGGAACGCGATTGGTTGAAATAACCACCGGTGAGGGAGCCTTTTGACGATACCTGGGGATTTAGATATTTAAATATTGGAACGGATTTTACTACAATCACGCCTGATGACGTGGTCTAAAGAAAGAGAAAGAGAAAGAGCCCCACAATGGGCCCCACTCAGCATAACATTCATTGCGACACATTTATTTAGATACTGTAAAGTAATGAATATATTTGATAAGGTCGATTTAGCTATTATAACACAGTACTGTGATAAAATTGGCCAGTTGAAAAGGAAGAGCAGACCAGGGAACTTACGAAATCTGTCTAACTTGCCGACTTATATAACGCCGAGAACTAATTATGTATATGGCCGGAGAGTATGGACGTCCATTCTGCCTTGCATACTAAATAAATTTCCACTAGAAACTATTGAAGAAATTGTTAACAACAAAGCCAATAAGATTAAGGGTATCCTTGTACGTCACTTAGACCAACCTCATTAACAGAAAGACTTATGTTATTAATAGATATGTATTGAAGATTTGCTAAACAGTGAGTGGGTAACTAGTTTTAATATTAACTTCAACAATCCTACAAATCAAAGATTAAGTTGTTATATGCTGTAGAAAATGTAGTGTTTTTTTCCGAAATAAACAGTTTAAATTTTAAATTTTTTTTTTTTTTTAGCGACACGTAGAGGAACAGTAGAGGTACCTCTGATTTGAATAACGCCAGATTGTAGTATTGCAGGATACTAACGACAACGTGATTGATTACATACCTGGTCACCTTCCAAAGTGACGCAGTCAAGGTGGAACTGTTTGCCCAGCTCCGTGGCGCACTCCAAGTTCCTGCAGATCAGCGTTTTGCCGAATATATACTTCATCGCCTTAGCGTATTTCGCGTCATACTTCAATTTCTGTACCATGGCAATGGCATTCTGAAAATATTTAAAACAACCTTATTAAGCCGCTACTGGCTTACGTCCGAAGCTTCGCGTTTATGTGAGTTCCTTATCCCATGGGAATATCTACGATTTGTAAACATAAAGCCGCCGAAACATAAATATGAAGACTATACCAGGATGCTAACAAAAGTACAATCCATGAGCTCTTATATATTCGCGTTTGTCATGCTGTCTCACTCAAAATTATGGGGTTGATACTTGAACCGGCCGATGGTACCCGAAACCCGAATGCCGTTCGAAGAGCTTACGGACTGTAACCAAGTTCCAAAGGCTGTCGCCAAGTGCGATGCGATCATAGACCTTGTTATTAAGGTAGCTAAGGTGTTATCAATTCACAATAGTATAACTGACAGCGACAACCTACAAAACATTAATTCAAAGCGTCAAAAGCCAAAAAAGATTTTTTAAGTCAGCTTTTTACTAAATGTGATACAGTTTGACAACAAATATAATGCGCATCGGCAGTATTCGTTTGCGCAGAGAAGCGCAGACCAGTTTCCGATGGTAGCCGAACGTGTAAATAATCTATATTGAACTTTATTTGCAAGCGCAACTGGCAGAGTATTGCTTGCTTTGCATTCTTAGCTCTGTCCCGCTTACACGATTTTGCCATTGTTGGTACGAAATCGATCGACCAATAACAGCGCCAGAGTTTCCCGCGCTACTAAAATTGGTATACTGCGCAGGTACATCGTGGAGCATTATTTTTGTTGTCAAACTGTATACAAGACACTGTTCAACACTTAAAAAAACGTAACCTAAGCGTCAAAATTTCAATTGACATGATAGTTGTATAAATATTATGGCAACATATATGTATAAATAACTAGCTTCTGCCCGCGATTTCGTCTGCGTACAATTACAACTAAATTACAAATAAATAAACCTCCCTCTTGAATCACTCTATCTATTTAAAAAAACCGCATAAAAACCGGTGCGTAGTTTTAAAAATCTAAGCATACACAAGTAAGTACAGTCAGAGACAGACAGACAGCGGAAAGCGACTTTGTTTTATACTATGTATGTAGTGATGGGTTTATTGTCTAACGCACTCTCACACTATTGTGCGTGAGTGCGTTAGACAATGGAATGGTGAATGCTATCATTCACCATTCCATTCTGACAAACAACAAAGGATGAGGGTAGAGAGAGATAGGCCACTGGTTCCACTTACATTGTCATTGGGATAAACCATGTCCCGTACTTGCAGCCTGTTCAGAGGCATGAAGGTGACTTCCCCCGGCAAGCTCTGACGGTTCATCTCCTTCAGTATCTTAGTTCCCACCGTATCAGACTCCACGATATGGTGGAACAGTCTGTTTCCAGCTGTCACCTGAACAAACACAACACAATATTTATGTGCATCAGTTAAAAATTGTATTCGAGCGGCAATGAAGCAATTAATAGATTCTTACCAATTTCAACTGGTACTTTCCCATATGTGATTACAAAAATCACTCGACAAATCCGATATTTCATATTCATAGTATCTGTTTCAAACCAAATTTGCAAATTTTTTGCGGGTGGTAGGGCCTTGTGTAAGGTCCGTCCGGATCGCTACCACCATCTTACTCGCTAATCCTGCCGCTAAGTAGCAGTGCTTGCACTGCTGTGTTCCGGTACGGAGAGTAAGACAGCCGGGGAAATTACGGGCACAAGAGGCATTTCATCTTAGTCCTCTAGGTTGGCAACGCATCTGCAATCCCTCCGGGGTTGCGGGTGTCTATGGGCAGTGGTGATCACTTACCATCAGGTGACCCACTTGCTCGTTTGCCTTCCTATTCATATAAAAAAAAATATAAAAAAAAAAAAAATTAAAGTACATACCTCAACAGCGGTATATATGGTTTTGTCGCAGGTAAAATTCTCGATCACGGGTCCAAAATATTGGGTCGCTATTTTGCCCCACTCGCCGCCCCTCTGTTGGAATGTTTCGAGAACTTTGCGGACACTGTCCCTGCCGTTCAGTATTGGCTGAAAAAGGTTTTAGTTAAAAGATAGTATATTAATATCGAGGCCTGGGAAGTAGCCAATTGCTGGATGAGTAGCTTGTTTAAAAACACGAACCGCAGGTGAGTGTTTTTTAAAATTACGAATCCAGCAATTGCTCTTCCAGGTGAGGCAGTTATGTTTTTCTCAAACATTGAGGGGAAATGAAAATATTTTTTTCACTAAACTTCCTCGCAACTTAGGTGGTTTTCACGTTCCCGGCTTTTTTCTTTAGGTTATTTTTAATTCATCTGTCACCGTAAGCTATTTGAGACATTCATAAAAACGTTAGACTCGAACATAACGCGCACTCCTCGGTCATCGACTTGGCAGTATGACATTGTTGTTCTTTATTCCATAGCCTCTTTAAACAAATTAAAAACAGTCTAGCAATCCGATTGATGGTCAGAAAATCGCGCCTGCAATGTAATTCGGCCGTCAACAATGCCCTTCGTGTTCTGTTACTTGAAATACAATGACGACATTTACGAGAATGTTTGAGAAAAATTATATATTCTAAGTTTTATTCCCTGACTGTACAGTAAATTTACGTCGATGTCGAATCTTCAGAATTACTAATATACTAAATTTAAAGTCACGACGACTGCACAGAAAAACTGAATACCTAATCTAATCTTTTTTTTTCATACAACACACAGTCTGAGTAAGTTTCCAGTGTCTATTGATTACGGTTCAAAAAGATCCCATCATTGCCTGCGTTAGTTAGACAACCTGACACTGGAGCCTGAGTAACAATGACCTCTGTTAGCTCTCTTTTGGGTAAGGGAAGCTTAAAAACACCAAATAAACTAGGATCAATTTCGAAAGTAGTAAAACAGGTCCTACCTTTCCAGCCATCGAACGTAGTGCTTGATCGGCCTTAGCCAGATCTTCTTTCAATGAAGACAAATTCTGAGTCAATGATGTTTCTTTGCGCCAAAGTTCGCTGAAATAAATGAAATTAAATAATAATGACGGCATGTTTGGCTAGCACCGCCTAACTAGCTAATGCGTTTCGAGGGTAGGGTCCATGTTTGTACTGGCTAGAATAATATGAACATCTTGTAAATGCCATGGTTGCAATAAATGACTGATTGATTGGGATGGAGAGTAAAACAGCCATTGAAATTATGGGCACATACAGCCAGGTATTCATCTGCGACCTTTAGGCTGGTTTTAGTCTCACGCCGACTGCACGCGCACCGTCAGCGCTGATGGCCGAGATATATGAACTTCTAGGAAGCATTTTTGAATGACGCATAGCTATCAGCGCCACCGTGCGCGCTTAAAAACCAGCCTTAACCGTAACTGTAACATTAATCAAAACCTACTAAACCTAAAAATCAAAGCCTAAGTACTAACAAAAATAAAGTGTAAAATAGAGATATGGCTATAAGTATTCATATTCATCCCTCTGGTTAGTCACGGTCTCAGCCAAGAACAAAAAAACCGCTTCGGTCGGATATAAGAAAGCGATATTCCTATATCCTTTTCCAGAACTGAAACTATATCCTACTAATATTATAAAATAATGTGAAAGTTTGTGAGTATGGATGTTTGGATGTTTGTCACTCTTTCACGCTAGAACGGCTGGACAGATCTGGATGAAATTTGGAACATACATAGATTATCGTCTGGAATAACACATAAGCTACTTTTTATCCCGGAAAATTGCGTAATTCCTGCGGGATAGCGATAAACGAATTCTATGCAGACGAAGTTGCGGGCAACAGCTAGTTTATACTAAATTCCAACTAAATCACACACACACCTTTGCATTTACAGTATGGCTGTGTCAAACTTACTTCCTAGTGCTCTGCTCCTGGTCCTTCTTCTTCTTGCACTCGTAGTACTGCTTGTTGTGCTCGTCAATGGCGATTCTCTGTCGCTCCATCTCTTTCGTTGTCTCTTCTATCTTCTTCTCTAGCTCTGTGAGCTTCACTCCGTCGTGCCGTAAGTCTTCGCTGAGTTTATTTTCATGGTCTTTCTTGTCTTTCAGTTGTTTGTTTAGAGACCTAGAAATAAGACGACATGTATTGTAATAAATAAGGTCTAGCAGAATTATAGATTCCTTTATGTATACTTGCTTAGTCTCGCAGTAAAACAATATGGCTTTTAAATATTTTATTGAATCAGACGATACGGAGGACCATTTCAACTTAAGTAACGGAGTTAGTAGCAAGGTAAATATTTTTTTTTCAATATAGTTTCTATCAACAAAAGACGAAGAACTGTCTTAACTTGAACCAGAGGCCAAAATATTTTCACCATCTCTTTCTACCTTCCTCTCTGTTTTTCTCTACCATTTGCCGGAAAACAGGTGGCGTATATAGCTACTCTATTCCATAAAAACACGAGTGTGGCTTTGTCAACAACTATGGCGTGCAGCAAGGGGTTGAGTAGGCAGCGCGTACAAACTGTGATTAGATTTAAATTTATTTATTTGCTCAACAAAAATTACATAATATGAAAATATGCATGCCACAAATATATGTACATATTTAAATATAGAAAGAAAGAAGACATTTATGCCTTTTTGCAAGACACAACTATAAGAGAATATACACAATTTTATAGAAAATAAACAAAAAAAAAAAACAGATATGAAAAATAATCATCAGCGTTGTGTGTCTTCGCAAAAGTGAAACGGTCGCTGGCTCAGCTTTACTCTGAGGTGTTAGACACCTGCAGCACTGATTTTCAGCCAGCATATAGGTATTTGTGTTACGTCAACTTACCGCTGCCTATCCTAACGACCTCCCACTGCACGCCACTTGTGAACAAACAAACACATACTTGAGTTCCTTCTCAATCCACCGATCCCTGTCCTGCTTGGACGTGAACTGGGTCCCCCTGCCCTGCTTGGCGTAGAGCTCCTGCCTCTTCTGCTGGTTCAGCGCCAGCGCGCGCGTGCACTCCTCCTCGCGGGACTTCATCTCTTCGTACTTCGGCTTGAGTGCTTCCAGCTCGCGCTCTTTCTCCGCTATCTGCGTCCTGAGACGCTTTAACTCAGCCTCTGCGCGTTCCTATGGGATTTCGGAAAAGACTATCACCACTGTAAAGGGTCATCCATAAAGTAGGTACGTCACACATTTAGGGGAGGGGAGGGGGAGGGGGGGCTGAAAATTTGTGACACACGAACAAAACAATTGCAGTGACAGTGGGGGGGGGGGGGGGGGGGGCTCTAGAAATCGTGAAATTGGTGTGATAAAGTATTATGGGTGGCCCCTAACGACCCTATAGCGCCACCTAGTCATCGACTACATGAACTGCGAGCACGAGTAAGTACGCCAGTGACGTCTTGAGTTAATTTGACTGAGCCCCCCTATAACAGATTTTTCAATACAGTTGCTCAAGAACATCACTAGCATCGAAATGTACTATATCAGGATTTATTAATTGGGAATGGATGATTATTTTATAGGCGATGCTGCTAGCAACCCATCACTAATTTGATTCTCCTTTGCACACGCCCACAGTCATACTAAACGTGGCCTTTAGGTCTTGTTATTGTTACCTTAGGCTCTGTCTACCCCGTAAGGGATAAAGACTTGATTTGTGTGTGTGTCATTATTTTAAAAGTGCTCGATGTTTTTTTTATTGATAGGCATAACCATCCTTAGCAACAGAAAAAAGTTACAGATTTTTCCGTTGAGCCATATCTCTATACATATAAATAAAAATGAATCCTTATTTCCCTTGGTCCACGGCATCACGCGTGAACGTCTGGACCGATTTCGCAAATTCTTTTTTTGATGTACTCGTTATTATCAGAAGAAGGTTCTTATGTAACAAAATTAAAAAAAAACTGGTACGGATGCGAAGCGGGGAACAGCTAGTATTTTATAAAAATAAAAACATTTTACTCAGTCTCTCGTCGGCCCCTTGAGTGACAGATGTTGACTGAACTTTGACCGCCACGTAAACCTCATGACCAGTGGTATATGACATGGTATAGGGTTTTTGGCTACCTACTGTAACGTGTACGGTTCCAGCATGCAGACAAGTACCAGACTTCAGACACCTTGTATAAGCCTACCTTGCCATAGCTTTACTTTTCGGATTTTTCTGTGTGTTCTAATTTTCACTGACATTTAGAAATTTAATTTCTAACGGTAATACCGAAAAAGTAAAACATAAAAATCAAGAAATATAATTTCTTGATTCATTTGATAGTACCTATCATTTGAAAAATAGCGCCTTCTCTCGTCCCTGATGAGCAGTAGATGTTCCATGGGAGTTTGTAATTGTGTCGTACAGACACATCATTCAAACAGATGACGCTTAGCGACAAAAATTCGCATAGTAACAAAAAGGTCACGTGACAAGTTAGTAACAGGTAGAAAAATTCGGAGACTACCCACCTGCTATGGGTGGTGTAGGGGTATAGCACGCGTCACGGAATGACGAGGATCCGGGTTCGATTCCCGGCCATAGCTTTACTTTTCGGATTTTTCTGTGTGTTCTAATTTTCACTGACATTTAGAAATTTACCTTGGACTTGTTGTCTCCGTCGACGTCGTCGCTCAAGTCCTTGATGCCGAGCTCGAGCTTGGTCTTCTCGCGAAGCAGCTGCTGCTGTTCTGTGGACAGTATGTCTTTCTCTTCGCGCGCCGCCGCGACATCTTTGCGAGCCTCTTTTAGCTTCCTGCATAAAAAAATGAAGTTTGTTCTTATTTAGACCACGAAAAAAGTAGATAAAAACATTCATAAATCACGTCTTTATCCCTTACGGGGTAGACAGAGCCTAAGGTAATAATACCTAAAGGCCACGTTAAGCATGATTGTGGGCGTATACGTGGAAAGCGGAATCAAAATAGTGATGGGTCGCTAGCCGCATCGCTTATAACATTATTCCTTAGATGAAGGGCCCATTCCCTCGATGGGCTTTTACCATCTGTGCGGGAAGAGGAGCAACTGGTACATTCTATGTTTTTTCTTGACTTTCAGACCGGCATAAAAGGTATAGGAGAAATGTCCCAAAAATTCCATACATTTTGTGACCTAAATTTTCGTTCCATTCAGCTTTATCCATTCCATAGAAAATTGTATGAATGAAGCCACGGAATGGAAAAGGCAATTTTAGGACGTTTTTTTCTCCTATAACGCTCGTGATTCTAAATAGATAACCTAAAGTAAAAACAGAATGCCAGAAAAAAAGTGTACAACATTTAATGAAATGGTCCATATGTCCATGAACTAAACCAATAACATAGCTGATAGCGATCACGTGCAGTGTGGTGTGTTGGTCGCGAGTAGCAAGGTAGAAGGTAAGTACTAATGGGATACGGTTTGAAACGATTCGCGCTTTACCCCTGTTCCGTTGCCATCAGACACATCGAAGCTATCTAGGTGCTAGGCAGAATAGTCTAAAAGGAAACCTGATGGCAAATAGGTTCACTAACTTGAGCTACTTCTTATTCCATAAAAAACAAAATTGTAACCTTATATCAAACACATACCTGTTAGCTTCTCTGACGTGGTCTTGCGCCTCTCTCACCATATCGGCGTAGTGTTGCTGCTCTTTCCCGCTATTGTTTCGAACCTTTTCCAACTGGAAACCAAATTATTTTCATAAATTTTTGTATTGTTATAATATTTATTTTTAAATGGTCATTTTGTGTAGCCTCAATTTCAAAAGTTCTTTGACCGCACAGACTTATTTTTAACCAGCTTTATTGGAAATAAACATATCATTGTCCATAGAATCCTGCTCTTAGAAACTCTACAGAAAAGCATCAAAAAATACAGTACCTCTTCAAGTTTCCTTTTGTTTTCTCTGTGCTCAGTATCATGGATAATGAACTCGAGTACACGCCTCGCTCGATCCCACTTCTGATATTCCTTTAATTCTTCCTTTTCTTCCTCCAAGGTCTTAAGGCGTTCTTCAATTGTTTGCAGGAATTCATTGATTTTCTCCACCTTAGACGAAAAATTAATATTAGAGGTTGAGATAGAACAGAGATCTGATTGAAAGATCCCAAATTTCCTAGGTTAAGCATGCAATCACCCACAATTGCTCTCTTTCTACAGGTGATCAATCAAAATGGGTCTAGGGTCAAAAACTATAAGAGATAGGGGAATCTGTTCTTAGGAACCATGCCATTGATTTTAGATTTCATAAAAATGGCATTCAATTTTTTTTTGTTTTATCATTTATAACTGGGAATCAAACCCTGTCAAAATAATAATTTTTGATTATTGATTCCATTAATAATTGTGTTCCTTGTGACTGAATAACAAGTAAAACCACCAACAATAACAACAAACAACTTGCAGAACCAATTTGTAACATTGTATGTAGGTATGTATGTATGTATGTAAACTCTTTATTGTGCAAAATAAACAAGAGAAATACAATTGACAAACACTGAGATACATGCACAAAGGCCATTGTTCGCAGAAATTTTGAAAAAGTCAGTATGGAAAAAATAAGTATGATTAAATCCATAATCTATACCATGGTTCCTAAGAACAGATTCCCCTATCTCTTATAGATTTTGACTTATCTGTACCCTACTGACCCATGACCCATCTGGATTGATTACCCTGTATACAAGCGTTTGAGAGAATGAAACGATAAATGCAATTGCAATTCAGAGTTAGTCTGTGCATACCTTGCCAACAGTTTCCTTCAGTATGGTGACGGACTCTTCTCTACGTTCATCATACACCCTGGTCCCAGCTACTTCACGCAGCAACTTCAGTCTATGGGAGTCCGGAGCTATGGCCATCTGGTTGATCTGCGGACATGGGAAATAACACCAGAACTGTTTTAGACACACTTTCCGTAAATTTTCACTGAATTATCGTCGGAAGAACTTATTATGAAAAACTTGGCAAGCTTGTGTTATCATTCAAACAATTTGCCAGGACCATCAGCACTGATCTCCGTCGCCCAGAGTTCTACTTAACCCTGCTTGTTAAAACCTGAAGTCAAAATAATTTGCTGATTGAAAAAGAACACTATGTAAAATGTTAAATTTTTATATTCCTACAAATCATTGCCTCAGCTTAAGAGATTTAAAAGACACATTTATTAACATAAAACAATTATCAAGGCAACATCCCACAATTCTTCAGTCTACATGTGATCAAATCGTGATGCTTGCAATTATGTTGAAATATCAGAATCTCATTAAAGGTTAGATTATTTAATTGTCTTATTGGGTTTGACAATGCAACCTTCTAAAGAGTGATTAATTGAATTGTCTCACCTTTCCTTGCTTGACAATATAGTATGGGTTGGAGTTAGAAAGACCGGCACTCTCCAAGAGGTTGAGCACCTCGGAACGTGGCACCACCTTCTTATTGAGGAAGAACTGGTCCTTCTTGGAGCCGATGACGCGACGGAGGAAGATTTCATCTTTCTCAATCTGGTGACAATTTATTAGTAAGTAATGAAATGTAACTCACTTTTACTGTGAGATCAAAGGTTTACTTTAGTAGTTTTTTGCTTGCTCCAAGTATTTCCATTGAATTCCAGAGTTTCAATAGACTTGAAATTTGTTATGTCAGACCCTTCGTGGAAGAAAGACGTAAGTCCTGTAGAGCCTTAATAGGACTTATGTCTTTCTTCCACGAAGGGTGCGATGTATAGATGTCAATTTTTGTTCTTTCAATATTTTCATACCATTTCTCGTTATTTGCACAGAACCAATCCAGTATCAAGTAGAATAGTCACTCTCTGCATGATAATCAAGTGAGAAAGGGTGCAAAAAGTAATTTGGCAATCTGAAAAAAAGTTTGCTAAAGAAAACCTTGCTCTCTGATTAATGGCTAGCAGACAGCAGACACTCCAAGAATTAAAGGAAAGCTTATTACCATGACTATTGGATTATTAAATGTACTTACAGGAATTCTGTTATCCGAGTTATCAAAGATAATCTCGACGAAAGCGGAGATGACCCTAGGCCCTGTGCCTTCATGAAGCAAGGCCAGTCTCTGCTCAGGTCTCAGATGTGAGAATTCATCGCTCAGCACAAACTGGATAGCTGGAACATTAATTATGAAAATCAGGCTACTTGAAAGTATATATCACATTTATTTCTGAATCAGCACCTGCCTGCGACTATGTCTGCAAAGAATTAGTTTATTGCTATCCCATGGGAACTAAGCCATTTTCCAGGATAAAAAGTAGCCTAACGTTAATCTAGGGTACCAGCTCTCTCCAAATCCGACCAGTTCTTCTGGTTGATTCCAATGTTCCTTAGTCCTTATTGAAAACAAAGCAATCCTTCACTAGGGTGAATTATTTATTTATTATAAAACGTAAATAGGCGCAAGAAAATCTTGTATGCAGAGGGATGCTAAGATAATGCTTGTATTCACAAATGCACAATATGTAAATGATTTAGCATGATCTAAATATATCCAAATACCACTGATTAAAGAAAAATATCATTTCTTCAAGTGTCTTACACTGAATTTGTTAGTCAAATACATACAAAGGCAAGTTGGTAAATTTGTAGATTGATTCGACGTGCTTGCATTACTTACCGTGAAAGAAGTTACTTTTACCAGAGCCGTTACGTCCTACGACTACATTGTGACGCTTGTCGAAAGGTTCTACAACAATTTGCTCGCGGTAACTCTTAAAACCCTGAATTATCACCTGTAAACAAAAACATAGTATCATAAACCACTTTAAAATGACACCGTGCATGGCAAAATGTGGCTAAGTTTATGTTTACTTGTAGGCAAACTTAAGATAGAAACTTATTTTCACCTGCTTTATATGCATTTTTTCGAATTTCTCACAATACTAGTTATTTTTATGACATCAACATTTAGGGCGCCATTCCTATCTGACGCGCGCTGACGATAAATTAATGTCTGCTTGCTGATGACAGTTCAGTTCGTCTCGAGATTTCTACTCGTTAAGCACAAACAGTCATATTTTAACCAATCACAATTTGAGAGCTACCACGGTACAGACAAAATAAGAGACTGTCATTGGTGGAAAAAGAAGCGGTAACCGAACTTTTTAGCCGTATGACAGTTTTTTTTTTTTGTAGAATATGGCTTGTTAACTGGACCTTTAAGCCAATATGACAGAAACATACAGCAGGAAGTCTAGTGATGTCCAGATTATTAATGAATTTAATGATTCATTTTCAGGGCTCGAACATTTCATGCGGATGATCATAGGATGTCGAGCATTGAGTAAGCACAAAATGTTTCATCTATTCTATACGTATAAAAATGCTTTGTCCTGAATGACTGACTGACTGACTGATGGATCACAGCCACAGACCAGATGGATCAGAGCACAGCCTAAACCGCTAATTGTATTGTAGGGACCTGACGCTTGGAGCGTGTGTTTTTTGTATAACATTGGCATCCGATAAAAAAGGATTTTCCGAAATTCTGCCTCTAAGATGGTGAAAACAGCGGGCTAAGTTTGTATGGGATAGCGTGATTACTTGGTCCGATCTACTTCAAATTTTACATTAATGTTCTATAACATATAATTGATGGAAGACTTATTTCGTATTTTCTTGAAATTCATAATAAAGTTTTTTTCGGGGTGATTTGCTTCGATGTTGATATCAAGACTCCTTAGTGCTTTTCATTTAAATTAGGAAAATTTTATTTTGACATAGTTACGTTTGAAAACTCAATCGGATTTTATTCAAAAAAGTTTGAACTCACAAAATATTTCCAACATGAAACTACCGTGAGACTTAATCATAGTTACATATAAACGGATAACTACGATACTGATACTATTTATACGTGAGTTATCCGATTATATGTAATTATCTCAAAATATTCTTTAAAGTTGTAATGTCTTGGAAGTTATTACCGCATTTTGAAGGTTTCTAAACTTTAGAGAGGTCATGTGATTTTTAGAAATTCCCTCGGGCCGGGATAGGGAATAAATGGTGTTTATAAGTCCGCTGCAAAGGCGCCTTATCCCCGTAACTATATTTACAAGTATTGAAATTTGACACACAAGTAAAGACTCATACCTGCTAAAAATAAATTTCAGGACTTTCCAAAATTCCCACAGTTAGGTCGTAAATAAAAAAAAATTAATTCTGCCAAAAAAATAAATAAAGAGGCACTACATAATGTACTATGCAACCGACAGGTATTTTGTTCCGTAAGAGTTGATTATTATAACATTGTCCTCATAACCATCTATTAATTAATTAATATTTGGAAAAACTGTAATATTAAGTCAAAATGTCTTTTTAAGCTTGGTGATATGCCTTTTAACGACTATATTTGGTATCATGAGTTTAAAAAAATACTTACACCAAGGCCAAATTCCTTATAAGCGACGTGAATAAACATATTAAACGAGTTATATGTACGTCTATGATTGCAGTATTGTGATAGTAGGAACGTATGGAATGGATGTGATTCAATCATTTAACGTCTATGAACTCTAGAATGCTAGTAACAATCTAAAATAATCTCTCAGCTTTAACATGCAGAGCATAATTTGCTTAGGAAGTTAAATGTATCTGACTTGAATGCATAAGTAAAAAATTATAGACATTTGGTTTTGTATACATATAATATGAAGTACGAGTAGGTTAACACTTTTTGGGTCCGGGTTAAAATACAATTTTACTTCAACGATAACTGTTCAAACAAAATCATATTAAGTCCGGCTGAATTTCATGACATTTAACTATTCTGTAAAAAAGTAACCTTCGGATTTGAAATCGAGAAACCTAATCGAAGCTCAAACTGCAAGTGTAAGTACGAAATCTCAAGAAATATAATATATATATTAAATTATAATGTGCAATAAATATCTTCAAATTAATAATTTTCTGACTTTAAATGAAATAAAACTGCTTTTGCTAAACATCTGTACAAATACAATCGATGATAAAACCATAACCAACCATGCTATTAATAATGTAAAATATAGACAGACATACGCAGGTGCTCAAGGACTTGGAAAGGCGGAGGCGAGGCTCCGTTGTAAATAAAAATTAGAAAGCTAAGCAAGTAAAGTTTTTGTTACAAATACGAACAGCGGGCCATTGTGAAAAAGTTACAAAAAAGAGTCACTAAAAACAAAAATCAAAATTGAAGTTTTATTTGCAAATAGGCCTCCTGGGGCTTTGCGCGTCTTTTTTTTAAAGTGTCAGCGTTTTTGGAAAAATCATCATTTGCAATGAGAATGCACTGCAAAAAACTTGGCAGGAAGTCATATTTTCAAAACAAACAGTACTAATATAATATTTTCGTTCATCTTTCTTACGTTTCAAATTCTTTAATGTTGTACCCTAGCGTAATTAATTGATGCCAATTGACACAGCAACGACGTTGCTTCGGGAATTATTATTGATATCATTGTCTCGCCGCCATTGGAGGTGTTAAGTAGTTGTTGGAATAAAATATATAAAAATAATGAAGTCTTAGTTGTCACTCCATTTGATAAAAGATAGTTGAATTAAATACACGCTGTCCAGTACGTTTACAATCATGTAGAGATGAAAATTAAGTAATTCGTTTTAAGTGATAGCGCAAAAGTTGAATAACTGATTAATTAAATATTAAAAACAAGTGTAAAGAAAAGGTAATTAAAATGGCTGCTTTGGATGCGGACAATAAACATAGTGAAATTTTCAGCCAGTTATCAACATTTGGAAAATTTCAGACTATTCAATATTTTCTAATTTGTTTGCCATTAATGGTAGTGTCAATGATGAACGTAAATTATGTATTTGTTGCTGAAAATGTAAACATCAGGTAAGCATGTGTATGTGCAGCATTAAAAATCTCTTCAGTTTCTTTTTTTTTTGTTATAATTAAACTATTATCATATCATGTAAAAATGGAACTTAAATTCTTTAGTATCTGCAAGCATGCCATTTGTTTTTTAAAAAAAAGTACTTTTACTTTAAAGATCAATTTACTATTTTTATTTATAATTAATTGTTGAATAAATGCTTCAAAACCAAATACAGTATAATCTCACTAATCCTGCACTTCGATAGGTCGGCACGTCCAATAATCCGGCACCCTTCGCACATGCCCTCTATACCTGTGCGCTTCGGTAGCTGCGTCGTCGACTAGCAGTCTAACTTCAAAATTTATCACGTATACGTAGTTAATTACACATATGTGCCTACATGTTAATTTAACACATTACATACATTTATTCCCTCTATAAAATGCTTTATTTTATTCATTACCTATGACTTTTTCACTATAATCCAGTAATCCGAACATTCCAATAATCCGGCACCCTCCGGTTTTTAATAGTGCCGGATTAGTGATATTACACTGTATTCCAAAAAAGCTATTCTTGCTTAAATTAAAAACGAAGTTAAAAATTTGAAGAAAATAATTATGTATTATAATTGCAATGGATTTATTTCTAGTAAAATTAATTTTACAGGTGTCGAGTATCACAATGTGATGGCGACAATGCTACAGTTTCAACACCAACATGGTGGCCACAATCGGAAGATACAAAATGCTACAGACCAATATTCAATCTGACAGCAGTTAACGCTACTTGCTTAAATCAAGAAGTAGAAATATTATCAGAATGTGACGAATGGATTTACGAAGACAGGAACTCAGCTATTGCAGAGGCAGGTTTTACTTACTCGTAAAAAGACCAATAGATTTTATTTGCACATAGCGTACCTACATGGCCAAATAAATTAGCACAAGTTCTACTCAGTAAATCAGAGATCACATTCAGTGCAATCGTCCTACCAACATGTATAGCTTCTCGTTTTTAGACATTAAAACTTCTATTGGACGAAGTGTTATTGTCAATTTGGAAATTATTGAGAACCCAATTTTCAAGAAATAAAAATCTGCTGTTTTTTTTCATTTGCAGCTTAACATTGGATGTCAGTCATGGAAGGCTTCTCTTGTCGGTACGATGCATAATGTGGGAATGCTGTTGTCGATGTTTTTCATGGGATGGATTGCAGACAAGTATTTACATTGATGCAGTATCCATTATTTTGTTTGAGATACTGACAAGAAAAAATGCATTATTATAACAAGCAATGCTTTCTTTTAGATTGGGGAGAAAGCCAACGATTGTTTTGTGCGCAGTTGGAGGAGTTATTGGAGTATTAAAAATATTTGTAAACAACTTTTATGCGTATTTGTGTATTGAATTATTAGAAGCAATCATTGCTTCGGGACTTTACACTGTTGCTATTGTTTGGAGTGAGTAAATTTTTGTGAGCTCGGAAAATTATTTATGGAATAGCATTCATGACATTTTTTTTATAAGTTAGATACAAAAAACGGCCAACGGTACACGGGTGTCTCGCTCGGGCCGCGCGCAGTGAAGGGGTTAGGTAAATATTCAATATTAATTTGTGGTCTGTCACTCGTTATTTTACAAAAAAAAAACGGTTGCCTGTAAAGTCGGTATACGGGCGAAAGTTTTACGTGACAACGACTTTGAGTGGTAAAATAATTTTAATGTGAATATTCATTCGTATAGTAGGAAGAAGCGCAAGACATGAACCGGTGTGTATGCCTATCTCTCTCACTCTCACTCTCTCGCTCTGTCTCTCTCGCTCTTAGGCGGGCTAACTGTGCTCGAGTGGAAGGGACGCGTGCCTTTCACTTTTTATGTCTGTCTCTCTCGCTCTTAGGCGGGCTAACCATGCCTCTCACTCGCTCTCATTGTGAGCGCATAACGTGAGCGGAGCGTAACGCAGTTTCTTGAAGTGTCACCCGGCAAACCAATTTATAAGACGTTGTCACGTCAAAACCATATGCCTGAGAATTTTATGAATTTTAGCTTTATTTTAATGTTAATATTTGACATATATCTTTGATTGACTGCAATCTGGAGTCACAAATTTATTTTATAATAATAGCAAATTGGTTTTTAAAATATCATATTAATTTAAAAATAAGTAAATAACTATATTCTGTTACAGTGATTGAAGTAGGTGGTGAAACAAAAAGAGTAATAACTGGAGTAATATTTTCGTATGCTGTATATGCCGGCGAAGTGTTATTCGCCTTCATAGCAATGGGACTGAAATATTGGAAATCATTAATACTTGCAACGTATACTCCTGCAATCATTTTCGTCGGTTATGCTTTATTACTACGAGAAAGTACAAGGTGGCAATTGCTACGAGGAAAAGCTGCAGATGCCAGAAAAACATTTAAAATAATAGCCAAACTGAACAAACAGAAAATTTAAGACAAAGAAATAGACGATATCAATGAAGATATTTTGAGATATCAACTGAATATAACAAAGCAAAAAGAAAAAGAAACAGTGAAGGATATAATAAAGTCAAAAGAAATAATGATCCGGATCGCGGTTTCTTCGTTTTGCTTTTTTTCTGCAAGTTTTGTATATTATGGATTATTTCTACAAGCTGTACTTTTACCAGGCGACAAATATTTGAATGTGGCATTGACTGCATTGGCCGCTTTTCCTGGTGATTTACTAGCATTTTTCACATTTTCGAAATACGGCAGAAGAATATCATTGCAATGTGGTTTCGTTGCATGTGGTGTTTTCATGATCGCACAGGCGTTTACTCCAAACTGTAAGTGTCTGATAACATAATCAATTTTGTCCCTATTTTTTACTATGGCTACTATTTTATTATCATTACGGGGAAAAGTTGTTTTTTTTTCTTTTAACTTAACGCCGCGAATGCCACAATATAGCATGAAACATTGTTACCCATGTAGCAACGTACATTGAAATAAGACGTGTAGACGAACAGAATACCTAGTATAATGTGGAATAAATGGGTAACGTACAATACTATCATTTAAAAAAAATAGTTTTTGGAGCTCTGGCTCAATACACTAATAATAATAAATCAATATTTTATTATTTCTATTTGTTTCAGCAATATCATGGTTAAAATTGATTCTGTTTTTACTAGGCAAGTTGGGATCAGCATTGTGTTTTACAGGAATGTTCACTTACTGCTTAGAACTATTTCCTACAAGCGTAAGAGGATCTCTCGTAGGATTTTGTAACACGATTGGAAGACTTGGTAGCATGTTGTCACCGCTTACTCCTTTATTGGTAAGTTTTTTAATTTATTTTTTATTTGAATATAACTAGTATTTAAAATTAATTTTAATCGTGTTTTCAGACAACGAAGGCTGTACCTCTACCGTCAATACTTTTTGCATCAACTGCTGTTACATCTGCTGTACTCTTAAGCTTTACTCCTGAGACGAAAAATATGCCTATGTCTGATACTATTGAAGAAGTTGAGTCTTATAAATTAAAGAAGATAACAACAAAATTTTAGGTCTCATGAAGCTATCGTTATTTCTGGGTGGATTGACTTTTTACCTATTTGCTGTTGACAAAAACGTCTGTTTGTAATTGACGATAAATGTTTGTTTCTAAATTGTACATACTTTTGAGTGCTATGTAAACCAACAGAGAATAAAAACTCTGAAATTATTTCTATTCCACTTCATTTTTTGTCGCTTACGTACAAGTTTAAGTGTGAAAAACGTTGTGTCCTTCTACAAACTATACCGAATTGATGTGGTTTGATGATGTTTGATACTTTTTTTTTAATATACGCATAGTTTAAAGATTTTAATAAACAAGAAAAAAAACAAATTCTTTTTTACTTTTAAAAAAACAACGTCCTTCCACATTCTACGAGAATGTTTCGATCTCTGAACTCAACAGTAACTCAAGACCCTAAGCCAACAAACTTATAATAATATAAAAACACATGAATGCCAGAAAAATAGTTCCACATAATTTTCATTCATAAAAATAAGGTTTTCGGTAATTTTATTCTCTTTTCTTCGGAAGTGTATTTGAAAACAATCTTACTAAGTCTACTTTTAAATTGGTTTGTCCCAGCGTAACATTTTGTTTAATTATTTGCAAGAAACAAAAAACGTTCCAATTGAATAAATACTGATTACATGAATACTTAGTAAATTGAAGATAAATGGCGAACCAACGAACGGCACTGTTATAAGAATTATTATGGATATTAGTATCGCGCCGGTATTGGACGCCGTGGTTTGCATCTCTAATATTAAAAATAATAATAATCATTGCTAGGTACTTGTCCATTTGAGAATAATTAAATAATCCAAGACATTAATTTGTGTACCTTTAAACAAAAATGATTGACAGGACTGGCTAAATAAATTGAAAAAAAAAGTCCACTAAATCAGAAACAAGGTTTGCAACATGGCTGTAATGAATATCAATTTAAGAAACAACGAAGTCTTTAGCCAGCTGTCGTCATTCGGAAAATTTCAAACAATTCAGTATTTTCTTATTTGTTTACCATTAGTGGTAATTTCAATGATAAACGTGAATTACGTTTTTGTCGCTGAAAGTGTTAATACCAGGTAAGCATTTTTATCTATGTATTCATAATATGGTAGACTTTATTTTCCGTTTGAAAACAACGAGTCACTTAACTGACGATTGGGTAGTGCTTTGTACAATATTTATAATCAAATATAAGCATTTAAAAATAATAAAATATGTTCAGCTACTCAACGTTTTGTAATCATTATTGAATATAATTGATGTTTTTTCTCAAAAACCTTAACTATTTTAAATTTCTAAATGTCAGTGAAAATTAGAACACATAGAAAAATCCGAAAAGTAGCCAGGAATCGAACCCGGATCCTCGTCATTCCGTGACGCGCGCTATACCCCTACACCACCCATAGCAGGTGGGTAGTCTTCGAATTTTTCTACCCGTTACTTAGATATCACGTGACCTTTGTTACTGCGAATTTTTTGTCGCTAAGCGTCATCTGTATGAATGATGTGTCTGTACGACACAATTACAAACTCCCGTGGAACATCTACTGCTTACCAGGGACGAGAGAAGGCGCTGTTTTTCAAATGATAGGTACTATCAAATGAACCAAGAAATTTTATTTCTTGATTGTTATTTGTACTCACTTATTTTATTTTATTTTTTATTTTTACTTACTTATTTTAACTATTTTGGTTTGGCAACATGGTAAAAAGCTTTTTTTTTTAATGAAAACTCCTCTTCCTACTGTATGTTATAAACGTAATCTTTATCCGCTTTCTACTCCTTTATGTGGGAGTCTTTTATTTTTAATTTAATAGGTGCTTTAAAAATAACCTGTGCAAATATGAACAAGTGAAGGCAAAACCCGCTTCGCGATTCTTTTAAGTAGGTACATGTTCAATTAGACTTAGATAAATTGGTTCATTTTGTCTTGTTTCAAATTAAAATTTAATTTAAACTAAGTTAAAAAAGTGCTTCGAACCATAAGATAATATACACATTATACTTGGATTCACTGTTAATACTTAACATTGATAGATGCCGAGTAGCAGAATGCGATGGTGAAAATGCTACAGTCTCAACACCACCGTGGTGGCCAGAATCCGTGGACACAAAATGCTATCGACCAATTTTCAACCTAACGGAGGCAAATGCAACATGTTCAAATCGAAAACTAAAAACATTAGCAGAATGCGTTGAATGGATTTACGAAGACAATAACTCAGTCATTGCAGAGGTAGGTCCGTCTAAGGTGCTTTACTTTAATACTGGGACTAGATCAATTTATTTAAATTGTTCCACAATATTTAATAATTATTATACTAATTAATAATTCTTTTGAATTGCAGCTTAATATTGGATGCCAGTCATGGAAAGCTTCTCTTGTCGGTACAATACACAATGTGGGAATGCTGCTATCGATGTTTTCGATAGGATGGATGGCAGACAAGTATTTATTCGCTTTTAGCATAACATGATATAAAAATTAGAAAAAAAATGCGGAATGATACCAAGCTGTAATTTTTTTTAGATTTGGGAGAAAACCAACGCTTGTTGTGGGTGCAGTTGGAGGAGTCATTGGATTATTAAAAATGTTTATGAACAACTTTTACGCTTACTTGTGTGTTGAATTATTAGAAGCAATTGTCGCTTCCGGACTTTACACTGTCGCCATAGTTTTGAGTAAGTAGGTATTCTGCTAAAAAATCTGAAATATTTTATCAAGATTACAAACATATTAGGACCTTCTGTTTATGTATTAATTAATTTACTGCTTGGTAGTTTTGCTATTAATTTTTTGCAGTCATTTAAGACTGTAAAGTAAACTAACTTGGCTAGTGTTCACAAAAAATTAATAATAATATAGATTATTTTGTTACAGTGATTGAAGTGGGTGGTGAAACAAAAAGAGTCATAACTGGCGTAATATTATCATATGCGGTGTATACAGGCGAAGTATTATTTGCTTTCTTAGCAATGGGACTAAAATATTGGAAATCATTGATACTTGCAACATATACCCCTGCATTCATTTTTGTTGTATATGCTTTAGTACTACGAGAAAGCACAAGGTGGCAATTACTACGAGGAAAAGCCACAGAAGCTAAAAATACCTTAAAAAATATGGCAAAATTAAACAAACTGAACATTACTGATGAAGATATTTTCAATATCAATGAAGATGTTTTGCGATATCAACTAAATATAGCATTGCAAAAAGAAAAAGAAACATTGAAGGATATTATACAGTCAAAAGAAATCATGATCCGGATCGCAGTTTCTTCGTTTTGCTTTTTTGCAGCATGTTTTGTGTATTATGGGTTATTTCTGCATGCTGCACTTTTACCTGGCGACAAATATTTAAATGTTGCATTGACTGCAATGGCAGCTTTTCCAGGAGATTTAATAGCGTTTTTCACATTTTCAAAGTACGGTAGAAGAATATCATTGCAATGTGGTTTCATTTCAATTGGTTTCTTCATAATTGCACAGGCATTTACTCCAAATTGTGAGTATTCACAATTCCAAATATTTATTTTTCGTTTTAAATTCATTCCAGACACGAGCACTGTCTATTCAATCTATCTAATGCCTCTAAACGAACAATTCTTGTATATATACATAATCTGAACCTCGGAAAGGGCTCCAAAGATTTTCATGAAATTCATTCATGGAAAAATTATTATGTACCTACGACGAAATGTTGGGTTTATGTTACTGAAGTCATTTTAAACGATATTGAAAACCAGAACTCATGAAAAAATCGGAAAATTAATGATTTTCTCAATTATGCCTTTGTTTCAGCGATGTCAAGGATAAAGATGACGCTATTCTTACTAAGCAAGTTAGGTTCTGCGTTATGTTTAACGGGAATGTTTACCTATACCTTAGAACTATTTCCTACAAGCGTAAGAGGATCTCTTGTAGGATTTTGCAATACGATTGGAAGAGTGGGTAGTGTGTTGTCACCACTCACCCCTTTACTGGTATGTTTTTAATCGGTCCAACTAAGGTTGTGTCTTAATTTTTTTTCTTTACAAATCTATTGTTTAAGTTATTGTTAGTTATAATTCAATTTTTTCAATTTTTTTTCTCAGGTTACAGAATCTATAACAATTCCGTCCATACTTTTCGCTTCCACTGCTGTTACGTCGGCTGCACTTTTAAGTTTTACGCCTGAAACAAAATATTTACCGATGTTTGACACGATTCGAGAAGTCGAGGCTTATAAATTAAAGCTTACAACAAAATTATAGGATCCATGTAATTGTTTTTATTAAAGCAATTGATTCACTATTGGTTTTTAGTTTATACATTTTATAAAGCTCATAGCTTCTCAAAAAATATTTAATAACAAGTACATAAATGTCATCATTACTTAAAATGCACTGAATAAAGAATCCGTCACATTTGTCAATTCGATTAACATTTAACATTCTATCTATAAAAATTAGACTGGTAGTTAAATCGCTCCAGTAGAATGTACATTCTTATAATTACTTAATAGGTAGTTTATTGAAGCCAGGTAAAAAATATTATTTCGTATTGCATCTACCAAAGGGATTATGAACCAGCATAGCGCAAATGCTGTCTTAAGTGTCGGCTACTGTGTAGTAGTTACCATAGAATAATGGAATTCGTAATGGAATTTAAAATGGATAGTTATAGTGCAGTTTTAATTCCTCTTTCCACCTATACGCTCACAATCATGCTAAACGAGGCCTTTAGGTCTTGTTACCATAAGCTCAGTCTACCCATTATGGGATGAAGACGTGACTTATGCATGTATGTATGTATAGTGTACTGTTTGAGACGACAACTTAGAAGCGACACTTTATATTATACACTTCGTGATTATATATTATGTCATAAGTTAAATCCTTGTAAATGAGCCAACAAATACGTCGTAACTCATTAGTAATAAATACAGAAAATAGATATTATTTACTACCTTTTAAATATAATAAAACACACGATGTATGACTGAGCGTAAAAAATATTTTTAATGTAATTCATGTTTTTTAATATTTTTTCTGACAAATATATACTATACTAACTAAATGTTAAAATATACACACTAAACCATGAACGCCAGTCAATAACGTATAAATTGTATATTTATATTGCTTGGATCAAGATTATAATCAAATTCGACGTGCGTCACTTATAAAACGTTTGTTCCTACACCGGTTATAAAAATTAAACTTACCATTCTGTATGCATTGCTTGACCGTAGATTGCCTTGAGGTACGCTGTGGCTTGGTGTGGTGATACAATTAAGTAACCAGTTTTTTTTCAGATTGATTTTTGTCTCGTGTTCTAATTGATTTATTTGCAGATTAGTTTTGGATAAATAAACAAACTTCTATGTCACTTACACTTCTACTTATTCTCGAAGTGAAAAAATAATAATTCTGCACATTAACGGAGAAAACGAGAAATGCCAACCCTGGGGAAGAATAATAAAAATACAAAGGTGTTACATGACAAAAGAAGACTGCAGGGCCGTTTCAAAATAATAAATGCACATTTTCAAATATAGAGAAAAAAATTAATATGAAAATTTTGATATTTTTATATATATAATTTCAGATGTTTGTATTTGCATCATTTTCAATATGATAAAATCTTTGTGATATTTATTTGTGTAATGATCGATTTTTTATCATGGCGTTCTCAATCTTTAGAAAACTCAAAACGTTCAATTTGTCGTTCAAGCGACACACAGAGTAGGCAACCACCCGATTATTTTATAAATAGTTAAAGTAGAAATGAAGCTTCATATATTATTCAAGTTTTTTTATAATATTACATATGCGTAGGTACGTATCCAGGCACAACATACCTACTTCATTGATGCCAATTTCATTGATAAACCGGCTACGTTGTCTCGAGAACAACTTGAAATTAGTACTGCGCCAACATTAGTTGATCTTGGCATCTCAAGCAGTAACAGGTTATATTGTCCTTTATAATATTAAAATAATTTGGTATCACAATAATAGTTCTAAAAAACCTAGCGGAGAATTAGATTTTGAAAATGACAATTATATCCAATGAAGATGCAGATAAAAAATCAAAAAATGACGTGTTTTGTCAGTTATATACTTTTGGAAGATTTCAAAGGATACAATATTTTCTTATTTGTTTGCCGATAATTGTCGTTTCGATGATGAACGTGAATTATATTTTTGTGGCAGAAAATGTTAATTTTAGGTAAGAGTTTAATCTTATTCGCATCATTATTTTCTTTCTAAGACAAACATTTATGCGCTCAATGTCTATAAAACTTTTCAAATACTAACTTAAAAAAAAAATTGAGGGTGTCCTTCCCGGCTATACTCCTTATCTATAGTATTAAACCAGGAAGAGTAAACTTTTTTTTGTTCTGCAACAAATATTTTGCAAATTGCGACTTAATTTTCATTTTAGGGCCGGGGTTAATGGTGCGGACGATCCTATTCTGTAATGAGTACCTACAACAGCGACTTTAGTCCTTGTATGTACGTTTTTTGTATACAAAAGTGGTAAAGTAGTAGACAGAGTGTTGTGCGTGTGAGACTATTTTTAGTGTAAGCATGTGCATCGGTTTTTTGCGTGCATCAAAGAGTGCAAATGACAAAATAAAGTTGACACATCCATTTTCAGCATGAAGACCATGTAGTTTAAAAAATCAGTGATTCAATTATTCAAATATTGAGTTACATTATGGAGGAATGAATGCATCTTTTATCTAGTTAATATATTGATGTTATTAAACCTTTAAATATCTTTTTTACTATTTTACATCGTGTCTGTTCTGGAGCTAGTTATACGAAAAAATAAAAGCTTGTTCGTGTTCTTCATACGATTGAGTGTGGCTATCATCGATGATAAGTTGAAAAAAGATCAGAAACACCAAGCGCCTTTTTAAAAAAAATTGTATTATATTCAACAAATAAGAACAGAAATAATGATATTGTATAATAAAAAGTTCTGCTCTCACGTCCAAATAAATGTGATAACAGGCAAAAATAATGGATCACTTTTAATTCGACTTTGGATGGACAGTAGCCTATTATTTGTGTTCATAATCATAAGAGTAGTTCATTATTGTGTTACAAAACATAATTTCTTGTACCGTGTGACCTGTTTTTCCCAAACGGTAGTGTCACATCAAGCCAAGTCTCTAAATATAAACAACAATTTATTGGTTATTGTTTGTGACATTGGAATTAACTTCCGGGCTATGGCGATGATCATTCAAAATCAATTAATTAGTTAAATTCCGAGAAAATTTGCACTAAATATATAATTACTTTCGAGCGATTGATATGTGTCTTAAATGTGTTTATAGTCATGTAATTGTCTATTTAGATTTGTTATATGTATCTTCTGATATATTTATTTTCTTAAAAAAATCCGATCACCTTCTTTCCCTATAGACAAATTTCCGAACGCCTTCTTTTCTTGTATTTTTTTTAACATACGCCAGATTTCTTAGTCGTTCATTCTACTAGGGATAAAACTTCTTGATCGCTTGTGATCCTGTTTACAATTTTGAATGGAATATATATATTTTTTTAAAACAAAGACTATTTTTAAATTATAACAAACATGTTCGCTGCTTAGGGTAGCCCAGGGGACACCACCATAGCACTTAAACCTAAATTAACTTGAATTAAAACGGATAAAAAAAATTCCGGAATTTGTGCCTCTAGCAAAATGAACGACTACGAAATTTTGCGTATGTTACAAAAAACTACAGGGAAAGAACGCATTTGGAATTTTTTATACATGAAAATAACTATGTCAGAAAATGTTTCTATAGGGAAAAAAGTCCTTCGGAAATAATTATACAAGAAAATAAATTTATCAGAAAATACATCTAAGTAACAAAGTCCAACAACGCCGTTTATTTAAATTATAAAAAATAATAAGTTACATTTTAGAATTACTTAGGTGAATAAGGCTACATGCTACGTTATTTTATTTGTACAACAGATGTCGCGTACCAGAATGTGATAATCTTAATGCAACAGCTTCGATTCCAACATGGTGGACAAAAGCTGAAGATGCTAAATGTTTTCGGCCACTTTTCAATTTAACAGAAGCAAATACAACCTGCTCTTATCAAGAAGAAGCAGAATTTATAGAATGCGATGAATGGATTTATGAAAATAACAACTCTGCTATTGTAGAGGTAATTCGCATAAAGTGATATCCATTGAAACGTGATTCCTTTTAGGACGTTCTCGCAGTAAACGGTACATACAAGGATTTTCCGTATCTATCATTATGATGCACATTAATTATGAAATGATTCCATAGTCGGGCACGACTCGCGGTACACGTCATGTCTAGACAATACATAATTATTATTACAGTACTATGTTAATGGGTACGTGTCAATAGTTACCTACCATCATTTATATTAAAACATATAGGTATTGTCAAAAAAATATGAGTTTTTCCACAGCTTTAAGCCTTTAAGTGATCTTTCTCGAGGTCTCTTTAAATTATCACATTAGTGTAATGTTTATTATCAGCAACAAAAAATATACTTTGAGTTACTTAATGTAATGAGTTATCTCAGAAATTAAAGGCTACGTCCTCGACAAATAATAGAGACGTGACAAAGGTCACGATTACTAGCTTAGAAAAAGCTTATAGACATAACCAGTACTTGTGTGTAAATGTGTCTTTGATTATAGCCATTGTTCTTATACATTAGTATCCAGAAGTACAATATATTATAATAATTGCTTGAGATAGGTGTATGTTTTAATATCATTGTGAGCATCGTAAATAGAAATAATTAGTTTTGGATAAATTATCTGTGACAGTACAGTAGGTATAACATTAAAGTGTCCATTTTTAGTATCGTAACAGAAAAAAGGAATCCTTATAAAATAATTGGTTGCTTGTTTTGTTTCTTTTATTTATATTCGTTTTTGTAGGCCATTTATTAACAATAATTTGAGATAGAAAATCCTAAGCATTAAATAATTTATAATAATTTTTCAGTTGAACATTGGATGCCAGTCATGGAAAGCATCTCTTGTTGGCACTATACACAACGTCGGAATGCTCTTTTCCATGTTTTTGATGGGATGGATAGCAGACAAGTAAATTCCTTGATTATTCATATTTTGCAACAAAAAGTTTACAAGTAACATTTTTTTCTTTTTTTAGGTTTGGTAGAAAACCAACAATCATTTTATGTGCAGTTGGTGGAGCTGTTGGAGTGTTTAAAATATTTTTAAATAACTTTTACGCATATTTGGGGGTTGAATTTATGGAGTCGTTTCTCGCTTCCGGACTTTACACTGTAGCAATTGTTTGGAGTAAGTAATTATTACGAGTGAAAATTCGTTTAGATATGTTATTTATAAAATATATATACATATAAAAAAGGTGCTTGAAATTTTAATTTGAACTACTAGTCAACGTAATGTATTTTTTGCAGTGATCGAGGTGGGAGGAGATACCAAAAGGGTTGCAGCTGGAGTTATATTCTCATATGCAATTTATGTGGGCGAAGTTTTATTCGCTTTCATAGCAATGGGTTTTCAGTATTGGAAGTCTCTTATTGTAGCAGCATATGCTCCTGCACTTTTGTTTGCTGTCTACGCTATAGTGTTACGAGAAAGCACCAGGTGGCAATTGTTACGAGGAAAGTCAGCTGAGGCAAAAAGGACTTTTAAAATTATAGCTAAGATTAACAGACAGGAAATTTCTAATGATGCAATAGACGCTATCAAAGAAGAAGAATTGCGATTTAAATTAAATATAGCATCGCAAAAAGACAAGGAGACTATGAAGGATATAATGAATTCAAAGGAAATAATGATACGGCTCGCAGTTACATCATTCTGCTTTTTTACTGCTAGTTTTGTTTATTACGGTTTAGCTGTACAAGCAATATCTTTGCCGGGTGACAAATATATTAATTTTGCTCTGACTTCATTAACATCATTTCCTGGAGATTTATTAGCATTGTTTACTTTTTCAAAGTATGGCAGAAGAATATCTTTACAAGGTGGTTTCATTGCATGTGGTGTATTTATAACAGCCCAAGCATTTGCTTTGGATTGTAAGTATATATATTTTTTAATAACTCAATTACTATGTATGTTAAGTGTTTGTACTTTGGTGATTGTCATAAGTAAACTTTTTCTTTCTTTCCTTCTATTTTTAAAATGGCTTTTTGTTTCAGCAATTTCATGGTTAAAAGTGATGCTGTTTTTATTTGGAAAATTAGGAACTGCGTTATGCTTTACTGGGATTTACACTTATAGCTTAGAGCTATTTCCTACAAGTGTCAGAGGATCCCTCTTCGGTTTTTGTAATATGTTTGCAAGAGTCGGAAGCATGTTGTCACCACTTACTCCTTTATTTGTGAGTTTTTATATTTAAACACGAAATTTATTTTAAAACTTAATATACATGTAATTAAGTTTTTTTTGCAGGCAAATCATCTGATAGCCCTTCCATCAATACTTTTCGCTACGACTGCTTTTACGGCGGCCTTACTTTTAAGCTTTACACCTGAAACGAAAGATTTACCAATGTTTGACACAATTCAAGAGGTTGAAGCTTACAAATCAAAACTTGTAACAAGATTTTAATCTCTTTATACTGTTAATAAATTTGTTTTATTGTATATTAATATAAATATTCTTCATTAAACTGATAATCGTTGAATATGTTTTCTTTTTTAAACTGCAATATCCACTTACAGATCTACTGTTAACTTATGTTCTCAAATTTCTTCATGTCACATTACTATTCCATTTAAAAAGTAATTAATGATGATTGAGTAATTATACTTATATTAATAATGAATCATTGTGTACAGTACACGAAATGGCACATCACTATGGTCTGGACGCTTAGTTGTACGTAAAATGCGCAGTCAAAATGGTAACAAAGAAATAATATAATGACTAATGAATCTTTTATATACGACAGCTTAAATACAATACTGTATCTTATATCACAAATTTATTACGTAGGTGAAAACATAAATTAAAATGAATTCACTGAAATTTTATTCTAACAGAATCACACAAAATCATATCTGCGTAGAATAGTTCGTGTCACTTGAATTGACATTTTTGTTGCTCATCTCATCCCCTCTCTTGTTGCTTGATAATTACCACCCTTTCGGTAATCGCGGCATTTGAGAAAGAAATCAAAATTAAACTATTCAATCTTCAATTCTATATTGGTTAGGAGTTTATTTGTTCTTAGTAAGAAAAATGTCTGGGTTTGAGGTGAAGACGTGTAACAGTAAAAAGGTAAGAGATCTCAAACTCACAATATGTTTTTATCATTTAACAGCAGTTTTTAAATAAAGTTATAATTTCAGGGCAAAGCAATGTTTGCTACGAAAAACTACGAAGCTGGCGATATTATTTTAGAAGAGGACCCATTGGTGTCTTGCCAATTTGCGTGGAATGCTGCTTATAAGTATATAGCATGTGATCACTGTATGAGGTTAGTTACTTAGACTAGACAGCACACATCATCCTTTTAATTAATAATTTAGAAGTATGACTATAAAATATCATCATCATTTAACATCAGGTGACCCACTAGTTCGTTTGTCTGGCCTCTCAACATAAAAAATAGCATTTCAAATAATTTATTCTCTATAGCTATTTCAAAGTAATGACTAATTATTACTTTGAAATAGCTAACCTAACCCTTGCTATGTGCACAACTCCACATGTTCCATTATTATTTGGACACATTCATCATTACGGTTCATCTGACTGACCGTAAGATCCTTTAAAAGAATAGAAAATGGATGAAAGAGGAACTAAAAAATTCAGTATGTCAAATATTGTGTAGAAAGTGATTTCTAATTTGCTTAAAAACAACAGCCACAATATAACTTTCTAAAAATGTTTGTTTAATTTTCAAGGCCTCTCGAAACCCCGGAGCAGAATGTAAGACGTTTATCAGCGAATACGGACTTTGTGTTGCCGCACCCGGACTGTTTTGACATGTGCCTGGACAATATTACCAGCTGTGACCATTGCGGGGTATACTACTGCTCGGAGAGTTGTCGGCAACAGGCCTATGTGAAGTACCACAGAACAATATGCTATGACCCTAATGACATGCAACATCCCATTGTTGTTCTGTTGGAGGCTTGGAAGTGAGTGTCTTTATAATTTACTAGCGACCCGCCCTGGCTTCGCACGGTATATTATGCATGTATTATACATATAAACCTTCCTCTTGAATCACTCTATCTATTAAAAAAAACCGCATGAAAATCCGTTGTGTAGTTTTGAAGATATAAGCATACATCGGGACATGAGGACAGAAAAAGCGACTTTATTTTATACTATGTAGTGATGTTGCTCATTAGCTGTTTTCTGACTGAGCCCAGCTGCGTAAAGCTTGAATTTGCGTGAAACTGGCTGCCTTGTGTAGTGGCTCCCTCAGTCAGGACCTGGCTATTAACTTATTCTAGTTAAGCACTACTCTGTGATTTACTATAAGCTTTGTAGCTTTCTTTTCTTGCCAAAGAAAACAGAGTTGCTCTCATTTCATTATATATTTCAGGCCTCTCCACTATCCACCAGAAACAACAAGCATTATGCTCCTTGTACGGATATTAGCATACATCCAGCAGAGTACAAACCCTAGTTCCGCCATCGCCACAATCAAGCAGTTCTGCCATCGCACCATGAATGAGGACGAGGAGATTGTGCATAAGCTTCTTGGGGAACAGTTTCAGGATCAGCTAAATATGTTACGGGAACTCACTGCTAATGTTGTTAATGGAGACAGCGTGCAAGAGGTAAGAAATAAATTGCAACTTAAAAATTGCTATTAAATAATTATGAATATGAATTAAGTATTTATAAGTGTTTCCTAGTTGGTGGCTGAATGAAGGTCCGTATTTATTCTAAAACGTTCAGACCCTTTGGGACATAGTAAAATTAGGGTGTTATAGAAACAAATAGCAAAAGCCTAGTTTCCGCCACTCATTGTCTTATGTATTGCACTTATTTTACATTTTGAAGTGAATCAATTAATGATGGTGTATGCTGTTAGTATAATTTTAGGCTTTTTGCTAACTATATGTAGGTATTTACATTGTCATTTTATCCTAACAAGTTCTTTTGTAATTTCATTGAAACTTGAAAAAAGGAAACATTTTTCACTTGCAAAAGTGTAAATCTGGACTATTCTGGGCCCTCCCTCTATATTGTACCTCTCTCTGTGAACTAAACCAACTGACTGCAAATATCTAACTTGTCATGTACTTCATGCCGTTGTATCCAAACTCAGTAAATTTTACTGCTTAAACTTGATAAAAGTTTTTATTAGCTAATAATGCTATAAAATCCTCAATATTTTTCCAGTTCCTCACACCAGAAGGCTTTTGCAGTCTCATGGCACTTGTCGGCACAAATGGACAGGGCATCGGTACCAGTCCCCTTGCTATGTGGGTCAATTCTGTTGTGGAATTGACTCTCTCTGATGATGAGAGGAAACAGCTGGATTTGTTCCTGACCAGGATGTATGATAAAGTGCAGGAAGGTATGTAAAACTAAAAAAAAAATATAAAGTGAAATTCCAAGCGTAGTGACTTCGGCGTCAGTGCCGTCATCTGGCTTTATTCAGATTTCGATTCGATTTTCGTTCGTTTTGTGCTCCGCTCACACTAATTGTCAATCATTTGAGTGACAGGGACGGTACGATACAACCTTCGAAATCGAATTTTGAGTAGCCCCCTTGGTAATCGCACAAACGCCACATCAGATTGGTAGTATTGTTGAGATGAACAATAGCAATACAAAGTACAATAACAATAACAAGTAACAACAAAATGTTATAGTGGCTGTACCTACATTTAATTAAAAATAAATGCCATCTTGCAAAGCTACTTATTTTATTCTTTAAATATTTATTGAAATCTGAGGAAGATTCTTATGACGAGAAAAAATTTAAAAGTTGCTTGGAAAAAACGTAAAAAACGTCCCTACCTGAGTGTTAAGAAATATAATGTATTGTTATTCTGTCCTTAGAATCCGGTACATTCCTGAACACAGAAGGTTCTGGATTATTCCAGTTACAGAGCGCGTGCAACCACAGCTGTTCCCCTAACGCTGAATCTTCCTTCCCATTTGGAAGCCATCGGATACAGCTGAAGGCTCTGAAACAGATCAGCCCCGGTGATGAGATCTGCATCAGTTACTTGGATGAATGTTTCCTTCAAAGGTCCAGGCATTCTCGGCAGAAAGTAAGTTTCAATAAACATAGTAGTTCTGCAGAGCTAGCACAAGAACGTCCGAGCAGAGACCGCAACCGGTTTTGAAATACCGGTTAATATTGTTCAGAAGACCGGTATAATTACGTTAATTGGATTAACCGGTTAACGGATAATTCCGGTGACCGGTTAAAACGAAGAACGAAATTGTGGAGCTCGCGCTCACCGATATAAACCGGTTTTACTCAAAGCAACGCCGCCCCCATCGCGCCGCACGCGTCTAGTCACACCGCTGTGCTCTTTCTATCTCTTTCCTGCATGCGCTGGCTATAGAGAATATTTGAAGAGAGATGACAAAGGATGGCGTTTTAACCCAAGTTAACCAGTTAATTTCGTTCAAAAAACCTGAATTGATGCGAAAGCCGGTTTCTTTAATAACCGGTAACCAAACCGTAAACCGCAATCCATTTCGGTTTCGTTCGTTGACCTCACAAACCGGTTTTCGATCACTGCGTGCGAGAGCTGTGTCTTGCGCACTTATGCTAGCCGTGCTGGTGTGGATATCAGCAAATGGACAATACAAGAGCTGTCTTACAATCCAATCTTGATTATGATTATGACTACAGCAGTGATGGCGAACCAAAGGTACGCGGGTCAATTGTATAAACATAAACAAAACATATATCAAAAAGTTGCAAACATAATTGTAAACATACTTTGTTATTATAGAGTAGACATATCAATATTTTTCCAACATTGTGCTTATCCATATTGACAACGTTGACTGGGTACATAAAGGTTTGCCACCACTGCCTTTCAGAATACACTTGCGCAGTTAGTGGAGGGTTGTCTTACCGATTCTTATACAATATTGTAATTTGATTGCTAATTTTTGGTCTGTTATCAGTCATATTCGTGTCTATTTGTATTTTAGCGTGTTTTTTTTTCTAATCACAGTCAAAGCAAAACTGACTTGACTTAGTCTATCTATCCAGTGACTTTACAAAGTTAACAAAAAACCCAATGTTTATTTACAGGAGCTCGCTCAAAACTACCTTTTTATCTGCGAGTGCCACCGCTGCCTCATGGAGTCCTCCCAGCCCGAGTACACCAGCGAGGAGGAGATGAGCGACGAAGAGGATGCTGATGACTGATGTTCCAACTTGCTGGCCTTCTGCTTGCTAGGCCTGTGAACAAAAGACAATCATTGCCAGAGAAAAAAAACTGCCACACAAAACACAGTTTTTTTTTGGGGCGTAAGTGCAATGTGTTTATGCCAGCATCATTGGAGGAATATAGGACCGACGAAAAAGTTCAGTATACAAAGTATACTATTATACTTAGTAATGATAAAGTCTAGTTAACGTTTTAATGTATAATTGGAGATGGCTTTCTGGAAAAAAAAGATGACGGTGTAGTAGACAGTGTTTAAAAACAGGTTAATTCAATTTTAACGTTTTCCACGCCAACGTCTTTTATATACGTCGGAGAACAGTGTAAAAGTAGCCTTTACGCAATGTCTTAAGTTTTAAATTAGCTTAACTATTTCGCTAGGCTTTGAAAAGGTGACAAGTTAAATGACAACTCCAAATGCAATGCATAGTCTATAATTATGAAACCAATAGACTTTGTAATTTCTTGTCAACTTAAAAAGAATTGCCGCTTGATTTCAACTAAATGAATTCCAACTAAATTAGTTCAGCGGTTTATGCGTGAAGAGGTAACAGAGATGCATACTATCGCATTTATAATATTAATGTGGATTCGTCGATTTTGATGAGGAAGGTGATTTGACGGTTGAAATGCTTCGTAGCTTTTAACATCCTACTTTAAGGGGTTTGCTAATTTGATGTTGGCTTTAGCTTTGGTCGTATGTTTATTGTTTGTAATAGCAAATCAATGTAACAATCAGTATCAGTGTATTTATTTGTGTCTATATAGTATTTTGCTATGGGGAGTATGTTTTGACGTTCCACTTTACATATACTAATTAAAAGCATACACATACACACACATACACAAATCACGTCTTTATACCTTACGGGGTAGACAGAGCCTAAGGTGACAAGACCACGTTTAGCAAGATTGTGGGCGTATAGATGGAAAAGGAATCAAAATAGTGATGGGTTGCTAGCTTCATCGCCTATAACATGATTCCTATGTCGCTTATTCTCTCGATGGGCTTTTACCATCTGCGCGGGAGGAGATGCAACTGGTACATTCTATGTTTTTTCTTTGCTCCCAGACCAGCGTGGAAGCAAAATTAAAAGCAGAGACAAAGAAATACATTATAAGTTGTAATTGTTGATGGTAAATAATAATATATCTACCCTACATTGATGTACAATAAGAACTAGACTCCCAATCACGCTCAAAAACTGTCAAGCAAAAGTTTCCACGACGCGACTGTGGACATTAACAATGTATATGTCTCTTTCGCACCGTAATCTCAAACGCTTGAGAACAAAAGAGACACAGGTTTCCAGCGCGTGAAGTCGTGTCATTACTTTTCACGGTCGTAATCAATTGGCATTAAACATTACTGCCACGAAATAAGGTGTTAATTTTAACGAATATGTTAATGTTATCTGTATAAGTTGATGTGTACACACACACATAGACAACGCCGCTCGGACATTTTCTTAAACTTTTGTTTGCGATTAGGAGTCTAGTTGTTTATTGTACATCAACGTACCCTAAGATACTTGTAGTTAACTTTGTAGCGATTTTGAGTATTGAAGACTCAAGTTGACATAAGAATAGTCGTAAGATTCAAGAAGTCTTCTTCATTCTGTCAATGGGGACTATCGTTTCTTTGCTCACCAGTTGGCGCCACTGTTGACTAAGGTCCAGAGGTATAGCTGTCAAAGGCGAATATAAGATCGGCGCCGAAGTTTTAAATCTTGAATCTCATTAAGTTTATTAATTATAAATAACTATCATCATATCGACTATACTGCGATGTAGTGCAGTTCCGTTTTGTTCGGAAAAAATAAATCCGCTTTCAAAGCGTTCACATTAATCGCCAAATAATCAATATTTGCGATAATTTCCCGAAGGAGTTCACTTTTCAACTGGTAAATGAAAGAAATTGTAATTTATCTCACGAAGCCTGCCAAAACCAGTGAAAAGTGAATGTTATTGGACCTCACGCGACACTAGCGCCTCTAGTGGCAAATTCACACGCGATAGCCCCCATTGGAATTAGCGTTAGTAGAATGCGCCTAATGAAAAAACTTGTGAACGAACGTAAAATATTTTATCTACCTAAGGGTCTACTGTCTAATTTGAAGTTTGCATCATACAGTCTTTCTTTCTCTAATGTTAAAGATTACAGATAAGTGGGAGCGAGACGGTACGATTCGAACCTAGAATTAGTACCTGTATGAATGTATGACCAATATCGTATCAGTGTTGCCAAATCTGGCTAGCGCCAACGCGCACAAAGAAGCTCTAGGATTGCTCGTTTGTTTACAAAAGACGATAAATATAAAAATAGTTGATAAAATATAAACAGTAAAATGAAAACTTAACTTAAATAAAGTAAAAAACTAAAAAAGCGTCGAGTCGTTCGTCGAAGCGCTAATTGGCAATACTACCAGAAAAATTGCACCAGTATAACGTAAAAGCCGTGGTAGCGTAGTGGTTTGTCTCGTGGTCTCTCAAGCAGAGGGTCGTGGGTTCGAGCCCGGGCTCGCACCTCTGAGTTTTTCGGAATTTATGTGTGAGAATGTAATAACATTTGAAATTTACCATGAGCTTTTCGGTGAAGGAAAACATCGTGAGTAACCTGCACACATCGGCGAAGCAGTTCAATGGTGTGTGTGAAGTTCCCAATCCGCACTGGGGCCGCGTGGGAACTATAGCCCAAGCCCTCTCGTTCTGAGAGGAGGCCTGTGCCCAGGAGTGAGACGTATATGGGCTGGAGATGAATGTAAAAGCACCAACGAGTTTTTGGCGTATTCTAACCGGCAATTGGCACCTATGAGATACCATTAAGTTTGGAAATAATGTAGTCTTGTATACTAAATCTATTGCATTTGATTCACAAAGCACTTAGACCACTCTCACACGAGATGACAGCAATGTAACCTAGCCTTCTTCTTTTTTTTTAATATGGCCCCATCTCAAAGTAATAAATGAATCTTGTGACACAAATGTCGGCAACGTTGTACAGTAGAACGCGGTCAAAAGACCACTCCCACCCTGTCGGGCTCTTAGCCAACGGATAATATCCCTCGGAGACCGCCAGGAAATCATTAACCGATGCCCAAGGTGCACCGGACCAGGCACTGCTCTTCCCCTCGAACGGATCCATGAACGAACCGCAGCTCTTGCTCACGCGGAGGTAACCCGACTCGCACCCCAAAAACCTAAAACAAACAACCTAACCTAATTGGTCACGGGCGTTGCGCATTGCCAACTGCGATGCAAGTCATGATGCAACTCAAGTTGTCACCAGTCACGTTTATGTAGGAGCCAGGTATTTTGTTTTAACACCCGACGCAAAAAGAGGTGCTATAAGTTTGTCGTCATGTCATTGTGTGTCTGTCTATATGTGGCATCATATCTTTACATTCGAAAGTCAGTTTCCTTGCGGTGGTTCTTAGCCATGTTTGGTAAAAGTGGCTTCAGCGGTTTGAAGAATATCAGCTCTTCCAAATGTAAGGATTTTTGGCCAAAAAATTTTTTTTAATTAACCGTTTCATTACTTGATTAATGCGTGGTTTTTTTTTAATTTATTATTATGGTAGAGGGCAAAGTGCGCGTTGGCTTGTCTAGTTCAAAGTGTTTTGTGATTTGATTGGTACTTTAGTGATTGCTATAGGTATCCATGGTAGGACCAAATTTGTAGCTTTCCCGTAACAAAGTAGATGAAAATTTGTATTAAATGTAATCGAATGCAATAATGTAGTCGTAAAATTAATTTTCTAAATTAATAGTTTGACACCAAAGTTTTTTTGGCAATAAGAGAACGAAAAACTTGCGGTATTTTCACTGATAATTATTATTCTATGTAAATAGTATTAATAACAATTATATGATTATTGTGAAAGATGCCACTTTGGGTGAAATAATTACCCTTATGACTTGACATAATTATTGGTCAGTTCAACATCTAAATATTGTACCGCCATTTGCGAGGTAAGCAATGCGTTAAAGCTACGTAAAGAACGACTGGTCACTGTAAAATATTTAATGCACAAAGTTCGGAGGGAATAAAATCCAATTTATCCGTTTTGCTGACGACATCGCGGCACTAGCCCACACAGCAAAGGAGTTGGAAGATTTAATTACATGTATGGATACAATTTTCACTGAATCGGTCTTAAAATAAATATTATCAAAACTAAAACTCGCACCACTTCAAAAACAGCATCAAGACACAGACCAATCACATTGAACAATAGATCAGGTCACGAAATTTAAATACTTAGGCAGCATCATTAAAAATGACTCCAGATGTACACAAGAAATTATAACAAGAACAGCCATGGCAAAAAGAGCATTGAATGCCAAGTCTTTATTTAAAGTTAGAATATCAGGTCGTACCAGAAAAAGGCTTATAAAAGTGTACATCTGGAGCGTAGCACTATACGCCTGCTAAACGTGGACAGTGATGCAACGAGATAGAGAAAGTTTGAAATGTGGTGTTGGTGGCGGATGGAGAAGATTAGCTGGACCCAGAAAGTATCGAATGAGGAAGTGCTGATCGAGTGAATGAGAAAAGAGAACAGAGCCTCGATTTTTGAAAGCACTCGAAAGTGGTATAAATCTGTTAATATCTTCAAAACTACAGCTCTAATCAATTTTTTGACTATTTCACAAGATTAATGAGAGCCGTAAGTATCTTCTAAGCTACTCATATTTCAAATTCAGCACAATTTTTCACCGCTTTCGAGTAGTATTTTCACACACATGTGCTTTCAAAAATCGGGCCCCAGAAGAGGAAAGATGATGGGACACCTGATGCGACGTGATTAAGATCAAAATTGAAGGAGAGGTTGAAGTGAAGCGGAAGAGAGGAAGGCCAAGAAGAACATTTATGGACCAGGTGAAAGAGAGGGTAGAAGTCGTGGCGTATCAAGAAGTCAAGGAAAAGGCACTGGAAAGGACCACATGGAAATTGCTGTGCCGGCAAGAGCTCTTAAGTTTAAGAAGAAGCACAAATTTGGCAACAGTTTTGTATGAATGTTATCAATAATTAATGTCATCATTGTAGTAGAGATACGTAAAAATTTAAATGAAATATAAATTAAAATTAAAATATAATTTTGTATTTGTGAAATTTTATTTAATAATAAACATTGTATAAGAATCGAAAATGATTCATGTAAACGTGCAACGAAAGAAGAACGTATTTGAAATAGCTGTGATCAGTTACGGCCTAGGTATCTAAGTATTTAGAGAGGTGAACAGGTAGACGGTCCAATTATAAGTAAGACGTAGTGCGGCATTTTGGTAGAATAAAAATCTGATATTACAGTCGACATCGAAGATATAACATTTGCACTTTAGTGCCTTGTCGCTCCAAGCACTTTGACAGTCATATGAAAGCTCAAACATCAAGTTACAACGGGAAGGCACTAAAGTGTAATGTTATCTTTACGTCGACTTCACTTCATTTTTGTATACAGTAGTGAAATTATAGAAAGACTTAGTCGTGAAACTTTAACGAAGCACTTTGCTACTAAGGCATCAAAAAGTAATAATAATACAGTAAGGGCCTGTCTCACCACTCTGTAAAGTTCCGGTTATTTTAAGTGTCAGTTATTTATGATTCCCTCTCTATTTCTTACTACGAAACAGACAGAGACGACATCATAGATAACTGACACATAAGATACTTTACAGAGAGTGGTGAGACAAGCCCTAAAAGTATTGGATTAAAAGCTCAAACTAATATGTTACGAACCTACCTTTGACCAATATAATGCAGTCAGCCGTTCAAAAATATCTCCAAAGACCTTATTGTCAGTTATATAAAAGGTGTGTACTTGTTTGAATAAATACCTGTTGAAGTATTTTCATGCGTGTAAAAATTAGCGATTAGTAGTCCTCGTATTTCCGAATGTGTCCGAGTATCTTTCGTTTCGTTTCATTATAACTATAGGTTGCCTTTGTTCTTTTTAAGATGAGGCTAAGAATACAGACATTGATTGCACATTATTCGTATTCAAACAAACAATATTCAATAACCACAATTTTTGCTTTTGTTAACGTTTTGGTGTGGTGCTTCATTTTTAATGGCGTTAAGGATGTGGTGCTGGCGTCGTTTTGTCTATCGAATTTGTAATAGGACCCTGTGTATGGTGACATTACCTTTTTCTGTCATAGATACCCGAATACGAAACGCAAAATGAAGTGGTACGATTATCCAAATGAGTCACGGCTGTCGAATTGTCAATGACATATTTCGTGTAGAAAAGTAAGAAAGAAAGAAAGAAAGAAAAAATATTTATTACCACTAACAATCATAAAAAAAAACATCAAAACACAAAAACAAAAATAAAAGGATTAGTGGTAAATGGTTCGGCGTCAGCAAATGCTGCCAGCGCCAGCTCGCACGAGCGACACTTCAGCGCTGTTTTTCAGCCGGAACACATACTGCTCGCTCCAACAGTTGGGCCCTTACACCAAAAAAATAAAAATAAAATAGGCTCACTCACAAAATACATTTAACATATTAACAAATTTGGTACATTAAGTAAGTAAGTAAGTAGATATCTATTATAAAACTTATGATTCTTGTGATGTAAAATTATATTCAGACTTCATAGATTCTCAGAATACTTAGGTAAAGTAAACTCAAATTGTGTAATTACTAGTTTCTTAGTATACCTAGTCGTTAGTTGCTCAGTTAGAACTCTTAGCAGAAGATGTATTATCTTGAAGACATATTATATGTTGTCAAATACTTGCATTTAAAACTGAATCTATTTTGATATTAATAAGCATATACGTTGAGTGATGTAATAGTTATTACTTATTATAATGTAAAACATTAGGTAATCGCAGTTTAGATATATGAAGAGTTCTTTTGAATGCAACATAATAGCTAATGTTCGATATTTAGGTATAAGAGTAATTATAAAAAAGTAATTTTAACTTAAATCAGGGTACTTATTTGTGCCAAATGTATACCTAAATGTTATGTCGCTTGTGTTTGCTTGCGTATATTTGGGAAAGGCAAAAAATGCATCAACCTTAACTTGTGAACATTTGTAACATGCCTACGTGAAAATATTTGTTAAAAATACTCATTTTCAATTCATTTCACATCAGAAATGTAATAAGTACCTAGTTTTCAATAGTGTGCACTTCATTTCAACAAAGAGATGCAATAAAAACCACAAAGTACGGTATTTCAAATGAGTGTCAATTAATATGTGATGGCATTTTTTTTATTTTTATGATGCAAAGTTATGTAAAGACAGGAAATCATCATACCATGTAAAAAATATAGTGTTTTTTGTAAAAAAAACTTGTAAATTTATCTTAAAAACTCATGGCATTCTTTAACGTTGTGTAGGTATATTAAGAACGCTTCATTTCAGAAAAGTATAAACGGCAGCTTCAGTTGCTTTTGTTATGTTTGTAAACATATTAAATAAATATCTAGAACTAATTAAAGTCTTTGATACTCCCGTGATTAGCTCAGTCCTCGAGTTAGCTCTTGGAGTTGATTACTTGGATTTGTGCGTATTTACAAAGCCGTTTACTGTTTGAAATTCTCAGAATTCACCCTCAACGAAATTTGTAACGACATGATTGATCGAACAAATCGCAATTAATTAAAGTCAAGCTGGAAACAAGCTTCAATTTGTTTGAGAGCGAGTGAGGTCAGTCTGAGGAGGTTCGAGTGCTACAATTAATTGCACTCGAGAAAACAAGTATTGGAAATCGCAAGTTGTTTCACTGTAATTTCGTTATTGTGGCCGAGATCAATTGTGAGTATCGTTAGGGGGTCTATTCTGTATTGCTACGCAAATAAATATTAAGCTTGGAATATTTGCTCCAGTAACAAATGAAAACGAGGCACTTAGCGAGCCAAATGCGATTTGTACAGAACACGTAATTCGATTTACCGAAATAATGTAAACGGGCAAACGGCAAAAACTTAAAGAAGATTGAATTGTCAAAACAAACTGGGTTTTGCTGGGGAAACATCCTAAAGCACTTTAACGTTATTATCCCGAGACATCAAGTCACATTAAATTGTTTATTCATTTTACTTTTGCGGGGTCACGGGCGGAATTCCTGCAATGTCTTTGATCTGAGGCGAGCGAGAAAAAAACGGACGAAAATGCACTTCAACTGTCTTCATAAAAAGGGGAAAATATAATTTATTCAAGAGATAATTTTCTCCTCCCTTTTAAGGACAGACATCGTTTGCGATAGGGCGGCGCGAATGGATGTTTGCCGAGCTAGCTCTCTACGCGACTTTGTCTTTCCCCTGCCTTGTAAACTTGTTTTTTTATAGTTTCCGTTGCTACTTCAAAAATATTCGTCTTTTTGTGTGAAAGCATGCCCTTTGTTGGGAAAAGTGACTCGAAATTCACGCAAGACAGCACAGAACTAACAATAGATGCCCCGCTGTGAATTTTCTGGAGTTTGAAACGTGTATGACGCGGCCGGACTCTACGAGTAGCAGAGTTCACGTTCACGGTAGGTAGTTTTGTTTCTATTGTCCGCTATTCAGAGCTATACCTGTTAGTACAGCTACAATTCGTTTTTTTTTGATGCTCCAGAATCGGAAATGGAAATGTTTCTACAAAATTGATCCTTTCAAACTGCCCTAATCTCAAATTACGGACTACCTATTTATTTCTATGTGTAATTCAGAGTTGTTTAAGTAGCTATCACATTTAATTTTATCCGAATGATTAAGTTAAAGGGATTGAAATTCCGCCCAAGTTTCATGACGACCGGGAAAGGAGCGTCTTTGATCCACGCCCGAAACTCATAACGACTGCCCTTCAAAAATGGCAATACGATTACCCAATAAAAGGGCTAATCGTAAATTGTGCAAATGTGGTTTTCAAAGGTTGGTCACCCCAATTCGAGGGATGGAAATCTCTGCTTCACTAGTTGAATGTGCTAATAACGACCGCTGGTTGCGAGGGCTAGATTTAAATTAAAACCTCCCTTTGAAGAAGCAAGGGTATTTAATTGTGATCCGTCCGCATAGATAAGGAGCTGACGACAAAAAAAGTACTTGTTTTCAACGAGAACATTTTATGATACGATGAAACCTTCGAACGTTGTATCATAAGGTGTATATTAAACGGAACATAACCTTTATTAAATATACAAAGCTTTAATGCATTTTACATGAAAACAGACCCGAATTAAATTTCATTCAAAGTCATTTGCGAAAAACGCGGCTAATGCATCAGTAGGTACCTACCTAGTTAATGCAGGATACGGCGATTAAAGGCAAAGCATCCAATAGCAAGCCAATATATACCACGACCCCCAGTTCCAGGTCGCCCCGCTATTTTTAGGTACCCTTATACTCGGAAGTTATTAATTCTTAGTTGAAATCATGCCGTTCCGGTCTCACTAGCAGTAATTAATAAGAGAGTGAGGAGAGGACGGTATGATAAAAGATCGAATTTGGGAGTCGAACCCCTGACCACGCCACTGCAGCGGTCTCGGTTCCGGCGGGGTGGTGATCGCGTTCATTCAATATTGTCCTTTTTAAACATACTCATCTCTTAGTGCAAAAATATTGTCAGTTGTGACGATATAAATTGGTTGCACGGAAATTGGGGAATTTTGTACTCGACTGCCTTTGTCGTATAGATCGCTCGAGCGCAAATATTTAACGTAAAATCGCTCGGAGATGCAAAAATATAACTTTTTGAATTAAATAAGTACCCGGCTATTATGGGAACGCCAATAAAGAGTTGTTTGAATACTAAGTACGCAATTTTATTGGTATCATAAGTTTTATTCAAAGGTAAAATCACATTGATGATCCTTTGAACAACATTTTACAATGTTCGCAAAGTCCCCATCTATATGGATATTTGTAAGGAAGCTTCGCCGTTATGCCTAACAGTGGGGTGATATCGGCTGATTAACATCGTAGGTTTTTTTTTATTACCTACCAGAATAGATCTGCGATTGACCCCTATCAAACTTGACGGAATACGTACACATGAGGCCAACGGTGTAGGACCCAGTAACAGCCTTGAAGAGCTTAAAATTTGAAATACCCACAGACGACGGAAGTTAATTTCCAGCAAGCACACTTTACGAGTACACGTAATAGCCGAACAACATTATCTCTGATACTTTATTGGCATTATATCTACGTTAGTGCACATAATCGTATTCTACGAACCGGATTACGTGATAGCCTGATTGTGTTCAAACAGTACTAGGAAGTACCTAGCCCTCTAGATCGCGTGTGATATCTAGTCAACCTAAGCTCGTCACGTCACAGTCCAAATTCCAATTTGCTTATTCATTCAACCGCCTTATTCTGAATTAGTCGGCCCACAAACTCTGATTCGATTGGTTCTGCGGCGGTGAATACTGAAAGAACCTAAATAGAATAGGTATTGCGATCGAATGCGATTGTCTATAAAGTCATTTTACGGTAGTGTTTTCTTCCAATACCTATAGGCGATATTATGTGCTATTTCCGTGCATGGCGTGATGAACTTGATAGGTCGATTATAACATAACATTTAACGAAATTTGAATTTAGGACTTATAAACATATAAATATGCTAGGTACCTATTTATAAGGTTCACGGTTGGTCAGTTGATGAGAGTATTGCCAACTTTTCCTACACGCTACCCTTTACTTTACAATCGAATGGCAGAGTAACGACGTACCTAAGTCAGAGAAAGAACCAATAGATTTTAAAACACCTAACACCAATAAATCTTAGACAAGCAGAAAGCAGAAACAAAACGCACCATTAAAACTATACGTAACACCGACAGAAGGGTAATCCCCGGCGTGCGATACTGCTTTCAATTCAGCGTTGCTAAATTTTTATTAGGGAGCGGAGTTACAAACTAGTGTTCGGTCCGCTGATACAAAAACCGATCTCGGAGACCTTCTAACTCCCTTGAGTGCGCTTAACCTATTTTCATTTCCTTCCTGTTTTTATTTCCTCTGAGCTATGCAGCGACAGCTATGTTAGTGCGAGTCCGCGGGGCTTTCCAATTTACAGTTTGTGCCAACCTTCTTTGAGAGTTCTTCATTATGTATGGAGTACCCGTGTATGCTAACAGTCACGAAGCATTAAAATATTTCCTTTTCGCGTAAAAGGGTAACCTAAAATACGAGACGCTAAAGTGGTTTGCTGTGTATCATGCTCAACAAAACTTTGACTATGAATCCTTGTTAGACGCGAAACGTCTACATACGCTTACGCGCCTAATAGGCTCTTCAAACTTTAGAGCAACCCTCACTAAATCTTGCCTTCGACTGTCCAAACAATTCATCTACTTAGCTCCGCTAGGCCTAGTTGCGATGTCAAGAAAATTTAGGGATCCTTAATGAGGGAAGCTGGCGGCGCGTCGCTAAATAGCACCGATTTTGTGCTGCGTTTATAAGGCTTAGGAGGCTTGGTTAATCCCTTAGCGTAACATATGGGGTCGTGCGGCGAGGCAACACCTTGCGTCATGCGGCAGCCGCGCGTACTGGTACTATTTCGTGGCATGATGTTGCTTGGGGCTTAGTCTCAGGAGCCTCGGGTAATCCCTTCAGCACATGGCCGAAGCCGAACTCAAACCAATGCACACGCGGGGACTGCTAATAAGTTGAGATTAGTGTAATCGCAGCTATTAATAAGGTTCTTGTTCCGATTTGCCGGGTACCAACGGCGTGTGGCATTTGTTTTGTTTTTGTTTACGGTTTCATTGTTCGAATCGTATAGAAGGAGGACGGACGTCACGCCGATTTCCATCATGAAATGCTCATAATTATTGTAATTCTAAAGTTAACAATGAGGAATTTTGTAAATAGCGTACCTAATCCCTTTGTTTCCATTGATCTGTATCAAAATTACGGAACAAGTTATTTGCGCGAGAAATATTCGAGAACAGCTGAACGCTCTCGTTTTCAATAATGGGAAACATTTTGCTTCGCGCTACAAAGACTTCGGATTTCTGATTCTGAAATTTGATTCGACGAAGAATTTAGTCGTTACGATTCCAATGCCTATTGTTAAAGTCTTTTCGTTCCCAAAACTTGACACAATAGGAGTTTCTCATTAATCGAAAGCAGTAAAGTAATAATCGGTATCTCTGGCATCGGAGCGAAGAACTTGGTTTCGATTTATAAATTGTGATGTTATATTTGCTTTGATCTTAATAAGTGAGATTAAGTTTTCCATGTTAATTATTAAAGCGACGCAAGATCATCAACCTTCGATGTTTTGTACCTTGCTTGCTGTTTCCAGAGTTTGAGAGGTATTTTCCGAACCAGTGGTCTTAATGCTGATTATTATTTTGTATCGTTTAGTTTTGGCAACAGCTTCTTAAGTACATTCTCATTAGGTGCTATTCTAATCTAAATGTTTGTATTTATGTAGTAGTAAATTTACATCCGCTCTCTGCCTAGCGCCCCTAAATGTTTTAAGCTGCTTCCCAATTTATTTGACACTTGTCAAAGGCACTAAGTAGTGGTCGCTTGATAAATAAGACGGTAGTTTCAGCGGGCATGAATTGCTGTTTATGCCTCATAATCTGTTCAGGCCGAGGCTTAGCCGGTTGCTCATCAATCTTACTCAGGCCCGCATAATCGCAGAAAATTCGGGATTACGCTACGACCCACATTTTTAAGTGATATCTATGTATAGTGCGTAAGGGGTGATGTGTGCGTCACGTAGGTTGAGAAGGATAGGAATAAGGTTTTATTTGATGTGGAACACATACCATTTTCTGTTTGTCTTATTTAATGTTACCATACAACTGTGCCGTAATAGACTGACGTTAGTTAATAGGTAGTTTATACGCCTATTAGGCAAAATGTCCTCGAAGAAAACGCCATAACTTATTATTAATACCACTATTTATGTAATTTGAAATGAATTGGCCAGACCGCAAGTAATACGTAAATAATACAACTCTACATTTTCGCGACAAATCGTATCGTTTTTTTTTAATCTCGATTTTTTTATTGCACGTCACTCGAAATTACCATTTTAAATTGGTTAAAATCTACGTGTTGCTTCAGAGCTCTTTTTGCCATTTAAATACTACGCGTGAATTCAGTAAAAATTTTCACCACTTTCGAGTGTTACTTGCGAATGACGTGCTTTCAAAAGTCCGGCCCCTGCCTGATCATATTTTCGGCAAATAATTTCAGATAAAGTGCATTTCGAACGGAATGTGCTAATAACGAGACAAGCCCTAAGATCGCGGAGGGTGAATTTTAATTAAATGCGCACATTAATGAGATGAAAGTGAACTGCTACTTAAATCGTGATTTGTTTGTCCAATCTAATTGGCGAGGGGTCATGCCATGAATTTCATAGACGCTTTGTACTCTGTCGATGGCGGAATTTGTTTTTTTTTTTAATAGACTAAAAAGTTACGAATATAATATATCCGAGTTATTACGGAATGGTATGAGTATTGTGCAAAAGAAAATGTCTTAGTCAAAAACAAAATATCGTAGGAATGTAAAGAATTTAACAGCTAGTCGTATTGGCATTGGTTGGCGGTTAGTTGTTCACTAGTTTACTATTTAGTGTTACAAGAATATCGTGTTACAAATAAGACTGTATTTTTGATTGGCCTGTGTAAATTAGAAGTAATTTTATTTACTTTTTGCCATGACACGATGCGGTAGATCAAATAGGTACACAGCGCCGCGGCTAAAGAAATTGCACAGAAAACCGTGGAAGGCGTCTACTAAAAATAGAATTAGTATACACAATACGCAACCTAAGGGTAAGTGGTAACGCCCGCCATGATCAAACTTGCACGAGCGAAGAAAGCCCGAAAAGGTTTTGACAAAACGGTGCCGTTTGGGCCCCGACGTTAAAAGGGTTCATTTTCAATCTCGATGGGCGAACATTCTCCTTTGGTTTACCTGCTATTTGTTTAAAGATGTAGTTGAATCAGATAAGACCCCGTTTTGAGCGCGATCGTTTGATGTTCCAAACCTTTCAGGGAGTTGCTTACCAATCAATAACTATGTACAGTTCTCGGTTGTTACTAGTCGCATATACCCTTATTGACAAACGAGCTCTTTCTGGGCTCTTTGAGAAAATATTTTTCTTAGCATCAAGTCTTAAATGTGGTAACAAATAGACAAGCGAAGGCCTTCGCGTCTAGAATTTTAGTGCATTATGTACGAATGCTCGCGGGCATTTGATACAATAACGTAAATAGTAAGGCAGAGGCCATGATATTGTTTAATGCACTAGGACAGCACTACTCACCATTTCGTTTTGTCAAAAGTCATAGGTGAGGTTAGAAAGAGACGGTGAATAAAAATGCGATATACATATCGACTCTGGTGTTTAAATGAAAATTCTAGAATCGAATGGGGAAAAAATTAAGGCATGCTTACCGTGTCAAACGCTATGGACAAATTGGAAAGGCCTCTAGTGCCACATATATGCGACCAACTTTTGATATAGTATTTGCCACGTTTAATGGAAACGAGACTAAACTAAACGCTGAGACGAACACGCAACAAATTTATCGTTCTCTTTAGATCCGTAACAATCCTTTATGTTAGAATTTAACATCACAATTTCGACTTCAGTGGTCCATGTTCTATTGTCTTGAAACAATGATATTTTCATAATAATTGCCCAGGTCTTTACGGGTCAGAAAGAGCGTGCCAGGTCGCTCCATATACAGGGTGTTCAGTAGTTACGACAGCAATTTAGCTGTTTACGACAGAGGATGTAGCGCGGTACTGGCGGGGGTCAGACGGTCTTTATTAAATGTTGGACGGCGCTTTAAGTTTTAGCTCTATTAAATATTATTAAAGAATCGTGCAAAATGTCAACACGCTCGCGACTTGAACGCAAGATTGAATTATTTTATTAAAGACAGAAAAGCGTGGGCGCTTTTAAAAATATTTGGTGCGGTAACGTAGTGGTTTGCTTTGAAGTGTCAAATACTATGATTAGTTTGTTGCCGTTACGTACGTAGATATGCGTCTTTCTATACTATTTGGGCCGTTATGTGATCGAGTTCGAAACGTTTTTTGTGACAAACACTTAACACTAGAAACTCTAAAAAGCCGTGGTAGCCTAATGAGGGTCGTGGGTTCGAATCGCGGACACCTGCGAATCATCAGTCATGTGTCTGAAGTTACCAATACGCACTGGGCCCGCGTGCGGGAACAACAGCCCAAGTGCTCGCATTCTGAGAGGCCTGTGTCCAGGCTGGAGACAAGACAACGACATGCCCTGAAACCTAGCGTACCTACAGTTTCGTTTGTATCCTCTCGTAGAAAATTCTAAGTGCCATAGAAACATTTAAAGCTGACATAAATGGGTCAACATGATATGATGTACCGGGCTTCACGGGGTTGTGCCTCGTCGCTCGTGCAGCAACGACAGCGGAGTCCGATTTCCATATTATTTCCACGGCTATTCGTGCCCAGAGCCGCATGCAGACATTGTAGACCCGCCGTCGGGAATAGACTACCTTGTAGTCGACGTTGGACTTGCTGGATTATATTTTATTAGGTACGGGTGCAGAGAACACCCTGTTTATTGTAGAGGATCTAAGGAGGTACGGATAAAGTAAGCTCACACAGTTGTCGTCTGACGATTTGACGAGCATTTTTCTGATGATTTAAGTCTTTTATAAAATAACACATCGTTTCAAATGAAATAATTTTATTTCCATACCAGGTCCATGCATGTCCATGCAGTTTTTAGCCTTATTAGCAGTTTAGGTCAAATTTAAAATTGGTACTTATTGGTCTTAAGACTAGATTGTATTTCCAAGAGATTCCAGAGAGGTATCTCTAAATAAAAAAAAAAATACCAGGTCCATGCAATAATGAACTAGATCAAAATATAAATTGAAATAAAATCAATACTAAATTAGAATCAAAATTAAGGCATATTTAAACCAAATAAAAACACAAATAGTAAATTAAAATAAAATCAACGTCGATCAATGTATGGACACATATGTCAGCTGTGCTTCAAAAGTTCTGTAGTACAAATTGTACAAATTGAAAAGAGAGTACACTTCACGAGCCGCAATATATTGTTGTGGTTTCTCATCCTAAATTAAATGAAGTATATTAGTCTTAAATTGCTGTTTTGAAGTTTAACTTTATACGCGTGACTAAATGACATGCAATGCATGGCTTGACTCGTGTGTAGAGCGACCGTTAAAATGAGTCCTCGGCCGCGCGGCACAGGGGCGCCGGGGGGCGACAAAGGGGGCCGAGGGGTGCGGGCGGCAGGCGCACTACCCGCCCGCACCGCTCTCTGTCCCCGTTGTCGTCATACCCTGTACCTGTACCCGCGCCGGCGAGGACTCATTTAAACGGTCGGTCTATAGTTAGTTAAAGCTTGTAAAAAACGGAGGTGGTTTTAATAATTTTCCATATAAATAAATAAATAAAAATCTAGTGACAAATTACACCAATTGACCCAGCCCCAAACTAAGCAAAGCTTGTACTATGGGTACTAGGCAACGGATAAACATACTTATATAGTGTAGATAAATACATACTTAAATACATACAACACCCATGACTCGGGCACAAACATTCGTATTCATCATACAACTGTCTGCCCCTACTGGGATTTGAACCCAGGACCTCTAGCTTCATAGTTGCTACTGTACCTTCATCGTTAGGTAGGTACACGTGGTCTAAAAGCCGCTGCGCTTTTAAAATATTTACTCTTCAAATTGTCTCTATTTGTTAGCAATAAAAAATGTAAATTGAAAAATCCAATTTGAATAGGAAAGGTACGTTCAAATATGCAGTGGGGTATAAAAAATTGCTGCAGTGTCCTCAGGGGGATCGGAGACTGGGGTCATTTTGTATAGGGGTTGAAAAGACAGCAAAGTTTTACTAATTAAGTAAAGGGAGAGCCTGTTATGTATCTGTTTAATAGACACCTACTTTTAATATCACAAAACACCGTTCTAAAGACTTGCCTTTAAATTATGACGTGATGAATGCAGTGAACAGAAGGTACTTGGGGTCTATAGAGAAGGGAAAGGGGAAAATTTCCGCGTGTACTTTAATAGAAATGAAGCTATATTTAGGTATAGGGGTAGACTTAATTCCGGAACAGATTTTATATTCTTTTTAAAAACTATTCGGCTTAAATTGAAGTGATAACAGAATTCATAACTTTCATATCACAATGTTGTAAGAACGACTAAACTAACAAACGAGATAAGTGAAATTTAGCCAAGGCTTTTTAGGAGATATTTAAAAAGTTTACTCTTTCACGTTCTTAAACTATATCTGTGCTAAGCAATCACGACAAACAAATACACCTAAGTACCGGCTCCGGACGTTTTCGGATTGTTGTAAAGTTTGATCTAAAAAACACGTGAACGAACATTATAGTCAGCTAGTTTATTAGTACACTGGCAGCCCGCGTCTTCGTCCGCGCAAAACGAAATATCCTAGCTTATGACATTCAAACTACGTCCTCGTTTTCTTAGGCTCTGTCTTCCCCGTAAAGTAAGGAATAAAGCCGTGATTTATGTATGTATGTATGTATAGTTAGAGCGTTTTACATTACATTTATGTAGAGTAGAAGCAACAACATAGCAAGAGGAAGTAAAAACCTGTAACGAGACAAGCATCTCAGAACTCCGGGCGCACCGTAATGTTTTCATTTTATGACCGCCCGCTACCTTCGGATCTAATATAAAACTTACCCCATTGAAACCTGAGTGTTTCCCTCCATTAACCTAAGTGGTTACAGAGTCATTTCAACTTTCCTCACTAATTTCGAGCTTATTTACTAATTTTAGTATTGCGTTTAGCCCTGGTTCTATGTGAGCTGGTTTGACTCGTGCAAAATAAATAACGCATCTGCAATCCCTCCGGGGTTGCGGGTGTCTATGGGCAGTGGTGATCACTTACCATCAGGTGACCCACTTGCTCGTTTGCCTTCCTATTCATATAAAAAAAAAAAAATAAGATCAGCTGAGATTAACTTGAACTGAACTTGAACAATGATTTAAAAGGCAACACACACCACCCAATGCCTATATACGACAATTTACACCAATAAATTAAAATAAGCAAATATTGTATGGGTACCAGACAACGGTACAACATACTTATACACATAAATACATATAACAACCATGACTGGGGTACAAACATTTATATTTATCACTAGCTGTTTCCCGCGGCTTCGCCCCCGCTTCAGCTTTAATTTCAAAATTTAATATATGCAAACATGTCCAGACTATAGCGAACACGGCTAAAAATCATTACCCAATTTGGTGCTGTCGTTCGGAATGCGTGTACATACATTTCGACTCACTTTTGTTATTATAGATATACTAGCTTCTGCCCGCGACTTCGTCTGCGCAGAATTATACATAAAAACCTTCCTCTTGAATCACTCTATCTATTAAAAAAACCGCATCAAAATCCGTTGTGTAGTTTTGAAGATATAAGCATACATAGGGACGTAGGGACAGAGAAAGCGACTTTGTTTTATACTATGTAGTGATAGTGATGATACTCGGAAGTGCCTGTCTCTACCGGGATAAACCCTAATGACCCTAATAACCTTAATAATTTAAGTATACATCTCATCCGACATTTTCCTTGGCCCTTAATAATTCTATGTACCTAAAATGTACATTTCTTTGCAAACTGTCACGGATGTAATTAATTTAATATCCAATAAGAAGATTCAAACTAACCATATTAATTTCGTTGCACCAAGTCATTCAAATGTGAACTCTGTACCTTTGAAATGAAGTTTGTCAATACTGTGCCTCATACACGTTAGGTCAGGGTTGGTAAACCTTTTTGGTGGACATGCCTTTTTTCATGTAACTAAATAATAAATACCTCTTTGGTGTTCCGGGAGCCTATGGGCAATGTTGCCCAATTACCATCAGGTGTCCAGATGGTCGTTCACCACTCTAATTCATAAAATAAAGTATGTAATTAAAATTATATTTAATTCAGTATTTGTTGACTGTACCCTCAAGAGCTACTAGCACAGTCGAGTAATGTCAAGAGCATAAATATCAGTACAGTCATAATGTGAAATATATGTGTCGCCGACCTTATTGTTTGTGGCATGAAAGTGTATAGTTGTTTTTGACGTCTTGGTAACCGTACATATACATATTTATGCCCTTGACTGTACGACAAGCATTTTAATATTTTAAATAAAATTTAAAGTCAATCGGACAAAACGTTGAAGAGTTCTCTCCTGGGCGGATCATCAGAACTTCACTTCAAGATCATTGTGTTGCTACCGGACTTTGATAAGTATGTCAAATTTCACTTCAACTCGATTACAATGGAAAAGCTTGTAAAAAGAATTTTGACTAAGTGATTTGATGAAAACCGTTAAACAAATAGGTACAAAGATTTTTAATTGTTGGCGTACCCACCCGTACCGTTTTGACGCGCGCTACCGTTGGCACGCGTGCCGAAGGTTGGCCATCCCTGCGTTAGGTAATTGAAAGTGCAAGAATCTCTGTTGAAGTTGACTTTGTATAATTTTGTTTTAGCGAGGCGCAGAGATGTTTTCTTTACGAACTGGAGGCTTCGGCATATACCTTGGGAAAATATTTCTCATAAAGTAGGCGTGCCAACTTTAAATCGACTAAAGCTAGATTGTAAAAATATAGAAAAGAAAAAGAACGTTTTTCGTGCGAAGTTTGTTGAGTTATTGGTGGGATACGAGATTTCTTTAAGTAAATTCATTTCGTATAAGTATTTTTTCTTACTTTATTTGCTTCAAATATGGTGAGTGGATTTGAACCTTCTTCCAGTTACAGGATTGAATTGTTATATAATTATGTACAGCTCCAATGACAATTACTGAAGCACCGTCAGAAAAAAAATCGTGTTAAAAATGTTTTTTAGGGTTCCGTACACAAGGATAAAACTCCCCTTATACTATAAGGCTTGTAGGATCATTTTGTCCACCCGTCCATCCACCTGTCCGTCTGTCAAAACCCTTTTTCTCAGAAACGCGTAAAGGTATAAAGTTGAAAATAATAACAAAATCAACCCTCTATGTCAACTCAATCAAAAGATACAATCTTTAGAAATACAAAGCACCGTGCTCCTAAAAAATAGGGGGTACTTCCAGCTGTCCTAGATAATTGAAATTTAGTATGAAAGTTGCTCTTATAGTACAACTAATGAAATTACTCTAAAATCGGACGTCTGTCTATGTAATAGCCAATTTAAAAGGCCCTCACACTGCCTACATTTTGTTAAGGAGCAGGGCTCTCACTGGATTTTATATTCACTAACCGATATTATACGGAATCTAGGTGCTCGAGTCCGACTCGCAATTTGCCGGTTTTTGCTATTTTAACAAAAAATATTAAAGAATATCGTTACCATGTTCGTAAAAGGAGGTTACGGAGGTTCGTATAACAGATGAAGATTGCTAAAAATAATGCCATATTAGAGATCAATACCGTATTAGTTGTGTCGAATTTCTGGGGATTAGATGAAACTTTTCCCTTGATTCCTTAGCTATATACACAGTATAGGAATTGATGCTAGATAATTGGGGTAATTAGCGACGAGTAATTAGATTGCCAGGGTTAATATCCCTCGGGATCAAATAAGGCCTGTTTACAAGCGCGAGTTCATTGGCGCCGCAAGAGTCGAGTAGACAGGTTTTCCCTAACGTATGCTTTTATTTCAACCAATCACTACATAAATATTATAAAACAACTAGCTTCTGCCCGCGACTTCTTCTGCAAATTATACATATAAATCTTCCTCTTGAATCACTCTATCTATTAAAAAAACCGCATCAAAATCCGTTGCGTAGTAAAGATCTAAGCGTACATAGGGACATGCAGACAGCGGAATGCGACTTTGTTTTATGCTTTGTAGTGAAGTCCTCCGTCGCGTCCGTTCGTCTGTATGTTTGTTCGCAACTCAAACACTCCTGAACGGATTTTCATGCGGTTTTGACCAATAGATAGAGTGATTCACGAGGAAAGTTCATGTACATAATTTACCAAGGTTTTGTGGTAATTGGTTGAGGTATAACGGTATTTGTTAGAAGTATTCGAAGAAGTCAGGCTGTCTGTATGGAAATACAAATGCTAGTTCTGCGTGGACGAAGTCGCGGGAACAGAATGTTGAGTCGCATTCAGTCAACCGTCGAGTAAAGTGAAAAAATATATAGTTGTAATATGATTCGCTTTTGTGGACATAAATATAGTTAAATATTACTATGCAACAAAATACATAGTAGGTGTGTACTTATCTATAGTTGTATGCCGATTTTGTCAAACGTATTTTATCTTTACTTCCATGCTGGTCTGGCAGCAAAGGAAATACATAGAATGTTGAGAATGAATGAAGAGTTGCTTCTCGTCCCGCGCAGATGGTAAAAGCACAATGAGGGAATGGGCGAAATTCTTAGGAATCATGTTATAGGCGATGCGGCTAGCAACCCATACGCCTACAATTATGCTAAACGTGGCCTTTAGGTTTTGTTACCTCAGGCAGTGTCTACCCGTCGTGATTTGTGTGTATTTTATCTTCCCACATTTTAATTCATGTTTAACTCGAAAGTCTTTTTAAAAATGTTACAGATAAAGTTTTAAAGTTTTTAGATCCATTTGAGTTATCTGCCGCAGACACGGTGATGTGCAAAATTAAATGGACCTGTCATGAATAGGATTTAAGACTTTTCCTTAAGCTTTTCCTAAGGACAACTGGATACCTTTGGTTATAAAGCCTAATCAAATGCTCCGAATGGTTAATTAAAATGGGCGCTAGCATTTGTTAATTGCAATTGTCACGAACGTTGTCGTGACACTCTGAATTGGTATTAAGTAAAGATACGCCGACCTTCACCTAAGTGCGGAATTAATTAGGTCCTATCTTCTTAATGAATAGACTTAAGTGTGTTTTGTCGAGTTAGCCTAACTTGCTAGGTAACGGGGCGAATTGAATTTTAAAGTTAATGGCGATTCTAACTTGTTTTAAAATGGATGCGATAAGGCAAAGTATCCAAACTTGGTCAGGATTCTGAATGATTAAGTTTTATACTTATTAAGACTATTTTAATAAGTCCTAATGTGATTTGTCATAAAATATTTTACCGTTTATTATTGAAAAAATGTTTTCTTATTACATACATACATACGTACATAAATCACGTCTTTATCCCTTACAGGATAGACAGAGTCTAAGGTAACAAGATCTAAAGACCACGTTTAGCATGATTGTGGGTGTATGAATGGAAAGGGGACTCAAAACAGTGATGGGTTGCTAGCCGCATCGCCTATAACATGATTCCTATGATTTTCGCCCATTCCCTCGATGGGCTTTTACCATCTGCGCGGGAAGAGAAGCAACTGGCACATTCTATGTTTTTTCTTTGCTCCCAGACCAGCATGGAAGGTTTTATTTCAAGTTTTAATTGATCTACAAAAGCTCTTACGGGTATTCCTTAAATTACATTTATTACCTAACTCAGCTGTTTTCCCGGGCGGTGTTTTAACATAGTAGGCGGGGGCAAACACGCGGTGGTAAATGTGGCACAGTATATGTTGCAGCAGTGAGTTAGCATCGCAGACACTCAGGCGCAGCATTCGTTGCACGCCGGGCTACGTAAACTGTGGGTGCGCGATAAGCATGTGTGGGCTTAGAACAAGGCACCCCAATTGTATTCCACGAAACGCTGCGCTGACGCGTTTGGATTTACCCACTAACAGCGATGAATTTTTTTTGCAAGTTGTCCTCAGATAAAAAATACTAAGTAATTTATACAAATAATAAAATAGAAGATTTAGAAATACTCGTATTTAAGAAAAACTGCTTCTTGGTATTAGAAACGTTGAAACAATCCTCAAAATTGAAGTAACAGATTTTATGGCGTTTTGATTGGTGGATTAAACTTGGCTGGAGCCAATAATAAGGTTTTTCCCAGACTAGCATGAAAGAGGTATCAAATGCTAAAAATCCCTCTACACACTTAAGGACTAATGAACGGTTTCCCACCCAAAATTTGCTCGCAAGCGAAAACCCCTCATTGTCTTCCTGCACAAACGTACTGTTGTTTATAAAGTTTGCGGTATAAGCGAGTTTGCGTTGCAGTAACTCCGGTAACTTTACGAGTTTGTGGCCGCGCGGGAAAATTCCGAATTAGACTGTTTTGCTACGTTACGTAAACACGCTGGTAGTGTACGATATGTTACAGGATAACAATTAAAATATTATGTTTCTAAACAATACTGTTAACTAGAACGGTATACGAGCATTTGCTAAACAAAATTTTCTCAAATGTATCGTTTGACAAACATTTCATTTGACATCCCTTTAATATCTAATAAACCGTTAACTTTTTTTAAAATCGATAAACCTCTAGGCGTGGCTCACATTAGTTTAGGTTAGGTTTGTTTTATAAGTTTTCCAAGAAGTCAATATTTTAGTAGAAAATATTTGATTTCATTTGGTTGTCAAGTGAAGTGTTTGTCAAACGACGCATTTGAGAAATATTGTTTAGCAAAGCTGGTAAACCAACTATCTATACTGGTAATTCGAAAAGTTAAGCTATGGCCGGGAATCAAACCCGTCGATTCCCGGCCATAGCTTTACTTTTCGGATATTTCCACGTGTTCCAGTTATCAGTATTGTTTAGAAATATAATTTCTAACAGGTAAATCGTAAAAATAAAGACAAAAATTGCACACACACCCACACACACACACACAAATCACGTCTATATCCCTTACGGGGTAGACAGAACCTAAGGTAACAAGACCTAAAGGGCGCGTTTAGCAAGACTGTGGGCGTTTAGGTGGAAAGTGGAATCTAAATAGTGATGGGTTGCTAGCCGCTTCGCCTATAACATGATTCCTAAGATTGTCGCCCGCCATTTTTTGCTTCAATGCTGGTCTGGGAGCAAAGAAAAAACATAGAATGTACCAGTTGCTTCTCTACCCGCGCAGATGGTAAAAGCCCATCGAGGGAATGGGCGATTATAATAGGAATCATGTTATAGGCGATGAGGCTAGCAACCCATCACTATCACTATTTTGATTCCTTTTTCCACCTTTACACCCGCAATCTTGCTAAATGTGGCCTCTAGGTACCTGTTACCTTGGGCTCTATCTACCCCGTAAGGGATGAAGATGTGATTTGTGTGTGTGTGTGTTACAAGTTACATGAATTCTGGGAGGTAATGCAAACGATGACTTTTCTATTCCTCTTACAGTTCTGTGGAAATTATCGAAAATACAGATTTTCGATCGGAGCGTGTCAAATTTTCAGTTTGTCAGTTTTGCTGTGTGTTTACATTACATTAGGACATACCTACATGTGTATGTCTTTATTATTATATACTACTAGCCCAAACAACAAACCAATACACCCTATCTAAGTCTATGGGGCAGCCTGCCCATCGTAAAACCACGTTACCTACTAAACCTCGTATCACTCTTTACTTACACTAGAAATGTTGACTTTATGTCGCTTGATACTAGGTCGCTTATATTGTTGTTGCATGGCGGGAAAAAGGAGATTGAAGGGGTAAGTTTAGTCACTGACAGCTTGCGTGCCTTCGCATAAGCATTTGTGTTTACGAGCAGACTCAGCGTTGCTCTGTTTGACAATACGCCAACTCTACACTAAAGTAAGACCAAAGGACACAATATAAAGAGTGTAGACACACGTTCAGGGATTAAAAAAATTACGTCACTTCGGGCCGTAAGTGGCAACTATCCGCCCGCTTCCTGGGCACGGGAAGACATAAAATTGTGTACACACTACACACCTCGGGCGGTGATGAAGAAAGCCTCAGGTCGCATGTTTATCGCCCTCGCCTTTAGCTCGTGCGACAGGTTCCTGCAATCTGAAAAATTCGTTATTTAACCCTCAAGGGTGTAATGTACTATTTAAGTACGTATCGCTTCGAACGCAATCCAAACAAGTTTTCAAAATGACAGACCAAACGTTGACAATTTCGTGACTGCTTTCCTGTATCACGAATCACGCAACGACAACTGTCATCGACCAACTGTCATCATTGCGTACGAGAGCTGAGGATAAATAATAATCGCTCGCTATCACAATGTAGCGGTCCGATTGTTTACGTATTTTATCTCGTCTCATTGGCCTTACTGTAGCATGTTTTACATAATATGTCGTCAGGGTTTGACGCTCGAAAATGCAAGCTAAACGTCATGCTAGCTGTCAAGGACACGTAAGCGGTTCGTCGGATTTGCGGGTTGAGTTCGGTGAAATTGGTGACACCATGCGTCAACTTGGATGTTTTGTTTATGAAGGATAATCATTTTACTTTTATGCACACCGACTTTAAGATGGCACCGGGCTCCTGGCGCTCATTGAAGCTCCGCGTGTGCGAGAGTGAAATTAGGGATTGCAATCCAGCAAAGTGGGATCCCGCGATCCAGCGGAATCCAGCTCAATTTTAGGCTCTGCGGGATCCCGCAATATCTTGCGGATCAGCAATGCGAATCCGCAAGCATCAGCCGGTGCAAGTGTATTCAAATTGCTGCTTTAATCTATTTTCTATCTTTGATAAAATATTAAAGAAAGAAATGGCAGCATTTGAAACCGATGGAGTGAAAGGAAAATATTTGATTTTGTTGCACGACTATTTATTAACTATCAAGCCAACAAGCGTAGAGGCAGAAAGAGCCTTTTCGGCCGCTGGCTACATATGTAGTTCTATAAGAAGTAGGTTGGGAGATAAAACCATTGATGCCATTTGTTTTTTAAGATCATATTTTCAAAAAGAGAAGTGACTGATTATTTGATTATTTCATATTTGTGACTGATTATTTAATTATTTCATATTTCTAACGTTACGATTAATTATTTAGTAAGAAAAATTAAAAGACTATTAGTAAACTAAATTCATATGATACTCTTTGTGAATACAAAAGACTGATTATGACTATTACCTCAGATAAGATTAGAATTGATATTTTTAGTTAACTAGTATAGTACAAAAGTACCTACAAAGTTCTACCAAATATTGATTTTTTTTTCATGTTTCTGGACTCGACCTTTTATTAATAAATAAGTAGCCAAACTGGTGAAATAATTAGCCAATTATTAGTAAGTAAGGCGTTGTTGATTTTTGTATTTTTAATAAAAAGTTGAGTATAACCATAATAAAGTTTATTATTTTGAATTCCATAAACTACGCGGGATCCCGCAGGATCCCGCTGTTACGAAGTCAATCCAGCAAAAATCCCGCGGGATTGGAAACAGTGCGGGATTGCAATCCCTAAGTGAAATGCATCGTCAGGTGCAACTTGTGCATTAGCGGAGCCCTTTATCACCTTTCATCGGAATCGTTAGAAAGGTTTTGCATACAAAATATTGCTCGTTTATACCAGTTTTGACTTTTAAAATAAGTCATTTTGTTGATGCAATAATCTGATGCAACATGAAACGAAGCGATATGACAAGACTGTTTACAATTTAGTAGTCAATTATGTAGATTAGACATCAACCTATGAAACAGGTATGCATCCTTTAACTAGGATGGCAATATGTCTAATCAGCCCAAAAATGAAAAAAAAATAAGTCTGTTTTTGGACGTGTCCTTTTGAATTAGGAGGACGGCAGAATAGGAACCGCTCAAAGTCAACAAGGCCAAACAAATGAAGAATGACGGAAACAGCTGAACAACGACAGAAACAACTGAACATCTAGTCGTTCTTTTCAAAAACCTGCAAAAATAACGGCCGTACATTAGGCGGGTTTCTAGAACACACAGTTCCTCGTTACGGGCCCGGGTGGCCATAACTTTGAAGGTTTTATGGGAGGCTGCTCGCGCCGTCTAAATATTTAGGGAATAATTACACAAGTACACGTACACGGTACATATGTTTATGTACGGTGTATGTAGGAATTACGCCGGATGTGGGCTGTTTGTTTTTACGACATATTTTCGTAGTAATATCAGGCTGAGATGTATGTTCACGGCGTTTGATGGTCTTTATGTCGGTGCTCTGGTTACGCAATGTTCGATCAACTTATTTTACCTCACCTACGTTACTTTGGTTCGGGCTCAGACCAACTATATAGTCAAGACAGAGTATTTACATACACATACATAAATCACGTCTTTATCCCTTACAGCAGCGGTCGGCAACCATTTGATAGGCAAGGGCTACAAGGTGGCAAAATAAACTAAAGGCGGCCCCAATGTACCTATATATACCTTATTTACAAAAATCACAGGCTGCGAGTAAGCCGTTCGCGGGCCGCGTGTTGCCGACCGCTTCCTTAGAGGGTAGACAAGAGCTAAAGTAACAAGACTTAAAGGCCATGTTTAGCATGATTGTGGGCGTGTAGTTGGAAAGGGGAATCAAAAACTACGCCTTGCTATGTACGTGTCTCAAACAGTTTGCTTGACAAAGTTTAGTGGGATTTGTGTGCGTGTAACAGAAGGCAAGTTATAGTGTTCGTTGCATCGAACAAATTGTTTCCTAACCAACTGTGTATCGAACGCTCTCACAAAAATGTCATAGTGACGTTACATTAAATTGACAAGGAAAATCATCTGAGGTTTACTATTAGAAAGTTCCGCAGAGGGTCAGGAATCAAATGTACGTAGGTACCTAAACACAGTGCGCGCGCGATTTGCGTGCTGACGGGGTATGAGGCAGCGGGCGGCGGGCAAGGCGACGTGTGTCTACAGCGGGGGGGACTCCTCATACCCTAACTGTACACAGATTGCAAGCGTACCGTACTACTCCGTCACAGCTTTTTTAAGCAGTCTGAGGGTTGTAGCTTCTTTTAAAAGTAGCTGTGCAAGACGGCACCTTTTTAGATACTTTTTACTGGTTTTTAAGATGACTTTTGTTTCCACCGAAAACCAGTACGTGTTATTTTGGTCCCAACTAACCTTTAGCTTTGTTCTCGATTTTACCGCCGCAACTGCGCGTTAAAATAGTCTGCTTATTTTTTTGCTGACTTTTTGTGAGAAACCCTCCGCGCACGAGTTCGACGAACTTGATCCGTTTCTCGATAAGAAATTAAGATTTTAACAACAAAGTCATCTGTTGTAAAAGTAGATTTTTTGCACAAGTACTATAATTTTATGTTAATGGTATCAAAAATAATTTATAATGCAGATTGGTTACTCCTTCGTAGTTTTCTTTCCCACTATTTAAAGAATTACCCAAATAACTTCATCCAATTCTAAAAAAACTAGTTATAGAAACTTAACAAGCTTCTTTTAACTCTTTCAACTTGAAACTCGCTCCGAAGTCGATTTCAAAGATAATCTAGAAGTCTGTAACTGAATGTGCACTAATCGACTAATCGCTCACTAGTTGCACATTTTCAAATGGACTTAACTTTTTAACGCTATCGGTCAACGCGTCGGAAATGGAGCAAAAATCGTTCCAACTCATTTAAGATCATTTACTTGCTTTTAACTCCTAGGTTGAGCTATTTTCAACCATGTTACATTGATTTGTTCGTCGCTGCAAAGAAAATTAAATTGAAAGGTCAATATGAGTGTAATTTGATGAGTGCCTTGGCTTAATAAATCGGTTATTACGTTCTCAGTACCTACATAGATAAATCACGTCATTATCCCTTACGGGGTAGACAGAGCCTTTTTTTTTAACGGAGAGGAAATCTTTATGGATGCCCTAGGCACGGAGATGCCTAGGGTTATGTGGGACTCCCCCCGGAAGGGGTATACCCAAACTAAAAACTCTCCGGCGTTGCCTCAATCCGGTGTGATGGGGACGCAGTGGGATGCCACTAGGGTTTCACCACAAACGCCCCCCCCGGTGGCCCCGGCTTCCGCCAGGACCGCGCCAAGAAGGGGAGGGCCCGTACGCTGGGCCCGTCTTCCCTTAGACAATGAGACCGTGCAATGCAGGTAGGTAATGGAACGGGGTAAACAGAGCCTAGAAGTTCATCGTCCATCGAGCGACTCAGTGAAAATCTAAGGAATCATGTTAAGGGCGATGCGGCTGGCAAGCATCACTATTTTGATTCCCCTTACGCCCACAATCATGCTAAACGTGGCCTTTGTCTTGTTACCTTAGGCTCTGTCTACCCCGTAAGGGATAAAGACATGATTTATGTATGTAGGATAGGAACTGAATTTATGAACCCAGGTACTCATCTCCGAGCTTGGGCCTTACCATGACGGCTTATTGCGATTCAATTCCGACTCAGTTCCGGTTTTAATTTTTAGTATGGATCTGACAGCGAGCGACTTGAACTGATTCGGAATTGAATCGCAATAAGACGTCATGGTGAGGCCCCTGTAACCGAAAACCAAAACCCTAGTGTGTATGTGGAGTTCCACTAGTGTTTTTGTTACAGTAACGTGCAACAGTTACGGTTATATTGAGCAGATGTGTTCCTTCATCATCATCATCAGCCTATATTAGTCCACTGCTGGACATAGGCCTCCCCTAATGAGCGCCATAGCGCCCTGTCTTCAGCTTGACGCATCCAGCATCTGCCTGCAGTCTTTCGCAGATCGTCATCCCACCTGGCCGGAGGGCGTCCTACACTAAAGCTGAAGTGGCAGTGGGCCGGCCATATCTCGCGAAGAACCGACAACCGCTGGGGGAAACGTGTTCTTCAGTGGAGACCGCGACTCGGCAAACGTAGTTCCTTACCTACCCGGCTTTAAATACAACGTACATGATCGATGGGGTCATATTAAAAAAGAAGAAGAAGAAGTGATAAGCAATAAATAGAACTAGCTCTAGCTTTAATGCAAATACTAAAGTAAATCCAGTAAAAATTGTAATGTCTGTGTTGTACTGTCTTTGGCATCTACTCAACATTTTCTACAACAGAGTTGTATAACGGCGCTAAAACTTCATTTTAAATTAATTACGCCCTATGCACTTTTACTGGAGAGTAATGCCACAGTATTAACCAGTATGCTATCTACAAACTACGCACAAAATTTGCATTTGTAGCAACACGCCCAACAACTCTCTGACTGACGTCTGAACTGAAGAAACACGAATTGATAAAACAGAAGCGCTGTACTTGCCTGTTCCAAAGAGTAGTAGACACGTACATAGATATATAAATCACCTCTTTATTCTTTACGGGGCAGACAGAGCCTAACGTAACAAGACATATAGGCCACGCTTAGCAAGATTGTGGGCGTGTACGTGGAAAGGGGAATCAAAATAGTGATGGGTTGCTAGCCGCATCGCCTATATTATGGTTCCTGATATTTTCGCCCAGCCCTTCGATGGGCTTTTACCATCTGCGCGAGAGAGAAGCAGCTGGTACATTCTATGTTTTTTCTTTGCTCCCAGACCAGCATGGGTGTAAGTAAAGAGGTATTGCTTTAGACTATAATAATTCGGACGAGACTTTTGGGCGCTGATTAAAAAACTTTTGGACACATGACTAGTTAAACGAATTTAATGTAACATTGAACGTTTCCTTTGTACACATATTCCTTTTTTTAATTGTTTTATTTTTATTTTTATTGCGTGACATTTTATTACATTGTTTTTATTTTAGCTAGTTTGACATTTAATTTTATATTTATTCCTTCTTTTTATTATTCGATTTTTGATTTTGATTTTTTGAATTGAACTATTTTACTGTACTTTAGTATGTTTTAATTTTATTAACAATCGATGATCTTTTTGTGAATTACTGATGTTCTGACTTAATTCATTGTTACTTACAAATGGCCATAAATAAATCTATCTATCTATGTATAGCCTTAGATTATTTAGAGCTGACCGTAGAGTGGTATACGTCGGACTCTGATTACCTCCTGGGTCTATAATGTAGCATTAGATTCAGTAAAACGCGGACAAAGTGACTGCCGAGGCGAGGACGCTGCGAGGTCAGTCGCGTAACCGCAGTCACTGCAAACGTAGTTTTAACTCATCGGACAAAGGCTGCATGGGACAGGATTTAGCTTGCAGTTCTACCGCAACAAATTTTTAGAGATTCCTAAAAGTATGATAGGGCACTGCTACAATACAAATTACCACTCAGATTAAATAAATCTATATATATAAAAGAAAGTCGTGTTAGTTACACTATTTATAACTCGAGAACGGCTGAACCGATTTGGCTGAAAATTGGTAGGGAGGTAGCTTAGGACCAGGAGACGGACATAGGATACTTTTTATCCCGATTTTCCTACGGGATTGGAAAATTCCGAAATGTTGTACTAATAAAGCTATAGACATTAAATTTAGCATGCCTACACATTATTCCTTGATTAGTATAAAGATGCACTTACAGAGGAATTTTTAAAATTTCCCACGGTATATCGGATAAAAACACAAGGTAAATAATTAAGACTATAATTAGTAGATAATATTCCTAGAGGACCTGTAGGTGCTCTAAGAAGGGATTTTCCGAATTTCCCACGGGATAGGCAATAAAAACCTTATACTTGGAGACATGAGTGGATGTATGGGGTGTGTCGTCACTCTGACGTTATGTGCGCGGACGAAGTCGCGGGGAAAAGCTAGTGATAAATAAATATTAGGGAACAATTCACACAAATTCACCTAGTTTTAAAGTAAGCGGTATGGCTTGTTAATACAATTCAATACTTCAAAAAATATTTTTGCAAGCTGGCGGCCAAGGGCTATTTTACATGTCTTTTTTGAAACTACCAGCGCATTTGGAAAGACCATCATTGCCAAGAAGAATGCGCCGCAAGAAACTTCGCAGAAAGTCATTGTGTTATGGGTACTAGACAACGATATATATACTTGTATGGATGGAAACATCAATGACTCAGGAACAAATATTCGTGCTCATCACAAATATATGCGCTTATCAGGATTCGAACCCGAGACGCTTGCTTCGTAAGCAGAGTTGGGGTTTCTACCAACTAAGCCAACTGGGTTTGAGATTTAGGACCAGTTTCACGACTCTGTTAAGTTCCAGTTAACTTAAGTGTCAATTATCTATGTTAGCGTCTCTATCTGTTTCGTAGTAATAAATAGAGACGGAATCATAGATAAACTGACACTTAAGATAACTAGAAGTTAACGAAGAGTGGCCCTTAGAGCAGTAATCTTTTCTGTCTTCCAGATGTTCATCGATCTTCCAATTGTTTTCAGTTGTATTTTAATCCGAATACAGACAGTGGCTTTCGGAAAATTACAGGGCCATGTTTCTTACCATGCTGGTCTGGGAACAAAGAAAAGGCATAGAATATACCAGCTGCTTCTCTTCCTGCGCAGACGGTAAAAGCTCATCGAGGGAATGGACGAAGATCTTAGGAATTATGTTACAGGCGATGCGGCCAGCAACCATCACTATTTTGATTTCCCTTTCCATCTACACGGACCACAATAATGCTAAACGTGGTCTTTAGGTCTTGTTACCTTAAGCTTTCAGTCCTCCGTAACGCATATAGACATGATTTGTGTATTTGTGATGTTCTTCTGTTATGTGGTCACTAGCATCCTGTGCAACAGACCGCAATCCGATAACAGTCCAAACCCGAACTTTGACTAGGGACATTAAGAAAATAGAACGCACTGTTATACGCTTACAACATCTACGCGAACAGCTATGCTTTGCTTTGTTTATGTGTTTGGTTGGCGAGTTTGCGTGGCGAGTTTAATTGTACTCGGCTGGAGGCGACAGTGGTTGGTGTTTTCTGAGCGTCTCTGCTTCGTTGCTCCGCTTCGTTGCGTCTTAGTGGAACAGCTCCCTAAGTCTGCCCAAGCGTGAAGCTCAACTCCGTACAAAACAAACGCCAGTATTTTCTTAACAAGCCATTGCATTTACTTGTGAAAAGATTTCAATCTATTTATTCTCGCCCGTCCCACCCGTGGGCTTTCGTTCTCGAGCTAAGTGGACAGGCTTAAGTGCTATTTGGTCAGGAGGGATTTGGCTGCTCTTTTCGACCCTCGGTGCTCAATCAAACACAGTCAGGCCTTAAGCGTTTCAGCGTTTTCACTTTTGTTTGATGACCGATTGCTGCAGAGGTTGATGACCGAGGTATCGGACGAATTAATTTGGTAACAGGTAAAAATGAGTTGTGAAACGGACACGGTATTTAATAAAAGTTGGACGCTTCAAATTTAATTATATGCACTTCTTTATTGTTACGTAGTATTGTGCTAGTTAAAATGGATTTTTTCTCTCTAGTAAATTAATGAAAACCATTGTTGTTTTGTAAGAATATTGCTGTTACAACTGGAAGAGTTTCAATTCAAACGGGCAAACAAATACTCGTATATTGTACTTGTAATTAAGCTTTTGTATTTAAATAGGGGCAAATAACCAGTATATCGTTATTTAAACATAAAATTGACCACTCCCGTTACACTTGCAAATCATCGTTGTAATATTATCACCCATGCAAAGTGGCATCAAATTATTGCGATGGAAAGAACGGAGTCCCGTGAATGTTATTCCGATTTGGGTTTTTAAAAGGGTTCGAGGGTTGTGCTCGCCCGACCGCAATTCTGTTACGTGTCGTTTGTATTCAGCCGTTGCACGTATCGTGGACACGGGAGTTCACTTACTCTTTTTATTTCTGTTCATAGTTTCTGTGGTGACATTTCAGCTCCGTAGAGAATTAAGTCGCATCGCACGGAGGTGTCTTCTTTAAACTTTACATCGGTGGAATCATCGATAGCACATTCACCTTATGATGTAGCTATATTTTATTTAGTTATTTCTTGCTTTTCACAGGTTCCGAAGAAATGAAAAATATCTAACTGCAGGGCACTATAATACACTTACTTATTATTATAATTTAAATTTCTTCCATGTTGGTCTGGGAGTAAAGAAAAAACATAGAATTTACCAGTTGCTTCTCTTCCCGCGCAGATGGTAAAAGCCCATCGAGGGAATGGGCGAAAGTCTTAGGAATCATATTATAGGCGATGCGGGTAGCAACCCATCACTATTTTGATTTCCCTTTCCATCTACACGCCCTTAATCATGCTAAATGTAGCCTTAAGGTTTTGTTACCTTAGGCTCTGTCTACCCCGTAAGGGATAAAGACATGATATATGTATGTATGTATGTATAATTTAAAAACAATACCTTAAGCTAGTTAAATGCATTTTCTTATTTTGTTTTGTAATAAATTCAAAAAGTAGTCACAAAAATATTACTTTAGACAACAAGTATCATTTTGTTTTGGTATCATTTCAAAAATTGCTTCTGTACGCATGAAATGTTAACACTGTACGTATTTCTTGAGCCAACGACATTACCAAACATTTAAGCTTCACGTATGCAATCACGCTCAAACAAAACAGGCATAACTAACCTAACATTTAATGCGCTTGGAATCACAACACATTCACCATTTCTTTCTTTCAAATGGTATAGAAAGAGAGCGAATGCGATTGGGAGCGTCCGCGTGTACACAGCACGGCGGCTGGTCATCATCTTTGTTGAAGAGTGGCTCCGTCACAGATCTCTCCAGTTGGTGTAATGCTCTAAGCAGGGCTCGGATTTTTTACGTGGTCAGTACGCTATGATTACGCTTTTATGCTAATTCTGAGCACTGACAAGTCTGAACTTGCACATCGCTTTTTTTGCTTTGCTGCCGGATGCCAGTTCGCATTTAACGTTTGCTTGCGTTCAGTTGAACTGTACCTATTTATTGTGACATACCAAGTTGAACTTACATGACTGACGTAATTTCACATTTTCATCATTTCATTTCGGGTTTGGTCATTGGTCAGTTTTTCTAAAAAAAATGCATAAATAAAACATAACATTATGTGGCAGTGGTGGAGGGCTTTTACATGAAAAACATTCATATTTTACACAGGCTTGGTTATCTTGCACGTGAGTAGCGGAGTAGCAAGGTAAATATTTTTTGTTCATTAAAATGGACCTCCGCAAAGTAACGCCTGATTCAATAAAATATTTAGAATTATGCATGTTATACATAGACTTCCATGTATTGCATGAGTGTTCATAATATGAACACAGTTAGACACTCTTGTTATGGGTATTTTCCGTGACAAGAATATAAGATTTGAAATTAGAATAAAGTTGAAAGCTCATCCAGCCATGCTCTAAATAGAGTGCCAGTTTAGGCCCGGTGTAGCCTGTTATTTACAAAAAGTGAGTAGTGTCTTAGGATGGGCAACACTCGTTTTCAAACTGGCCACAATGATGCTTATGGAACGAACTCTTTTCATTATGTATAAGTATTTTTTTTTAATCTATTTTTTTTTACGAGGCTTAAGTGCACCTGTGTGATATGCCAGCCTCATTGGATGTCTCTTGAATTATAAGTAATCCTACTAATCCTACTAATATCATAAATGCGAAAGTTTGTGACGATGTGAGTGAGTGTGTATGTTTGTTCCTTCTTTACGCTGAAACGACTGGGCGGATTTGCATAAAATTTGGAAGGAAAATAGCTGGTACCCTAGATTAAAACATAGGCTACTTTTTATCCCGGAAAATTGCATAGTTACCGGGATAGCGATAAACATGTGAAAGATCGTAGCTGCCTAGAGTCGTAACGTAAATAGGTACTTTATTGCAGAATATACTATCAACATCAGTTCTTAAGTCTAATTCTATGCGGACGAAGTCGCGGGCAGAAGCTAGTGAATCAATAAAAAAAATTAAATACCAACGAGGGCGTATTTAATTCATAGCATTCATAGCGATTACATTGACATGTACAGTTTTCTTTTGCTCAAACATCACGCATATAAAGCGTTTGGTCCGATCCTTAGTTCCGTCCTGACCCCACATAAATTAGATAGCTATTTCATCGAACATAAAATATCGAATGCTAGTAAAATTCCAAGGAATCGATACCTGAAACCTTCGTCCCTGAACTTAGTATGCGGCTCACGACGCAAGTGTGTTACGCTTTCCTTCTGTGAAAAGGTACTCTATAATTTTATTTTCCGACCAAAATGCAGTTACTCGGGAAACTGATACTTTTGTAAAAGATATTTCACTTCTTGTGCCTGTTCCTACTGCTGATGAGGCACAATTGAATGTTACTCAGCGTTCTGGGATACCTTTTAGCTTTTAAATTGTAGAAATATTGTATGGCTCAAACAGAACAGACTCGGTTCTTAATTTTGTACTCACTTTGGTGATATATTACGTAGGTGAAAAGGTAAAATGATCCATATGCTACATCTTTACTGTGACAACTTTAGTACCGACTTCTAGTAAGAAAGGGTCGTGTCGTGATGATGATTGAAGTGAAAAGTTTACAATTGCAAAAGGACCTACGTGATGCTTCACTGCAGTTGACTGATTCTGGATGCCAAGACATTTCTTAAGAACTGAAATACTGGTTAGTACGAGCTAAGTAAACTGGTAGGCTAAGTAAACAGAGGCCTTAACATGAGGTCTTAATGCGATCCAATTCCGATTCAGTTCAGGTTCGCTCGCTGTCAGATCCATGGTAAAAATGACAGCTAAAACCTGAACTAAGTCAAAATTAAAAAAAAACTACATATTGCAAATAGACCGCCAAGGGCTCTTTTACATGTTTTTTTGAAACTACCAGCGCATTCGGAAAGACCATCATTGCCAAGAAGAATGCGCCGCAAGAACCTTCAGAAACTTTTAAAGGAGTCTTCTTCATCTTTTTTAATATGGCCCCATCGATCGATGCGATGATTTCGCCAATGTCAAAGTAATAAATACAGTATTCAAAAGTCTTGTTACAAAAATGTGGGTAACGTTGTAAGGTAGAATACAGTCAATAGACCCCTCCCCCCCTGCCGGGCTCTTAGCCAACGGATAACGATATTCCTCAGAATCTGCCAGGAAATCATTAACCGATGCCCAGGGTGCACCGGACTAAGCACTGCTCTTCCCCTTGGAAGGATATAAAAACGAACCCCAGCTCTTGACCAGACGCAGAGGTAAACCGACTCGCACCCCTTTTAAAGGAGTCGGAATTGAATCACATTAAGACACCATGGTAAGGCCGTAGGTGTCAAAATTAAGTTTGGTCATGGATCTGATGTGCCTATTTACAATTTAATTTACCTAACAGAAAGTAAAGACTTATTTCTGCGAACGGTAGAGTCGAGTCTAGTTGCAGGGAGCGCGGGAGATAATACGTAGCTCAACTAGTCTGGTTTAACCCAGCCTCACTTTGACATTCGCAGAATACTGTCTTTACATTTTAATCGGCCTAAACATAAAAATCCGTGAAATTGACGGATACCTACAGTGTGGAAGTGCTCGGGGGTTATAGCAATCTTACGCTTAATGCGTGCCAAGTTCTAAGGGACACAGCTATGCAGCCAAATAGCTCTGCTTACGCTGAATTAGAACTTGGCACGCATAAAGTGATTGTGTGTACTGATCTGTGTACCCAAAAGTACGTATACACCATACACGCCTGCAGGACGATGGAGGGGGCTGGTATTCACCATTTTGTACACAGAGCTATCAACTTACATAGTCTTTGGTTTCGTTATTCCTACGCCGGTTAGTAACTTGTTTCGAGCGTTCCCGCCAAGTTTCGTTGCAGGTTACACAGAATCCCCTTATTGGATTTGAGTAACAATCCTCGATAAAAGTTCGGGTCACGTGCGAGCTCCTTAGACTTTACGACGTCTGTTTACCTACTGTTTGTCTCCGCTTCTGTTTGCCTTTGTTTATGTTTACGTGTAAACTTTGGAGTTTGTTTATTTGTTTATCGTTGCAAACGGTAGCCGCTTGAGTTGGAATTACGATAATGGCTTTCAATTTGGTGAAATTAATATTTTTTTTGACGATAGAACAATACGAATAATTATTAACTAAAACTGCTTAGCTTATGTTCGCGGCTTCGCTTCCATTGCATAACTCCCTGGGTATCAAGTGAAAGTTTGGCAATATCCGTTTTTATTTCTTCAACATCTTAAAGGGAATTCGCAAATCAGCTTTCTTGTTCCAATGGTTTAGGTTGGGCGTTGGTATGACTCTATCAATCGGGCCTATTTCACCAACTTGACATATGTCGGCGACATGACAATACAAAATGCAAGGTGTAGTCAATATGAAGCCAACTGGCGTGGATTCTGGTCGAGATTGCAATGTAAACAGAATTGACACTTGTCACCGACCATTGTCACGCTGGTGAAGTAGGCGCCTGTAAGTTTTTCGCGTAAACATTTCATTTAGGATGGAAAGTTGATAGTGCCACTAGTTATACATATTATGTAAGACTTCAACGCAAACGCATTCTAAGAAGAAAATCTTTGGTCTTTTCTTATCATTATTATTAAGACTTAATGTCGATGGTTTCTACTACCTACTGTATTCAAATTCAAAAAAATTGCTGACAAATATTGAGAAAACTGCTTCGTTGGTATGTGGCGAAAACGCTACGAATCCAAGGCACGCATGGCAATACGAGAGAGAAAATATGTCTATGGTCTCTCGCCTCTAGACTTGGCAGATTACGGCACGAATTATTTCTCTCTGTATAAGATAACTTGAGTGTATCTTTAACTGTATAAAAACAGTACCGTTCCTCCATATGAAGTAATTATATTATCTTTGGAAGAAACCACCATCTTTTCATCAGCCCAACACCTCTCACGACCTATAAGTCCACACATACCTATTAAAACTGTCCATTTTAAAAATAGACACATTCATGTTATCTTACTAAGTACCGTAAAAAGTAGTTATAATGACGAAACCAACCATAAACTTTTATTCGTGTTTACTGCTTCCAATCGATGTCTTCATCGATCAACTTTGCTACATGCCAAACATTCACCGCATATGGACAATATTGATTTTAAACCAATTTTAAAACGCTCAAAGTAGCCCCAAAATTATCAAAGTCACCCCGGTTAGCGGTACTTAATTTCTGGTGCTAAATATCATAGACCTGCCCACGTGTAAAGATCAATACCAACAATATTGAAGTTTCAATGAATGATTAGTATTTAATCTGTAACATAAACGCGCATGATTAAATATGAAACTCAATTTGAACGTTTACATAATTAATAAGCGCAGTTTGAATTGGGATATTTATGCAATAGGGTTAAAACGCAGTGCATTAATGATCATTGTTTACTATCTTATTTCATTGTGATCTTTGATTGCGTCTACACTAATTCAATGTATAATTGTACTTACATTGTCCTTCTGAAAACGAGAACCAAATTGTCAATGCTAAGAAAAGTGCTGTTATTTTATGAAACGAACTGTCTTGTATCATTTCTGTATCATTTCAGTATCATTTATTCCCTAACAAAATACATTGTGTATCAATATAAACTAACATTATTATAACACTTATTTCACTTACTCCATTACATTAACATTCAAAAATAATTAATAATAATGACAATAATAAATTAAGAAGAATCGTTCAAAATCGTTTATATATCACATTTTTATCAAAAAATCTTTCAGTTTACGTTTGAATGTGGTTACATTATTAGTAGACTTTAGGTCATTGGGTAAACTATTGTACAATTTTACAGTTTGATGTCTCGTGCTATGTTTTACTACTCTGAGGGTGGGGACAGTAGATTTTGCCAAGTCTTTTCTACGTGTGCCTTGTCTAACAATGATTTCCTCGCATGTTTCGTATTTGTTTGGGTGTTTAACAACGTCAGTCAATATTATTAATATGTGAAGACAAGGCACTGTAAGAATGTCAAGTTTAACAAAATGTTCTCTACAAGATCGCCACGGCGGAATGCGCATCATAGTTCTAATGGCTCGCTTTTGAGCAACAAATGCCTTCCCAATAGTATAAGCATAACTTTGACCCCAAAACTTAATACTATGACGTAGACGAGATTCTACTAGAGATTAATATCATTTTTAAATGTGTTAAGGTAATGTATGGTTTAGCTTCAGACTGAAGTGCCTCGTCTTCCAATTTTTATTTTTGTCTATAAAACATTGGTATGACAAATGCAAGACAGGGGGAGATTTTTCAACGAAATCCATTTTTCAGACAACACACCTGAGACACTATTGATGTCAAATATTTTACGCATGAATTTCTAAAATAGCATAACATTTTTGTCAAGTTATCGGAAAAAATATTTTGCATCGAGCTTTGTTTCTTGGAATATTAGTCAATCGTTTTATCCTACACAGACACGATTACCTAGAAGTGTTATAAATAAAAAGGGAAAAAAACTGGCTTGTTTATGTTTGTAACGCAAGTTCCACGAAAATACTTGCGTAATGTAAACCGGGATTTACAGATGCTAAGATGAGGCTAAATTATTATACCTCACGTGGCATGAGCCTGACTGCTGTTGCTAAATTATGTTTGGCCTGCAATTTACAAAGGCAAATGTCAATATACAGATAAAGACAAAAGAATAATAAACTTATCAGTACTAACAGCAACTTAATGAGCGTTTATGAGTAAGTGTAAGGGCTTATATATAGTTTTGTCATTAGTTGTGGTGCTTAGTATGGTGGCCAGGTAACTAATCAAGCAAAGGAATATTTATATTCTATACATTGAAATAAAGAGTATCTAAGTATCTTTTTGAATTTTTAACGATGTAAACTAAAAACAGAGCGGAATTTCGTGAACAGTTTTGTTATTGTCTTGCCAAGAAACTTGAACTCCTCCAATGCTTTAATAACTCGTGTAATTTTAATAACAAGCCTTCAAGAAACTTGTTTAAGTTATAACAACGCAAAAGTTGAACTAAAGATAATAATTTCAAAAGTAAGGATGGAATAATAAATTGCTTCCTGTTAGTTTACGTAAGAGCTACTGCTAAGTTAGGACATATGCCGCACTTTGAAAATAAAGTAACATTAAAAGTAGATTTATAAGGCAATGCAAATTAACATAACATAAAGGTAACTAAAACATGCATTGTTTTTGGCAACTGATGTGAAGCAATAATCGGACACCTTATAACATAGAAGGGTTACGGCTGATTCCCGATCACTAAATAACACGTAAACCACGTTTTGATACATTACTCACAAATATGGGGAATGGAAGTATAATATATGCATACTCAGATCTTGTAAGTTGTAAGTACGTTTCTAACTACGTCATTAAGAAAGTAACAGCTACAAACTAAAAACATTTTCAATTAACATCGCAAACTCGATTGCTTTCCTTTCTTAGTTCGGTAAAGCCAGTTGTATTAGCGGTCAAAGTCGCTAGTTACTCCATTCATTAAAGACAAAGAATAGTTGTAACTTTCAGAGCTGTAACAATTTCATGTAATGATGCCAGACCCCATCCCAGTTATAGTGTTTTTCAACGTTATAAAAGATTCGTTTCGTTTCTTCCATGCTGGTCTGGGAGTAAAGAAAAAACATAGAATGTACCAGTTGCTTCTCTACCCGCGCAGATGGTAAAAGCCCATCGAGGGAATGGGCGAAAATCATAGGAATCTTGTTATAGGCGATGAGGCTAGCAACCCATCACTATTTTGATTCCATTTTCCACCTATACGCCCGCAATTTTGCTAAATGTGGCCTGTAGGTCTTGTTACCTTAGGCTCTGTCTACCCCGTAAGGGATAAAGACGTGATTTGTGTGTATGTATGTATGTATAAAAGACGATGAAATTCACGGCTTTATAACATTTTGCATCGTTATTTAGGAAATCTAAATATATATAACTCATAGGTGACTGACTGACTGACATAGTGATCTATCAACGCACAGCCCAAACCACTGGACGGATCGGGCTGAAATTTGGCATGCAGGTAGATGTTATGACGTAGGCATCCGCTAAGAAAGGATTTTGATCAATTCTACCCCCAAGGGGATAAAATAGGGGATGAAAGTTTGTATGAAACTTTGACAATTTTAAACCGATCGGGCTGAGACTTTGCATGCATAAAGCTACTATGACGTAGGCATCCTCTAAGAATGGATTGCGTTATTTCTGCGGGATAGCGATAAACGAATTCTATGCAGACGAAGTTGCGGGCAATAGCTAGTTTATCATAACATTTTATAAAACAACCGTTTTATAACTTTATACAACACTTTATAACAGTGTGAGAGCGACGTACAGTGTTGAAACGTACATCCGCCATCGCATTGCTGCCACCGCCTTACTTGTGGTAGGATCTCGTGCAAGGTCCGTCCGAGTCGCTTCCACCGTCTTAATCACTAATCCTGCCGTTAGTTATTAGTAGTGTTTCCGCTGCTGTGTTCCAACGTTGAAAGCTAGCTGGGGTTGGTTTGGACACATGAGGTTTTACCTTAGCCATATAGACTGGTAACGCATATTTAGTGCTAAGCAATCCGTGGGCCGCATGACTTCTTGGTATTCCTCTCCCTCCCCTTCCTTCTATATTTCCCTCTCTATTGTTTTCAAGGGAGTGGTCATTTCGTAACAGATAACCTATCATATTGTGAAATACCTCTATTATACTGAAAATAACATTAAATAAAAAATAAAAAATCGAGTACCTAGTCATACCTTGGGCTCTTCAAGGCTAGAGTGAATATTACTGAACCAGTGAGTTACACCTTTGGCCTCATCTGCACCTTCCACCAAGTGAGATAGAGGTCAATCACTGGTCAGTTCGTAATAAAAAAACCAAAAAAAAAATACTTACGTTAGTAAAAAGCAACTCATTTATGCCAAAAAAATGTCTTACATCATTTTGAAAAGTAAACTCTTCAAACTGCTGGACCAATTTTCACCAAACACGACTAAGAACTGCAAGGAAACTGGCTTTCGAATAAAAAATACCGCATCGAAATCGGTCAGTCCGCTTGAGAGCTACGATGGCACAGACAGACACACAGAGATATATCAACGTCAAACATATAACACCCCTATTTTGGCGTTGGGGTTTAAAAACGCTGGCCCAAGTTAACACACCACAGCATTCATCAATCGAATATCGGACAAAGCCAACGCAGCGCAGTACTAAACAGCCGCCCGTGAATTTAGTAGCACGGAGAAGACGCATGACCCCGGTCCCTTTAATTTATTGCTTGTTTTTTGTTCACATGCGGAGAAATGGGCTTTAATGGCCCTTTTATGTAACGATTACAATGACCGGGCTTTTTGTTAATGAGCAAATTGTGTTGTCGTTCATTGCTAATGACGTTTCACTAAATAGTTATGGCGGTTGAAAGCTTACTTCCGTTTTTCCCAAGATTTGGCGTAGGCACTAGTTTTATAGAAGTGACTGTCATCGGACCTTCCAACCCAGAAGAATAACTAAGCCTTATTGGGATTGGTCTGGTTTGCTCACGATGTTTCCTTCACCGAAAAGCGATTGGTAAATATTAAATGACATGTCGTACATAAATTCCGGAAAACTCATTGGTATGAGCCTGGGTTCGAACCCGCGACCCCCGGGTTGAAAGTCACATGCCTTACCGCTGGGCTACCAACGCTTATCCGATAGAGTAAGACTAGTGAAGAATAAAAATTAAACGAGAGCGTCTTATTCGTAACATATTTGATACGAAATGCTTGACATTGCCGTATACATCTTTGGTACTCATTCGTCTGTATTCGTTTCGAAGTGGGTCAGATTTACCTTGCAAGATTTTACCTGAACATATAAAAGGACCTTGTGAGTTACCTTAATAAATTCTTGTAAAAGAACTTTCATCTATACTTTAAAGTAAAATTTTGTTCATGCACCCGCTGCAACATGCACCTGCGTCCCATTTCGAACCAATATTGTTTGTGACATATTGCCAGAATTTTACTGAAATGTAGTGAAAAGCCAATCTTGCAACGTGGGGTGTGAGGTTGAAAGTTATCTAACGTTGGTCGAATAGTAAGCGAAACTTATTCATAGAACAATAAAAAATATTCAGGTGCAACTTTTCGAACAAAAAGAGATTGTGATTTTTAATAACATAAAAAAAGCAAAGTTAGCTTATACACTATCGTAAGATAAAAATAAAATACCTAAGTATGAATTAAAATTACTGTCTACTTATGTATTACTATTAGTATGTACTATCAAAATATATTGTACACTCTATAAATCCACCGACAATCGGGTGCACTCTTCATAAAACAGCTTTGTTATACTTAAGAAAAAAATGATTTGTCTTTGTCTAATAAAGGCAAATGCCAAAATTACAAATAAGAAAGAATGTTAAGTGTAAGCTAACAGGGTAACAGTAAACGAACGATACAAAAACTGTCATAAAATTAATGTTATTAATTTCATATATGCAATGCTAGGGGCATTGTCATCCATCCTACTCAATATATGCCAAATTTTAAGGTAATACGACCACTAGAATCTAATCAAGTTTGACATGCAAAATCTGACCCCCAGCGCTTGTAACATAGAAACAATACTACCGCGAAAATTCACGATTTTTTAAGGATTATCCAAGAATATCTAATGGTGTTTCTAGCAACTGTGTTTGTATAATTATGCATATTTACAATCATAGCAGCTGCTGCTTTTGTCAAAGCATAACCCTGTTTATAGGCAGCCAGGAAAAACTTCATGCAAGTATGTGGCCAGCTGCGGCCTTTACTGAAACACCGTTTACACGTCAAACCCATTAGCGTCACGAAAACGATCACTCTGCTAAACAAGTGGGCCACGGGTGGGCCACAACCGGGCCCCACGTGGGCCACAACTGGGCCGCAACTAAAGTTGCAGCTCGCGATTAATTATTCGTCGCCAAGGTGAGGTCCGGACGCGGGACCGCCGAATTATTTACTAGAACAGCCCTTGGGAAATCACAAGTGCGAAGGGTTTAAACATTTAGTGGTACAGTGGGGTATGTGTGTGGTCCATGCAAGCGTAGTACCAGAGGTTTACTATCATCAAAAAGCAACTTGTCACAAGTGTATTGTTTCCTTTTCATCTGGCTACCCCTCGTTATCTGCTAATCTATGGACTTGTTGAAAAAGTTGCAAAACTAACCTAAAAGTAACATAACGCGATTTGGTTTGAAACGAGATAAAAATAGAAACGAAGCATAAAATAATGTGTTGTCAAATGAAGTCTTCGTGAAATTATTTATTTTTTTTACAACGTTTTTTAGTAAAATGATGGCATCAGCACGAGAACAAACGTTTTTTCAGAGGATTATTAATCACAAATTAGGTATTAATTACTTTTTCCGTCAAGCTCTCTTCCTTCCTCCGTTAGCGCCGATCATCATATTATGTCAATGGCAGTATATAGTGTTTGATAAAAAATTGCTTCATTCTTAGCTTTCGACCAATGAAGTGCTCTATAATTTGGAAGAGAATATACCGATGGGACTGACTCAAGCATTGCTATTCTCGTAAGCTGCCTGATTTTTATCATATTTTTTTTATTTGTCCTTGATGATCTTCGACTAAAAAATCACAAACGCTATGAGACGAAAGCCAATGAATGAGTGGGTTCTACACAGGAAGATAGATACAATTCTGATTCTAAAAGTTATAGTTTTATAGAAATAAGAAAAAGACAGGCAGCAATACACGGACATGTCTACACAAGTGTTTGAGTTTGGAATACGGAAGTCTCGCAGACGTATTGGTTTGAATGAGGGGGATTTTATTTGCAATGCAGTCATTTCGTCTGTCACTCAAGTTACGCTTTTGTTTTGGTCTAGAACAATTTATGCAAGACGTTTCAAAATTATTCTTGTAGTGTAGACAGAGCCTAAGGAGCCCAAGGGTATCAACGGGACACCGTTACTAAAGTTATATTGTCTGTCACTAGACTGAGTCTTTGGAACCGTAATTAATTTCAACAAAGTGTATTTTATTACAGCAACTATAAAACAAAATAAATTTGTTAATAAAACAAATAATAAAAACGTGTTTTTTGACGTCCTCTAATCGATTAAGTAGGGCAGTTGCCCAGTGACATAAAACAGAACCCCTTGTTTTGAGCCCAACTCACAATGGACCGGTCCGCAAGATTCAATCAAATATTTCTCTTACAAACAAAAGTAAACACAGCTTCAATCAGTAGCATTTCTTTTAGTTCTTCCATCAAACAACAACAAATTAACCTCCCCTACTTGAATGAAAAAGCATGCCAATACAGTCGACTAAGAAAATCCGTTAGTAAAAAAGCACCAGACTTTCTCCACTCAACCCTGATTAGCCGAGACTCCCCTCAAAATAGATTTCATTCAAATTGATGACTCCATTGGTTTAACCCCAAAGTATTGGGATCCCAAGTTTGTTTAACAAGGCGAAAGTGAATTGTTTTTGCTGATTCCGATCTGATTACTTAGTAGTTTGATTGGTATTATTGACTTTAGTAGACTCTTAAAAATTTCTGCGAAATGCTGTGCGAAAATGCTAGTAGAAGGATTTATTTTTCGATTCTGATTTGTTATTTATTTAACGAGTTGATTTATTGTTTAAATAGTTGTGATTTTCAAGCAAATACATCTTTAATATATATAGTCATGCCATTTGGGTTTCAGGTACTATCGGCTGATTCATGTTTCAAACACATAAGAGTGAAGGAGACGGCAAGACAGACCCAAATGGAATTCTATGAGCTCACGGACTGTATCGGTTTCCGATCACGGGCCCATGGGGACCCGGTCATTTGAAAGGCATTCATGGGGCGGCCAACATGAAGAGGCCTTTGGCACCATCACTACATAGTATAAAACAAAGTCGCTTTCACTGTCCCTAAGTCCCTATGTCCCTATGTAGGCTTATATCTTCAAAACTACACAACGGATTTTGATGTGGTTTTTTTAAATAGATAGAGTGATTCAAGAGTAAGGTTTTATGTATAATTCTACGCAGACGAAGTCGCGGGCAGAAGCTAGTACAATATATAAATGAGATGAATATTGACCTAGTCCTGAAGAAAGCGCTAGTAAGGATTGTATTATGGGTAATAGACCGCGATATACATACTTATATAGATAAATAAATAGATAGAAAAATTCATGACTCAGGAGCAAATGTTTGTGCTCATCACACAAATATATGCCCTTACCAGGACTCGAAACCGGGACGCTTGTTTCGCAGGCAAGGTCACTACCAACTAAGCCAGCCACGTCGTCGAAATATTGAGATGGGCGCAACCATGGAGGTGTATGCCCTAAGCACACATTATTATTATTATTATTTTATCATACTATAAATAATACATACACATACATGTCTTTACACCAATCACGTCTTTATCCCTTATGAGGTAGACAAAGCCTAAGGTAACAGGTACCTACAGGCCACATTTAGCAAGATTGTGTGCGTGTAGGTGGAAAATGGAATCAAAATAGTGATGGGTTGCTAGCCTCATCGCCGATAACAAGATTCATATGATTTTCGCCCATGGGCTTTTACCATCTGCGCGGGTAGAGAAGCAACTGGTATATTCTATGTTTGTTCTTTGCTCCCAGACTAGTATGGAAGAAATACACGCAATTAAAAGAGTCTTAAAAGAGTCTTTTGCAACGTTGCAAAGATATTTCGAAGAGGGTAATAGACGCTACGGGTGACCGCAGAGCTGGCAGCTTCCTTGGACAGCGTATTAGTATCGCTGTCCAAAAGGGGAATGCTGCCAGCGTCTATGGAACTATACCACGGGGGCCCTCCTTTTTTAATTATTTTATTTTAAGATTAGTCTTAGTTTAGTTTTTAATTTGTTTTAATTCCATTTCTGATGTAATTTATATTGAATGAATATATTTGTTCTATTGGCAAAATAAACAAAATATGCAACTGTCGCCCACGTTACAGAGTAATCAATATTTTAAAGTTAACTCAGATTTGGCGCACAAGGCCTCCTCTTACACGCTTACTCTTAAAGCACGAGGTGGATAAAGCAAGTCGGCAATTAATCAGGCCAGTAGTACCGGAGGGTTGATCTTTTTTACATTGATGGGTGGTGATTGAAAGGGTTAGAACTCATTAGTTGCGCGGCCGTATTCTGGAAGAAAGAAAATCGATTTAAATACTCACTCACTCACTCACTCACAAATCACGTCTTTATCCCTAACGGGGTAGACAGAGCCTAAGGTAACAGGTACCTACAGGCCACATTTAGCAAGATTGTGGGCGTATTGGTGGAAAATGGAATCAAAATAGGGTTGCTGGCCTCATCGCCTATAACATGATTCCTATGATTTTCGTCCATTCCCTCGATGGGCTTTTACCATCTGCGCGGGTAGAGAAGCAATTGGTACATTCTATGTTTTTTCTTTGCTCCCAGACCAGCATGGAAGAAAAGACTTAAATACATTTCAATTCAAAAAGATTTGGCACTTGTGGACCGACCTCGGTGTTTTCTTTATTCGCTGCAATATATACCAAAGTTGGTTCTTACATAACGTGTAACAGTTACGGTTACAGCAAAGACGAGTATCCTTAACATTCCAACCTTTACATACATACATATACATACATAAATCACGACTTTATACGGGGATTCTGATTCCCCTTTCCAATCATACTAAACGTTGCCTTTAGGTCTTGTTACCTTAGGCTCTGTCTACCCCGTAAGGGATAAAGACGTGATTTACGTATGACTGTATGTCCAACATTTAGTTAGTATATAATACTCCTACCCACTACTGTTAATTATACTGTTGGTGTCTAGATCCCTAGTACACGTTAGAGGGGTAATCTAGGCTTGATGGTTCTTTCAATAATAAGCGGACTGTATGAAATGTACTATAATTAAAGATCGAACTTATAAATTATTAACAAGTGCTAGCGCGACGCGACACAGATGCGGCAGCGTACAGTTCTCGAGCGAAGTGATTAGCGAGCAGCTGACGGCCGGGCGCGATTCCGCTCTCCCCGCGATGTTACGTCGAGGCGGCCTGGCGATACGGGCGTCAGGCGTTTGGCCTTAACAATACCCACATACGTGAGTATTTTTGGGACAAGCCATAGAATGCAAATGTAATTTCACCCAGTACAAGTCAAGTCAACGTGAGAAAGCTTCTATAACTACATAATTATAAAACAAAGTGCTCCGCCAGGTCTGTGTATTCGTCAGTCTGTCTATTCGCGATAAACTCATAAACTAAATAACGGATTTTCATACGGTTTTCTCCAATACAACGAGCCCTGAGGAAGATTAGGTTATGTGAGTAAGTATATAATTAGTTAAGGTTTTGTGTTAATTGGTTGAAATATAACGATAATTGTTGAAAGTTTCGAAATAACTCAAGCAGGGATACAAATTTGAATACTGTGCGGACTAAGTCGCAGGCAAAAGCTGGACTATTATTGCAATAACTTATAACAAGTATAAAGACATTGCCTCTCGTTCTCAGAATACCCCCGTCATCAGTGAGAGACGGAAGTGATGGTCCGTGCCTTATTAGCGGTTAGGGATCCAGTAAAAGGGGACAGGTTTTATGCGCTCACGTCGAGATCCATTCCAGGGCTGACCCATTAATCAATCCCCCTTTTTCAATGAGAACTAACGTACATTTTGATGAAGGAATTGTGATGGTGTTTTGTTTTTAATACATATGAACCTCAACTTTTATTGTTCTTCAAGTTTTATAGCGGCTACAGACTCACGCCGAGAACCCTTGAGAACACCCGAGAAGCGTGAATGTGATCGCTTTCTCGCCGTCTCGTTCTCGCGCTCGCCTGTTCTCCGATCGGTGTCGGTGTTTTTGCCCGCTTCAAAGGGTTTCTCGGGCGAGAAAAGAGAACGGTATCACATTCTTGTTCGGTCTCAGTGCGACCGTGGCATTGATACAGTACTGTCGTCCATTCTGGATAACGATCGAGAATGCGAATGAGAAGGTCGCATGAGAATAGATGCCTTCTCGGTTCTCGCGTAATTTCTCGGCAAGACTTCTCGCGTGAGTCTGTAGCCGCTATTAGACCCCCATTTCTATTACGTACCTGTCATCTCCAGCCCGAATACGTTCGATTTGACAGTACGATGCCCGCTAGCGTCTTATCCCTTATTCATAAACGCTCTGTTCTATTCTATTCTATTCTCCCTTAATGGCGGCCGTAAGGCTTGGGCCAATGTCAGTATAAACGCTCTGTAGGCTTCTGCTAACTTAGCAATCGTTTGTCCTTACCTGTCACTTTGACATTTAATTTCACAAATAAGGACAAACGATTGCTAAGTTAGCAAAAGCCTATAGAGCGTTTATGAATATGGGGGTTAATCGATAACCCTGCCGCCAAGTAGCAGTGCTTGCGCTGCTGTGTTCCGACGTGGAGAGTAAGACAACCGGTGAAACTACTGGCGCTTAAGGTATTCTGTCTTAGCCCACTAGGCTGGCGGCGCATATGCAATCTAGTGTTGCGGGTGTCCTTGGGTGGCGGTGCTCGCTTACCATCAGGTGCCCCTTTTGCTAGTTTGCCTTTTTCGCATAAAAAAACTGGTAAAAAAACTGAGCCAGTTATGATTGTTACGACCACAGCAACCACTACACGGTCGGGTTGTTTAAAGAATTACATACTTGGGGCTATAGCATGACAACTTAATGCGATTCAATTCCGACTCAATTCAGGTTTCAGCTGTCACATTTAGTATGGGTCTGACAGCGAGCGAACCTAAACTGAATCGGAATTGAATCGCATTAAGACGTCATGGTAAGGCCGCTGGTTGGTTAAAAAAAGCCGTGATATCCTAGTGGTTTAACCTATGACCTCGGCTCCCAAGCAAATGGTCGTGGGTTCGAATCTGAGCTCGCAAAAAATTGGCTGGGGATTCTTAGAATCGATAACAGAACATGTTGCAACAGTTTTTAGATTTTTTATCTATTTGTCTGTTTGTGTATTTGCGAGCGCATCACGTGAAAACGGCTGAACGGATTAATCTGTCAAGAAAATCCCCGGTCAGGATAAGGTTACTTTTTATCCCGGAAAATTGCATAGTTCCCGCGGGAGAGCGGTAAACATGGCAATTGCTAATTCTACGTGGGCGAAATCGCGGGCAGAAGGTACTATGAACATAATATCAACGCATTGTTCCCATGTGGTTAGTAGTAAATTTGTATTATAGCTTATGACAATGCAGCCGTAAAAACCTTGTGATATAAAGCTTATACTGTTAGTGGTTACTGTCTACTACAAAACACAACTACCTCCGCAAGCACGTCACGCGTCCTCACAAATCTTATTTTGTTTTGTTATGAAAATATGGGGACGCATTTTGCGATATTAAAAGCATTCGCATAATATACGGCCCTGTGCCTATTTCCCTCAGATGTGAGCTATTTGTATTCACAAGGGGTTCGAATGCATTTCTGCTCTGAAATTCCAAAATGACGTAAGTAGTTCGCCATGGCACTAAACATATGCTCTTTTGTGTTAGCAAGACACATTTGTCGACCTGCATAGCTTGGATTCGTCGCGAATTTTCCGTATGAACATTTTTGAAAGCGAAATATTCATGTTGTTTTGGGATTGGTGTCTTTCTTGTATATAAATAAGCTGTAGTATTTATTTCTTCCGAAATCGACGAGCATGTATGAAGAGATTGATGAATGTGGATGAAGCGAAAGGGGTATATCAGGATCGTAGCAAGTGGAATAAAGTAGTGTCTGCCTACCACTGTGGGAAAGAGGGGCGACTGAAAATAAGCAAGTGGGCCCCTGATGGTAAGCAAGCACGACCACCCATGGACACACGCAACGTAAGAGGATTGCAGATGCGTTGCCAGCCTAAAGGGCAGGGTAGAATACCTCTTGTGCCAGTATTTCACCGGCTGTCTTATTCTCCATGCCGGAACACAGAAGTGCACACACAACATAAGATACTAACAAGTCTGTACAAGTTCATTCTAAAAGCAAGAACTACGTCACCGTCTATACTGAGCACAACCATCTCCCAAGCTCGGGCTGCCATCTCAAAAATTTGTCATCCAGCATAAAGCGTAAAATCCCCGGATTTTGGAGCTCGAAACCCGGACACGTCTACATTTTTTTAATTCAGTGTGAGAAACCTTTTCAAAACAAAATGATGTAGTAGCATACTTTGGCTTTGACAATCTTAGTTTATTTAGTTGACTTTTTAACTAGAAAAGCTTGAACCCGGACTACAAACGAAACCTCGCCCGGACGCTCTCTAAACTAGGAAAAATCCGGGGAAACCCGGACAGATGGCAGCCCTATCCCAAGCAAACCAACGAGATACCTACTAACCAGCAAACACCAAAAAAACGAATCTACCCAGATTATTTTTCCAAACATTGTGCTCAAACATTTTCAAAATACCCTTCTGTTTTTTAACAGGATATTTTTAGATAGAAACCTTTAAGTATCAGATTCCAAAGCATTTTGTTCCAGAAAAATACTCGAACCAGTTTCGCAATTACACTATGATTGGTAAATATCAACGGGAGTTACATTCTGAAAATACTTTCCCCACTTCTCGAGGTACGGAAAATGCTGGGGTAAAATCTAATTTCGACCTGAATGTAGGCCAAAGTTTTGTAACTCTATTTAGCGAGCCTTTAACGGATTTCGGCTTGGGGCCCGACACGTCTGTTCCTCGAATGAGATTCTAAACTTACTTCCTTATTTTGTTTGAAACTGATTAAACGGTTTCAAAACTGAACTTCGGAATCAAAATTCAATCTTTAACTGAGTAAAATAAATCAGAGTTCAAATGTACTATAGCGCTGCAGCTGACTATGTACTTTTAGCATTGTACCTTTGTAGTAATATCTTATATTATAGTGAACTATATATGGCGTTGATCTGAGTTTCATATTTATCTACTTAAGCTGTACATACGCCATCACATTCATCAGTGAAGAAATAGTCGCATTCGACAACGCCAAGAGAATGGAATGAAGCTATTTGGGATCGACATACCCTACAGAAAACCACGTGATTTAGGAGAACAAATTCTACTGGCAAGCGTTGTCGACAACGATACGCTTCAGATCGTACTTGTCTAGAAGAGGTGTTGAAAAATATCTGAATATAGACATCTGATGTCAACTATACCTTATACCTAGCATTGAGTCTTAACGAGCCAAAATCTTACCATGGCGAGTCGAAGCTTCAGTCTACTTTAAGCTTGAGAACAAAGCTAGAAAAATAATAGGAGCGGTACAGGTAAGAACACTTCTGTGATTCCAGCGCTCATATCACAGCTGTTAAAGAACGGTAACCGCATTTGTTTCTCAGTTTTAAAAGCAAATACGTGCAATTCTTCGTACCAATCGATCACTTACTCTGGTTTTTCATTAAACGTGCGGAACTGCTTAAACATCCAACAACAACCAGCCACTACTCCGCAACATATCCGCGTTACAACAGAGTGTCTTATTTACAGGACTCGTTATTTCCAAGTGCTCATGAAAATGCGCTCATCTCTCCCCCGGGATGGTTTTAGCTAAGGCACGTAAACGATACGTTCAGTCCCTTTACGTTTACTGCAGCAATGTGGAAAGATTTTCGTTTGGTAATGTTCCCTTCGTTCTCCGATTATGATGAGGCGGGTTACTGTTATGGTTAGTATCTTTAGTGATTTAGGACTGATGTAACTGATAATGCGGGTTGGTAGCTTTTAAATTTGCGTAAAGGCCCGGATTGTAAGAGTAGGGTGTTGTTTACTTAACCTCAATACGTTATTTCTATTTTCATACGTGTTACCATTTACAACCGGCGGATGCAGGTGGAAAGTTTTCGTTCATTGTGGCGTTCTGAAAAGCAGGCCTTTATTAAACAGTGGATGTTCTCTGGCTGATCATGATGATGATGAATCAGTTAAAAGCCTTTAGTCTATCATAAATAGTGCTATATACATACATACATACATACATACCGTCACGCCTCTTTCCCACAGGGGTAGGCAGAGACTACTTTATTCCACTTGCTACGATCCTGACATATTTCTTTCGCTTCATCCACAGTCATCAATCTCTTCATACATGCTCGTCGGTTTCGGGTACTCCTGACCTGACCTTTTTCCAAAACGTCTCCTATTTGGTCTCGGAACGTCCGTCTAGGCCTTCCCCTCCCAACGTAACCATTCACACTCCCCATATAGATCTGTTTAGTTAGTCTACTTTCATCCATCCGCTCTACATGCCCAAACCAACTAAGCATACTTTTTTCTATCCTAGTCACTATATCCTCTTTCACACCAGCACGTTCCCTTATCTTAGTGCTATATCGATTTAGCAAAAAACGATTAGGAAAGGCAGGTTTTTTGTCATGCAGGAAAATCTAAATTTATTTGTAACCTAGTTATACTGGCAAACGAAATAATCGAAATTGAATTCTTCGTTCGTATCCTGGTTACAAACTAAGAACAAAAAACCTAGTTTGTAGCTAGTTGAAAAACTTTGTTAGGAACGCAAACGAAGGGAAAAGTCTTATACAGCCGTTAATCTTGGAGGAAGTTCATTAAATTTTGACTTTTGAGTTCCAGGTACTCTGAGAGGCTCGAATTGTTTTTCATAGTTTAATCTGTTTTCGTAATCCTGGATTAGCACTTAACGAGTTACAATACATAGCAATCACAAATGAATATAACTTCAGAGGAGATATCATTCCAGCCATATGCATATTCCTATAAACCTTAACTGTAAGATTCTGCACCAAACCTCTCACGTTATATCGCCGACAGTAAAAAATGCTTCAGCAAACTATAAAACGTCAATAAAGTTTGCATGACAGAGATATGACAGTTTGAAACTACTAGCAATTACTTTTTTATACGTTTTCTCATATTTTAGCTCGCAAGGTACCCTGGAAAGTCCATTAGGAATATGAAATGAAGGTGGAACGGAGGAAAAACTTACGGAATAGACCCCGAGCTGTCTTAATCTGTTTAAAAGTTCGCTTATTCTAACCATTGCTAGACTGGTTTACGTTTGCGAGTCGCTTTTGCTGCCAAATTCCCTATACCGTGGGTTTTGTGCAAAATACATCTTAAGGCACCTTGTAGACGTTCGTAGTTTTCACTGGAGAACTGTCTTTTAATAAACGGATATCCTTTTATACCTACATGTAATATTTTTAACCCATCACTGTTTTGATTCCCCTGTCCACCTATACGCCCACAATCATGCTAAACGTGGCCTTTAAATCTAGGCTTTGTGTACCCCGTAGGGGATAAAGACGTGATTTATGTTTGTAGGTATGTAATACTTTTACCTGATAGATGTTAGCAAACATACGGCGGCTAATTTACAGAAAACGGGCGAACACACTGGCATGGGTGACCGCTCTCTCTTACGCCGGACCGGCGTTCGTCGTGCCAAGGGAAGGCGGCGATGCATCCGTCGAAATGAACGTCAGACAAGTGTCCGGAGCATGTACACACATTCATTATAAGCCATAAAACACTGCCAGTCCGGCAAAAAACGGCCCGTTGTCCGGTGAAAACAACGGTTGTCTACAAGCGGTGTTACTTTTTATCTGCATTATCAAGAGTATCTTTACGCGAACGACAGAATTCTAAGATCAAAGCGTTCTAGGCGTTCATTAGCCAGAAAATCTGTCTGGATTCAACTTTTAAAGACCTTTTATTTATAAGTTAAGTGGTTTCGAAGTCACTTTACTTGCCTCACACACTGTTTTGTGTGCATCATTTAGCCCACTGTCGAATAAAGGCCATTTACGTGGAGGAAACAGCTCCAAAATAACGTACTATCTTACAAACTAAGCTAGCCTAGAAGCCTTTGTATCAATGTGTCTCAATCACGTGTCACTTTAACGCTCCAACTGAGACTTCAATAGCACTAATTACCCAACTTCACGGTAATGGAGTTATTATGGCAGTTTGTGTTTTAACTGGTGTTAAGGACATCCGTACCCCTGGGAAGAGCTTGAAATACGATCAGTTAGGTTACTTCGTAAACACACTCGATACCCTGAGGAAATTAAGATGTTGAAGAGAGTTGATTTGTACAGTTATTATACGTACGTCGGGCCTTGGAGGTAGTCATTAATGAATAAGTGCTTTCTCTGTAATTGCTACGGCGATAACGTACGAAAATGCGTGTGAACGAGAAAATATACGGTTGCTACAGAGAACGTGATAATTATTATTTGAAAGGTCAAGCGATCACCGCAACGACGGCCATAGGATGATTTATAAAGACAGCTAGGACGAACGACCTAAAGATAACACTAAAATATTCCTATGACGTAGGTATCTACAACTTGAAACGCAGGGGTCTTATACCGTCGATTCTACTTCCATCTGGTCTGGGAACATAGAATAAAACAAATAATATACCAGTTGCTTCCCTTCCCGCACAGATGGAATGGGCGAAAATCTTAGGAATCATGTTATAGGCGAAGCGGGTAGCAAACCTTCAATTATGCTTAACGTGGCCTTTATGTCTTGTTACCTTAGGCTCTCTCTACACCGTAAGGGATATAGACGTGATTTGTGTATGTGTGTTTGTATGGGTGGCCCTGCCATTGTCATAATATACGGTTGGTTAATTCTCTGGGCGTCCGCAGCTTAAACTTTACGTTTTAAAACCTCACAAAGTAGGTATTTTCTGTTGGAGGGATTCCATACTCATTTAATTAGAGCCGTCCCCGGGGCCCGAACACTGTAATCCCTTGCGCTGACACGGGTTTCTTATTTGTAAGGCTAAGTGACCCTGTTCCTAATGATTGTTGCCGTTTGGACTAATGCGATGTTAAGAAATGAACGTTTACAAAATGGATGGTGATGTATATTTCACGTTTTGACAGTTTCTTCGTCATGCTTCGGAAAAGATACATTTAAAACGTTGTCTTTGTTAAAGTCAAAAATAAAATCAGTAGCTGTCTATTATCGCAAAAAAGTTACACTACCTATTTATTTCTCCTTTGTCCTACAGGAAATATTCTATAAACAAAATATAGTTTACTAAATATAGCTTCTCTTCCCGCGCAGATGGTAAAAGCCCATCGTGGGAATTGGCGAAAGTCTTAGGAATCATGTTATGGGCGATGCGATGTTTCCACCTATACGCTATTAATCGTACTAAACGCGGCCGTAAGGTTTTGTTACCTTAGGGTCTGTCTACCCCGTAAGGGATAAATACGTGATATAATATGTATGTATGTAAATATAGTTTACCACAAAAGCGTAATTGGTGTAACACGTGACTTAAAATCCAAAATGGCAGTTTACTACGAAATATGAACACACGATCGTCCTAATTTCTGGGATAGGTCGGAAAATGTCAACTCCATACCTACGGGACGCCCGGAAAACAACCTAAAGTGCTCTAACAAATACCGTATCTCCAACGTCATGATATGACAACGTCATATGTCTGCGACGTGTCATGTTCGTCGCGACGTCTGTGACCACAGTCCGACCGCAAACCGATGGACAATCACACGCAGGCGACATCATGCAACGTGTTCAATGTACTTATATACAGGCAGATGGAGATCGTGTTTGTATGTTTTGCACGTCACTACATGGTATAAAACAAAGTCGCTTTCTCTGTCCCTATGTCCCTATGTATGCTTATATCTTCAAAACTACACAACGGATTTTGATGCGATTTTTTTTAATAGATAGAGTGATTCAAGAGGAACGTTTTTATGTATAATTCTACGCAAACGAAGTCGCGGGCAGAAGCTAGTATAATATAAAAAACCGGCCAAGAGCGCGACGGGCCACGCGCTGTGTAGGGTTCCATAATTACCTGTCACAATATAGGTGGATATTATGAAATTTATGAACAACTTTTTTTTTTTTCATTTTTAATGGTTTCAAGTAAATTTCGTAGATTGATCGACTAATTCACACGTTCAATTGTAAAGCCAGCATACTTAGCTGTGATAGTTTTTCTTTAAACCACGTTATAAATACTAGTACCCACAATATTTTTGAACGACCTTTCCAACGACACCCCACACTAAGGAGAAGAATGAGAAAAAAACATCCCCACTTTATGTGTAGGGGAGGTACCCTAAAAAAATTATACAAGATTTTATTTTACCCCTTTGTCGGCATAATTAATTTGTACACCCATTCTTTCTTTCTTTCTTTTCTAAATTATAGCTTTCTAGTATTATGGATCTCTGAACTAACCCGCGGACAGACGGACAGAAATAGCGATTCCTTGTTGACTACGGAACCCTAAAAATGGACCGCATCTTCGCTAACCATCAGCGGTGTTGAACACATCATTATAAAGAGAACAAAACTAGTATAGAATATTAGGTACCGTAATCCTAAAAGTTCTATCCACCTCGGTTGTGGCGTACAACACTTTCGTCCACTCGGTCGGTCGCTCCGGTGGTATGGAACAATCTCGACGCGGTCTCAACTCCTGCTCGGACTGTGTCCGAGACAAAACGCTTTCTGTGTACCCCTGGTGTCTATGTGAGATTTGGCACAATGTAGTGGCGAAAGCGAGACATGCAGAGATTCTGAAACTATGAATAATTCCCATACTAATTATCTTGCAGGGCGGCCAACACGAGAGTGCGCGGGAGCTGTGCCGCGCGCGAGATAAACTACCTGTCTCTTTCTAGACTAGAACGAACAGTAAGAAAAAGACGGGAAGTCTCTCGCGGGCACTCGTAAAAGTTAATTCTCAATTATTGTTAAACTCTTATTAGTATATATGGAACTTTCAAGTTTGAAACCAGATTTAGCGACTAAATAGATATTATATGACCTGCAAGATGTTGTTGGGGTCAAACTAAGATATTATAAAGTTGCCTAAAACAAATTAAAATCGAAAGACGGCCTTATGTACTACAATCTGTCACAATGTCATCGGGGATAGAGACTGGATTCAAGCTAACGGAACTCATTGCAGATGAGGCGGTAACGCACCAACGCGGTACAAATTATTCTTCGAATAACGCATGGTCCTTCTTCTGAATTGTATTCAAACTCAATTTACTAAGACATGTATCACATAAATAAGTGGAAATGTACATTGTAAGAGTTTGCTGCGTCATATAATGGTGGTGTTTACAACCAAATAAGTATGAAAAAAAGTAACTGGATTTCTCAATGGTCAATGGTCATTGACATCAAATAAATCGTGGTGAGACTGCGTCATTGAAGCTTTTTGCAAAATGACAAACGAACTTAACGATTGTGGACATTCGAAGCATTATTTTCTTATTTTTTATTAACGCTACACTGTTTTCAATTGGATCAGTCCAGACAGCGTTAATGCTACAAAGAGAACGCGAGAACCTAGTAGTTCGAGTTTAGAATTTTTAAGTGAAAAACTCTTACAATATAAAATTGTATTAACACAACAAATTCTAGTGTTTTATAATAAGTTTGTAAAAGTTTAAATTGCTTGGTGTATTAACATAAATAGCTAAATATAATTCAAAGTACAAGACACGTTCGGCTTTAAATTTGCATGTCTTAATGAGAATACTGTCTTAAAATTAACTTGCGCTAGTCTTTTAATTTACCCAAAAGATGAAAGTATTCAAGAGTCTTCTAAAACAGAATAACTAAATGTTTTAAGGTATTATGCTCCTAAGGACAAAACACCTACTACGACTATACTGCATTAATTTTTCAAAATATCCACAATTAAATATTTACCAAATTCGATTGGTATTTTAACAGTAAATACTTATGATTTCAAAAATTTGCTGTGTACCATGACTAATTGACACAAAAATTAGATATTTTTTTAGACACGGCCGTTGCAAGACAAAAACGAAAGTAAAATTTACAAATAAATGGAAATCATTATTCAGTGAAAAATAACATCAACAGAAAACACGCGACATTTCGGTAGTTCGGGCAATACCCTTTAACCGTGGTTTCAAAAGGCTAAATTGTTAAGTGATGCATATTTGGTCCGTTGTACCGTCAGCAACCGTTTAATTTGTTAAGAGTTTGCTGAGAAAAAATGCAATTGTTTAAGGTCGGGTATGACAAACTATTTAGTAAAGTGAAAAACACACCTCTGTTGTACAAGATGCAGGACGGAAGAGGCTTTATTCAAAAAGTGTCACTGATACAACAACTTTCTTACAGCTAATGTCAACCTTAATGCTACTTGCAGATAAATCAACAGGTTAACCATCATAAGTAAAATACAGCATTAAACAGCAATGTCTTGAAAGAATTCAAAGGTGTTCGTATTTCAGAAAACAACAAATGAATACAATGTTGTTACTGTTGAATTTGAAATGTTATCGATATAGAATTTGCCGAACCTCTGCTAAAAAGTTGTTACCTATTTATAACTGTTATTTATAACTATCCCCTTTCATATTAAACACAATTTTTGATTTTGATGAGATTTTGTATTTAGGTAAAAGCCGAGAATCATGCTATAGGCGATGCGGCTAGCAACCCATCACTATTTTGATTTCCCTTTCCACCTATACGTCCCTAATCATGCTAAACGTGGCTTTAACGTTTTGTTACCTTAGGCTCTGTCTACCCCGTAAGGGATAAATACGGGATGTATGTTCTATTTAGGTAGTTTTTCGAAAAAAGAAACTTTTGTAAATGTACCTAGGTACCTACTTAGAACGGTTTAATAGTCTCATTTGGTACTAATTTAAATTCCGCCATCTTTATTTTCTAATTTTTACCGTAGTTGCTATCAGTACCGCACCCGGCTTTGCGTACAACACGCTCAGTGCGCCTGGCGTGAGCGAAACCTGCCATTTCAAACTCCCACTCTGGCGCAATTACAGAAAAAAAAACAAATGGGACCGCGGCAAAGTTGGAATTCAATTCGAAATAAGCTTAAAAAATAGAAGTTTTCGTGAACTCAGAATTGCATTATTTACTGGACATTTTTGGCAGCTATTCGCGCTCATTCCCTGTTTATTTGTCTGTGGCAAATTACGTACTACACACACACGCACACACGTACACAAATTATTTCAGATTTCTATGTTAGTCCCTTATTGTTATAACTGTCTCTAGTCTCCGCGACACAGGGGTCGAGTCTAGTGCGGAGGCTGCCGAACAAATATGTTGTAACCTTTTGCATATTGTAAATAACTACCTTTTTTACTTTACTTTAAAATCTTATATAAATCAGCGTAGTACACTATAGTTTTCAATTAAATAACGGGGTCTCAATCAATGAGCTTTGAGATTTTCAATGAAAAATATTACTAAATAAAGTAGTTACTTGGGTTCTAGGTACCTATCTATTTTTAATATACAAGGTGCTAGAAAATCAGATGCGGATAGTTGAGGATCGATTATTTGAATTGTTGTTAATTAGTTTAAAGCATACTTAATTAATTACAGTATCTAATGCAAGGATCTTTGGACAGTAATGGCAATTATTATTTTTGTATGAAACAAAAAATATATTACCATACAACATACATACATATATACCGTCACGCCTCTTTCCCACAGGGGTAGGCAGATACTACTTTATTCCACTTGCTACGATCCTGACATATTTCTTTCGCTTCATCCACAGTCATCAATCTCTTCATACATGCTCGTCGGTTTCGGGTACTCCTGACCTGACCTTTTTCCAAAACGTCTCTTATTTGGTCTCGGAACGTCCGTCTAGGCCTTCCCCTCCCAACGTAACCATTCACACTCCCCATATAGATCTGTTTAGTTAGTCTACTTTCATCCATCCGCTCTACATGCCCAAACCAACACTATACAATACTTAAATAATTTACGTTTTTTATTGATTTTTAGGTTGTTAATTACATACCCTGCACTTTCCACACCTTATATTGTAGGTACCTAGGTATTGCGAAATTTATGATCATAATTTTACTAAACTCAAATCGATCTTAAAACTGCTTCAAAACGATTTGACGCGTTCGTGAACTCGTCAAGCATTGTAGTGTTGTGACGGATTGTTAGCGATTTATCTCCGTAGATACAGATCCGAACGTGGGCCTGACTGACCCCACGCTGTCAGTTGACGACGTCAGATATTCAGTGCAATCCAACTGTGGTTTCACGAAACATTAAGACTTAAATTGAGTAAATAATACTTAGTTGCTTATGACACCAGGTTGAAGTGACCACCGTTTTTTTCAATACGTTTAGGTAACGATCTTACAATTGCATTTTGTATTTTCATGTGGTGAATTGGCGTTAAAATTGACTTTATGGCTGCTTTTAGGTCTTCAACGATGTCATAGCTTGTTTTGTACACTTCATCCTTAACGTAACCCCACAAAAAATAGTCAAGAGGCGTTAAATTGGGCGAACTTGTTGAATATTGTAAAGATGGTGACACACCTACTAAAATAAATTAAAGTATGTGAAAACAATCCATTTTATTTATTTTAGACATCAAAATCGATATCTAAATAGAAATAATGTAAGTTTATTTTTTCGAAACAACTGGGTTCGATTCCGGAGCAGAGTACAAGTTTTTTTAATGCAGTTTTTCTTGTTATTAAAATCGATGACATGGTTCCTAAGCACAGACTTTAGACTTTCCCATACTGTACGTCTAGTGTAAGTTTTGCAACAAATTTCCGTTTACTTTTCGAAATAGTTAAACGAGCTAACTCATAACGATACGTTTCTTTTCACCGTCACAATAGTATGCGCTCGAACGCTGTTACGTTGTCACGTCGCGGCGCGTATTCCATACAAATTCGGTGAGTTCGTTTCACTTCGCGTTGCGTTTCTCACAGATGTCACTGTTCACTTCGACTGCGTAAGTTCCTCGCGAGTATAAGTTCCAACTGTCACTTTCGTGACAGTTAACGTTCGTGAACGCAGTAGTAAAGTGAGTCACTATGTTTTTACCTAGTGAGAACGCTCTCACTCCTCATATTCAGCAAAAATAAGGTTCAAGTTTCTTTAGCAAATTTATTAACGGTCTAAACGCGGCGCACCAAAGTGCTTGCGATCTTGTATCTCTTTCTTACACATTGTGATGGCTCGCAAATATGTAAGGGAGGTTAATTAAGGAATCAAGCACTTTTTGAACATATTATTATATTTTAAGTCCTTTTTACAAACTACCTAGTTAGTTACTTACATATTTTACATTATGCGCGCACACGAATATGTGTGAACTAAAAAAACGAGTTACTGTGCTAACTCCTTAAAAATAAAGCGTAAACGTTCTTAATTACAATTAAATAAAAAGCAAGAAGGAAAAAAGGAAGGGCTCTGTCTACTCCATAAGGGATATAGACGTGATATGTGTATCATATGTATATGTGTGTGTATGTAAAAAGGAAAAAAAAAAGGAAAAAGCAATAATGAGGCCTCCCGATCCCGGGGTTCGAACGCGAAATTGAAGAGATGCGTACTCAATATAGACCATCAGGCCATTCGTTGGACCACGGCTACTTTGGCAGGCTAAGTGAATTTGTTAATTGGTATCCGCTACTCTAGTGTCATCTTTTGACATTTATCAAAATTACCCTTTAATTACATAATAATAAGAGCCACGTTGGTCGTTGCTGTGAATGACACCTTCTATACCTACAACTGGGTATATGTATTATATTTATACTAACAAATATGTGTAGCTACAGCGCTGTACGGTAGCAGATATTAGTATCGACCCTACTGCTATTGAAATAAGGCGTCAAATGTGAATGATGATTATGATAAAGTTTACGTACCTACATACTTAACTCAGCCGTCTCAGAACTAGTGAGAAGGCTCTCCCTTCTCATAATTAAGTAAAAATAAGGTTCAAGTTTCTTTAGCAAATTTACTAACGATGCTGCGCTGTGGACTTGTAGTCTAAAAGCGACGAACCAAAATGATCTACAAGTAGGAGGTTAATAAGGAAGAAGGCACTTTTTTGAACATTTATTTTAAGAGCTTTATACAAACTACTTGCCTACCTACATTATATTTTACATTTTGTAGCTCAGCTTAATGTGTGTGAAACAAAAAAAACATATTAATAATAATAATAGGCCCTTACAAATATTGACACATTTACTGTTTTTATGTTACCTAATTGCTACTTCAATAAATGCTACAACACATAGATTATTATTTTTTACTTGTAAAATAAATTATATTTATTCGTTTTAAAGGGTGGGTAGGCTTTGAAAGTGAAAGTCACATATTTGTTTAATTATTTATTAAAAATAAAAATGTAGGTACCTACTTTTTTCTCAGCCTTTTTTGGTCCCATACAGAGTTACTTCTTAATTGAACGGAATAATATTTTCATCCTATATGCCTAACAAGAATTCGCAGCAACCTTTGAACAACCTGGCTAGGCTCTTCTTGAGAACTAAGATGGCTGAATTCCAAGGTAATTTTGATAATGCAGATATGAGGAATCCATCACTATCTTTGATTGCTGCAGACTTCAATGCCTTGAAGAACTTTGTTTCAAAGGCTGCACCAACAGGTGAGCTGCTTATCTCGGTGGGTGGACCAACAAGAGGTGAGGTTGAGGCGGAAAATGTTGCTGATTTATGGATCATTCCTGAGGCTCTCGCTGATATATGAGAAAACTGTTGTGCTGGCAGTGGATATTTGCAAGTGCCTGGTGAAGTGCCATGTGTCTGATACCGAAGTGAGCAGGAGCTTCTGAACTGGGCGTCCTCAGACCGGCAAGAAGCAGCCCATCTTGGTCCACTTCAAAGACGTCACACTCCTGGTTTGGGTGTAGCAGTAACAGCGTTTCTGACCAAACCCCGTTATTCATGGCTGCGAGGAAAACGTTCGAAGTGGACAAGTGTTGGATGAGAGATGGTGTCGTCATTGTGCTAGTACTGGATAGTGGCGGCGAGAAGCATCACATCGTATCACTCACCAAGCTACACGGGATTCCGAATGTCATGCCCGGGGCAGTGGGCTCGTCGGTCATGCCTGCAGAGGCTGCTAACACTGTTTAATAAAGAGTACTAGCGTATTGCTGCGCAGCGGAAGCGGCCCAAGTGAGGCAGGAAGGCCGCGGCATAATTATGTTACACTTCACTTATTTGTCACATTTTTCTTCATGTACTTTCGAGTATTTCATAATGTGTAACTATCTCCTGTATTTGAGCATTATTGTTTTGTATTCTTTACCCACTTTTTCTTGTTACTTTCGCTCTAATACCTCCAAAATATGGTTCCTGTTCTTGCCGGCATTGTTGCATTGCGACATGACATGAGTGACGTTTGTCTGGCTGACAGTTGCTGGGTTTGACGTTTCGAATGTTTCGATCCACTTGAACGTTAACTAGGGATTGCTGGCTCGGAAGTGTTGCTTGCTACACGTGCCAAAAATAATTTCTCGTTTAATCTTGGAAAAAAAAAAAAACCGGTATTCCTTTGTGTTGTTCAGTAACGCTTATAACCAAATTTAGTTAGTACTTAAATAAGTGTATCGTTCGTTTCGGTGAGGGATGGTAGGTAACGAGCCCCCTGATGGGGGCGAAGACGATGGCTCCCGGGTCGAATCATTGACAGTACCACGTAAACGGATTTCGGAGTCGCAAACAACTATTGCCGATACAATTAACAAACGGTCTACGGATATGCCACCTGCAGCTTCCATACAGCATACGTATACTGTCCCTGAATTCGTCCCGGGTACCAAATTGACATATGGTCCAGGTGACAAAGCGCCGTTTATTGTTCAGGTTGTGAAAATTCTAGAGGACCTTTCCTCTGGTTACTCCATACGTCCTCTCAAGTTCGCTCGACTCGTACACCAAAGTGGCATTCGGGGTATCGCACAGGCAGGCATTAAATCCAGCGGCCGTAACAGAGTAACTGTGGAATTTACAGACGCCAACTCGGCTAACGAATTTATTAACCACCCGCTCCTCTCACAGCATCAGTATTCTGCGTCAATTCCAACATACAACGTCACCCGGATGGGACTCGTACGAGACGTCCCGGTGGAATGGACCTTAGAGGAATTTGTAAGCTCCTTAGAATACCCTAATGAAAATTGCAAGGTCATCAAAGCTCGTCGGTTGAATAGAAAATCCATTGAAGACGGTAAAACAATATGGATCCCCACCCAGACTGTAGCATTAACCTTCCTTGGGCAAACTCTACCGGAGAAAATATTCTGTTTATACACTTCTCTGCCAGTGGAGACCTATCAGCTCCCCTCGATTCAGTGCAACAAGTGCTGCCGCTTTGGCCATATTAAGGCTTCTTGCCGCTCGAAACCTCGTTGTTACAAATGCGCTCAGCCTCATGAGGGTGATTCGTGCACTGTACCGGAAGACAAAGTTACTTGCCTTTCTTGCTCTGGTCCCCACTTTGCCACCCACTCCTCGTGCCCAGAACATGCGAGACAGAAGGCCATTAAGTTAGTTATGTCGGAGGAAAGTATCCCCTACAATGAAGCATCCCTCCGGTTTCGACCTGTCCGCCGGTCCTTTGCCGATACTGCTCGCATCTTACAAACTTCTCCCCCTCCTACCAGGGATCAAATTTTCGACCAACCTCACTCCCAACTTCCCTTGCAAAATTCCCAGTCCCCCCGTTCTTACAGGAAAACAATAATCACCACTCGGCGTCCGATTCCTCCCCGCAGTCCAGGTTACGATAAGGCTGCCCACGATGATATTACTCGTACCCCTTCCTCATCACAGCCAAATGGCTGTGCTTACTTCAACAATGATATGGATGTATCCGTATCGGTAACACCAAACGAAAACCTCATTAAACTGCTAATCAGCACGCTGGTAAATCTTTTATCTAAATTCTCCGATACTATACCGAACAACGTCATAGAAACGCTATCCCAACTGTCTACAACAATCCTTTCAAATAATGGCCAGTACGGTCATTCAATGGAATACTAGAAGTATCAGAAGTAAAAAACATGAACTATCACATCTTATTAATAAGTACAAGCCACTATTACTTGCCATCTCGGAGACATGGCTGAAGCCGGGCTCTCGATTTAGGGTCCCCGGCTTTTCATGCCTCCGTGATGACAGTGTTGAGGGATGGAATGGTTGTGCCCTTCTTGTCAAACGTTCCCTTTCTTATTCCCTTTGCCCTCTACCTCATCACTCCCCAGGCATCAATATAGTAGCAGTCAAAACCTTAGGATCAACTTTCATTTCTTTATATATTCCTTACCCTAATTCCTCTCTTATCTCCGAACTGGACTCCATTCTATCTTCCCTTTCCGGCCCTTTGGTCGTTATGGGAGACTTTAATTCCCATAATATCCTGTGGGGATCCCATTCTTGTGACTCTAACTCTACTCTTTTACTTGATATTTTCGATAATTCTAACCTATGTTTGATAAACAATGGCTCCCCCACAAGAAGAACTTCTCCATCGCAGAACCCCAGCTCCGTGGACTTAACTCTAGCTTCTCCCAGCTTGGCTTCTAGTCTTGACTGGCAAGTCCTTACTAGGTCATATGGCAGTGACCACTATCCCATTCTTATTTCATTTCCCTCTGAGGTATCAACACCTCCCTCAGTCTCTCCTCTCCTCAAGTTTAGACTAGATAAGCCTGACTGGAATGAATTCTCTTCCCTAGTGGAGAATGAAGTTCATCTATTACCCTCTGTTTCACATGAAAATTTCCTGGAGTTATATAGCAGTTTCATATCTATTCTTTCTGCTTCCGCTTATTCTTGCTTTCCTATTAAAAACGCCTCCCTAAATAAAATTTCGTCTCCTCCTTGGTGGGATGCAGAATGTACAAAGGCTATTAAAGATCGCAATAGAGCCGAAGAATTGTTTCTCTCCGACTTAAGCCATATGGAAAATTACCTATCTTTCCAAAAGACCAATGCTCGATGTAAGAAACTTCTATCGTCTAAGAAGCGACAGGGCTGGACTCGCTTTTGCGAAGGCCTTTCCCCGCGTGCTCCTCCTGCCATAGTATGGAAAAACTTAAAAAAGTTCCGTGGATCTCTAAATGAGGCTAACCAAACATCTAATAATCCTGATGCCTGGTTGGATGCTTTTTTGGATAAATTGGCCCCTCCTTATGTCCCTATGGAAGATTGTCTCCCGACATCCCCATCGCCTTCTTCGACAGATAGAATGGATGATCCGTTTTCCTTCTCAGAGCTGACATCTGTCCTAAATCATTTGGCTGATTCATCTCCGGGTATTGATGGAATACCCTATTCCTTTATTAGAAATTGCACTGACGCTACAAAACAATTCTTGCTCTCCCTATTCAACAAAATTTATGAATCTGGCATCATCCCTGACACTTGGAAACAACAAATAATTATACCAATCTTAAAGCCCCATAAGGACCCTTCCGATCCTTCATCACATAGGCCGATTGCTCTTTCATCTGTTTTAGCCAAAATTATGGAGCACCTAATTAAAAACAGACTGGAGTGGATCCTGGAGAACCGTAATATCCTCTCAAAGTCCCAATTTGGATTTCGACGAGGACTTGGGACCATGGACAGCTTGTCTATCCTCATCTCCGATATCAGGCTAGCTTTTTCTAGGGGGCAGCATCTTGTGGGAGTTTTCCTGGACATTACCTCAGCATATGATAACGTACAGCTTCCGTTACTCAGGCAGAAGATGCAAGAGCTGAGTATCCCGAGAAAGATGATACATGTCATATGTAACTTACTAATGGAACGTTCTGTCTGTGTCCGATTCCAAAGCAGGATACTGCCCCCTAGGGTCACCTGGAAGGGCCTTCCGCAGGGTTCCGTTCTCAGCCCGATTTTATATAGCTTATATACCTCAGACCTTGACAAAACAGTAGATTCCTTTTGTGATATCCTTCAGTATGCTGACGATATTGTCTTGTACCATTCCTCAGATTCCTTCTCTGACTGCACATCCTCCCTGAACACTGCCTTAAGATACCTAAATGAGTGGCTTTCAGATCACGGTCTAAGCTTATCAGCGACCAAGAGTCGTGCGGTCGCGTTCTCTAGAAGAAGGTGGATTCCGGATATCAATATTGTCATAGATGAGGAACAGGTGACTGTCGAGAACAGTGTCAAATTCCTCGGTGTATTCCTAGACTCCCGTATGACAGGTATTCCCCATCTGAATTACATACGTAATAAATGCGAAAAAAGCGTTAATGTAATGAGAGCTCTTTCAGGCGCATGGTGGGGTGCTCACCCCTATACGCAGAAATTATTATACAACGCTATTGTTCGGAGTCACTTTGACTACGGTTCATTCCTCCTGGAACCATGCAACAAGCTTTCCCTATCATACCTGGATAAGGTACAGTCAAAGTGTCTCCGCATTATCACAGGGGCTATGAAATCCTCTCCCATTAACGCCCTTCAAGTGGAATGCCTCGATCCTCCTTTGCGAATACGCAGACAATTTCTGTCCGACCGGTTCCTCCTAAAAACTGTCCAGTATGCCGATCACCCTCTTATATCCCGCCTAGTTAATCTTTCCCAAATAATTCCGTCGGCTAAGTATTGGACGCATAAAGATACCCCGTGTTTAATTAAAACCTTCCAAAAATATCTCGAAGGCCCTCCAATCCTTAAGCATTCTGGTAACCCCCTATTCGCCATCAACTTCGATGCTCTTATCTTCCAGCCTAATATCATCTTGTCCTTTGGCTTAAAAAAGGACACTCTCTGTGCAGATGCTATATTCAATAGACTACTAGCGGAAAAATGGGAAGGCTGGACGACTATATTTACTGATGCCTCCAAACTATCTGAGGACGGATTCGTGGGTTCAGCTGTTTGGATTCCCCGCTATAGGATAATCCTAAGTTTTAAATCCCCAACACAAGCATCGGTTTTTTCCGGAGAAGCTATAGCTATATTCGAAGCCGTATCGTACGTGGAATCTCATAAAATAAACAAATCTATCATTTTTTCTGACTGCCTCAGTTGCCTCCAGGATATTGCTAAATTCCCATTTCGGTCCAAGGATAACCTTTATATCAACCTTATGACCAGGGAAACCCTCCTTAAATGTCACTCTTCGGGCATTGAAGTTGTCCTCGCTTGGATTCCGGGGCATGCTGGCATTGCCGGTAATGAACGGGCAGACGCATGCGCGAAGCAGGCTATCCAAATAGGCAGTACTTCCCACTCAGAATGCTTCAGTCAGGACATACGATCTCTAGCTAAGTCTGACCTTACCAAACGTTGGAGCCAGGAATGGAGCGTCTCTCGGCTCTCCAAGGGAAAACTGTACGGAGATATACAACCAAACTTAATGGTAAAACCGTGGTTTTTTAAATATCGTAAAGCCAGCAAACGTGCTACTTCCACAGTTATTCGGTTGCGACTTGGCCATGTCTGCACCCCTTCCTTCTTAGCAAAGATACGTATACGAGATCATTCATTGTGCGAGTGCGGCCTTGATGAGGGTACACCGGACCATATATTCTTTAATTGCCCTAATATCCCTTTGTCTTTGTATGATCACCTTCCTGATGTCATTCCTCGCCCAGCAAATTTTAGATTTATTCTCACCTTTGTTAATAACCCTACTTTTATGGATGTCTTAATTAAATTTATTTCCCATTTTAACATAAAGTTGTAACCCCGCTTTCTAAAATTGTTCCTTCCTCCTACTGTCTTGTTTGTGTTTTTTTTTACTGTAGTGTAGGTAGATTGGTCTTGTTGTTTTTGTTGTAGGGTATCCCCTGCCTAACCCTACCGGCCAATTGATGGAACTATACCTGACAGCTGAGTAACGAAATTCTGACAGCGATCACTTGTAGCTCTCAACCTTGACACTGGCAAAGTTGTCCCATTGGACAGAAGCCATATACTTTGAAAAAAAAAAAAAAAAAAAAAACGTTAACTAACTGGACGCTGTTATGCAATACTGTGTCAACCCACAAAATTTCAAACATCGAGATAGTGATACCATTCGCTTCCTTAGGTAATAAACGAAATCTTTCAAAAGTGTTTTAAGTGACTCAAATCAATTTAGTAGTGAATAATTCAAAAAAACTGTTGACGCATAACCAAAATCCTCTACGGGATAATCTACAATACTGTATCAAGTGCCTTACCACAAATATTCGTGGATAATTGTTTCATCTGTTTTGATAAAAATGAGTTATGAGGCTTGACACATTATTGCTTAATTTGTATGGATATTTGCCCGAGTGGCAGTAACGGACGTTGGCTTAAATAATTAATTAATATAGTGTTTTAATGGCTAGTTGGATAAATACTATTTAGAAAATCAATTTGGATGACATGGTCTACTGCACACATTGAAGGAGAGTTCAAATTTTGCGTATTTTACTGGGTTTTATCAAACCACTTGTAAGGTTAACCTTCAAATTTTAAAAACTCATCTTAATTTTAAAACTTTTTTTACATTCAAAAATTGTAAACGTCATTGATTAACGTTTGGTATTCAATATTCTAAATAATCGATTGGTTAGATTCATCAGATCATATTCAAATTGTACTTTGTATCGAATTTTGCAATAATGTTTCAAGGTATTTAAAATGAATCAGGTCATATTCAAGAACTTTTTCTAATTTTGCAATAATGACGTGTCACGAGACAAATCATTATGTCATATAATATTGCTGATTCGAAATTTTTCTAAAACCGAATATGCGATTTATTAAATAGGTAATTGTATTTATTTCCAATATTTACAAATGCTTAACATCTTCACAGATCACTTAACTATTATAATACATTTATGAAATCGTCGATTTCTATATTATCAGAGGCCCCCATTTTGAGAAATATGTTGATGTCATATTAAAACACGATTTTCTTAAAATGGACATCTTGAGGGTTGGTATAGTATTGCATAACAGCGTCCAACTTTACTATTGTCGCAGGGAGCTGTCGAATGCGACGAACGTATGTTCACAAAACCGTCATACTCACTGCGTTTCGAAAAACTATTTCGAATGAGTTTCCTCACATCGATTAACGTTACGTTTTTAAGGTTTTTTTTTAATTCAAAATGGCTGCCGCTACAGCTGTCAAAGCAAACAGAACAGACTAAAGAATTAAATTGTTGGAGAAATACAGTGAAAAGTGATATTATGATTGATCCTTCCTGCTCTACGCCATTCTAAGCCGCGGAAATCTATTAGTAATCTAAAAAGTGCGAAAAAATTATCAAATTCTTCGGGCGAAATACCAGAACTTTGTTTCATTTCTAACTATGGCGTTCTTACGGACGAACAGGAATTACGCCAAGGATGCTTAAGATCTTCTTCCATTCAGTACTAGTCTCCGCTAGATGCGAAGCTGACAGCAATAGCAAGGATTACTTCATGTGTTTCTGTTACAATACATGCTCGCATTGGATGGTCTCAATGGGGTGAAAAATTTTAAACAGCAATGTTTTATCATTGTAACCTAACCACATACTATTTCTGGCACATTGTAATTTTGTTTATATTTATACTACCTACTTAAATAACATTTACAATTATGATACCAATCAGATAAAATTGTCATTTCCATTTTTCAATCCCTTAGCAAGTGGCCTGCTTTGCTTGACTAATAGATAATCCGGCCCTATAGGTATAAAGTTAGATATGTTGTGTTGTAAGAAATAAATAAATAAATGTCATGTCATGAGGAAATTAATTAATAATAAACAACACTACAGTAGAACCCTCCAATAAGTTAAGATAGATATATTATGATTTGTTAAAAAGAAAAACATTTTAAATGCAAGCTTTTTTACTCATTGTTGACTGTAGGTACTTGCATTTTTATCCTAAGCATGTGTACCAAATGTTGAAGATTTCCCTCTTGCGGAGGCGGTCCTGGTTTAGAAAATTTCAGCCGAATTGCTTGAAGACATCTGCTTCAATTGAAAATTGAGTTGCAAGATTCCACCCATACAACCATACATACATATATTGCAAATTAATTAAAAACTTGTACCTATTCCCTTGTTACGTTAGGCCGTCTACCCCATAAGGGATAAAGACGTGATTTATGTGTGTGATTGTACCTAATAAAAAATGATGAATGTATTTCAATAAATTGCCAATGCCAATGCATGACATGAGTACCTACTGTGTTGTAATGTGTATTAGGTCATTATTATTATTCCTTATAGATTTGGATGAGGCACATGGCAACATGGCATAAATGTAAGACAGGTATATAACTCAAGTGTAAGCCACTTTAATTTCGTTATTTTTCATAGGAATATTATGTAAACTCAAACCATGTTAATAGTAAGGGTAAGACATTGTAACTAACAAATCATAATGGATGCTGACTTTGGTCTGAATAAAAATGATTTTGTTTTCAGTTCAATTCTTTTAATTTTTCTATATTTTATGTCGCAGGGATTTAAAATATACTACTAGATTGTCAATGCAAGATCTCACAGCTAATCTAATCTAATCCTAATCTAGGGATCCCTACGGATACACTTCGACCCATTCGTGGATCTTTTGTGTAATTACCCCTCCTTCGCACTATTCCATCGCTTTTACCACCTCATTCCGAGATCTCACAGCAGTTAGTATTTTAAATTTCTAAATATATCAAGCACCATGAAAGCAATAACTAAATGTTATTCAATATGTCCATGCATGTATGTATAGCTGTCTGGAATATAAAGTGCACAGTAGACAATATGTGGTCTTATTGCTTAATAGCAATCACTACCAGACAACCAATAAGACAGAAATCCCAGACTTCCCATACAAAATTGGCACAGTATGGGCCGTTTCACCACTCTGTTAAGTTCCAGTTATCTTTAGTGTCAGTTGTTATCTATGATGACATCTCTTTCTCTTGTCTGTTTCGTGGTAGATAAATAGAGATGGAATCTAAGATAACAGAAACTTAACATAGTGTGGTGAATCAAGCCCCAAAGTCATAATGATTGTCCTTTAAATTAAATGAACCATCACTATGATATTTACTGTAAAAACGGTTCACAGTGAGTCAAGAATTGGTTCCACAGTACACAGAGAAGAGCAAAACAAACAAAACTTAATAAGCACACGGTTAAATAAAAATAGGCAACAACATTTATTTTGGTGTAGGTATTATTTTAATATTGCTAATTTAGTGCAGTGGCATATAAATGGGGTTGCAGGATGGGCAAAATGCCATTGGTCTTCAACTCTCAACTCTCCACCTGATGAATATAGAATGGGCCTCAGTCATAGTTATGAAATGTTATTGCAATTTTTTATGCCAACTTCTATCTGAACGATTTGATGAACATCTGAATGTCTAAAATAATCTGAAACAAAATCCATAAAATAATTAGTTTAATGAAAATCTCTTTTGTATCTACAACTTGCAGCCATTCTCAGAAATGTTCATTAATATGCAACTTAAACTCATACGTTTTTTGAGTTGTTTGTAAAGAAAAGATATTGATAGATGTATAGACGTGATTTATTTACGTATGTATGTAAAGTATGTTAGACCAAGTTCTGTTGTTTTAAAGAAAATAAGGCATCAGGCCAACACGAACCTTTTCTTTGAGGTTAGTTCTGCAACGATGCAGCCTAGCCAGTTCTTCTTAATTCGTATGTTCAACTCTGAACGATGGTCATCTTTATTCTGTTTGTTATGCTTCCTTTTATTGTACTATTTTTCCAAGTACAACAAACCAATTCTCACTCATTAAAGTGACACAAATAATACAACAAATAATAATTCAATTCAATTCAAATTTAGGAAAAAGTTAAACGTCAAACGTCAAAAGATATCAATAGTGTTGCCAGTGCCCATCTTTCAATTGCCGAGTTCAATGAAGATCTTTCTTGAAAGATTTAAAGTTCCAATATTACGGTGTACATTATCGCTTACCTACTACATAATAGCTTTTAATTACTATTGGCTCAGTATAGATTTATATTAGATTTATTTATTTACTCAACAAAAAATATATTGTATAAAAACATCCATGCTGATTTGGAAGCAAAGAGAAAACATAGAATGTACCAGTTGCTTCCTTCCCGCGCAGATGGTTAAAGTCCATCGACGGAATGAGCGAAAATCATAGGAATCAGGTGGAAAGCGGAACCATAAAACTGATGGGTTGCTAGCCGCATCGCCTATAACAATGTTCCGCTTTCCACCTATAGGTACGTCCACAGTGTCGTAGGTCTACAACCTTAGGCTCTATCTATCCTGTAAGGGATAAAGACGTGATTTGTGTATGTATGTATAAAATCATGCTTGTCACAAATATAAGTATTTCTGATGAAATCGTCAAAATTAATAATAATAAGAACATAACTCAAGTATTTATAGCGGAAGTCATCAGCCAATCTGTTACAGTTTTTTTTTGGTTGAACTAGAAACATTACGATTTGCAGTACCTAGTAGACTAAATTAAAAAATAAGTTTAAAAAATACACAGCATAATATAATTTAAATGATATTTTTGTTAGAATTATTAGAATTTAGTAAGAATTAATATAAATTATTAACAAAAATGCCGTGATAGTCTAATGGTTTGACCTGTGGCCTCTCAAACAGAGAGTCGTGAGTTGGAATTCTGAGCTCGCACCTCTAAGCTTTTCGGAATTTATGTGCAAAAATACATTTGAAATTTGCCATGATTTTTCCGGTGAAGAAATCCTGAGGAAACCTTGCACACATCTGCGAAGAAATTCAATAGTGTGTGTGAAGTTCCCAATCCACACTGGGCCCTCGTGGGAACTATAGCCCAAGCTCTTCAATAAATGGAGGAGGCCTATGCCAAGAGGCACGCCGAATTACGTGATTTTATCTATAAACAAAAACAGTGACGACAACATGTACTGAAAAATTGTAGCGAATTCGGAATAATAGGGCTTTTCGGTTTAGTAAAATGTCGTGAGTTTTCAATCCGCACTGGGCCCTATCCTATAGCAAAATTCCTCTCATTCTGAGAGGCCTGAGCGCCTGTGCCCGGCAGTGGGCCGTATATAGGCTGGAAAGATGATGATTATTATTATTACAAATATAAATTAATATACTACAATAATAAAATATCTGTTAAGACTCATAAAAATATTTTTTTTATACGACAAGGAAGGCAAACAAGCAAGTGAGTCACCTGATGGTAAGCAAGCAAGTAATTTTATCTCAATTATTGGTTTACATTTAGATTTATTTTTTTGCTTAGCATGATACCTACGTTATAAATAAAAATAACACAGTTTTAAACATAAATAAAATAGTAATAATAATTATAATAACTGAAATTAAAGGAAGTACCAATGTTTTAAACAATAAACGTTTCTTATTTCTAATTATGAAATCACGGTAATTGCTTTAGAATTGGCAACACTGATTGGAACTTAAGATAGACCGTACGGCAAACGCGCTCGATGAGTTCCGCGTTAACGTATTCGAAGGTGAGCGCGTTCACGAAAACTTATACTCGCTGTCTTTGTTGTGCAAACTTTCCGCTGGTGGCGCTGTTCACGTTTTCATAGTAATTGCTATTCTAACGCAAACGCGTGCGAGACGTATTTTGGGACTGAAAACTTACACTAAGCATACTGACCGATTTCAATGAGACACCCTGTATAATTTGCCAAAGAGAAATTTGTCACGCGTATCCGTCACATGACTAAAGAATTATTTACACGTAAAAACAAAAGAAGTAAACCAATTTGGTTTAGCGGTAAGCCCCTTCGTTTCACGTTATTAGATTGTGCCCAACGCCATTGTGTGGCGTGCTAATCAATCTGTTTAGATACATATATACACCGTTGCTTTTTTAACACTCTTGTGGATCACAAGGTCACTAATTAATTGACGTCTGCGCACTCAGTTACTTCGATCATTTCCTAAATTGTTACGTCACGGTGTGCACCAAATTTGGAGAATCATTACGGCCATTGGTGGAAAATATTGTGACGAGTTTATTACATGGGTGCACAAATCCGGAGAACGACCGATTTATTCACTCAAAAGAAAAAAAAGGCAACTAGAGTCGCATTGTTGAAAGCGCTTTTTACACAAACAAATTCTTACCATATCTTCATGCTGGTCTGGGAGTAAAGAAAAAACATTGAATTTACCAGTTGTTTTCTTCCCGCGCAGATGGCAAAAGCCCATCAAGGGAATGGGCGAAAATCGTAGGAATCATGTTATAGGCGATGCGGCTAGCAACCCATCACTATTTTGATTACCCGCTAAACGTGGCCTTAAGGTTTTGTTACCTTGAGCTATGTCCACCCCGCAAGGGGTATAAACGTGATTTATGGATGTAAATACTTACTTGGTGTCACGAAAATAAACATAGCGTGCAATTTTTTTTCAGATCGCTTATAATTACGTGTACTTTTGTTCGCTGAAGTGAAAAAACTCCGTGTAAGTCGACACCCGCTAATTAGCAATTCAATATTTAACTCCCTACGTACAGAGAGCTGAACTGAGAATAGTCCCTCCATACTCGAGTGGATAGAAAATTAGAAAATTTAGTTTTCGCTCGTACTATAGCACTCTCTCAAACCTTTCTGCGAGAAAATAGTCTGTAATTATGTAATGAAAGAACTTCACGAGCTCTTAGTAAGTCAGTAAGTGAAAATTTAAACTGTTAGTAAGAAATTGTGTCGGAAAGTGACTAGCTAATTTTTGCAATAGCTGAAACAGAAATAATTTTACGTAATTGCGTTTTAGAAAAAACACCACGCTTTAAATGCTTTCGTCGGATCACTAGTAGTCCATTTTGTGTGTCAAGACCTTTTTTTCTTAGGAACGCGAGGTATAGTTGAAAATGATATGAAACACTTAGAGCGGTCTCTTCTAACCATAAAAAATATTTTCTAGTTCTAAGTACATGTGATCAAAAGATACAACCTTTTAAATGTATTTTCTCACGAAAACAGTGTAAATTGAATTTTAAAAGGGTACGTCCCGTTGACATAAATAAATTGTGATTTTTTCCAAGTATTAGCTTTCCCATCACAAGTAGACAAGAAGTTCCGTTTTTTTAAGTGATTTGAAAAAAATGACTCCGTTTTTCATAGAAATCCTAATGAGATTAGTATGTTACATGCGGCCAGTAGCGCTGTCAAATTTTCAATAGTAATTGAAATGTTTATTTCAATCGGGCATTCATAATTCGTTGTGTATGACAACAGTATGACACCGTTAAACTCTATGTACTCACGTACACGCGGACTTTCATAGTTGAGCCACGATAGAACTTTGTCGCAAAATGCAAACGTCAAAATATTATTGAAATTTGTTTGTTGACATAGCGTTACTACTATGACATCGTTTCAGTAAGCTCAACAGTATTAGTCCTCCATTGCAGTGTACATAACACATAACGCTTCACTAGCAAGCCGTCCTAATTTATATTTTCACGATAAGCCTATCAAGACTGCAGCAACGCCTCGGCGTATCCGGAGCGAGCACTAACCTAGCTTAAGCCGTTTAGCACGTCACTCCTAAGATATTTATCTCACGTAGTGCGCTATAATAGTTTTTAGGTCGTTAGAGCTCGTATAATTAGAGGCAACGTGTCGGGCCTGCAAATGGGTCAAGATGCCACGTCCTTAATCCAGTAACAGTGTAACAACGCCTTTAGGCTACGCCGTGCCTGCACGTCATAGCTCTACGAATAACCTGCAGTATCTACTGTTGCGAAATTAGATTTGTTAGTTGGAAACTTGCAGTACATTACACGCGTTATATTAAAGTTTGTCAATCTTAGCTCGAGGTGTGCAAAGTTAAACATATAATGTGTTCTAGATGTGCTAAGTTTGCGAACGTATGTTGGTGATGAGGAGAGGTTACATACATACCTGTACTAACTGTAATCTATACTAATAATTATAACAGGTAAAGTTGTTGTATGCGTTTGAATGTGGGAGGTAATTCAATTCAATTTTTTAAAATCTAGCTCGATCGATACTGTCGATGATTCTGCCAATGTCGAGGTTGAAGAAGACACTACTTGTTTTAAATCAGACGTTGTTCGGTAGCTTCAGCGTGCGGTACTCTGATGAGAATCTAAAATAGACAACACATACGTAAATTGTTAGACTACCTACAAATATAATTTGTTAATTTTTATAAATTTACATAGTACAGTTATGAAGGAGGTGTGTGCTAGAGTAAGAAGGAAATTTAAGTTAACAGGATGAGGGATTTTGGGTGGAAGGAGGTGTGGGAGGTAATATTGAAAAGAATTTGAAAGCTTCCCGCGAGACAGCGAAGTAGAGAAGCAGTTTTTATAGTTTGTACCATTGAACAAAAATGTATGCATAACTATTCTAATTAACTATGCACAGACTGAGTATGGTCGAAAAAAGTTGCCTCGCTTAATATTTAGTTGGAAAACAAAAGCGTATAAATATTATAATGGTTCGCAAAATGTTACCAGCCGAGCTCTCTTGCTTTAAGTACCGCACCAGCCTTTGCCTATAGCAGCTAGGTAGCTAGGCAACAGTTACAGTGAGATCACGTGCCCCTAACTGGCTTCCCGACGAAACCGAGCAACTTCCACAAAATAATAGAGATGAGGCGTATATACCAGAACTGTTCCAAGGATCAGGTATTTTATAAGACTAGATGGTACCTATTCTTAGAATTACTAATATTTGAGACCTAGCTCAGTCATTTCTAACTTGTTTTGAGAATTCACACCTTCACCTTATACGCAAGTGCATTGCGAGTCTTCCGTTTCGTTTATATCTGTCGACACCTACCCTGCAAGAAACACTTGAAGTTGTTCTTCCTGTAGAAAACAGGATACGTATTTGGATCAAGTATTAGCCTGGGATATCTAGTCTCAAATTTATCTAGGACGTACCATCCCTGCAAAATAAAGATATTTAATTTACAGTGTTCTAGAAACTCGAATTGGTTCGGTCAACAGGACAGAATACAGTCGTCATTTTCTTGTTGGTCACTCAATTCTTGGTTCAGTATATTCAGCGTCATATAATTTAGTTTTAGTATGTGTTTGTAGGAAACGTTTGTTTGATACGACTATTATATTACAAGTATAGTCTTGCTTATATACACGACATATGACGGACAAATGTGTATTGTAGATAATATTATAAGTATTTCGAGCTTAAGGAAAACAATTGTTTAGCGGTCATCATAATTATCATTATCATGATTAGCCCGTGGCAGTCCACTGCTGGAGATAGGCCTCTCACGTGGTCCGCCACTGAGCTCAATCTTTGGCTTCTGTTTTCCAATCCCTGCCCGTTGCCTTACGAATGATGTGTTTTGTGATGTGATATATATTAGTTAAAAAAAAACGCGTATTGATTTTGGAGAACTGTAGTACATTCAGTGACAAAAATCATATAAAATAGGTTAATTATCGTAGACTGGACGAAAATAAAATAAAATATAATTTCTCTCGTTAATTCATACAAAATAACAAGAAAAAGTCTATAATACAAAAATACATAAATACACTGATGTACAAAAGTTACGGGGCCGCTTTTCTTACAAATTTGTATGTCCCGTTATTTTCGCAGAGTACGAAAATGTATGTCCAAAATTAACACTACGCCTCCCAAACGTTGTTTAAGTTGCATAATGGCCAGAAACTAGTTTGTTTCAACATACCGAATATGTTTTCAGAAGCTGGCGACGCTACGGGGTGAAATCTGAAACTGCATTTGTACCAAACGCGCGACTTTGCTGAATATTTAGTTTCAAAGCCTGAACACGTGAAGGCTCATTACTGTACCATTGTAGGGCTGCAAAGCGACAGACGAATATAGTCAGAATAACAATAAAAAGTTGAGTAATGGTTATAATATTTAAAAGGTCTTGTACATACGAGAACATGACGTAAGCTTTTTTATGTGCGTGTGCGTGCGCTTGTTGTGCATTAGTGTGTACCTGTATTGTTGTGTGTGTATTGTGTATTTTAATGCTTTATACGTTTAGATTTAAGTTAGGGTCGTGCTATTTTAGCTTTTTTAGTATCACTCTATAATCTGGTTTCTGTTGTCCTGTCTATCGTTCGAAGGTTAACAGGAAGAGATGAATTCGCCTCAGTACATCTGTTTATCTCATTACCTGTAAAATTATTGTGTTTTTTGAATAAGAACTTCATGTTAGTATTTTGTCTTGGTGGACAATATATCGATAGACGACCGTATTGTCAGTGACTTTAAGTGCGTGTTTAGATATCTTTGACCACTTAACTAGCTCCTACGTATCTGCTGTTGACTGTACCTGGTCAACTTGTAGCCCATTTAAATAAGGAAACCACAGAAGAAAAAACTTTTGTTTCTTATTCTAATAAAGACTGACAGTCGTATAAAGCCAAGTAAGTAGTCGCATTATGGGAACCATTTTGTATACCGACTAATAAAATTAATGTTTGTACAACAATCTTCTTAGTAATCTTTCTAGTTGTTCTGAACGATTTCTTAATTTTGGGATCCCTGTCTGTTTCCACCAACTTTTTTTTTGAAAAGTTGAGTGGTTGTCTGGTAAATATCGCCTGCCAGCGATAATACGGCGTAGTGTGCCCATTTGTTATTGTAATTTCATTATATATTTCATTATGCTGGTTTTATTTTTTATGGTATGTGTGTATGTGTCTATTTATATCTCCATTTATTGTAAATGTGTGTTTCATATATAATATATTACGTATTTCAGTACTTAGTATATTAATATATATTCTAAATTGCACCACCTGCTCAGATCTGTTCTGTTCTCCAGTCCATTATGGTTGCCTGGTAGAGATCGCTCTGTAGCGATAAGGCCGCCTATTGTTACCTTGTAATATTCTGTATACCTTTTTTCTGTTTTGGTTGTTATATGTGGTGTTCAATAAAGAGTTATTGTATTGTATTGTATTGTATTGTACACTGCAGCTCTGCTATGGGTGGTGTAGCGGTACAGCACGCATCACGGATTAAATCCCAGCCATAGCTTTACTTTTCGCATTTTTCCTTGTGTCGTAGTTCGTGTTTAATTAAAGTTATTTGTGGTATAGTAGTAGCAGCCCTGCGGAGTCCTAAAGTCCTGGGCAAAGGACCTTTTCGCTCTGACGTCTAGTACGTTTTGTGCGCTCAACCAAGTTTACCCAGGAGCAGTACTCACGGAGTCTGCGCTTTCGTAAAAAAAATCTTAACTTTTCAATCTTTTGAACCTTTAGTGGTGGTCATTAAAACGAGAAATGTTTAAAATATTTCTTCTCAACTAACTAGACTTGCATTTTAAATGCTGAGCTGTTTTGACTAGGTAATAGGTAAGTTACTTAAAAATTATTTTATTATCTGTTCGTTTTTATGATTCACTAGTTTCTCTCTAACACGAGGGAATAAAAAACCCCTTTACTATACTCAAACATTAAAGATGTCTTTCATGTCTCTAGGTCTAGCAGCTTAGGCCGTATCTTGTCAGCCACGTTAAGTACTCTTTCATAGTCTACTTAGATAATTAATATAATTATAAAAAACTACTTCCATGCTGGCCTGGGAGTATAGAAAAAACCTCAAAGCCCATCAAGGGAATGGGCCAAAGTCATAGGAATCATGTTATAGGCAATGCGGGTAGCAACCCATCACTATTATGGAATTAAATTGCTAGCAACGTCTTATCTTAAAAAGGAATACGGACCAAATTGAAAGTCGGCGTAAGACCGAATACCAAGCCAGTAAGTTACGGCAATTTCGTTAACAATTTCTCATTTCGTCCAATACAATAAAACGATCCTTTATCTATCTAGTTCACTAAATCAATTCGATTCCCTTACATCTACAGTTCAACAATCGGCAATAAACAGTCAAGTGAACTTCTCAAATCAAAGTTCCTGATTTCAGTAAACTGAATAGTTTGTAACAATCTGTTGCCAGGGTTTGAGTCTTAAGCTTGGAGCGGGTCTCACATACGAGCGAATAGGGGATCCGTGTGGTTTTTAGTGGGTGAGCGTTTGCCAAAAAGAAGTCCACATGAACATTGTTTCCAGAATATAAATATTTTGGGTTTTTTCTTACCCAGAATCGTTTACCCTATCGATACTCATATAAAAAATGTGTGCCATTTATATTAGAGTATGAAGCTAACGTTACCTTCATAGCTATAGAATAAAAAACAATTGAACATCGTATTTGAAGATTATTCGCGGTAATAACATTGGCAGTTTAGAAGGAATTATTGCGTTTTTTGGATCTAGTTCCTTTACAAGAGATGAAAGTAGAACTGCGATTAATTTTTCGCCAATATTCCTTTATCTCACCTTCACTGTTCTTGTTCCACTTTCTTGACTGTTTTTGAAAGAACTAGTGCAAAACAAAATCGCAATAATTTCTTCGAAGGAACTGCCCCGAATAATCAGTATTTGATTCTAACTTTGACGCCTTCGTCTAGTCTGCTAGCCACACTCACGTACCATTTCTTTTGAAGAACTTCATTTAAAATATCCCGAAGCACGTTAGCCTAGCATCCTAGCCTTGTAATAACAACTTGTTTTTTCTTTGATTTTGGCATGAACCAGTCCTTAAGCAAAATCGCGTGCACGCGTCAAACCGCCCCGCTACCGCTTATCAAATTACCCGCGACCGCTGCGATCAATCGGTCGGCCGGTCCCTCGGGAACTTCAGCTCCTCCAATTCTATTATTACTCCACAAAGTCTCGGTAACGGAATACAATTAATTAAATCTTCTTATCAAATATTTTGTTCGCGTTATAAGTTGTTCCGATAATCTTTGTTACTTCAGATTTAGTTGCTATACTTGCGGTAAGTTCTTTGTGCGATGTCAAATGACAACTAGACGCTTATGCCAAATCGAATGCCGTATAACTCATTACAGTAAGTAAGTAAGTAAATGCTTTATTTTACAAATATAAAGAAACAGAGGCAAATCACAAAAATACATTAAATAAATGCACAAAGGTGAATTTATCCCTATAAGGTATCTCTACCAGTTAACCTTTGAATAAATGAGAGGAGCATTAAGCGAGAGACCGACAAAGAGTGAGTTTAAAATATCCATATAGTGAAAGCCACAATAGACCGTACATCTCAAAATACAACAAACAATTCATAAATAAACTACTAAATATCATTACATACATACATAAATACACACGACATACAATAGTGTTTGTATAATGTCGCATTTATTAACCAGACTAATCACCATTATTCGATACATATTTACCAGAGTATACAACACACTCATTTTAATTAAACGTAGGTACTGTAGGAATAGGTTCGGCTAGTTTTATGCTGGCAGGCTTCGGTTGCTGGCTGCTTTGAGATAGTTCAAGTTTCGAATATCGAACACTCGTTCGATATTTTAAAATATTTTGTTTTGGAACTTGGGACGGCTGTCAGATTAGCTTGAACCGGGACCCATTTAGGGCTAAACTTAAGATTCTTTGTAATAAATCATTGAAGCTGAAATAAACTCAAGAATATAATCAAAGTATGTGTTTTAAATCTTTGTAGCTTGGGCCATATGCTACATCAGTTTGTTTAGGAACACTTTTAAACCGATTTCCCGTACAGATCTAAGTGCCTCTTTAAGGCAGCTCTACAGTACCCACCTAATCGAAAATATAGCGAATGTAATTAGTCGAGATTTATTTAAAATTGCAGAACGTTAATTATTCAACTAAAACTAATTCAATCTATCAACGAGGTGGACGGATGACCTGGTTAAAGTCGCGGGTTCACGGCGAATGCAAGCAGCCGCATCCAACTGAGGCAATTATAGGTCTATAGGGGAGGCCTATGTCCAACAGTGGACGTTCCATAGCTGATATGACGATGCAGAACAAATTCAATATGCAGTGTATTAGAACTTTCACCACTTATAATAATAGCGCTATGTACCATTGACTAATACTTTTGTCACAATTTAAACTAGCTGACGATAATCAAAATTTCGTCATTCATCGGATTCCGCTTCCAAATGTGGACGGTGGGATTTCCCCTGGGAACGCAGTGTAAATAACGGCGCTGCCCACCGCGGGTCAGATTCGGAACACACCCAGTTTTAATTGATCGTATTTCACTAAGTTTCCAACTAGTTATGGGGTTGAATTGTTTTATGGGGGTAAGGTATGGCGTAATGAACGTTCCTGTCGAGAACCTGGATAGGTGCCAATTAATGCAAATTTAATATAGTTTGACGTGATTAACTTGATAAATTTAATGGGGTGGGCGGCATTTCGTGGGTTTAGGTTGGGGCCGATTGAGTGGCTGTGTCTTTTTAATGTTTTTAATGTTTCGTCACTCAATATGTCTCATTTAACGGAAGGCTCATTATGTCCGTGCACCCTTTAGTTATAACCAGAGAAATTTTGAGAAAGTTATAAACCGCGTAACGCACCATGGTTAGAATGTAATTAACCGTGATGACCATAATCATTCCCCTGTCGAATAGGTACATGCAAAAATAATCTGCAGCAAGCATCAAATTTTAATAAATTAATAATGTTCCGCAAGCACCCAGTATCATTTTACAAAGTCCCTGCGCTCGTCGCTCGATTCGTCGATGTAAGAAAAGAAATGCTAGCAGAACTACACAATGATTTTAAGCAACTTTAAAAAAAGAAAAGTTAATCAATTCCTCCTCTATTAGAACACAGAAAAATCCGAAAGTAAAGCTATGGCCCGGAATCAAACCAGAATCTTCATTATTCCGTGATGCGTGGTATACCGCTACCTACACCACCCATAGCAGATAAAAATCAAGAAGAAACATTTTTGATCCATTTAATAGTTTCTAATTTATGTTTAAATTATTATTTTATCATATCAATTAAAATAAGTCTGACTCATACAAATGTAACTGTTACAACTGTTAGGTTCCATTCGTGTGCAAGCAGGAATAACATTACCTCAAATAATCGTTATGCCTGCTTGCAACACTTTCTAATTGGGTTTTGGCGGCAAAGCCGATATACTTTTGACAGTCGCTAGCTTGAGGAATTCCGGAACGGGGATGATGATAAAAGGCTTACTTTAGAAATAAGAAAACGAATATTAGGATTAAGAGTACTAGATTATGGTATTGTATGGTTGCCCTAGAGAAGGAATATACTAATGTAAACAGGTGAGTGTGTTTTATTATACAACCATAGAAAAAGATATCTACAGCCACAAGGCACCGCATCCAATGTTTTCTCTGCATACCTGCGCATATAACATTCATACCAAATTCAGTCATTAGACTATATCAATTGCTTAACAACTCGTGACGACATTAAGTCGGCAGATGTTTCAATATTACTTGGAGACTAATAATGACGATATTAATAAAGTTCCCCTTCAAGTGGTTGTTATTGTCTTGTTTCCTTTATCGAGGTATTTCATTACTCCACTCTTAAGGCAGGTTATTAGACGAATAATATCAGAGATATTCTGTATCAATCCCGTCTGTAGTTTTACTAGATTGTAATAGACCCTATGCTCATTAAGTACGTGATAAACACAGGTTTTAATGAGGTATTAATTAATACTGTATGTACCTTAATATTTGGTTCTAAAAGTGAGTACAAGGAAGCGGCATAATTATGGACATTCGTATTAACAGATGCGTGACCATTTTACTAAATACCTATGCAGTTGTGGCGCCATTAGTGACTGGCTGCTCGCCGCATCACTCCTTTTTAATCTGTGCTCAAGTCCAAACCGACCAATCAGCAGCCGCGTACGACGCGCAGCGATCGTCGCTGATTGGCTGGTTACAGGACCGATAAAAAACAAAACGTCAATTTTGCCAACACTAGGTTCTTTACCGCTAACCTAAAACCAGCTCACTTTACTTTCGCTATATAATATATAAACGGTAGCTCATGACTATGGACGATTGAATAAATGTATAAAATCAAGGAGTGTTTGTGTTTGCGCTAAGTAACAAACCCCAAACAGTTAATGCTGAAGCTGTTAAGTGCGAGAGTCGTCAAATTACTTTAACAGTAACTTTTTTATACGACAAGTCACTTGATGGCAAGCGAGCACCACCATCCATTGACAATCGCAACTCTAGAGGATTGCAGATGGGTTGCCAGCCTAAAGGGTGAGGACAGAATACCTCTTGTGCTACTCTCCACGCCGTATTAGCGAGTAAGACGGTGGTAGTGACCCAGACGGACCTTGCACGAGGTCCTACCGACCGCAAAACTTTAACGATAACGGACGGTTTTGAGGTATAGTTGATAGAAAACCTATGAAATATCAAAATCGTTGGTTATGGTTTATGGTTAGTGTCATTGTTAAAGTAAGTTGGTGCAAATGAAATACGAAAATATCGTAAATGAGATGACAAAAAGTAATATCGGTCAAGAAATACGGAAAATATAAGAGTTTTAAACTAGTAATTAGTTAGCTATTAGAAAGAGAGATCCGATATGACATGTGATGTCTAGATTTAGACGCTTATTTAGAGCGAATGAAACGATGAATGATTTTCGAGCATGCTATCTGAGGTGCGGGTGGAAGGGGGCGTGCTCCGAGCGCATCTATACAGGTTTGGGATTTCTTTAAGCATGCTTATTTATGAAACAAGCATGCCTATTGCTGGCAAATGTGAACAGTTGCAGAGCATGCTAATTCTAAGCAAGCTTATGAGTACCTTTAGAATGGATCAGACAGCGAGCAAACCCAAACTGAATCGGAATTGAATCGCATTAAGACGTCATGGTAAAGCCCCAGTGCGCGATTGTGAATTGGTTTTTGTTTTATTCAACTGCATCCATAATGGCGGCCCGTCAAGTTGCCCGAACGTTTTACGACTTTTAAAATTACGGGCAAGTTCTTTAATTTTGTTATGAATTTTAAAAGGAAGCTCATGTTAATACCAAAAATGAATTTCCGTGCCTCGCACCCCATAAACACCTAAATTTAGAGCAGGTGTAGTAAAATTACTTTAACAACTTTTCACACCTAACAAAATGCAAACCTACCGGACATTGTTAGCGACAAACTTTCAGATTTAGTTTTTGACCAACGATGAAGGGTTACTGGCAGCCAGCTTACCAAGAGCCCCCGCTCTAAGAGCTATGAGTTTGTTTGTATGGTTCAGGGAGGTTTTGGTTTATTGGTGTGTGTAAACTTTATAATTGGCCATAACCCTCCAATATGTGGCTCTTGCCGGGGTAGTAATTAAGCAGTCCATTTGTACTAGCAACTGAAACAGTACTTGGGATTGACTTGTCAGAAATTAACCGGTCCTGAGCCTAAATTTGTGCGTGCTATAAGATAGACTACCTATGTATAATAGTCCTATATCATCTATAACGAAGCAAAAGTTTAACTTTTCTGTTTTACCGTTGTTTCAGGGTATTTTTTTGGTGCCGTTCAATCGATAACAACCAGGTAAGTTTTTGTATAACAACTTCTAAGTGCTATCGCGAATTATAATAAACGTTTGCTACGAAATGCGTAACTTTTGGAAGGCATGAGTAGGTAAATTACACAACATGCATTCCCACCCCCACTTAGGGGACACAGGATATTAAGTCAAGTCACCGGAACCAATACAAACAATATAGTCACAATAAGAATGATGGTTCATAAAAAGTTTGTGCTTACTTAAATTCAGTATCGTGTCGCGTGACCGGGCTAAGTTAGGGTTCCTAGGCTGCACCAATTTAAGGCCTGGATTAACTGAGACAGCTTGACGGGTACGTGGCGTGTTTGTCTTAACCCTAAATATGGATCTAGTTTCATAGATATGGCCTGTTAATTTAGGCTGTGGCGTTAAAAACGTTGGGTTATTTTTAGAGTTTCGTACGAAAAGGGAGTAAAGAACGACCGTAGGCTCTGTTGTCTTAAAATTTTTACCGAATGTATTTTTTTACGAATGGGAATAAATAAACAAGGAACGTGCTTTGTTTACTGAACACACGTAATATTTTTTTAACTATGGTACGCGATACCTGCCTGTATCTCACAGCATGTTTGTTCGCTGGTTTATTACTTAGGTACTTATTATGTTTATAAGCACATTACCTTATCAAAAGGCCAAGACTTGATGACATTCACTCGGTTTTATTTCTTTTCGGAAGCCTCTAAAGTGGGTGGCAGAAGGACGAGTAAGTTCGCGTACTTACGGCTCGACGACTTTACTCGCCCGTCTGTCACCCACTTTATGCACAAAAACCACTTTGGTCAGGCCTTTGTGATTCTTTGCTCTATCCAGTCATTAAGTGTCTATGTTGCGGAGAAGGCCAGCGTGCAGTAAAATTTCCTCGAATTCATTGCAGTTGACAGTTGGGGAGGCGCCACTTTGTTTCCGTTCAAATATTGCTAGTTGCAATTAGTTTCGGCTCCCATGGTTACCTCGTTAACAATAGTTTAGTTTATACATACACTTTATCCTTAAGGTACGGACAGATGTGCTAAAATAAAGCATGCTCATAAGTTTGCTTAAAATTAGCATGCTCTGCAACTGTTCACATTTGCCAGCAATATTCATGCTTGTTTTAAGCACACTCATAAAAAAGCATGCTTAAAGCAAATGCAAACCAAACAAGAACAAGACGCGCTCGGAGCACGCCCTCTTCTACCCGCGCCTCAAGTAGCATGCTCGAAAATCAAACATCGGTTGATCTTTTAGCATGCTCTAAATAGGCATGCTCATTACTTAGCAATGTACACATGTGCTACTAATGAGCACTTGCTCAATAAAAGCATGCTTTCGTGCTAGTAATGAGCACGCCTGTCCGTACCATTATACGGTGGACAGATTCTAATGTAACAAGACCTAAAGGGCACATTTAGCATAATTGTGGGCGTACCTATAGGTAGAAAGGGAATCAAAATAGTGATGGGTTGCTAGCCGCAACGCTTCTTGTGTTTAGTTTATGCAGCTGGAAAATAGGTACAGAAAGTACAATACAATACAATACAAATACTCTTTATTGAACACCACAAATCAGTACAAAACAATACAGAATCAAAGACCAAAGTAGACAATAGTAGACTAATGAAATAGGAACTATCAGTCGAATTTTTCTGACACTTTTCGTGGGAAGCGTGGTATGCGTACGGCATACGTTTAGACAACGACAATCAATCAGTCAATTATTCTTGAATTTATTTCTAACTAATATAGTTTTAACTAATTGGCTTGTAATTAACATACTATGGATTTTACTACCTGAGAATAAACGAGTATCATCATATTTTTATTACTTATTGAATAAGTGCCTTGTGGTGAAAACTCATAATAACATTTCGTATAAACCGGGGAAACGTTGCCGTAGATGTTGCTAAGTCAGGACATGGTTTTAGTTAGAAACTATGCAATGGAGAGGATTATGTACGCGGTGTGTTTTGCAGCAGTTCATGTATTATTACAGCAGCAGGTTAATTTAATGCATGCTGCGAAGCCGGCAGCCGCGGGCGAATGGGAAATAGCTAATTATCAAGTTGCTGCAAGTTGCTTCCTACGCGTCGAGGTATAGGCTCTGTGAAATGGGAACGAGTTTGTGCGGCACAAATCAAATAACAACATGACTGTGATGTAGTATTACATACGTTTACACTTTGGCATCAAGGCGAGAACGCGAGTGTACTTACAATGACACTTGTTACATGTGATTACCACAAGCTTCTTTTGTGTGCCTTTTTACTGAAAATGTCATAATGCCTTACCGAGCAAAAAGAGAGAGCCAAAGAAATTATTGCGAAATCGTATGAGAAAAGGCTCCACCGAGATATGAGATTCAGGGTCTTCGACTGTACCTAAATTAAAAGTTTTCTTATACAGCTAGGAAGTCAAACGACTGGGTCATCTGATGGTAAGTGAGGTCCATCACACATAGACACTCGCGCAGTACTAGAGTACCTATTACAGATGCGTCGTCAACGTAAAGCGCAAGAATACGTCATGTGCCAGCAAATTCTCCGGCTGACTTTCCTGCCGGAACAGCAGTGATAGCTCAGCAACTTGGCGGGAGGATCAGTAAGTAAGATGGTGGATTATCAAGGATTCACCGTTGATTGTGAGACATTTAAATGGGATATAGACCTTTTAACGAGCTTCCGACATTTATCCGTGATCATGATGCATACAACTGCGTCGAAATTCCGTCTAATTTTATTTGACATAATTATTTGTAAGTACAAGCATATTTGGGAGAAAAAAAACCTATTTCCATTGATTAGATAGATTGACGGTATGCAATAAAGATTCGATGCTAATGTAAGTAAAGTCAAAAACAAGGCTTGGTCTTAAAAATGAAAATGTTGACAAACAGTCACTATTTTATTGCAGTTTTAAGATTATAATTATAACAAACAAATTACCTGTGCAATGTAGCCTCTACTTAGTTTTAGGGCAGTCACATCCACCTCTGTTACTGTATTCGCTATGTTTATATATGTATTATTGTGTGTTGTATATATTTAGCTAAAACTCGACCAACATGGACTACATAATTATAAAGCCCGCAGGACCAATCCCACACTCCTGTCATGTAATTACTGAAAACCTGATTCAAAGCCCTGTTTACACACGAGAGAAACTTGTTTTGGTGGCTTTACATTACGGTACCGGCAGGCTACTAAGTTAGATCTGACCGATCTAGTGCAGCAATGTAAATGGTAGTACTTTTTCATACGAGTTAAGATTTATCATGGTATTGCACTAATAATGTGTAATAATGTGTATGCATTTCTACGGCCAAAGACGCTAGAGGCGCAGAAGTGTACTACAGAGGAGGAACCCGAATTGACACAATGTAACCATAGGTTTCTTTCCCCATTTTTCGTGTATTCTATTAAATATCTTTGAAATCATTTATTTTAAAATAAAAACAAAGATTGGTAATCTTACAGCAAGCAATTTTACTTGCGAAAAATAGCATGGTAATGACATCTCCGATTATAATTTACATATTATAACAAAATATCGGTGCTTCAGAAGCCCGATATACTAAATAGAACCAGTTCCAGATCTTTCCTTAATTATGGCTAGCCGCCTCGCAATTATTAAGTAAATTGAAAGTTAGATTGTAACTGAGGGTGCCCACGCTAAGTGATTTTCGAAAAGGATAATGAACTCTATTTTTTTCACGATTTTGAGAAATAACAACCTTTTTCAAAATATTAATAAGCTTATCTAGAATGAATATTCACTGAAAACGTTTCTTAATTTCTGTATTGAGCCCAATTTAGTAAAACAACGCGATATTCAAAAGGGTAGCACTTGATAGAAATAGCATCATAATACAGCAGTAAATTCACTGTCTTACTCTCTACGGCGGAACACAGCATTGCAAGTACTGCTGTTTGACATCAAGATTAGCCAGCAAGGTTGTGGCAGCGATCCGGATGAACTTTGCGCAATTTCATATCACCGGGATTTAAAAAAAAACAGTGAATCCAGCAGACGAGGGCCATGAGCGCTAACTTTAAGTTTAAGAATTGTCTTGACACGAGAGCCCTGTGCTTTCTTTTCCTTGCTGTTAAATTTTAAAAATGTAGTGAGTAATTACACCGTTTCGGTACGGTTTTTTAGATAAATTTAGTTCGGCAATCCTATTTTCGATATCTCGCGTGGCCACCGCCGCTCGGCGGTAGTCCGGCAAACATTACGACTTAATCTCGACAGGATTGCCGGTTATCTGTCCTAGTGCACTCGCTCGCATAATTGCAGCTTTTTACTTGCGTTACTTCGTGCCAGTTAATTACCGGCTAGCTGTTTCATTAGTTCGAGTTGATATCTGGTTTCTTTAAGCTAATTAAGAAGTTTGTATTTACATAGCTTTCATAACAAGTTCTTAGTTCGTATTGTCATTTCCGGGAAGTTAAATAGGTCGATTAAAATGTTAGCTGACTTAGATGCCTATAACATAACAACTGAACTATATTTACAGAGGAAGCGACGAGTTGTCCGATCGTGGCGTCTTTTGAGAAGATAAACATAAATGCATCGGGTTTCATAATGCCACTGCACGAAAGTTTATTTTTCCTAGATTTTTACGTTCCGTAGGTACTTTTAAAAGACAAAACGGAATCCTAATAGGATCACTTACATATGCATCTGTCTGTTTTTATGGGTGTACTGCCGTTTGGCAAATTATTTTTCCCAAATATGACTTCCCAAACAACTTATCGCAATACTTACATTTTCCAAGTGAACCTTTAGCAAAGTTACATTTAGCATTTAGTTCATTTATCAAACTATTATTTGGCAAATTATCACTTCGTCAAGATTTTATTAAGCAAATGTTTTGTTTTTTCATAAGTTATATTCCAAAAATAAAAAGGAATTCCAGGAATAAAACGAACAAATAGAACAAAAGCATATTTATTTATGCAAATAATAAAAAAAAAAATTACAATTCAGTACCAAAAATGATTTAGGTACTATTTTTTTAAATCAGAATTTCGGTCGGAACTGCGATCCCCACAGACTAGAACTGCTACCAGAAAAGTAGGTTAGGTTAGAACTGCGACCCCCACAGAAAAGAACTGCTACCAGAACAGAAGGTTAGGTTAGGTTTTGCCAAAAAAAATATTGGGAAAATTAACATGACATGCTGAAAAAGAGGTTTGCTAACTGTAATATTGCGATAAGTAGTTTTGACAATTGTACTTTTGCCAAATAAAAATTTGGGAAACAAAATTTGCGATGTGATGCTTTGGGGAACATTCTTTGCCAAACATTAGTAATCCGTTTTTATGACAATAATATTCTATTCTACTATTATTAATTCTATTCACTGGAACGAATGGATTGTCGATTTTAATATTGCTGTCAAAAAATTAATGAAGACTATCCGGTCGACAGCAAAAAAAATGATTACTACATCAAACAACTGTCAGAAACATTTGCAATATGTAACGTGCCTGATCATTTATTCATTCGTCTATCCGTCTCAACTCTATTATACGCTCTACACATTTCGTGTCTTATATTCAACGGTAGTAGAGAAAAAGCAGAAGTTAAAAGGAATTTAATATGACGGTAACAGAGTAGGTTCTGAGGGAAGTATGCGCAAATCCATTACGCAGAATCCCAGGAGCCCGGCAGTTTTCCGTTTCGGAAATTACATTAAAAAGCGATACTTCCCTTTCAATAACTAAGGACGGGCAGAAAAGAGCGGGGAATTTATTTTAACATTTCGTCGATAAATGCGCTTTGCAACTTTGATGCAATTATTTGACTCGATTGCGTTTCTCGTTCTGAAATTGTTTTTAGCATCAAATATTTCTATAGGTCGTCGACCTGAGACCAAAGTCTAAGGCCTACTATCCACGTAGACCACACGTCATATATAGTGCGCATGACGTCGTTATTTTTTACACTTGTATGTATATTACTTCCTTGCATCTTGCCCAGAAAAAGACGAAACTGCCTGTGCTGCTTGAGTTGTATGACGAACGTATACCATATCGATACGTGGTCGTCTCGCCGCTACCAGCCTGCCTTGCCGTCGTTGAGTGACCCATCATGTGGCTGAGTATACGACGCAACATCGACACTACGCTTACTTATAAAAAGCGCTACCAGTTTTACCAACAAAGTGCTCTGAAGTACGGCCAAAGTAAATAGCTAGTATGTTAGTAAGAATTCCCGTTTTAAATTGAGATAAAGCCACATAAATGATGATTATTAGCTAAATTAGCAATCAAAGTGTGCGCGGGCAAAACCAGTAATACTAAGATGCAAGTAAATCTCGTATCACAAAGTCTGTATTGAACATTTAAGTTGGCAGGGCTGTGTGCGTCGGCCCGTAAAATTAAGAAACAAAACGAATCCTCTTTGTGTGTTGCTCATAGAGTGGGAAGAAAGATAAAAATGGATGTGAAAGAAATATACATCGCTATAATCGTCTACCCTGTAAGGGATAAAGACGTGATTTATGTATGTATGTATGTATGTACTTATGTGTAATCGTAGGATTCGTAATCCTAAGCAATTAATATGAGAATAACATATTGTGTTAATCTGTAGGCTTATTACCTAACTCGCTCGCAATCGCCATCGTGTTCATTTTGACAGTTCTTGTATGAATGTGACAGCTAGCTGATTCCGATGCCAATTGTCAGCCCACACATGAACTGTCAAAATAAACACGATGGCGATTGCGAGCGAGTTAGATAATAAGCCTACAGGTCTTGATACTTTCAAAGTTTCGAAAACGGTAATAATTATGCTCATCGATAAAAATGGTTATTTATATTAAGATATACTAGTTTTAACTTAATCTGCTTAAATGGCTCTAGCAACCACACACTGGTTATCAATAGCAGAAATAAATATTGTAAGGTAAATCTAAAAATATTATTGAAATATGAACCAGGGCACTCATAAGCCCTAACGCATCCATTATTAAAATCCGCGTTCGCGGCAATCTTCACGCGAACGAAGTTAAAAGAAGAGGTTTCCCAATATTGGCCCCTTTGAGTTTATTGAATTTGAAATAACTTCTTTGTTGTTGGCTTTGGATGAGATTTCCACTGGCTCGATGAGCGCCGAGCGGATCCAACTTGAATATTGAACACTGCCTTTACATTTTTTCCGTTGAATTTTTCGCTACGGATATGATAATATGGGAGTTCCGACGTAGAACTAAATTATATGTCTGAAATATTTCAGTCACAATTTGGATAATAGGTCCATGTTCTGGCTTTTATTTTTTAACTAGCTTTTGCCCGCGACTTCGTCTACTTAGTATTTTGGGTATTTTTAGAGGCAAACATTCAATTAGTGCACTAATTATATATTCGGGTATCGTATCTTCGTAGTAAATTTTACTCCCCTTTTCCCTGCCCAATTCCTGCAATCAAAAACTATTTTATGTCCTTTCCCTGGACCATAACTATATCCATACCAAATTTCGTTTCAATAAGTTCAGCGGTTATACGCTTATGCGTAAAGAGGCACAGACAGCCATATTAATAAGAATATAATAATAGTATGGATTCACGTACCTAAACCTCTCCGATATTCCGCTTTATAAATGTATCAAGTATCTAGTAATTTTCAAGATTTTATTCGTTAATTTGTTAGTTTTCTACATGTCTTTTACGCCATTTGATCCCCTCATTTTTTTTTTAATCACTTTTAAAAATTCCGAAAAAATGTGCTTTTGTAACTCGACGGTACGCTGTTAAAAAATTTAATGCTTAACACAGAGAAGAAACAAGCCTAAGTTCTGTTGATTAATAGATCAGGGTATGTCTGAGCAAAACAATAATAACCAATTAGATTTGGATATTGAGCAAAAAATTGTGAAAAGTTTAAATTAATTTCAGACTTGCGATAGACAATTACACAATCTCTGTGTCTCCTTTCGTTGCTTGGACTTCACAGAAACGGAACCAGACGATTCCGCTAACAATTGTAATCCTTAAGCTGGTGTCTTCTAGTTAGTCTTCCACAAATGAACTAACGAAGCGGTCAAAATGAGATTAGGGAATAATGCCACACAGTTTCACGTCTGGAGGGTGATGAGATGAATTTAATTCTTGAAAAATGGTTTGTTTCATTTTTACGTAATCTGTTAACGCAAATGACAGAAAATATATTGGTTACACACATACATACATATATCACGTCTTTATCCCAGGGTAGACAGGGCCTAAGGTAACAAAACCTTAAGGCCACGTTGAGCATGATTAAGGGCGTATAGATGGAAAGGGAAATCAAAATAGTGATGGGTTGCTAGCAGCATCGCCTATAACATGATTCCTAAGACTTTCGCCCATTCCCTCGATGGGCTTTTACCATCTGCGCGGGAAGAGAAGCAACTGGTAAATTCTATGGTTTTTCTTTACTCCCAGACCGGCATGGAAGAATATTATTTAATTCGTAAAAAATATTGTTGAGACACTTTTAGTGCATCCTCTTTGCCATATTTAAAGCAAGCTTGTACAGCTTCACTCATTGATTTTTTACGTTTTCATTCTTTTCATATTTGTTCGGAAAAAAGTCTTTGTGACAAATTTCTTGCGGGGTATTACGTAAGTATCAAAAAATACATGTAAAAGACCGGCTTATTTGCTAAATAAACTTTTGATTTGGAACAAATTTGCCAATCACAATTTCGTAATGTAACATTGTAATTATTTTCCTTTACACTGCGCATGGTATTTTCTTAGTACTGCACGTATTAAAATTAAACAAGTGGCCAGTTCTAACAATAATCACAAGTAAATCCACCGCTCTGAATATTCGAGTGGGGTGCTAAAGACCAGAGATAATCGGCCCAGACGGTAAGCAATTTAGTGGGGATTAAACCCGATTCCTTTGCCCCCCCAAAGTGAATAATGCAGTCGGTGTATTTGTACAGCGAACTCTAATCGAATAATCATTATTGAGGGATGTTCAGGCTCTGAGTTCAGGGCTTTTCTCTTCAAATTGGATTTTGTCTTGTTGGTGATTCGGTTTTGGCATCGGAATTAGTGCGGCGCTATGTGAAGGGCGAATCACCCCAGTTATGCTCGATTCTAATCGACGAAACAGAGTTCTTATTTCCTCAATTAATAATATGTTTTTGTATCGGAAATTTTAACTCTGGATATTTAAATTTTATTTTTACAATTGTCAGGGAGACGAACCCGGCTTTTCATTATGTGACGCTTGCTCTTACCGTACGTACCTAGGTATAGACTAACCAAAGCAATTTTTTTTTATATTTCTCAGTCGGTGGTTTTTCTTTGCGTTCTGTCACAGTACCTACTCCAAGAGCTGTTTGACATTTTAGAATAGGTAATTGAGGCAGTGTAAAAAATTGCATAATCCTGCCTTTAATGATATCTAGGGCCTTACCATGAATGCGATTCAATTCCGACTCAGTTCAGGTTTTAGCTATCATTTTTAGTATGGATTTGTTAGCGAGCGAACCTAAACTGAATCGGAATTGAATTGCATTAAGTCGTCATGGTAACCCCCCTGGACTCAGGATATTTCGTTACCTCGACTTAAATGCCATATAGCGCCATCTGCCGACACAACGGAACTTTTCTTTCACTCCTGGGGCCCGATTTTTGAAAGCACGTGTGAAAATACCACTCGAAAGTGGTAAAAATTGTGCTGAATTTTAAATTTCGAGCAGCTTAGAAGATACTTACGGCTCTCATTAATCTTGTGACCCAGTCAAAAATTAGATAAGAGCTGTAGTTATGAAGATATAAGCTGATTTATACCACTTTCGAGTGATGTGCTTTCAAAAATCGGTCCCCTGGGGGGTAATTTTTGAAAGCACATATTTGGAAATTTCGCTCGAAACTCGTTCAAATGCGTGAATTGCTATTTTTGAGCGACGAGTAGTAGAAAGTAATCACTCGAATTAAAAACGACTGGGTTGGACCTATTTTTTACACCCGTATCCAATGCTCTTTCTCGTATTGGGGAAAAATGCTAGCCTTTCACCAAACTATCAGGTTTGCAGTTATATCTATCATGATAATGACAATCCGGTATAAATATTAACTTGAAGATTTTTTGTAGGGGAGTCGGGTTACCTCCACGTGTGGTCAAGAGCTGCGGTTCGTTTTTGAATCCGTCCGGGGGGAAGAGCAGTGCTTGGTCCGGTGCGCCCTGGGCATCGGTTAATGATTTCCTGGCAGTTTCTGAGGGATATCATTGCCCGTTCGCTAAGAGCCCGACAGGGGGTCTTTGACCATTACCGTACAACGTTGCCGACATTTTGTCACAAGATTTTTGAATTATATTTTTACCGCACTGACATTGGCCCAAGCCTTACGGCCGCCATTAAGGAGAGAAGAAGAAGAAGATTTTTTGTATTTATTTACCTAATACAGAATTGGTATTACCAATTTTCATATTATATAGGAAGGTAAATGCAGACGGAACTGTAATTGTCGCTTCACCTATCGCGTTGACGAAATAGAGTGTCAGAGAACTATTGTCCGCCGTCGTAAATCGGAGTGACAAATTTGACATATTTTGTGTGTAACGTGCAAGTAACAACAGCTCAATGTAGGGCCGTTATTAAGTTGACACGCAATTAGCGAGCGAACGTCACCGTCGCTGTCACATGACAGTCCAGCGTTTGACAGCCGCGATTTATTGGAGCATATATTGAAAATATATTGCAGCCATGTTGTTTTTTGGATGTGGCGTTCGTTAAAATTTTTGATACGGGCCGCGGGCGGGCTTTAGTCGATGAATAAGATATAAAAGAATTTGTTTACGTTAGAATAAAGTGTCGTTTAATTGCCGTCAAAGTGGAAGGAGCTACTTAATGGTCCCGACATTGAAATTAATCGGCTTTTTCTTAATTATCAGAGCAGCACCACCGAACACAATGCTCATTAAATCATCATTTCGTTTGGCGATCTTTAATTTTCTAGGTAAAGTTTTTTGAGGAGGCGCAATTTTTTTTATACGGAAACACAAATGAACAGAACCGCGGTATTATTTTTTGACAATGTCAAAAGTGACAGTTACATAGTTTTTTTTAAATTCTAAGCTAGTTCTAGGCATTAAGCTTATCAGCCATTAAATGTCACAAATTTTATATCGACCACTTAAAAATATGTTCCTAATTAATAAAAAATAAAAATATAAGAGCTGCAGCTCCTCGATTATTAAGACGTTGATTTTCGAAAAAAAAAAAATTGCACATCTTCAAAAAACTTTACTTCGCCAATTTGGCTAATTAAATATGAAATATCCAAAGCGCGTTTCTGTTAGGTGTTAGTAGATGATGTACATAATAATTTCTGGTAAAATGAATTGCTTCATTCACCCTTCGGCCCTTGTGTTAAAATTAAATCGCAATTTCATAGTAAAACAAATATTATTTAACCGCGAAAACCTTTCCTTCCAGCAAGATTAGTTTGATCGATCCCGTCGCACTGCCTCTGACAAGGGTCAGCTCGTTAGAGGTAGGTCTAACAATCTGCAGGTAGGTGAGTGACCTCGTATGTCACATCCATCTGAAAAGGAAAATCTTGCGTTCTAATCTTTGTGCGGTCTTGGGTTTGCTCGAAATGTGTTTTCGGAGCTGTATTTTACTGGTCATTTTTCAAGTTTTATAATTTCCGTGTGTAAAACATATGTATATCGGAAATAATGACTTCTTTGACAATATATGTCCTTGAACTTTGTTGTGAAATTGTCAAAGTTTACACCCACTTCTTGCGGTTTAAAAATTCTTAGGTTTTAAAAAGACAGATGTCAATTTAAGTACCTACAGTGCACCGAAAAGCCTCCATTGACTTACTTTTAATTAACAGATTAAACAATCATGACATAAAATAAGAATCATTGTCACAGTTCTTTATTTTAGAATTAATAATTGAAATCAACAAGAATGGGATCGACCTTTAAGTAAAAAATAAACGCTTTTTTTCTTTTTTCTCTGTTCATTTTCTAATAAAACCTCATAAGCCTGTAGGTACGTTAAAAACAAACAAGTCATCCTGGGCGCGTATTCTCAGCACGTAGCTCCCGCGGAACTATGCACTTAATGAAAATAATCGAATAGCACTAATGACCCTTTACGGACGTGAGAGATTCGTGTTTTTAACCTTTCACTGTGAGGGTGCTTGGAACAGCCATTTAGGCATTCATTGTATCATAATCATTCCATATACTTAGGTACCTCTATGTAGAGTGAAGCTTTAATAAAAATAACTTTCTTCGGCAAAAGTGATGGCATATTTCATGACTTCATGGTCTTTACTCTCGTACGTCTTCAGTTTATCTCTCGCTTTTCATTCACTTAATTTCTCTTAAGGTAAAGGTACCACTTACTATTTTGCCTTTAGAAAGTTCCGTGTTCAAACTCCTCTTATTTTATTGGCGCCACAACGAATTGACAAAAAACAACATTGTTACCTTATACTTTGCGCAGTACCCTGTACTACAGGTACCAATTTTATTACAGTTGTACAAGTTTAGTAATGTACATCATGTTATGGAGTAATGCGCGCGTAGCTTACGTTAACATTATTTAGCGTCATTCGACTTGCACGCAAATCAGTTTAGTTTTATGTAATTTTAAGTATGTTTTATAATTTCATTCAGTGTACGATTGACCAGCTTGACTTTAGCACCTCTACCATATTCGCGGTCTTTAAATCCCCAATTATTCATCCATCCTCAATTATTTGTATGTACGCATGTATAACTCTTTATTGTACATAATATGTAATATATTGTATTTGACATTGATCTTGATGAATCTTATAACATTCTCATACAACAGTATCTATCAGTATGCGATACAATCAAATAATTGGTATATGTAGATGTTTTATTTGTTAGCCCGCAATAGTGTCTCACTGATGGGCAAAGGCCTTTCCCCTAGACTTCTAACTCGCTCTGTCCGCTTATGTCTGGTCAGAGTCGCTCGAGAACGCGTCTAGGTCCCGCCATCTCCGCCTAAAAAAACAATACGGGTGTCACTATAAGGCATAGGTTGGATACGCTTGTTGCTTTCTCGAACTCGAAATCTTAGTTTAGATGTTTATTACCTTATTACCCTATTTTTAGAGTATTCAAAAGGCACATTACTTTGTACGCTGGTGTACAGCAAAGCCAATTAATTGCCGCCGTCTGTGCTTCCATTCCCTTCATGTCCTCGTCAAGTATTATTTTTACCATATTAAAAGCATACTGCGTCCAACATGGCCGCAGGTTGTTCGGCTCATCTAGAAGCATAATTAACTGGCCTCGGGCGAGGAGCATTCCTATGAATAATTCTTAGACGCGAAGGAACAAATTATATAGCGGGCAGCAAGCCAAATTCTGTACCTTGCTGGAGTGTCCGTAATTATATACAACATCTGTGACTTGAGATAAGGAGGGTGCGATATTTGAAAAAAAGTCGCTTATTGATCCGACTGACTCAGTTTCTAAATACTGTGCGAGAAGGAAAACCACTCTCCCCCACATTTCTTATTATCTTACGATATCCTACGATACGGGAGAAAATCTTAGGAAACATTTATAGGCGATACGTCCTCAATCATGCTAATCGTGGCCTTTAGGTCTTTTTATCCTATAAAGGATAAAGACGTGATCTATGTAAGTATGTATGAAAGTATCAGTTGGTGTTATGAATGCAAAAGTGACTTGTTATTTTTTACACAAAAACTACCCAACTTTTTATGATGCAATAATTATTGGATTAACGTATAGGATATATATAGATTTTATCCAGCGAAATTAAGCAGATCGTGCGTGCTTGACCATAGATAGACTTGTGCGCATTCAAGCTACGACATAATAATGTACGTTGTAATATTACTCGTAGGTATTGTTTATACCAATTAACAGGGGACATGAATTATCAGGCCGTGCATTAATATGTCGTAGATTCTGGACAGTTTATTGGGCGCACTCATTGATTGTATTCAGTACAGTTTACGCTCGTCTGTAGAGTTACAAAAATTGACTATAGGACTAAAAAGTTTAATTACGATTTGGTGATGAAAAATCTTGCATTTTCTTTTTGGTGATATTTATTACTGCAGTTTTATGTACTAAAGCGGGACCTAATTTGATCTCGCAAATTGTCTTTGTGACCACAAAGTCTTTGTTTTGAGTCCGTCAGCCATACAAAGAATATGTTTTTTTTTCAAATTTATGTTTAGCAAAGCAAATCGAATACACAATAACTGCTGACTTATCTATACTTCTATACTAATATTATAAAGAGGAAAATTTTGATTGTTTGTTTGTTTGCATTGAATAGGCTCCGAAACTACTGGACCGATTTTAAAAATTCTTTTGCCGTTAGAAAACTACATTATCACTGAGTGACATAGGCTACTTTTTACCGCGGGAAAATACCTATTCCTACGGGAAAATTAATTTATCGCGGGCGAAGCTGCGGACGGAAGGCTAGTTCAAAATAATGCTCATATAAGCATTTGAAATGTTACCAAAACGGCACCGTCCTTAAATAGACAATGATTACATGTTTGTACGTACAACATTGTGTGTATCTACGAGAAAAAACGTGTATTTTCTAAAAAAAAAAAGCCTTCATAACGCTGGGAATGTGCACGGCAATAAACAACAAAATTAATACGATCTAATACAGCCATACAGTTTACTCACTGAGCCACACCCGTTCCTGTCGAAATTAAAGCACCTACGTTAAGAAATTATTTTAAAAACAAATTGTATGGAAATCGGAATCAAAATAAATCCCTCTGAATCTCAATGTCAACGTTTCATTCGGATTATAAGATTCTTTGTAAGCTTTTACATTTCTACTGTGTTAAGCCTTATTTCAAGCCAGTACGGTGCAAAATTAAGTTATTTTGCGTATTGCTACACTGGTTCTTCAGTGAAAATGCATTGCGGTCATTTTGTAAAGCAAGTTGGACGTCTTTCAAGTCCTTGTAGACATTATTTAAGGACATTGAAGTTTTTTTATTTCTAGAAGCATTTACTTTATTAGTGTAGACGGGATTTTTAAAAGCGGAACAAAGAAAACGTTTTAACGTTATTATTTTGTAGGTTAGGTTGTAAGTGCGACATTTTTTTTAACCAGAGAAAAGGCAAAGGACTGAGATGTTTGAGGTTTTCAGAAGGCGGTGTAATGCGTACTGCAATTGCTTGAATAACCCGTGAATCATATTTAAAACTAGCTGTTGCCAGCTACTTTGTCTGCGAAGAATTCTTTTAACGCTATCCCGCGGGTACGCAATTTTCCGGGATAAAAAGTAGCCTATGTGTTATGACATACTAAATTTCATCTAGATCTGTTCAGCCATTCTGGCGTGATAGAGTAACAAACATCCATACATCCTCACAAACTTTCGCATTTATAACATTAACAAGATAAGAACGGTCTTCCGCATGTTGGCCTGGGAGTAAAGAAAAAACATAGAATTTACCAGTTGCTTCTCTCCCCGCGCAGATAGTAAAAGCCCATCGAGGAAATTAGCGAAAGTCCCAATCCATCACTATTTTGATTTCCCTTTCCACCTATACGCCATTAATCATGCTAAACGTGGCCTTAAGGTTTTGTTACCTTAGGCTCTGTCTACCCCGTAAGGGATGAAGACGTGATATATGTATGTATGTATCTAAGATAAGATATCTGAGTCCACGACAGTTTTATATAGAAATTTATAACTAGGTCTTCAACTATCAAAGCTATCTCGGTCTTTAAACTGAAAAACTTAATATTAAAAAAGTTTCATTTCATTCACTCCACTTTCGACGTGAAACTTAACTATAAAATTGAAATACTGTCGCCTATTCAATACATTATTAACTTACTTCTTTGAATAGGATTTCATTTCACTTAATTAAAAGAGTTACCTGAAACCAGCTTCGAATATTTTACTAATGAGTGGTATGTATATCAGATCGTATATTATGCATATATACCACACATGTTCACAAACTTTTAATATTGGTAGGACTTTACACTGTCACACACACCTTGACTAACGGTAAGCTCTCATATTGTTATATATCGTCCCATTCGTTTAACACAAATCCCGTTGCATTTACAAAGGGAAGCAATTTCTTGCTGATCCCCGAAAAAATCGAATCGTACCCTAAAAGATACGACATAGTACGCGGAGTGCATCCCATGACGTGATGTTAAGGGTGCTTCAGACGAGGCATTGCGTTACGATTTATTCTGTCTGACACAATGTGGTGTGATGGCTAGTATTGTTTCTCCCTCACTCACTATGAAAAATGTATACATTGCGTCTCATATAGGCCGTCGTCTAACTTCGTGTTTTGACTGTTGTCGTGTTCATTTGCACAGATACCTTTAAAGTAATTTTGCTTTTTAAGCACTAATAAATATTTTTAATGATCATAAAGGAGCTAGTGATCGCATTACTGAAGAATATACATACGTAAACACAATATACCCTAGTATGGCCCTCTCATTCTGAGAAGAGGCCTGTGCCCAGCAGTGGGACGTATATAGGTTGGAGATGATGATAATGATACACATACAAAAAATCACGTCTTTATCCCTTACGGGGTCGACAGAGCTTAAGCCTTTAGGCCACGTTTAGCAAGATTGTGGGCGTATAGGTGGAAAATGGAATCAAAATAATGATGGTTTGCTAGCCGCACCGCCTATAACATGATTCCTGATTTTGCCGATTCCCTCGTTCAGCTTTAACCATCTGCGCGGGAAGAGAAGCAACTGGTACATTCTATGTTTTTTCTTTACTCCTAGACCAGCATGGAAAAATATAGTCATACAATTTTCCGATTGCCGCTATATGTACCATTCGCAATCAAATACAATTGAAAACAATTTGAAGTCCAATGATGCCGAGAGACAATAAGAAAATGGATGCACTGAAATTTATGAGACATCAAATAAAGCTTAAAATGTTTCACGGTTAATTACACTACTACGCCACTTTTTTGTTCGAATAACTTGCTCTTGTTCATTTTTAAGACTTATATGCTTTCATATGCTTGGTGCAAAGCTTACTCTTTCTTGTTTAAAAATTCTAAAAAACGTCGGTTAGTGTGAAGCAGCTTTATCTCATACTCTACGGAGGCTGCAGACGGACGCGCGTCGCGACAAAGTGAGAAAAATATGGTTGTTCAATATTTATAGGATTTTTATTTCCGTCGTTTAGCTCCAGATACACGTTCACCGGTGGGGACAGTGGCCACGGAGGCGCAGCACTGGAAGCGATAATGTTTTTTAAACGCACAAGCTTGTAGCTTGCAAAAACTGACCACAACGCATACGCTTCCTTTCCTTCACATCCTGATAAGAAGACAGCTTTAAGAAGCTTCAATACTAACTAGGGCTGTATACGCACATACAACAAATCGTTTCAGGTTGCGGACCCATTTGCTTGCTCAAGAAGTAAGTTCAAGCTCCTGATCGAGAATTAATTTTTCCTGGTAACACACACACACACACGCACGAGCGTGCACACATATGCACGACACACATGCGTTTGCATGTTATGTTTTTTACTTTATTCTCTTTTCCTTTTCTGAATTCGTTGTTTCAAATTATATTTTCCCATCCAGGCATATGATTGTACCAGTTAGGGAGTTCTGTTATTGGCCTTAAGACTCGCATTGTAAACTAGAATAAGTATGACTGTACAACACCTCAATTGTAACGCTGTAGAACACCTCAATTAAATAAAATTAAATATAGAAGTCTGGTGCCAGCCATACGCGCAGCCAAACCAAATTTGGCTGCGCACGCCATTCTCGCTGTCACCTCCGGAGCTACCACGATTCGCCGTTGACGGATACGTCAAGGAGGACATGATGGTGTAGCTTGCATTTTATGCAAGTAGCTTGCACTCTTATGTCGAAAGTTTGGCATTCGCGTGTCAGGTAATTGAGCAAACATGTGCAAGCTACAGGAATGAGTATTCCAGGCACAAAGCTAACTTTAGCCAGCCATTTTATCTTCCATGCTGGTCTGGGAGTATAGAAAAAACGTAGAATGCACCAGTTACTTCTCTTCCCGCGCAAATGGTAAAAGCCCATGGAGGGAATGGGCGAAAATCTTAAGAATCATGTTATAGGCGATGCGGCTAGCAACCTATCACTATTTTGATTCTCCTTTCCACCTATACGCCCACCATCATGCTAAACGTGGCCTTTAGGTCTTGTTACCTTAGGCTCTGTCTACCCCGTAAGGGATAAAGACGTGATTTGTGTATGTATGTATTTTATCCAAATGGAATCAAAAATAATTCCCTGAGAGTCACAATGCGTGAGTTGAGGGTGTGATTTGTTGGAAACAAATGATAAAAGTTGTCTTATTTAGTAACAGTGTCACTGTTTAGGTTTTTTAGCAAAAAGCATTCCCAACGACTCCCAGTGTGACAGTTGAGAGTAGGGTTGCCATCCGTCCGGATTTCCCCGGATTTGTCCTAGTTTAGAGGGCATCCGGGGAGCGTCCGGGGAAGGTTTCATTCGTAGACCGGGTTTAAAAAAAAAAAAAAAAAATTGGGTCGCCCGCGAGACACGCACTATGCTCGCACACCACGGTCAATCGACGAACCAAGTATATTCACCGTTCCCCCACCCCTCCCGTCACGATCTTGTTGACATGTCCGGCTTTCGGACTTTAAAATCCGGGGTTTTCACGCGTCTTGTCCTGTTTTCCAAATTTTAGAGATAGCAACCCTAGTTGAGAGTGACTCGGCGAGAACAAACCGCTTTACCAACCTCTTTCTTCTAATCGGTTTAAAAAAAATCGAGCTCTTCCAGCCAGACACAGAGTAGTGTTGTTTTTATCCGGTGCATTCATTTGGGCTTAGGATACATAATGCATGGGGGCATCGGTATTCCACGCACAGCGCCGCCGCTACACTCCTTATTTTGTTAATGCTCTTACATTACTGTCCTTTTCGTTTGTAATTGGAAAAAGTTGCAATGTGAGCTTGTTGACCGTTCATCGAAATTCGAGCGGCTACCGCGTAACGCAACTGTCGTTCGATCGTCAATCTCTCTGTCGCTCGCACCAGCAAGTGCGATAGAGAAGGAGATACGCGAACGAACGATAATCGCGTTTCGCGGCAGCCCCTCTGAATTCTTTTGGGGCGTGCTAATCCTGCCGCTAAGTAGCAGTGCTTGCACTGCTGTGTTCCGGTGTGGAGAGTAAGACAGCCGGGGAAATTACGGGCACAAGAGGCGTTTCATCTTAGTCCTCTAGGTTGGCAACGCATCTGCAATCCCTCCGGGGTTGCGGGTGTCTATGGGCAGTAGTGATCACTTATCATCAGGTAATCCACTTGCTCGTTTGCCTTCCTATTCATATATAAAAAAAAAAAAAAGGGATTAGGAAGCAACGCCATAGTGCCACAAGTGTCAAAAAATACTGTAGACAAATTGTAGAATAACTAGACCAGTCCCGCTATGCTCGATAGATGGAACTGTTGAATGAATTTGTGTATGTATCTATGTATTTTTATAAAATTTTCGGTCCTTCTTCCACACTACGCGCTGAACTACCATATTTTCAGACTAAAACACCATATCCCGATACTAAGTCTGGCCATAAAAATAGCAGGAAAATCCACTGGTTCAGCGCAGGTAAAATAGTTAAAGGGGCAGGTGATAGCTTAGTCGAAACTTCCTCTATAACGGGGGCCTATTCTGTAGCCAGGCGATACAACCCCATACGCGAAATCGCAACGCGAAATCGAAACGCGTGGGTAGACATCACTTTTGTACAATAAAGTGAAATTAATCTGAAGAATGTATCGTCCACACTCACTCTAAACTAAATAAAACAAAAAGAATACAGTAAAATCCGCTGTAGTTTTTTTTAATAAAGCTTAGTGTTTCTAGTTTTTTTTGTTTAAAAATAAATGGATTTTATACATTCGTACATACATACATATATCACGTCTTTATCCCTTACGAGGTAGACAGAGCCTAAGGTAACACAATCTTAAGGCCACGTTTTGCATGATTAAGGGCGCATAGGTGGAAAGGGAAATCAAAATAATGATGGGTTGCTAGCCACATCGCCTATACCATGATTCCTAAGACTTTCGCCTATTCCCTCGATGGGCTTTTACCATCTGCGCGGGAAGAGAAGCAATTGGTAAATTCTATGTTTTTTCTTTACTCCCAGACTAGCATGCAGAAAATGGTTTTTAAGGTTAGGTAAAGAAATTAATTCGACATATTCATAAAAAACATAATCTTTATATCGATACACATACATACATAAATCACGTCTTTATCCCTTACGGGGTAGATTGAGCCTGAGGTACCAAGACCTAAAGACCACGTTTAGCATGATGGTGGGCGTATAGACGCAAAGGGGAGCCATAACGGTGATGGGTTGCTAGCCACATCGTCTGTATTGTTATTATACCCTAAGATTATTATCCCTAAGATTTTCGCCTAATCTGATGGGTTTTTACCATCTGCACGATAGCTGGTAGTTTTTATATCGATTGCTACAATAATACACGCCACGTTCCCAAAGGAGTCTACTTTCATATACTCTGCCGTGCTATTTACTGCGTGCGACTAACAAATCGATATTGCATGTCGCAGATGCAAGCTTTTTAGTAATGTGCTGTTTTTAATGGATTTAATACGAATATCTACATGGAAAAAGGTCTGGTTAGGAGTACCCGAAACCGACGAGCATGTATGAAGAGATTGATGACTGTGGATGAAGCGAAAGAAATATGTCAGGATCGTAGCAAGTGGAACAAAGTAGACTCTGCCTACCCCTGTGAGAAAGAGGCGTGTAGGTATGTATGTATGTACCTACATAATGTTGTAGATTGTAGTGTTGGTGTTTTATAGTAAAAGTTAGCTGTTGCCCGCGACTCCGTCGGCGATGAATTTGCTTATCGCTATCCCGCGGGAACTATGCTATTTTGCGGGATAAAAAGTATCCTATGTCCTTCACCGGGACTGTAATTATCTTCGTACCAAATTTCAATAAAATCGGTTTTACCATGAAAGAGCTACAAACATCCAAACTTACAACCTTTCGCCTTTATAGTATTAGTAAGATAAGATAAGATAATAAAAAAATCCCTCAAGTAATAATATCGATTCATACTTTTGAAAATGCAGAATGAAGTAATTTGCATTTATTTTCGTTGTTTATTTTATTATATGAATTTTTAATGCTATGTTTTTACGTAAAAAATGGCGAAGTGAAATTTAGTATATCTGAGCGTTTTCCAAAAAAAGTCCATAATTATATTTTTTTCCAGAATTTAACTATTTTGGGTTTTTCTTACTTAGAATCGTTTACCCTATCGATTCTTATACAAGAAAAAATGTGTCCCAAAATTTCCATTCCAGTTCGTCACTTTTTTCATATAGGAATGCGTGGAACGTGACGAACAGGATGAAAAATCCATTGTTAAATCTGGGACACATTTTTTCTTGTATAAGAATTGATAGGGTAAACGATTCTGAATGATACACCCAAAATATTTAAATTCTGAAAAAAATGGAAAACGCTCATCTATCGGAAGAGCAAGTCAACATATTAAGATAAATAAGATAAAGATCCACTATAGACTTCGTTATAGCACGTTTCTTTTAAAAATCAAGTAACACTTAACAATATTTTCGCTATAAATCCCAGTGAAGCAGCCCAAGTGCTTTTTTAATTGAAAGAAAACACTGAAACTTGGCGTTATTAAGAAAAGCGGTCGTCTGAGTCTAGACGGATCGTAAAAGTTTCAGAACTAAATTAGATTTGGCCGACGAGTGTAACGGAAACCACCGCTGGCCTCTGCACTTATCATGATGCACCCGTCGACATTTTCCAGTGTCTGACAGCGTGCGACACGATATCGAACGCTTTGAGAAATAACACTTTAATGAAATTGGAACGAACTTTTGGTACGAATCGGAACGTAATCGAATGTTTTAGTTGTTAACGAGTTACAGGACATTGCCGTTGTAAATAAAACTTTAAATATTTTGAATTAGTTTCACTGTGTTGCTGTAATTTTACAAATTTATTTTAAATTGATTCTTGACCCACCTCTCACAGTAAATGTCATAGTGATGTTACATTGAACTGAAAAGTTTTACGGTGGGGCAGGAATCAAATGGTTTGACTGTACAGACAGTCTTTGTTATTTGTTTGTGGCACAGTCATTAAAAAAAAACATAATAATTAAGACTAAGTGCAGAGTTCATAATTATCTTTGTTTTATGTATATTAAATATAAGTATGTCGCTCATAGTTGCGGCTGGAGTTACACCCGCGAGGTCTATTCAACCTCGTCTATTCTGCGGACCCTAGTGGGTGTTCTAAAAAGGAAACTGAGATGAGTCCACGAAGCTCAGCACGCGTGATAACGTGAGACAATGGACACAGACACGCAAGGACGCTGATATATAGAACCGATGAGAATCGAAATGTGGATCGCATATAAAATATTATACAGTCGCATTTCCATTTCAGTGCTGCATTCTAGAAATATGTTCCAAGCAGGTGGGACGCTGAATTCCATGCAGATGGAAATATTATTCTAGTTGTAGCTCAAAACTGAGATAAAAGAATGTCTTGGTCTGGCGGTTGAACCCAGGAATGAGTTTTGAGTCCGTTAAATTTGATACAACTCTACATTACATTCTACATTATTTTGTCTATACGAGGTGTCCGCGAGAACCTCGAAAGATTTGAACACCGTATTCCTGAGGTCATAAAGAGTAAAAAAAAAATTGAACATAGGTCGAATTATGATCTTCCATGCTGGTGTGGGAGTAAAGAAAAAACATAGAATTTACCAGTTGCTTTTCTTCCCGCGCAGATGGTAAAAGTCCATCGAGGGAATGGGTGACAGTCTAAGGAATAAAGACGTGATTTGTGTATGTGGATATATCTATGTATTCCAGTGTTTCGACCGCTCGCTAGTCTAAATTGCCACGACGATGATCATAAATTAAACTAGCATAAGCATCGGGCCTGTCTTTTGTTTCTTAAAAATAATAGCTGACTCTGCGACCATCTCTTTTAACAATATTTTTCAACTCCGAATATTGTCTCTTAGAATCCCTGATTAAGTTATGCTACTTTTCATCCCAGGGATGCATAAAGTTCCCGAGCGAGGCGAACGTAGTCGCGAGACCTGGTTAGTCTTGTACACAGCGAGACAGACAAGGTAAATACTGCAACAACTAGCAGCATTAGAATAAATTAATTACTCCGTCGCTTGAAATACTTACCTACTTCTAATTTAATGCAAATTAGTGCAAAGTTACAGCACAAAGCAGCACTGATAGTGTTTCTTGTCGCTTTCTGTTCAGCGTTCTTGTTGATGTCGAGGGATGTAGTTGGAAATAGGGTGTATTCTCACTGGCATGCTAGGCTAAGCCAGAACGTAGGCCAGATATCCACATAGAACATAGTAATTGTTCCACTACCAATCCCATACAATTTTATTCCATTTCTTAGCGTAATTGACAGTCAAATTGACTTTGTCTAGCCCCACTTGTATTTTACCCCTTTATGACACCCACAGGAAAAGGTTTCTTCTATGCTGGTCTTAGGAGTAAAGAAAAAACACAGGCTGCACCAGTTCCTTCTCTTCCCGCGCAGATAATAAATAGGTGAAAATCTTAGAAATTATGTTATAGGCGATGCGGTTAGCAACGCATCACTATTTTGATTTCTCTTTCCACCTGTACGCCCACAATCATACAAGATGTAGCCTTTAGGTCTTGTTACCCTAGGCTTCAACTCGTTGCTCGGCCTGGTCTTCCCAGCGCCGCGCTCTGGTGGCGTCAATAAGAAGTGACCTCTGTCTCCCCAGCGTCGTCCGTAAGATGCTGGAGAGCGAGACGTCGCGGGAGGCAGTCTCCTCCTTCTATGAAAATATTATTTCTCAGGAGGAGGAGAGGGAGAGGGAGCGCGAGGAAGATCCCCTCGCACCCCCACTCCGGAGGAGAAGACCGGGGAGAAGGCGGCGACAATATCGCCGCACTTCCCCCCTAGTGGTGCCTGTTGTTAGGGGCCTAGGGATCCCCTAGCAGCCTTAAGGGCTGTGGTAGGGGGGATCACGTGTTCCCGATCTCCCCCTCTCGGAGAGGAGGTCCAGCTTGGGTGGCTAGGCCGGCCAGCGGGTGCCGTGGTTCACACTATGCTCCCATAGCACCCGCTGTCTGGCAGTTGAGGGAATACCGGAGGTTTTTTAATCGGTATGCCTCCTCCATTTTTTCGCTCCCATTAAAGAGGGAAGGGATGGAGGAGGAGAGTTCCATACACCCGCCGTGTCCTAACGGCACGGTGGATAGTGCGTAACAGCATTTTTCCTCCGAATAAAAAAAAAGGCTTCAACTCGTAAGCATTAGGCCGTGATTTATATATTTTTCTATAGTCTCGGCAACAGCTCCAACGATTTTCATGAACATCAAGATCTTCAACGATGATAGGTTTGATATTATAGGTTTACTACTACTAAAGGTTTAGCTTAGATCTATCTTCGTGTTCGCTAAGTTCTATCTAACCCTGCACGCGGCCTTAAAGCCAAGCTATTCAGTGCAAACGTGCCCGCGGCTCGCATAAAATACACATCAGCAAGAGCGTTTTGTCGCGTCACGCCACGGCCGCGGAAGCGTTTGAATTTGCATTTTGATTAAATGGAGGCGCCTGACAGGCGAGGAGCCCTGACATGTTTAAGATACGCTGGCCGAGGCTTCTCCAGGCGTTGCCGGCGATGATAGAGTTGGTTTTGTTTAAAAATGGACATGCGGTTACGGTCAACAGCCGTGTGGTGCCGGAGAGTATTAAAAAAGAATAATAACTTTTTCTAAACCCTTACGAGGTAGAGAGATGTTTTAAATATCTATAAATACATTTTGTTCATTGAGGTAGTCGGAGCCTAATGAAACAAGATGTAAAAGACAACGTTTAGAATAAAATTGTGGGCGTATAGGTGGAAAGGAGAGTCAAAATAGTGATGGGTTGCTTGCCGCATCGCCTGTAATATGATTTCTACGATTTCCGCTCATACCCTTGATGGGCGTTACCATTTACGCGGGAAGACGAGCAATTAGTACGTTCTTGTTTCTCCTTTGCTCCCGGACCAGCGTGGATGACATATGTATATAAAATATGTGTTTATTTATATCGAATGATTGATTTCATTAATAAAGGCATCTCTTAAATCTTTTTATTTTTACACTTTGAGCTTTATATTCTTAGACATGTTACGATAGTTTTCTTTGGGTTCATCCCAGTTATACAGATCCAGTCTAAACTGTCGGCAGATAACGGTATAAGATAAAAAATATAAAGCCATTAAAAGGACAAATTGTCACGAAATGGTCCTGCATAATAAGGTCTAATGGTCGGCGTTGGTTCTCCGTTGGGACCACCAGATGATGCAGTACAACAAACAAACCGACACTAAATATTATGTTTAAAAATTTTAACCAGTAGGCTTATTACCTAACTCGCTCGCAATCGCCATCGTGTTCATTTTGACAGTTCATGTATGGGCTGACGATTGGCATCGGAATCAGCTAGCTGTCACATTCATACAAGAACTGTCAAAATGAACACGATGGCGTTTGCGAGCGAGTTAGGTAATGAGCCTACAGATTTGAAGTAAACAAAACAAAATAATATATGAAGGCCTTGTAAACCGTACCGCACCATTTCTTACGCTGTCAATTGATTAAATCTTGTGTTAAAACCGTATTAAATCGTTTACCGGCTTCAGTACATGTACCGACAGCTCGACAAAGGCAGCAAATTGTCTGCGCGGCCACAGCTCCCCTTATCCTGCCGGGGATTTTCCGTTTTCAGTCAGACCAATTTGACGGCCATTGAAAACGTATTTCCCAGTTCCGGGATACCTTTTTAATCGATTGCTTAATTGTGCAGTAATTTTAACTTCACATTACATTTAATTTTATAAATAAGCCAGTCTCTTGTTGCTGAATTACGTATTTTATACAAAAATTATACTTTTTCAGACTGATCTCGAAATAGAGCACTGCGGTTTCTTTAACATTCATTTGTAAACTGAGTAGGTATTTGAAACACGGAAAACAAAAAAAGGCAAAGATCTCATTCGTTAAGTTACGAGGTAAACTTATTTTTAATTTTCCTCTTTCGTAAACTGTAACTTAAATCAAAGCTATTAATATCCTTCGTCACGTGGCAGGCATAGCCTATTTAGAGATCGTTACTAATGATTTATTTTTAATTTTTTCTTGTCTGCAAATTTTTTAATAGTTCACATTATCTCTAATCTCAATTGTGCTTAGTACTAATGCCCCTATTTACTTCCAATTATTTAATCATTACTTTCACATAAACCGTGTTGCTTATTTACAAAACGTGTATGTCTACATTGGCTGGCGAATAACCCATCTCTGTAAATTTTGCAGCAGCTAGCATCATCTTTTTGGCCAACGCTATACATCAAGAGCATTTCAAAATCTGCGGTTAGCCCATTCCCAGTTTCAGTGTCTGTAAGCTTTTGTTTGTGGCGGTTGCACCCTCCATATTGTTCCGTTTGAGTGGCTCCATACGTGTTTGTTCAATCTAATTGCTATTCAGGCAGGGCATTCATCGGAACGGTATTGAAAATGAATATTACATTCGCCAGACTCCCGATAACTGAATTCAGATGCCATATTGTGTAAAGATCTTTAAAAGGGTCTATGGTACACTGGAATATATGAAGACTAGCGTAGGAGCTTGTCTATATTGGTTTTTGGGTGCGTAGTTGTGCGTTTTAACGCCTGCGTATCTTCATGCAAAAGAAACCCCTTTCCTACCCGTAGAGAGTCAACTATCCCCAACGCCATTCAAGACGCTACCATGTACCAAATTCTAAGCGAGTTCACTTTTAAAGTCTACAGACACCGAGCACGAAGTTTCTGATCTAAAATGCGATGAAATAGGCTATGGCACCAGTTCTTTAGTAACGTTTCATCTTTATTGTAAACACATTTTAAAAGTTAAAACTTTTTACTTGTATTATTTTGTTTAATTCAGAATTGCAGATCCAAGGAACGTTCCAGAAAGCACCTACATTTTGTTGAAAATTTAGCAGTTTGATGGTGATGGGGTGTAAAAGTGGATAGTCATTCGGTTTAAGTACCTAACAAAGCTAGTAGGTAGTTGCATAGCACTTCCAAAAGGGTTCCATTCGTGCTTTTGCATAACTCAGTTTATGTTTCAACGCAGTTTCCTCCGAGAAGGCTGAAAATCATAATTTCTCCCCAATCCAAGCGCTTTGAGGCCCTCATAAGGCAAATTTAGATGCGATTATGTAAACAGGAGGCCCTGGTCCACTGTCAATATTTCCCGCGGCTACTTAGGAGCGTTTACACGTGCCGTGTGACGTTGTTGCCTGCTCGCTTCTTTTTGCATCGAAACTCTTCTGAATAATACTTACATAGAGTCGCTAATACATTGAAAGATTTTAACATTTTCGCCTTCATTCACTTGATATAAAGTCAGTACATCTCATGCAGTGTAAAATGCACCTTTATTTGATAAGATAAAGTTGACAGTTGCGAGTGAAACTAGCTGTTCGGCGGTGAAAAGGTTAAAGGTGACCGAACAAGTGATTTCAGATTTTTTTTAAGATCGTGAATGAATAAAGAAATGAATAGAGGTATTAATATTGCAAACCGGTATGGTTTGTGTGTTTGTTAATTTGTGTAATAGAATGTTGAAAAAACATTTCACTACTAGGTACGCTAAATATTTCTGAATAACATAGGCTACGGGAAAGTGCGAAGGCTCCACGGAACATAGACGAAGTTCCAGACAACAGCTAGTTTTCTAATATTATATACTCACGAGCAAAAATAGAACAAGAAAAAGAAGAAGAATTAAACAGTAACAAAAAACAAATAAGTGCCGGATACTGCCAAAAGGGCCACATTCAGCGTGATGATGCGGCAAGTCACAGCGCTGATTTTCAATGTGAAACAACATCATATTATGTCACACAACTTTGTATTTTTCCCCGTCATTGTACAAAAGTATTAGCTATAGTAGGTCTCTTAGAATTAATCCGGGATATTTCAGCGGGTGGTTGGGTTCTTTGACTGAACATCTATAAAGATATTTCATTTAAAAATGTTTGCCTCAAAATTTAGTCCAGCCCTTGACGCCATTCACTTTCTATCTACCTGCTATGGGGTGGTGTAGGGGTAGGTATAGCACGCGTCACGGAATGACGAGGATCCGGGTTCGATTCCCGGCCATAGCTTTACTTTTCGGATTTTTCTATGTGTTCTAATTTTCTCTGACATTTAGAAATTTCACTTTCTGTCTATCTAATCAGCCCACATCCACCCACTGCTGAGTAAAGGCCTCTTCATTTTCACGCCACTTTGCCCGGTCCCGTGCCAGTTTCATTCACAGTTTTCCAGCCGAATGACAGATGTCATCTGACCAACGGGCGTATGGTCTACCCACTGACCTTCGACCCAGTCTTGGCCACTCTGTGACCGCCTTCGACCATTATCGTCGTTCCATCTTGCCAAGTGCCCCCATCGCCACTTCAGCTGTGTTATCCTAGTTCCGACATCCATAACTCTAGTCCGTTTCCGAATTTCGGAATTGGGGATGTGGTCAAAAAAAAAATTACTGGGCTATTAATTTAAACTAATCCAACAACCAACCGAAATATTCACGAACAATTAAAAAACCTTACATAACTACACAAACGGATAACTCGCGTATAAAAGTCGAATGACGTTCGACATGTTTCAGACTAGTTCGCAGTCCTTCCTCTTGGAGCGCTCGCGGGTGTTCGTTTCGTTGCCGCCGGGGCGAGCGCTCCAAGAGGAAGGACTACGAACTAATCCGAAACATGTCGAGCATCACTCCACTTTTATACGCGAGTTATCCGTTCGTGTAATTTTGATTGTGTCTCACGGTAGTTGAAAAAGACCTTTAAGAAAGAAAAAAAAGAAAGAAAGAAGGCATTTATTCCTTTTTGCAAGACACACAAATATAAGATAATATACACAGTTTTTTAGAAAGTTTATTTGCCAAAGTTTTTGAACCCTATATACAATAACCTTTGAATAATTTGTAATAACGACCCGTTTTACGATAAGTTTCATTAATAGTTGCAAATTCTTAGTGACAAAATAATTCAAAGGACAGATATTCAGCAAAATATTTCCAGCCCTCACCTTCTGCAGAAATCGTATAGCAACAGAAAGAGTGACTTAGTACTATGCGATAAGCCCGTATATTGTATCCGCTGTACCTCCGTATATTTACTTAGGATTATTGTTGGAAGCATATCATATTATTTTAGGGAGCACAAATCCTCAGCCTCATAATCTAGACTAGTACTCGACAGGTACTTGTTTCATTCCTCATTCAGCTAGCGAAAGACGAACTCACGGCCATGTTAAATAATAATATTATAATTCTGAACAGAATACATTTTATTGTGTTAATATGGATTTGACCCTTTTTTGTGAATATCCACGATTGTGGAATGAAATCTATGTAGAGCGCATTAAAAGCAAACATTCGATGTAGTATTGAGTTTAGTATCTGGACAAAATGGCTAAGTCTCTGGCTTTTTCCATATATTTGACTAACGACCCGCCCCGGTTTTGCACGGGTGCAATGTAAATAGGTACTAAAAGGGCGCTGCCAAAATTATCAAACTATTTCAGACAATTTATTTAAACTGCTTCCATGCTGGTCTGGGAGTGAAGATAAAACATAGAATGTACGGTTGTTTCTCTTCCCGCGCAGATGGTAAAAGCCCCTCGAGGTAATGGGCATAGGAATCATGTTATAGGCGATGCGGCTAGCAACCCATCACTATTTTGATTCCCCTTTCCACCTATACGCCCACAATCATCCTAAACGTGGCCTTTAGGTCTTGTTCGTTAGGCTCTTAGGGTTTGAATCCCGAGCTCACACCTCTGAGTTTTCGGAATTTATGTGCGAAATTTAATTTGAATTTTACCATGAGCTTTTCGGTAAAGGAAAACATCGTGAGGAAACCCGCACACATCTGCGAAGCAATTCAATGGTGTGTATGAAGTCTCCAATCCGCATTGGACCCGCGTGGGAACTTCTGGGCCCACCTTGTGTTGAACGTGGGCCTAAGCCTCGATTCTGAGAGGAGGCCTGTGCCCAGCAGTGGGACGTATATAGGGTAGAGACGATTATTATAACATGTGTTAAGTTTGAGCATCATAATCTAGAATGTTATATACAATACAATACAAATACTCTTTATTGAACACCACAAATCAGTACAAAACAATACAGAAACAAAGAACAAAGTAGACAATAGGCTATATATAGGCGGGTGGTAGGGCATTGTGCAAGGTCCGTCCGGATCGCTACCACCATTTTACTCGCTAATCCTGCCGCTAAGTAGCAGTGCTTGCACTGCTGTGTTCCGGTGTGGAGAGTAAGACAGCCGGGGAAATTACGGGCACAAGAGGCATTGCATCTTAGTCCTCTAGGTTGGCAACGCATCTGCAATCCCTCCGGGGTTGCGGATGTCTATGGGCAGTGGTGATCACTTACCATCAGGTGACCCACTTGCTCGTTTGCCTTCCTATTCATATAAAAAAAAAATACCTAGTGAGGTTACTCCACGGATTTCGCTGTCACAGCTTTCATTTGCTCGTGCCGTGTTATCTTTATCCTTAGCACAGTTTAATTTAATATGCGCCGTTACCAAGTGGGTTAAGCGGATAGGGAACAAAGCCTTTGGCCGTAGCTGTTACAACTTCTATGCGAATGAGCTGAGAAACTTACATTTTACACTTCTTTGTGCCCTACTTGTTTGATATCGTGAAAAGTATCGATGTATTTTGGGTTTAGATTCGATAGTTTGCGAGTATTTGTGACATTTGAATCCAAATACAGAAATCTCAAGAGGCTCGTGTTAACTCTGCTGTGTGTGTTCTAAAATAAAAAAAACTGCGTCAATTATTGTGTTGTAGCGACCCTAGCGCCACCTAGTAGCCCTCTACGTAACTACTACGACGCACGAGTAGCTACCGCCAATTCTAATGACAGCTGTCACATCGTTCTACATGCCGCTAACGAAGTTTCTCAATGCGGCTGCATAAACACAACTCTCAACTCTCTTCCTTCGGACTTCGGTCCCCAGACGTAACATCTCCCTGGAGAGAGATCGCTCTATTGTGGCACTCCTCACAGTGTAGTTATTAAAGGTGCACAAATTTTAATGGTAGGCATTATTAAACAAATAAGTTTATGTCCGAAATTGCTTTTTGCTGACGCACTTGCATTGTCATCAGTCTTACATATGTGTAGGTACCAAATTTTAAGTCAATCGGACCAACCGTCGAAGATGCGGAGATGATCTCTTGGTCACCAGAACTTCACTGCCAAGTTATTGTATTGTCATCCACCTTATTCAAGTATGCAAAATTTCAGCTCAATCGGTTGAAAATATCTGATTCAAAAGTGAGTTGCAAGATTCTACCCGGACAAACATGCTTACATTACATACATACATATATTGCAAGTTAATGAAAAGCTTGTAATAATAAAAATAAGATTTTCTCACAATTTGGTCATATTGCAACAAAATCTATGCATGACTAATACTAATTGATATTGATCCATTTATTGATATAATGCTGAGCCAGCGACCGTTTCACTTTTGCGAAGACCATTTGAATTACTTCGTAGGTGTGTACCAGGCTTCCTCACAATGTGTTCCTTCACACAAAAGCTCATGGTATATATCGCACAAACATTTACGTTCTGAAACCTCACAGGTGCGAGCCCAGATTCGACCCTACGACTCTCTGTTGGCGAGGCCGTAGGGTAAAATACTAGGCTACCAGGGCTTTGTATGTGTGTAAGTTTAACGAAATTAAAATTCACGTGACACATCTACACTCTAACATCTCTCGATAGCGCAAAAGTTGTAAAATATGGAAGTTTTATTTTGTTCAAGGTTTACTCGGGGGTTCCGATATGCTTTAAGTTTGTATTCCTTTGTCTTAATACCGCCAAGAGCGCCACTTCAGGTTCGATTGTTTCTCGCTTTCTATTTACACAGGGTTCTATTTTAACTTGCATCTAGAACAAAGCATAAGAAAAGCTGGAGACATTTCGACTTTGTTTTTCTACAGGGACAATGTCAACGACTTGAAGTTTTAATGTGGTCTAGAGTTATATCCAGCTTGATTAATATATTTTACAGGTAACAGAAACATAAATAGTAGTAGTGTTGTTTAGTTTTAAAATATTTCATAATAATAAACCAATACCTTTGTAGTCACAATCTAAGCAAAGCTTGTACTATGGAACCTATGCAACAGACAAATATATTTATAAGATACGAGTAAATACTTGAATTGACACACGTTAAAAATCCAAGAATCAAGATAAAACATTCCTATTTATCACTACATAGTATAAAACAAAGTCGCTTTCCGCTGTTTGTCAGTCTGTCTGTCTGCCCCTATGTATGTTTAGATCTTTAAAACTACGCAACGGACTTTGATGCGGTTTTTTAATAGATAGTATGATTCAAGAGGAGGGTTTACATATATAATTCTACGCAGACGAAGTCGCGGGCAGAAGCTAGTAATGTAATACATAAAACGTAATATTGACGACCGGATAGCCTAGTGGTTAGTGACCCTGACTATGAAGCTAGAGGTCCTGGGTTCGAATCCCGGTAGAGGCAGGTAAGTTGTATGATGAATACGAATGCTTGTGCCCGAGTCATGGATGTTGTATGTATTTAAGTATGTATTTGTCTATATTATATAAGAATGTTTATCTGTTTCCTGGTACCCATAGTTAAGGTTGCCATCCGTCCGGGTTTCCCCGGATTTGTCCTAGTTTAGAGGGCATCCGGGGAGCGTCCGGGGAAGGTTTCATTTGTAGACCGGGTTTTAAAAAATAAATAAATAAATAAAATTTGGGCCGCCCGCGAGACACGCACTACGCTCGCACACCACGATCAACCGACGAACCAAGTATATTCACCGTTCCCCCACCCCTCCCGTCACGGTTGCCACGGTCCGCCGTTCGTTCGTTCGAATTCGCGACCCGCGTCCCGCACTCCGCAGCGACGGTTTGACGAATGTAGACATTGCGTCGCTCCAGTTAAGCGGGTGAATTTACGTAGTACATGGTGGTAAGCAAAGAATATTTTTCTTAAATATCGTAGTTTAATTTTTACAGGTAGTGTGACAGTGCTCTTCTGAATGCTTTGTCTATCTGTTTTTGTAACCTTTTTACACGAACTTACAGATAAGTACTTAAGCTACTTTTTATCCAAAAATATAATAATATTAAGTCAAGATGCAGTATCATTTTGCTTTTTGAGTTTAATTTTTATTTGCTTTGAATTTTCTATTCTTTCTACAGATTATATATTTATAGATTGATATATTTGTGTGTCTTGCAAAAAGGAATAAATGTCTTCTTTCTTTCTTTCTTTCTTTAGATTTTCAAATATGCTATTTTACTAACAAAGTCGTGGGTGGCTAGTAATTGTTATAGTTCTAATTTTACCCCTTTGTTTCCAAAATATCTATTGACTATATTTTTAGGTACTTATTTTATTCTTTTCAGATTAGACACCAAAATGCCTAAGCGTAAATGCCTATTTAACAGTGATATGGAAAGTAAGTTCCCGATGTTTAAAAAAGGAAGATATGACTGGGAAGCGTTTTGTGTCGTTTGTTCTACGAGTATTTCAATCGCAAACAAAGGCATTACAGACCTAAATGACCATTTAAGTACGCTGAAACACAAAACAAATTTAAAAAATCAATCAAGTACTTCGAATATTGCAACATATTTTGTGAGATCGACATCGGAGGACCTCCTTACTTCAGCAGCGGAAGGCGCTCTCGTCTATCATACAGTAAGCCATCATATGTCTTTTAATTCATTGGACTGCACTTGTGCTCTCAACCGCGAAATATTTTCGGCGTCAGATACTGCAAGAAAAGTTACGTGCAATCGAACAAAAGCAACTGCGATCGCCACCGGAGTGCTAAGCCCTTTGTCGGTTGAACAAATTAAGACTGATTTACAAGATGTACCATTCATAAGTGTGGCTACTGATGCCAGTAATCACGGAAGCACAAAATTATTCCCGCTGGTTATTCAATATTTTGATGTAAAAAAAAATGGAATCACTACTAAGGTGCTTGAAATTGAAAATACTAAAAACGAGACATCTGACACTATTACTGAACTGATAGTAACACAGCTTCGCCGGCATGATCTCTTGTCTAAATGTATTGCTTTTGGTGGAGATAATTGCAATACAAACTTCGGTGGGATAGAAAGAAATGGAACAAATAATGTTTTCCACAAGCTGAAGGAAAATCTAAACCCAAACTTGGTTGGTGTGGGTTGCTCTGGACATGTAATTAACAACGCAGTGCACCACGGATGTGATTTACTGGCAGTAGAAATAGAATCCATCGTCTTAAAAATTTATATTTTTTTTTCCATTTACACAGTACGAACCGAAGCTCTTAAAGAATTCTGCGAAACGGCTGAGGTCGAATATAAACAGCTTCTGTATCATTCCAAAACGCGTTGGCTAAGCCTGTTTCCAGCTATCGAGCGAATTCTGAAGCTCTACCGTCCTTTACTTAATTATTTTGAAAGCATACAAAGGCCACCTGTTTTAATTAAACAGTTTTTCGAAAATCCTCTCTCGGAAGCATACCTGTTCCTTATACACTCAATTATGCACACCATTCACACAAAAATACAGACATTAGAGAAAGGCGATAATTCAATTCTTGAAACAAAAAGCATACTTACTTCCATAACAAAAAGTTTAGATGACCGAATTAAGGAAAATTTTGTGCCGCTGAACGTTCAGAGTATTATAAATAAAGAAGATGAAAACAGGAAACAAGAGTTTAAAAAATGCACACATGACTTCTACAATGAAATTAAAAGATATATTGAAGAATGGATGAAACCTTTAAAACAATTTGAGAAATTTGATTGGATGTTTTTGCCGAAAATTAATAACAACACAGAGTGGACTCTTATTGAAGACACTGTCCTCTATTTAAAAGATAAAAACATAGACATTGACGACGCAAAATTAATTGACGAGTGGGTGAATTTAAAGGCTTTTTGCCAAAACTTAACTGAACAAGATAAGCTTTTAAATTCCAATCAACTTTGGGTACAATTTTTTAAAACGCCAAATGCGAATTTATATTCGGAATTGCTGAAAATTGCGCAATATTTTTTTTGCATTCCGGCGCATAATGCCAACGTGGAGAGGATATTCTCATTAATTACACAACAATGGACTAAAGAAAGAAATTTACTAAGCGTAGAAACAATTTCTTCAATAATTAAAATTAAATTCAATTTCCAAGAATACAGCTGCACTGATTTTTATAAATTACTTTTAAAAAGGGAAGATATTCTAAAAACTATCGGAAAAAATGATAAATACAAAAAAACTGAGAAGTAAAAAGGCAAGAGGCTGAGGAAAACGCTTTAATAGCTAGATAGACAAATTGTGTACCTAATTATGAGTGCAATAATTGCTGTTTATTTTTGTACCTAGTTAAAGTTATGATTGTTTTCATTGAGTAAAAACTATTTAAAATATGGTTGTTGATCAAAACTTTAAGTTGATGAAAATGAGTATAGGATTGATTATTTTGTTTTAAAATTTTAATAATGTAACTTACATTGCTGTAGGTCTAAACTTTAAAAATGTTCTGTTTTGTTGTTTAATATTTCAGAAGACTGAATTTAGTTTATAGTCTGCTAAAATAGGTATATTTTGTTATATAAATGACTGCTGATAAAAAGTAAAGCAGATAATATTTATAGAACTATAGCTAAAAGAGTTACCTCAAAAATTGTAAGACTGAATACTAGAATGGTCTAAGTAGGTAGTACTTTTAAGATTTTAATTCATTAAATATATGTTTTAGTTTAATATTTTAATAAGGTTTTGTTTTCTTATTTCAAAAATTAAAAAAGCTGATTTATATAAACAATTTGTAACAAATTGTAATATGATTCTGTTTTGTTAAAATAATGAATGAATAAAAAAGGTGATTTATGACATTTTCAACTGTTTTTTATTACATTGAATATGTTTAAAAGATCTTGTTGACATGTCCGGCTTTCGGACTCTAAAATCCGGGGTTTTCACGCGTCTTGTCCTGTTTTCCAAATTTTAGAGATGGCAACCCTACCCATAGTACAAGCTTTGCTTAGTTTGGGGCTGGGTCAATTGGTGTGATTTGTCCCAAGATATATTTTTTTTATATCAGCCGCCACTAGAAATCGCATCCGGGATCTTAAGCTTCACAGTCAGGTTCTCAAACCACTAGGCTATAAGTCAATTAGTAGAAAACCAATGCCATAGGCTACCAACCATCGTCTAAAAGTAACACATAGAAGGCGTTCGACAACAAAGTCACGCCACAAACAGAACCCCATATTTGAACACTTAAATTGGTTCGCCTCTTCACATGTTCGTCTAATGAATAAGGAATGATACGTGTACAACGCTAAATTTCTGCTTAGATTCACCATCAACGAGTTTTGAACTCTATCTGGTGGGAAAATGGTCTACGTTCAGCCATTATTGACCCGTTCGCGTGGTAAGCGGCGACTATAAATGCACAAGTAATTATGTTGAGTTGTTAGCAACGTAAACAAAAATCAATTAATTTAGAGGTTGCCTGCTGATAGAACTAAAACATTGGTTGTTGACGTTTTGGTTAATAATATATTGATGTTAATAAATAATCAGGAGTTTTCGCTGAATGATGTCTAAAGTTAAAACCACGAACGTGGTACTAAGTGGTATATAAGCCTTACTCTAAACGTGTACATAATCATCTTTATGAACTCTTTATAACCGCATTTTGTTGTCAATATAATGTAGTTCGAACTGTAGTTTGATTTACATATCTCTAAACTCACTCTGTACAGTGAGTGACAATACCGAAATTTCGGTGGTCACAATTACTTTAACGGTTTGAGCCATTGCTCACGAAGAGTCAACTGAAATTCCAGACTTTTGGAAGAGGGTTTCTGCCTGGATGGGGCAAGTTTTAGCATTGTAAGGATGTACCTAAACGCTATATAGTTTCTTGTGTTACTAGAACTCAGTGTAAAGGTTGGAAAGAGCTTACGCATCACTAATCTGATAATGCACTGCACTACAAAAGTCAACTGAGCGTTTCAAGGTAGATGATTAAATCGAAACCCTCTTAAAAACATTTTTAAAGTACGGTCGAATTGAGAACCTCCTACTTTTTTGATGTAACGTACAATATTGATATTACGATGATCGCAGGCTATAAGGATAGGCTTGACGTTTACTTGCAAAGTTGCCATGTAACTTGTCACAAAGTAGAGTTAAATTCCGTAAGCACACTAAACTTATTTAAACGTTGGCACCACTACTTCCGAATAAAGTTCAGCCTTAAGTCTGTCTTAAGCCGAGCCGTAAGCTCGAGTCACTTGGCCCCAAGTCGGTTTTCAGGATGTCGGAGTTTCAGGATCATGTAAGCCCGTGGTAGTTCATGCGTAGGGAACTGGGAGCAAGGCAGATAAAGGCTCATGGTTTGAGGTCAGAGGTGCAAGGGCAAAGATTGTAGGAAGCGTGCTCTAATTGGTATTCAGGGTCCGAAGTTAGCTATCGCTGATATTGGGTTCAAATAGATCGCGTTTACTCTTACGAGCTCACGACTTTGCTACATTGTTTATATGCGATTTGGACTCGTTTGGATGGTCAAATTCCTACTTGAACAGAATTGTGACGGACAGAATGGTCAATGGTTGTATTTGGTACACCTTAATAATAATGTTATTGACGAATATCCATAGTTTTGGAACTTATCGCGAATACACATACACGTAGCGGAGGACTTTGTTCAGACAGACAAACAGACAAAAAAAATGTTTTATGTAACCGTTTATTTAATCAAACAGACACTTTAATTTTTTTGACTATAATGGATAGTAGAATAAAGATCCAGCACACCAGTGCGTAAAAGATGTCGACGGTGCGTTTACGCAACAAAATGTATGAAGAAACGGTGAGAGAACGTGACGCATGCGACACGACACTGCGTATACGCGGCGGTGTGGTTGCTCCTTAACTCTGCAAAGAACTCGTCAAGAAATCTTAATCAATAGGCCGTTTCAAATAAAGTAATCAAAGTGGTAACACAAAACAAATGAATCTGATATTTTTTTTACAACATCGTAAAAACATGGCGGACAAATAGATGTTGAATTTTAAAGGATTATATTAGGGATGGACAAACAATCGGGTGCAGGCTGCAGGACGGACGGTGCCCTCTTTGTATGTTAATAGCGTTTGTTTCATGTGGCTGGTTAGGGCTGCCACAGCAATCGAGAACCAAAATTATTTTTCGATTTAAAAGCTATACTAGCTATCCTGTGGGAACTACGCAATTTTCCGAGACAAAAAGTAGCCTAAATGTTATTCCAGACTATAACCTATCTCAGTCCCAAATATGATCACGTGAAAGAGTAACAAACATCCCTACTTCTACACTCACTAACTTTAGTATTTATAATAGTAGAATTAAAAAAGCCGTGGTAGCCTAGTGGTTCGACCTGTGGCCTCTCAAGCAGAGCGTCGTGGGTTCAAATCCCGGGCGCGCACCTCTGAGTTTTTCGGAATTTATGTGCGAAAATTACATTTGAAATTTGCCATTAGCTTTTCGGTGAAGGAAAACATCGTGAGGAAACCTTGCACACATCTGCGAAGAAATTCAATGGTGTGTGTTAAGTTCCCAATCCGCACTGGGCGCGCGTGGGAACTATCGCCCAAACCCTCCAATACACGGAGGAGGCCTATGCCATGAGGCACTCCGAATTACGCGACAATTTAATAATAAAAAAAACAACACAAATAAACAACAAAAATGAAATTGTAGCGAATTCGGAATAAAAAAGGCTATAATAAAAAAATAGTAGAATTAGTAGGACGACCACGCATATTTCACCAATACGACACTTGTCTGTGACAAGTGACAATCCTCTTTACATTACAAACTCGACGAGAAACTACGCCGGTTGGTTTCATATTGACTACGCATTGCATTTCGAATTGTCAGTGGTCACCAACAATTGTCTAGTTGGTGAGATAGGGACAAGTAGGCTTATTACCTAACTCCCTCGCAATCGCCATCGTGTTCATTTTGACAGTTCATGTATGGGCTGACAATTGGCATCGGTATCAGCTAGCTGTCACATTCATACAACAACTGTCAAAATGAACACGATGGCGATTGCGAGCGAGTTAGGTAATAAGCCTGGTCATCAGTCCATTCTGTGGGGGCCTTCCTACGCTGCGTATTCCAGTAGCTGGTCGACACTCGAGAACCTTCTAGCTCCAGGTCACGCAAGACCAGTCTTTATCAGGTCTTTGGTCTTTGGGGGCCTATGTTAAGCAGTGGACCTCTTTTGGCTGACGATGACTATGGTGATGATATATTATGATGCAGTTAGTTTAGAACATATCTCGTAGAGGGATAAGGGCACCTAATATACTTTCATAAGAGGTTAATGGGATAATTTAGCTTTTCATTCACTTACTATGTTAAGTAGATATTTACATCAAGAAAGTTAAATCAAGTAAGAATTTCTCAAAGAAAACTTATACAGGTGTAACCATTAGTAACAGTGTTACAGTAGAAACCCGAATCTTAAGTGGATGACAGACAAGCGAGTAAGTACGATGAAATTAATTTACTTGAAGTTGTTCCCATTCATACTGCGACTACAGCGTGGACTTTCCACAAAAAACCTAATTATTTTCAAATTTTTAACTATAAAAGACTTTAATTACTTAAAATTTTTCCTTTTTCAATCCAGATGTTGCCTTACGCTCAACTAAAATGGAAACTTGCTTCTGACAGCCCTAATTATGAACATGTATTCGCCGGCGTGGACACTATGCGGGTCGGGCATTGTTTTTATTCATGGACCAGCCCTGGATACAGCCCCTTGTATATGGCTAGCCTGGCCTTTTCACATTACTCTACGATAATTTGCTTAGGTATTGTGGGCATTTCTTGTAGAATTTTATAGCTTTTGGATACATACGTACACACATAAATCACGTCTTTATCCCTTACGAGGTAGACAGAGCATGATAACAAGACTTAACGGCCACGTTTAGCATGATTGTGAGCCGTATAAGTGGAAAGGGTAATTAAAGTAGTGATGGGTCGCTAGCCGCATCCATCCACTTTTATGCGGGTGGTAGGACCTTCTGCAAGGTCCGTCCGGATTGCTACCACCGCCTTACTCGCTAATCCTGTCGCCAAGCAGCAGTGCTTGCGCTGCTGTGTTCCAGCTTGGAGAGTAAGACTGCCGTTGAAATTGCTGTTACATAAGGTATATTCTAGCTTAGTCCTCTTGGCTCGAAATGCATCCGTAATCCTCTAGTGTTGCGGTTGTCCATGGGTGGTGGGGCTCACTTATTATCAGGTGACCCACTTGGAAGCCATTTCGTTTTGGAAAGTGTCTTAGAAGCCGTGGTAGCTTGTGGTTTGACATATGGCCTCTCAAGCAGAGGGTCGTGGGTTCGAACCCTAGCTTACACATTTACGTACGAAATTACATTTGAATTTGACCATGGGCATATCGGTGAAGGAAAACGTGAGGAAACTACTGCACTAGTAGTTTTTGTACTAAGATTTGTTACAATACTTACTACTTTCTCAGTTTATTTGAGCCTGATTTCAGTAAGACTGGGAGTTGAGTTGTAAGTATTCTTGGATGATTTTGTAGGTTCCAAATAGGTTTACGAGAATGGCAGTTTTGTTTGTTATAAATATAGGATCTTATGAAATACATCCAAAATCTGTATGGAATACACAAACCAAAACTCTTTTCGAAATCCGTAAGCAACAAATCAGTTCATATTTGCATGAAATTATCGTGTGACTGCGATGGAATTAAATTAATTAAAATAGTAGGTAGGTACAATAGAAACAGTTATTACTTTAAACTAAGAAACCGAATTGAATCCAGGCACGTAAGCAAATTAATCATGTGGTTTGATAGCGTTTGATATGATTTAGGAGGTCATATCGGTTATTACGTGCGCTGATTTCCCGATAACAACTAAACGTTTTTGTTCAACTAATACTGTGAGATGGATGGATGGTTGTTGGGGCCAAAAGGTTCTCGAGTGAAGACCGTGGAGCGGCAAGCGCCACTTAGGACGTCCACCAACGAGGTGGACGGGTGACCTGATCAAAGTCGCGGGTTCACGGTCGATGCAAGCCGCTTCCAACCGAGGCAACTGGAGGTCTATGGGGGAGGCCTATATCCAAAAGTGGACGTCTTATGGGTGATATGATGATGATGATGAACACTGTAAGCATTACGATCCTAGCTCAGTTATTTATAGCCGCGTAATAAATCTTATCAAGAACAAAGCTCCACTGCCAATATTGTTACCGAAACGAAATTTTAAATGAGCTTAAAAGGTATACTTCCCGCAAAACCTTTACCAATTTGATGCAAGATTGATTCAATTGAGTTCCCGCCATTTCAATTCTGTATGCAACCGAATAATCCTACAAATGGTTCAACCTTCTGTTACGACCAGCGTAACGTGACCCGCCCCGCGTTTCGGCTCGTCTGATTAATAAAACAGATAGAAAGAAGACAGATGAGTCTACGGAGTTCAGTTTGAGCCGGTTGCTTTTCTCTGTCTCCTGACGTTTGAGGTACTGGGAATCGACCAAAACGGACCCCTTTCTAGGGCGTGAAATTGAATCTTGTTGCGGACGGAGGGTGCACAGAAAACTTAAATATTTTAAGGGAAATTACCATCTAGAGAGGCGGCCCGACAATTCGGAGGTAAGGTATTAATTTTACGACCTCCATTGTAACTTTAGACGGGGACGTATGAAGTCGTTAAGTTTTAGCAGTCGTTTGTAGAGGAGATTTGGCTTAAGGGTCGCTATGGTCGTTTCCTGGCTGCGAGTTGACTTGCTTGGGTGCAGTTTGTATTAATTAAATTAAGCGAAATTTGGAGGGCGTGTCACGCTCGCGACTCTGACGTCACTAGATTAGATTATGCCGCCACTCGACAAAGTTTGAGGTCCTTTGTTTTAAACGTCAATAGCCATTTTAATTGCTACAGACAAAGTTGCCTTTTGTAGCGCTCTGTTCCTAAATTAAACCGGTGGGTAAATTCATTGAGTGGAAGGATGGAGTACGAGTACAGCCACGCTGCTTTTAAAGTTCGTGACATTATTGTATTATGAAGCACGCAAAATGTTGAGTAAAAAATTGAAATTAAAGGAACTGTATTGAAATTTTAAACCTTCTACAAAAATCATTGTATTCATTTTGTATAAAAATTATGCATCCTTATCAATAAGAGTCTACGTCAATACAAGTAAGATTGTTTTAACAAGGGCACCACGTTTTTTGCAACTGTCACGTTGCTTTGGGTAGCAGTTTTATAAACAAAAATGTAGTTCCAACACTTTATCCGTTTCCTACTCTACATTCACCTTCGTAGAAATCAGTAAAGCTATTTTCATTGTAGGGAAATACATAACAACGTGTAATTTGATATTCACAAGAAAGCACAATGACATGATTGTTCCGTTATAATCAGATTCAATGTCAAAATCTTCTCTCAACAAGCGGGTCTAATTAGAATTTCCTAGAAATTTCGTATTTGTATTTGTGGAACTGCGCACAAAAAAGAACTTGCTCGTATGATCATTCCATTTTCTTATCGACGATTCCGTATCAAGTTTATGATTTTATTTGATTGAAGGAATAGAAAATAGACCTACCTTTCCGTGGGAATTTAGAATTGTCCTTTCATAGTGCTGTTATGCGATCCCCAAGGAATGTGTCTGCCAAATATAGAGTTTCTAGACCAACTTGTCTGGTAGTATACGATAAGATTCTTTATTTTTTATCTCATGGGAATTTTGAAAAACCCTTGAAAAAACTTTAAGCTTTTATAGTTAACTTGCATGCCTAAATCCCTAATAAATCATAGTTTAAGAGATAAGGTCACTTTGAAGTCAAAATATAAAGCTTTTTCTTCTTATATCCCGTGGAAATTCTGAAAAATTCGTTCATAGTGCGCTTTTATGATCACTTTTATGATCACGAGGAATATGTCTCCGGAATAGGCCGGACACCCAAGTGGTTTGAGAATCTGGCTACGAAGCTTGAGGTCCCGGGATCGATTCCCGGTCGGGGCAGATATTTGTTAGAAAAATACGAATGTTTGTTCTCTGGTCTTGGATGTTTAATAAGACTTATTATCCGTTATCTAGTACGTTAGTAGTACAGGCGTTGCCTAATTTGCTAGGTACTAGGTCAATTTGTGTCAATTAATTGTCCCAAGATATTACAACAAAGTACAAATAGGGTGCGATGGATCTTCCAACGTCTTTCCTGTATTATTACGTGGAGCAAATACCAATACCTGCAAGTTCTATTAGCGTTTCGACAGATGTCAGTACCCGGTCGCATACCAAGACTGCATTATTTTATACATTCCTTGCGCACGCTATGGCGCATTTCTTTAGTACATGCGACATGTTAGGTACTGATAACGGTTGAAATTCCACAAAGCACGTTTGCTACCGAAACATGTCGTTGATACATCGCGTGTGAGCCACAGCCAAGCTCTTGGAATCGTCACGTGAACTGCAGACCCCGTTCTGTCCCCCGGGAAGCCAATTTCATTAATGCTGCGGCTGTGCCCCTCTTAGGGGTTGTCTTACATTTTTAAATATATTAACCTTAATTGAATACCTGCTGTTTTAATGCAATCGAGATTAGCGTTCGCCCTATTGAAGGGCTTTTTATGGCCGTTATATCATCATTAGGAGCTATTAAGGCGGTAATCCTGAGTTATTATTTTAGTTAAGTTAGGTTCCCATTTTTAAACAAAATTGAGACATATCTCGTCTTGTACGATAGATTTTAATAAATTAGATAGGTGTCGTAAAGGGCAACAGAGGGAACCGATGAGAGAATAAGGAACTTTGGACTCCAGCACTGCTGTGTAGGAAGGCAGATGTATACTAAATAGCCTACCATACTATTTTCTCAACAAGGTCATCGTAAAGGTACAGTGACTCAACGACGATCACGAATAAAAAGGGAAGATAATTTTAAACTAATCAAGAATTTATCATCCTCTACCGGGCAACCAATTTCGTTTTAGCTAGTTTGCGTTCATGGCTTAACATCAGTTACAGAAATGTAGCACATGCATGTTACTTATTGTTTACATCATCATAATATCATTATAATTTATTCATTATTTATTATTTTTATTAATATAAAGGTAATATCTGAGCAAAGTTTCAATTTCCTAGGGCCAAGAGTTGTGGCTGGTCGTTGACGAAGCAATGTACTTTTCTACCCAATTGACAAGAAAAGACTATTGCAATGCCTGAAAAAATATTTTACCAATGAAAATAACAAAAAATGAACAGGTTAACAAGTGAAGAACAAAGACATCAATTGGGCAGATACCGAACATTTATTCTTTGATCCATTCTCAATAGCTCCTCTCATTTATTCATCTAAAGTAATCCTTTAAGACCAGACGTAACTTAAACAATTAAAAATCCAATTTATTTTAAGATAAACGTTTTTAGAACACAAAAGCAATTCATCACGGGCATCTAAGATTCAATGAAGATTTTGTTATTATCCTGAAAAAGTCCTTCTAGTATAAATTTTAACGATAAATTAAACGAAAAGAAATTATACTGTAATACGCATCCCCTAAGGAATTACTATAAAGTATTTTTTCTTACGGAAGTTAATAACTTTTCTGTTTATTATTCTAGCCGGCAAGGCACGGCTCTTGCAGCAAAAACATATTTTTCGCTTAAAGGAAATATGGAGGCTTAAAGTGTTGGTTTTTTGTGATATAATCTTAAGAGATTACCTTGAAATACTTTTAAAGGGGAGAAAACGCGTTACAGGGGAGAATTGTTTTACGTTTGTATTCAATTTTTATTCCTTAAACGTTACAATGCAAATAAGCACTAACTGTTAAGTTAATTGAATTTATATCTTATCAAATGATACGTATCAGATAATATTCAATCAAAAATATTATCTCCCCGTTCCCAAGCGATAACAAGTTAAGAATGTGAAGTTTGGCGTACAATTCATTAGTTTCTGTTCGTCGATCGAAAAGATCAAATCAAAATGGCAGGAAAATACTGCTTAATTGTAGCTCTGTCTTTATTAATAACGCTAACAAATGCTCAGTTGCAACTAGAGAATGGAAAAATCAAAATTAGTACTGGCACCACGTCGGGTTGTGGTGACACAGTCAACTTTATAACGCAGCAATTAGCTGTCGCGTATGCAGAGTACAAGGACTTCCTGGAAATCGAATTTGTGCCATGGGGAAGAACTGTTCGCAACGCTGATGGAACTCTGACCTGCCAGTTTAGAGAAAACGACTGCTGGGCCAACCGTCTCCACAGATGCGTGCTAGACAAGCTAAAGGACAACCAACAAGCTCAGATGGATTACATGGCTTGCGAATTCACGACTCCGTTCCCTTCGTTCGTACTCAGAAGTTACCAATGCGCCGCTGCTGCTGGTCTGCATCTTGTGGAAGTTGATGTGTGCGTGGCTACGCCTTTGGGTGACCCTCTAGATGTCGCCGCCGAGACCGCTGCCGTTGAACCTATGGCACAGATCGACTTTGTACCAACGATCGTCTTCAATGACTTGATCAACCTCGAGAACCACACAGCTGCCAGGACAAGGCTGTCGAGCATGATCTGCTTCGCGCTGGCAGAGCATCCCGAAACCGGAGTCAATAATTGCCAGATTTAATCAGCAATTTTCACACATGAAACTTCCCCAACATCCAAGTGTAAATGCAGATAAGAACTAATAACGAAGAAATTGAAGCCCTGTCTTCAAACGGCATTCCCAGAAATAAAAGTTTTATCTCGGTTGGCCTCGCCGCCGGAAGATTTTGGAATTTTCGAGAGAAATCCCAACTTTTGCCGGCTTGTAATCGACGAACTTGCGCAATTGGACAATCGTCAAGCGAAAATACGGCTAATAGCTAACTCCTTCTACCGAAATGTGTCCAAACCCGTTTATTATTATTAAAATTTTCTTATCTTTTAAACAAATTGTTTTAACTTAACCTCTCGCTGCAAATGTGGATGGTTTTTAACCTAGCGTAATAATTCACTTAAATTGGGTAATTGGAGTGCTGCTTAATCTAAATCACGTATCTAATCCGGGAACAGATAATGATAATTTTTAAATTGATCAGATCACTGATTTAAAAGTAGTAAACAACACGTTAGATAAAACTGTTACCTATTGACAATACTAAACTGTTATCATAATCAACAAGACGATATCGAGATTCAAATGAAATACTAACGTTATAAAATCAACATTCGAACAATTGTACATGCGACCAGCGAATCAAGTGTTAATTTGTAATGGAACTGCTAAGTATCGGCCGTCCGTAAATGCTACACCTAATGGTTTGCAAATGTCGACCGAAACTGCCCCGCCAGTGCATTGTGCAGCGGTCATTATTCGAGTCACCACACGATGCATGGAATCAGGACATACTACATAGGCGTTAATAAGCTATTACGATACCGGGTAAAAATAGTATTACGGTCTGTTTCAAGAAGGAAGGATTGGGTGACAGATCCATAGAGTGTAACTGTTAGCGTTCACAAAATTTTTGACAGCAAAATAAATGCAAAATTGAACTACTTGGAAATAAATCAATACTTGGTACTGTACATTAAAAACGCACTAAAAAGAATCACGGTGATGTTTTTTGCGTTTACATAATTTTCACGTACAAATTTTCAATATATGTCATTATTTACGAGTTCTAGCAACGAGGTGACTATGTGTAATTGGGTAATCGGTTAAAATTGAGTATAATCGAAACTCCAAAGACAATCTTCCAAAATATGATGTCAGTATTTTACATTCTTTAACACTCACTACATAATACAAATCGAGTTTATTCCTTAGAACTTCAATTACATAATGAAGTTAAATAATATTTTATACAACATAAATATAGTTGAAAAAACACATCTTGGCAAAAAGCGTAAAATAGGAATTATAATTATTACATCTTAGGATTTCAGTATTATTATATCGAACTAGCATTTATTTTTTAATTGATATGTAGTCGATATTTTTATGGAACCGATTGTTATTAGTAGGTACTAACATATAAAATAATCAATAAATATGCAGGATGTCACAAGAAAGCCTCACCTTTAGATTTGTCAAAGCGAATATCACAGCCAATGCTTCTTTATTGAAACAGACCGTAGTAAGTGCTACAGTCGTTCTGAAACGTGTCTATTTTATATCGAAAGACTAAAAGAAGGCTATGTAACAAAATCTGAGTGTGTTTATGTCTTTGAGTAACCCAGCTAGCTCCTGTTGCAGAATTTCCTATCCCGGGACAATATAAAAAAAACTGTTCTTATTAACGCCTTTACGTGACCAAAGAAACTTCACTCCATGCTTTCTAATTAATATTAGTTGCTGCGCGTTCGTGATCAATAAGTAAGAACATAGAACTTTTTTATTACTGTGCACAATTCATGCATTTTCGGTCACGAATTTTCAGAACCACTGGAATATAAGGCTGTCTATTTACTGCATAGACGCCAGCAGAGACACCCTAAGACATTATGCGAGCAGTCTCAAGCCAATAAAGCTGCCATTAGTTATTGAAAAATGTCACAGGGCACTTTGCGGCACCGATGCGCTACATTAAGCAGGAGTTAGCACGGGAATTATGTGGACACCGAAGCCGAAACGTCTCGTGTTGAAATTGATGAGCCGTTGTCAAATTTTCAGCAAATGTATGTTAATGTAAGAGCGTCGAGGTTTGGGAATAAGAATATGAAGCAAATGACGATTCGGCAATATTTATGTACCCACTTAAGAGTTTGATGCCTTATCTAACCGCAAGAAATACGATATTTTATGCCATATGACTGATTTTCTGATCCAAATTTCAGAGCCTTACTTAAGAAATGGGAGATAGAAACGGAATTTACAAATAGGTGAAGACCGTTGTGTATCTCCATAAATGGAAACTGCGATGGGTTTTTTGGAAATTCCCCTGGTTTTTTGTTAACACGTGTGGGTATAAAGTAAAATCCAGTAATTTGAACCACCAGATCGATGGTTGAGGCGTTTAATAATCGTTTGACAAAACTAGTTTGACACAAAATGATTATGTCTCTAAACTCATAAATTGCGGCCGGCTATTGGCGAACCGGCAATGTTGTGTATTACCGCGTAAGCTCAGGTATTAGTGCACAAGCATTACCATGCAAATAGAGTCAGGTTGCAGTTCCACCGACTATGGACGTACGGGGGTGATTTGAACATGTTATTAGTACCGTCCGTCGCTTCATGGCATGTAAATTCATCGATGTTTCTTCAGGGGTGCAAGTCGGGTTACCTCCGCGTGTGGTCAAGAGCTGCGGTTCGCTTTTGGATCCGTCGGAGGGGAAGAGCAGTGCTTGGTCCGGTGCACCTTGGGCATCGGTTAATGATTTCCTGGCAGATTCTGAGGGATATCATTATTCGTTGACTAAGAGCCCGACAGGGGGGAGGGATCTTTTGACCGTGTTCTACCGTACAAGGTTCCGACATTTTGTCACAAGATTTTATAATTATGTTTTTGTTACTTTGACATTGGCGAAGTTGTCGTCGCTATAACGACTTGATACGCCACAAATAAAAAGAAGAAGATCGATGTGTCTTCGGTGCTGTCTTAAGATAGACGCAAAAGTAGTACGGAAGCGTCGGTTCGTGGGTTTAGTCTCACTTGGTCAGTTTTCAACATTCACAACATCTTTACTAATATTATAAATGCGAAAGTGAGTTTGTTAGTTCCGCTTTCACGCTTGAACTAGCTACTGAACCGATTGATATTAGAAGTCCAGAATAAAATGATACATGTATTCTCCGCAGGCGAAGTCGCGGGAAACTGCTAGTTAATAATAATAAATGAGAGTAGAACATGTTAGAAATAAGCTGATAGTCCTTTCATTCCAGATTTCTTAGTACACGAATAAATATTTATGCTTACTTGTGTTCGTTACTAAGGACTTTAAAAGGGAGGGATTCCGAAAGAGTCCTTTTCTCTCAATTCTCAGCACAATTCTTGAGAGTTGTTGAGAGTTCAAAGTGAATTTCGTTTCCGTTCAGATGACCAAGGCATATTGGCGATGGGAATAGTCAGGAGACGTCTCAATTAGGTATATTTATTTATTTTCAATGCGGAATCTGGATCGAGGGCGGCATCGACACACGATATAAACATGCCTAATTGGACACCCAAGAGAAGCGCTTGGTGTAGGGCGATACATCGTTAACAATTTGGTTGTAGGTAGACAAGAGAATTTCAAAAAGGAAAGTTAAAAAACTGGCCAAGTCCGAGTCGGACCTGCGCACCGAGGTTTCCGTTAAAATTCGGCAAGTGAATATAAAATCCAGTATTAACGAAGCTTAAACAAAATGTATGTTCTGTGAGATCATTTTATATTGGTTACTTACATAGACAGACGGACAAAATTTTTTTTTTATTTACTCGTTGGGTACGGAATGAAAAACTGTACTTCACGTCTACACAGGATCTTTATAATTATTTTGGAATATTTCAGAAGGTGGTTGCGGGTAGACTCAATAGAACACTCCTAAGGGTTTATGTGGTCGAACGGCAGTGTCATTGGTCGTTGGCAGACTATAGTTGTGAACATCTAGATTCTCTAAAAGTTTAGTTAACGCTTCTTGTGCAAGTATTTTGAATAATAATCAATTTTTAGGGTTTCAACCTTTTTTGCTGTTGGTGGCTGGCTGGCGTTAGTCCATTGCCACGTGCCGCGGCACAGAATAAAAAGAACATTAAGGCGGCTGTCACTTGTTTCTAAATTTTTGGTACACGGTCGGTCTTTTATGCGGATTTATTGTTTAAACTATTGTAAATATTAATTAATGTGAGTAATAGTGTAATTAGTTTATATACATCACGGATAGTCTTCGCGGGTGTGTAGACGTTTACTGGCTGTGGCTAAAAGACTACGGACAAACTCTACACAGCGTTGGTCGAAGCTGGCTTCCTCAAGGTTTGTGGCTCTGGAATTGATTGTTAGACCTAATACTGCACAAGGGACAGCTAAACCACAGCCATGGTAACAGTCACTATTTGTCTATCTAAAGGTTATATCAAACACTTCTAGTTTTAGACTCCTCCGCCTTTTGGATGTACCTACCTATGTTTGTCCGGGTGGAATCTTTCAACTCAATTTTGAAGCAGATATCTTCATCTAATAGAGCTGGAATTTTGCGTAGCTTGTGTAAGTCACTAGACAATACAATAATCTGGTAGTGGGGTTCTGATGTCCCAGCCAGGATAGTCTCCGCAGGAGGGAACTCTTCAGCGGTTGGTCTGATTGACTTGAAATTTGGTACACATATGTAAAACAGATGACAATGCAAGTACAGTCAGCAAAAAAGCTTGAATCTAAAACGATTTTTTAGGTTAGGTCATTAAGTTTTCACAAGTATTGAATCAGGCGTTATTTTGCGGAGGTCCATTTTAATGAATAAAACACATTTACCTTAGTATACCGCGAGTTAAGCAAAAGGAGGAGAAGGAAGAGTAGCAGGACAAAAATGTTCAGCTACTCCGCTCCGCTTGCGTAGCGGAGTAGCAAGGTAAATTTTTTGTTCATTGAAATGGACCTCCGCAAAGTAACGCCTGATTCAATAAAATATATAAAATGTTCAGTTTAAGTTTTTATTTATTTGTCATTCTAGCTCTCTCAAATATCTGGCGACTCCTGGCGTACCTGCCGGCCAGTATTGATCGGGCGGCTAGACGATCCGACACGCCGGGGACCAGCCTTCTTCAATTATTCAACCGCCTACTTCCGCGGTGCGCTCGTTTGTTACATCTCCACCGCATCCCTGAGTGTATTGCCTTTATGTTCTATATGCACCTAGAAGAGTTTAGGAATTAACTCTCGAACGATCATATTGACAAGACCTTACTTGTGCTGGTCTGGGAGCAAAGAAAAAACAAAGAATGTATACTGCTTGTGACGCGACGTGAAAGCACCCTAATTTTAAGGTTTTACACAAAAACGTCTCAGTTACTACAGGAAAATTAGCAGCACCTCTAGCGGACCAAAAGGGCAACAGTTTTTTTGTTTCTGAAAAATATTAACACAATATAACACGACGTTAACTTTTCTTAACAAGATAATTTTCAAAATGTGTACACGACTTTTCATTCGCTTTGTGTCCGAGATAGTTGAAACCGCTGAGCGCGCAAGGAATAAAATGACCAATCACATCGCTTCATTCTCCTGCCTCAGCAAGGTTCAGCAATTTCTTTCTTGTTGTCTCACTCCTCTTCGTATGCAAAACTTTAATAGAAAACCAACACAAAGCTTGTCAACAAAGTAAATTGTCGACCCAACTGCTAAACATCACTTAGGTGATTATTTACCTTTCTAAGAAATTAAGAATTAGTTTAGCCCCTTTTGTTTTGAACAGACTCAAAATTTAATGATTGTGTTAATATTTCGCAGATCACGATAAATTCTGATCAAGTCTTAATTTGTGGCAATAAAATAGCACGTGGCGAACCGTTTATTGCCATGAATGAAAATTTAATTTGCAATATTTTGTCTAACAAAAGACGAGGGTGGATCCCTTGTTATTTTTTTTGTATATTTTATTTAGTACATCAAAAAAGACAACACGGCGTGACCTTGATAACATCGTAGTCAAAAGGCGAAGGGAAAAGGCGTATCCAACATTGCGTCCATCACTCAAATACGAGACACAAACACCAAGCGAAACCTAAAGGTAGCTAAATTTAGTACTCTTTAATGTTTCTTGCTAACGGCAGAAGTTATTTCAGTGAATTTCAGTGGAAACTGATAAAACTCCTGCAGATATCAATGCGGTGGGTGCTGAAAGTCTCGACCGCAGATTCTTATCAACCGAACTCCAACTGTAGCGACCGGTTCCTATTATTAAAAATCTGATGGGTCTGCTAGTTGGGCAGTTCTGTAATGAAATATTGGGAAACTTTAATATTGAGTAAAGTAAGATAAGTTGTTTCAAAATAAAACTGGCGCAGTCTTATAAAAGATGTTCAAGGCGACGACTTCAAGGCGCAAACACCGCAAACTAGCATGTCTAATGAGGCGATGAAAGCGCCGTCCAATAAAAAGTTTACGTATTGTGCTAAGGCATCATAATTATAACGATAACTTATTCAATTGATAACGACTTTGCGCAAATATTTACAGAAACAACAAACCTCAAAGGGTTAAATAATGAAAACTCGAGTTATTAATGGAAAATGAGTCAGGTATTTCAAGGGCTTTCTAATTTTGTGTATGCAGGTGTTCTTTACAAAGAGTCGATCGCTCCGTCGTAAACAAACGCGTTGGCGTCAAATATAACTGACAAGTCAAATACCTTTCAACAGGGGCAACTATCCTGAAACAACCAACTGGCTAACGGTTTATTAAAGACTTGTTTTGTCTAAACTCGGCAGACTGCACGGAATTTGTATTAAACTATCAAAACAACGATCGTGTTTACGAAATTGTGAATTCTAAACACGAAATTTTAAATGGAATATAGTTGCATATTAATTTTAAATTTAAACGTTTACTGAAAGAGAATTTGTTATGAGGCTATACAATGATTTCATTCAATATTTTGGCAAGTTAAAAAAGAATTACGTTTCATACGTACGGCAATGAAGTTATTTAAATTGCTGGAAAAATATCAGGTGGGCAATTGAGACAAACAAAAAGTTATTGTACAAAATGTTTGTTCACCTGCGCGAGACTTTTATTCAGTTTTTTCATGCTCCGAGATCGCGGAGACTGCTAAAGTATTCATAAGGAATAGAACTTGGACGTATAACTTAGTTTGAAACTTTGAACATACGACGCGTTGCTTGGGTAGGTATGCTTCGGGATTATGGTTGAATAGACATTATAGAGCTGCCTGTTCATAGCCAGGTTTTAAAGCACTAATGTTGAATATGACGAAGTTTAAAAGACGATTTTATTAAATTGAATAGGGGAGAAGTATCCTAGTAATATTATAAATACGATACCTATTTTGTGAGTGAGCGTGTATGTTGTTCCTTTTTCACATTGAAACGACTGGACGGATTTACCCTAGTAATAGGCTGCTTTTTGTCCTGTAAAATTGCATAATTCCCGGGGACAGCGTATGAAAAAATTCGTAGGTGCCTGGAGGCGCAACGTTAATAATTATTGCAGAATATACTATCAGCATCAGTTGTTAAGTCTAATTCTAAGCCGACGAAATCGTGGACAGAAGAATTTATTATTTCTGTCCTCACCACTGCTATTTTTCAAACTTTAAGGTAAAAGATAGTAATTTTTGTACAACCTCACAAAACAATAGATCTTTTACGCGCAGATCTAGTAGATCAAAATCGAGATTTATACCAAATGGAGGCAAGTGTTACAGCACACGGTTTCGCCTCAATTTTCCGTGCCAATGGCCCCCTTGGTGCTTGGGTGCGGCGGAGCTACTGCCAATAAGCAATATCTTCCAGTCGGGCGGGCCGCGAACGAGGATCTGCTAATTAGGGACATGGGAACCGATCAAAAGAGAGCCTTTGATGCGAAACTGAAAAGGTGACAACGATTCGAGTTAGCGGAGCGAGCGTTATCGATATTTTGGGGCACTGCGACATAGTGCCATAAAATAATATGAGCGGAAATTACTCCAGCCTTTGAAGTAATTGCGTAGTTATCAGAGATAGGCACTTCAAGGCATTGTTATTAATAACTAAGCGTATTAGCTTGTTAATCAGATTAATTTAATTCACTACTTAATTAATATTATAGATCAGATTTTTGATTACGATATTGTAACCGGAGCTCTTATTGACGTTGAGCTTACGTGACAATAAAAATTGGATTCAGAAATAAAACGAATTCCGAGAACGACAGAAAAACCGAGTGTTATTCAGAAATATTCAATTTCCACGGACGCCAAAAATATTTAAAGTATCCGCATTTCTCCGCAGCGAGCTCCTTTGCATAATGCGGTATAAATGAAAATATTCTAAGCGCGTCATCGCATCACTATTCAATAGTGCAGCGAAAATATCGGACAGTAGCGCTGTGGGTCGCGATCGATTTCAATAAGCGATAAATTCCGCATGAGCGGATCTCCGGTGAGCGTTTGCGGAGCGATCAAAGAGCGGAATCGAACTGAACGTTGAATGGCGGATCGAAGGAATTCACCGAAGGATTTGGAATAGTTTGGGGTAATTAGTGTGGAGTATTATGTTAAAGCAACGACTAGCATTCGATAGTTGATCAATGATTTGATTGGCTAAATCACACGGGCTGTATTTTATGATTTTAAAATGTAACTTCTGTGGATGCGTATGCTATCGTGGAGCATACTTGATGTAATAAATAATAGTGTTTGTAGACTTATTTTATTACTTACTCGCAATAAAGTAAAGTAGATAGAACAATTGCAACGATAAAAATTCTAAGCAGACTTTATTCAAAAAGATGAAGCCATAATATTTAGAAAACAAAAATACTGAGATCGTATTCACTTCGAGCGTAAGAAGACAAGCGTTACAAGAAATACATATTTTACACTTTTGACAGATGTGTCTCTCCCCCAAGATTTATTATACAGGGAATATGAAGTAATGTCTCCGTGTAGAAAGAGATATCCCGTAGTTTTCCAGAGATAATATTAAAATGCGCCGTCGCTGTGACGTCACTCGGAAAACGCCTCTTGAAAGAATAAATCAAAGTATTTCTCGCATTAGTGCGCTCAGAAGGATGACTGGTTGTTTTCTAAGTATAAAGGTAGGGGCATATTCGGATATCGCTAGCGCTTTTCATGTAAAAGATGTCTTAGAATTGTTATAGAATATTTCATCAGATGGTTGTAGCAATGTGCAAGTTGCAGAATGTTATCAAAATAGCAAGAATATTCTCAGAAATTTCAAGAAACTTTCACGAGAATTTATGGTAAGTTTACTAGTCGGGGGAACCGACTATTTGACATTATTTGTAGTCAGCGAGTAGTTAGCGGTCGGCCCATCACTAGTTTTTATTGTAATTTTTGATTTAAAATTGGGTCACCCTTTGTCGTCACACATTTTGAACTCTGACAAACATTTATCAGCCACAGTTTGAAAACATGAAATACATTTACAAAAGCGTTCAGACCAACAAAACCAAATCGACGATGCATTCCGGATTAATTTTAATACACAGTGTGCGTGCGTCAAGGAATTTAATTTCTAGCCTTTTTATAGTCAGCGTCATTACGATTTTCCTTGTTAAGTAATGCGATGTTACTATGTTGTTTCATGTGAAAAGGTTCCTACGGGTCAGGAATTAAATTCCTTGACTGTACCTACACTCCCATGTTCGTATAGTGGTATAGAGGGCAGCAGTATGCCCAGTGAGTTATGCTCTGTAGTAGATAGTCTGTGATCCGAATAAGTGTGTAATTAATAAATTTGCGCGTTTCATGTATTTGTATTAATTAATTACGTCAACAATAAGTAGACATAACAAAATGTTTTACCATTTTAAACAGTTATTTCTGCAGAGTCATTAAATTAGCAAAAATATACAATGTTAAGATAAAGTATCAAAGCATATTCATATCGGTGCAGATATCTTTAAAAATAGTTAATAGGATAGTTTTCCTCGAGTATTGGATATTGAATATGAATGTACTCGTACGTAACTATGTATTTTTAATCCCTTACGCAAATAGAGACAAAGTTTGACGTCGAGAGACATCTCTCTGTGTGTATCTGTCTGTGGCATCGTAGGTCTTGAGCGGACGGACCGATTTCGATGCGGTTTTTTTCATTCAAAAGCCAGTTCCCTTGCGCTGATTTTTAGTCATATTTGGTAAAAATCGGTCTAGTGGTTTGAAGAATATCAGCTCTTTTTCCATTTTAGTTAAGACAAATTTCGGCATAACATTGAATTATTGCGTGGGGGTTGAAATTTTTTAATTTAATGTTATATCATACACTGTGAAATAATACGTATCTATACTTTTTGTATTTCAAACAATTATTATAATAAGGCTCGATTTCACAAGAAATAAAAGACGCAAGCGATCAAACAGTGTGCCTTAACCCGATTCGTAGTTCCCTCGTTCAAAGTTATTATGAATGAAGTTCGCCCAAACGTCAAAACTCCATCGACCGTAAAGATGTATCTGTTAACTTCCATATAGATGTTCCTCTTCCAAGTCCGAAGTTATTTTTGACTCCCGTTAACATTGCAACATGACAGCTAATAGAGGTAAAATATGATAAAAGTTGTAGAGCAGTAAGCATGTTGCAAAGCCTTTAAATGTGAATAAGGATAGTTTAGATTTTTAATATACTTGCACAGTAGTAGGTTAGACCTACTTAACGGGGAGATAGGTGAGCAGGGGCCCTATTTTTAATAATAATAATAATAAATCTTTATTTGCAGTAAATGTAGGGAAAGAAATTTGAAACCATACATACATCCATACATAAATCACGTCTTTATCCCTTAAGGGGTAGACTGAGCCTAAGGTAACAAGACGTAAAGGCCACGTTTAGCATGATTGTGGGCATATAGGGTGGAAAGCAACCCATCACTAATTAATTGCGCGTATAACATGATTAAATTTCTAAATGTCAGTGAAAATTAGAACACATAGAAAAATCCGACAAGTAAAGCTATGGCCGGGAATCGAACCCGGATTCCGTGACGCGTGCTATACCCCTACACCACCCATAGCAGGTCATAACATGATTCCTAAGATTTTCACCCATTCTCTCGATGGGCTGTTACAGATTGCCTATAAGTATACACAAAAATACACATACACAAATCACGTCTTTATCCCTTACGGGGTAGACAGAGCCTAAGGTAACAAGACCTAAATGCCACGTTTAGCATAATCGTCGGCGTATAGGGTGGAAAGGGGTCAAATTAGTGATGGGTTGCTAGCCGCATCACCTACATGATTCCTAAGATTTTCACCCATTCACTCGATGGGCTGTTACATAAAGCCTATAAGTATAACTTGTAGAATAAAGATGAACTATGAACCTAATGTGACTAAATCTTTTTAAATTATAAAAGTTAACAAGATCAATTTACAACGTCACATTACACGCAATACAACTATTGGCAAGTCAATAAACGTTATAAGAATAGCCTAAGTCCTATCAACTATATTTACGGCGGCCGAGGACAATATATTAAAAACAATATCGCATACGGAACTAAAGTCATAACTTTCAGAAGCGGCTCTGGCGTGTAAAATAGGGATGTAACGAATATTGGTTACCGCATATTGGCGAATACAGATGCGAATATTCGATATTCACATGTAAAAGAGAATTTTCCCGCCATCTCAACATGGACGGGGTTCATTGAACTCTACAGTGGTCTGACGGTGAAACCGTAACTTTTTAATGAACTTGTACTCGCACGTACATATAAGTCGACTTTGTAACGCTCTTTCATCCAGCGGATGTTATTATAGGCAAAATACTAAATACTAAGAGGTAATAGGTACCTAGGTAATTTACATACAGATACATACACAAATCACGTTTATATCCCTTACGGGGTAGACAAAGCCTGAGGTAACAAAACGTAAAGGCCACGTTTAGCATGTTTGTAGGCGCACAGATGGAAAAAGCAATCAAAATAGTGATGGATTGCTAGCCGCATCGCCTATAACATGATTCCTAAGAATTTCGCCCATTCCCTCGATGGACTTTTACCATCTGCGCGGGAAGAGAAGCAACTGGTAAATTCTATGTTTTTTCTTTACTCCCAGACCAGCATGGAATAAAATGGAATAGGTAATTTATTTATAGCATTTGTAATTCATAAAAGTTTATTTAAGAAATAAGAAATTTTATACCAAGAATATTCGTCAGACCTTCACAGTCATCCACGCGAATGTGAATAACAGACAACATGAGGAAATTTGCGAATATTCAGTTTTCTCCCCGGTACGGCGCAGATTATTAAGTTCAAGCGCGGTATCGGGCGCATTCTATTCATAAATTGTAGTGAGCCTACAACTTTATTGTGGACGATAAGGGTCCGCGACGGCAGAGTAATTGTGGGATGTTCTACGTTAGGGTTCTACATCTTATGGCACCTAACAAGGTTAGAGGTTAGATTAGCTTAGGTTTCATTTGCCACTTTGTCAGTGGCAAAATGCTTACAAGAGCTAAAGCACGATGGATAGTTTCATCTTGTGTCGCTCTTACGCGTAAGCGTGCGCTTCCGTGACGCGGAGCCAAAGTGGAGACGAGCAGAATGAACCAAAAACATGTTAAGGTGTATTGCCATATCGGAGAAGACGTTCCCCAAACTACTTTCCTCAAATTATCATTTAGACAAATAATGATTGATCGAATAACGTTTCGCATTTAACAGTATTGTAGATAACAAGATAAAATGTGGATAGAGACCAATAACTTTTGGATTCCGTCTAATACATACATACATATATCACGTCTTTATCCCTTACGGGGTAGACAGAGCCTACGGTAACAAAACCTTAAGGCCACGTTTAGCATCTTTAAGGACGTATAGGTGGAAAGGGAAATCAAAATAGTGATGGGTTGCTAGCCGCATCGCCTGTAACATGATTCCTACGACTTTCGCCCATTCCCTCGATGGGCTTTTACCATCTGCGCGGGAAGAGAAGCAACTGGTAAATTCTATGTTTTTTCTTTACTCCCAAACCAGCATGGAAGATCCGTCTAATGACATCACGTTATATAAAAACAACAGTAAAATTGTCTCATGCCAGAAACATACAGTAAAACTAACAAATTAAATAATGGGTTAACCAGTCATATCCGATGTAAGCCAGCCGCAGGGATCTCTAATAAGAAAAGTTCCTCGGTACCATGTCAGTAATTTAAGAGTGTCCATAGAAAGTTTCGTAGCAAAATTAAATTTTTGTTGCGCTCGGCACGGTGAGGTTTTCGCAGAGTTTCCGCCATTTTTCTTTTTTGCCGTCGCTGATGTTTCGTGACAAGACTTTCGTGTCCTAGTTCTTGTCTTTTTACTTTTTTGTGGCTGAATGTTGGGTAGGTATCAGTTACTTTCGTTTCAGTGTTTGCCTTTTTGAAACCGTATTCAATTTTTGAAGTGAAAACTTCTTTAGTGGCGTTGTGTACTTTTGGGATGGGTAAAAAATGTTGAACTCGCGTTAGGCGTCAGAGTCACGTTCACGTGACCGTAAGACGGAGGGAGAGTTGCTGCTGGGCTGCGGCGCTGGGCGCTTGCGCGAGTGTGCGTGTATGTAGTTTTTTTTTTACATAAAGTAACAGGGTCGTAGCTCCAGAAATACGAACGAAGCTCAAGTCGCGTTAATTTTTTTTTGTTGAGTCGCGGTGAAAAAGTACCTAGGTCTGTCCGTAATAGAGTGTTGGAGGTTTTGTGTTCCGAGCTTCTTTGTATGGGCTTCCGAACTTTGATTAGAATTTATTTAAATTTGGAACGGCGCCCACGCTTTCAATAAAGAATGATCTGATCGCGTCGTGAAGAATAAGTACAACAGCCTATAGTAAGAGGTTTATCCATATAGAGAGTCCGGTAGCCAGGAGAGTTGCTGCTGGGTCGTTAAAGCGGCGCAGGGCGCTTGCGCAAGAGTGAGTGTGGGTAGTTTTCACTTCTGCCGGCACTCCCAGAGTGCAACCTGTTTTTTGATACGTATTAATGTCGGCCTAGGTAGATTAGGAACTTCACATGTTTGACTGCTTGGTCTTTGTCTTGGTAGCAATTTTTTGGCAGCGGATCAGAATACATAAAGTTTAAAATGTATAATCGGTTAAAATACATAATGGTTCAAAATATATAACGCAATTTTCTGTAAAACTATTAGCTAAATGAACTTTTTTGATATCGTAATCTATAGATTGGTTTAGGTTAGGTTAGGTTTGTTTTATAACAATCCTGTTAATTTGTAACTTTCTGAGAAAATCGCATTATATATTATAAACCATTATGTATTTTAACCCATTATACATTTTAAACTTTATGTATTTTAATACGTACCCGATTTTTTTCCCTTGTAGAAAAACTTATAATGATAAATGTGGATATGAAGCGTCGATGAGCTCGGGTTCGAACCCTCGATCCTAGACTTGGAAGGCTATAATCTATAATCTAGGCTACTGAGGCTTTTTATTTTATTCATTTAAGTTAATAAATTTAATATTACTGTGGTCTTTCGTTGGAATGGTGAATGACAATCTGAATAAAAGGTTACGCAACAAAAAGGTGAAGAAAAGGAGAAAGTATGGGAAGGGTTACTTACACTACAAAATGTCGTTTGAAAAGTGTTAATCGCCAAAAATTATAGCTTTCCTTAATAAAGACATTAAAGAACTATAGTGTCCTTAGCTAAGACTACAAACAAACCAATAAACATAACGAAAATAGAAGCATTATACAAATGCATACAATTTGGCCCACTACCGACCCCTATCACCTCACCAATTTCACGAGGTACTATCTTTTCGCAATTTATCTCACTCCCACTTACAGTCACGCTTGCTGTGTGACAGAGATAGTGGATGTAAGACACTGTTCCAGACCTGGACCTTCATGAATTATACATTGCATAAGGCAATTTGTCGTTGATAAGCAATCCCAGGCCGCTACCCTATAAATATTTCTTCAGCCATAACTTTGTCGTAATAACGTAGGTATTTTTTGGGAAGAAAGGCCGAAGGTGACACAAAAACTAGTAATTTGGAGATAGGGTATGAAAAATTACTACAAGTTTATATTTATTAAGGACACATTAAATTTATGACATCTTTATGGCTTTAACGAATTGAAGGTAGTAAAAGATAGCAAAATATTATGCTTTTATTATCACTTGGATTACTTTTGTGCTTATAAGGCGTTTTGTTATAAACCTTGTTATAATTTGACTGCCCCTGCCGTTGATTTTGAAGTTGCAAGGTTTTTTATACTTCCATGCTGGTCTGAGAGCAAAGAAATAACATAGAATGTACCAGTTGCTTCTCTTCCCGCGCAGATGGTAAAAGCCGGGATGGTAAAAAAGGGAATTGGGCGAAAATCTTAGGAATCATTGTTATAGGCGATGCGGCTTACAACCTATCACTGTTATGATTCCCTTTCCACTTATATGCCCACAATTATGCTAACCGTGGCTTTTAGGTCTTGTTACCATAGGCTCTGTTTACCCCGTAAGGGATATAAACGTGATGTGTGTAAGTTTTTTTATTGGGTCATTTTAATTGAACAAAGATTACATTAAATCTGTACAATAAATAATTAAATACTATGGTAGTAGTTATGAACATACATACAAAGATCACGTCTTTATACCTTGTCTAATGTGATGTAGTTATTGCATAACATTTTTTTAATTCACGAATAATTACATTATTTATAGCAAAAGCCATTATAGCAGAGTGCCTCTTAAAATGTAAAGGAAAACAGCTCCATTCAATATCTTAGCTCTATTGCGTTTTAGGTAATCTTACAGTCTTTCAATTTACGATTAGGCATTGTGATCAAAATGACTTTATTTATTTATTCTATTGAAATATTTAGGAAATATTTGCTGTAATGGTTGGCGACGTGCCAATATTTCTATTACTCTAGTACAAGTACGTTCAAGAAAAGAAATCTCAATTTCTAAAAGGGTCGAAGGACAGTCAAATAAATTTTGCAGACAATGTTTCGGACCGAAAACCCTAGCTTTCCTATTCTGTTACCATTTTTATTTTTCAATGGTTTTTATAGCATCTGCCTTACCCTTAGAGCAATTTGAACCTTACCAGGAGAAATTAGAATGGTTGGCTTTCTTTTCCTTTTTTTAGGCGATGTAGTATGGTTTGTAAATAATGTGGACCTAGAAAGGTCAGTGACTTCTCGGGGTAAATAGGAATTGATATTTTAAGCCCTGTTACAGCATTTTGCCGCTCTATTCCTTTGGGAGAGTAGATGAACCTTAAATTTTTCCCAGCTTTGCCTTGACTTTTAGGTTGAAAAAGGGAATGTTACAAAAAACGAGATTTCGATTAAGAAAAAACGTTTTACTAAAGAAGATTTGTGAAAAATTCAAGTAAATAAGTACATTGAATTTAGTCGTTTCTAAATAAAATAGAGGCTAGTCCCGATTTTTTATGTCTAAGAATTACGGTTAGGTACTCGATCGAGTGGCGGAAAAAATGGGAGAACTCAATGGGAGATTTCAATATACTTAGATAATAATAACAACATAGTTAGTTTAAACATACTACTTACTGACAAAAGTAGTAAATTACACTACTAACACAATACGCGTTGTTTATAGACAGAACAGCAGCGGCAAAGATTTCCTATGAATTAGAAATTAAGAAGGAAGAAAATGAATGATAGTGTAATTTACTCACATAAATTTAACATGAAACGTAAAATTAATTATTTAAAAGTAATTAAAAACAAATAAGTTGGTGACGAATGGCGCCAAAAGACAAGTCAGAACATGCATTCCCAAAAATAATCCTCCATTGACTATTGCACATAATGTTTCCTTTCGTTATGGTGAATCATTTATAAACAGACGTCATTTCGGACTTCAGAAACAAAAGAAAATGTCTACTTGAGTACGAATAATTCCCCAAAAAGAATACTAACACTCTCCCGAAGGCCACATATTTTGTAAAACGTCGATAACCGAATCGCCCTACAATTCCAACTATCCATAAACGTCGAAACCCTTTTACAATAATCGAATATAGCCTTCGTCTCGCGAACATTCAAAACGGACACTTTGTATAATGATATTACTTTTTTTCGCTTTATTTGTTTATATTTTTGTAGATGTTACTTACTTTTTAGTTCAGGTAAAAAGCTGTAATGTCGTGGGTGAACGTTCCCTTTGCTGTAAATATAATCGTAAGAATGAATTTCTTGGTCAGCTTTGTAGTCACTTACTACCTATTGGTTGCCGCTACTGAAACTAAATATTGCTCTTGTTATTCACGTTTAAAATACTTGATTATTTGAACATCGCTACTACAAGTATTTGTTACCGGCTGCTAATTTGTATGATGCGAGATGGCTAACGGAAGGCGCTAAATAGAAACTGATAGTTGTTTTTTATCTTTATCAATTATTGACGGAATCATTATTACTTCATTTTATTTTATCAAAAAAAAACTAGTGTTTTTTTGTAAGAAGACTAGTATGTTAGTATTTTTATTTTATGTTTGCAAAAATTTACTGTAAGTAATTTTTTTTGTTCTACCCGTTTGGTCTCAGGCACATTACAAATTACGACTCTGATATTTATATGGTAATGTATATATATTTTACTCTGTTTTAACGTTGACAGATGTGTCATGGTATCCCTACCCATTGATTACCCTCTTTATATATTATTTTTCGTATTTTTATTTTATTTTGGACTAGCTGTTGCCCGCGGCTTCGCACGCGTGAAACATGAGCATTTCAAAGAAGCAAGCAATCAAGCAAGCGAGCAAGCGAACCTGCAAGCTTTCAAGCAAGCATGCAAGCATGTAAGTATGCAAGCAGGCATGCAAATAGGCATACAAGCAGGCATGAAAGCAGGCAAGCAAGCACCTAATGCCTACATTGTATAAGGTATCTATGTGCAAAATTTCAAGTCTCTAAGTCCAGTGGTTTGGGCTGTGCTATCCCGCGGGAACTACGCAATTTTCCGGGATAAAAACTATCCTATGTCCTTTCCCGGGACTCAAACTATCTGTATACCAATTTTCAACTAAATCGGCCCAGCGGTTTAAGCGTGAAAAGGTAACAGACAGACAGACAGACAGAGTTACTTTCGCATTTATAATATTAGTAAGGATTGTGCTATTATCATGACGATTAAACTCGGAAATACTTGGCATTACCCCTTGAACATCGCTCGAAAAACGTCACTGTCACGGATTTTCCTTGTTAAAAATTGCGCATGTCATAATGATTGACAGTCAAGTTCCGATAATTCGCTGTGTCAATTTGATTTTCACAAGAGGGATTTACCTTTTCAGAGATATTGTGGCATTTTCATGCCCGATATTGAGTTCGTCCTTTTTAAATACCCACAGATTGATTTTACAGAATCAGAAGAATATATTTAGGAGTATTTTATAGCGTCCTGTAATTTTAATACCAATAAGTAACCAATGTAGTTAATAGTTTAGTTTTATCAACAGTTCATGCTAGACGTGGCCTTTAGGTCTTGTTACTATAGGCTCCGTCTACCCCGTAAGGGATATATAGACGTGATTTATGTTTTTTATTAATAGCAGTTAAGGTGCGACCAAGTTAAGGTTAAAGTTAAGGTGCGACCACACCGATGCGTAAAAGACGTTGAAGGTGTGTTTACGCAACAAAATGTATGAAAAAACGGTGAGAAAACGTGACGCCTACGACACGTCACTGCGTATACGTTGCGTTGTGATCGCTCCTTTAGTTTACAAAATCACTCGCAGAAAACAAATACTTACAGAGAAACAAAATTCTTATAACGTTCCCGAAACATAGGCACTTTCCCTTCGTCAGTCCGTTTCTTTTCATGGAGTTATTGCTGAAAAAACATGAATTGCACAAAGTTTGCGTGGACCGTGAAACGAGCTCGGCTTTCATTGAATAAAATGAAAAGCGGCGAAAAACGTTGCCGGTTGCGGATTTAGGTATGTCTATAGTTACTTTTACTGAACCGCTGCACATGCCTAAAAATTACGTGAAATTTGAAGTAAAAGGCGTAAAACTACCGTGTGATTTTTCTAGAAACGAATTAAAATGTATTTTGCCGTAACGGGTTACTATAGATTTGGCTCAAGTGGAAACCTCATATAGAAGGACTAGCTTTTGCCCGCGGCTTCGCACGCGTGAACCATGAGCATTTCAAAGAACCTAGCAATTAAGCAAGCGAGCAACCAAACCTGCAAGCGTTCAAGCATACATGCAAGTATGCAAACAGGCATGCAAGCCTTCAAGCATGTAAGTATGCAAGCAGGCATGCAAGCAGGAATGCAAGCAGGCATGCAAGCAGGCATGCAAGCAGGCAAGCAAGCATGCAAGCAAGCGTGCAAGCAAGCATGCATGCAAGTAAGCACCCATGCAAGCAAGCATGCAAGCATGCATGCAAGCAGGCATGCAAGCAGGCATGCAAGCAGGCATGCAAGCAGGCAAGCAAGCATGCAAGCAAGTGTGCAAGCAAGCATGCATGCAAGTAAGCACCCATGCAAGCAAGCATGCAAGCATGCATGCAAGCAAGCGTGCAAGCAAGCATGCATGCAAGTAAGCACCCATGCAAGCAAGCATGCAAGCATGCATGAAAGCAAGTATGCAATCAAGCATGCAAAGCAAGGACTCAAGCAAGCATGCAAGCCAGCCCCCGCATTGCCCCGCTGCCTTAATTTTTCTGAACCTGTAAATATTGCAGGATTTTTATAAAACAAACCTAACCTAACCTATAGGGCTGTCCTAAAATACATCCTAAATAGCTTTTGCCCGCGACATCGTACGCGCTAAGATGTAAAATGAAAAAATAAGTTTTTTCCCATTCCCGTGGAAATTTTGGGAAGTGCTTTCGGAGTACACTTAAAGCCTTTAAAGAAACACACGTTATAAATGTTAAGTCTCTTTCTTCCGCTGTTTCGTCTGGAAACGTAAAATCCGGTTTTTTCCCGTCCCTGTGGGCGTTTCGGAAAATCCTTTCTTAGTGTTCCCCTACACTCCCGAATAAACCTACGTGACAAATTTCAACTTTCCCCGTTTTTCGTTTTTCCCGTTTCCGTAAGAATTTCGCCAAATGAAGCATTTCCCGAATATCTTACGGGAACGAAGAAGAAGAATTTTGGGAAATTATCTCATTATGCTCCTCTACACTCCCCAAGGAACCCACTTGCCAAATTTCAGCTTTCTACGACCTAAAATCCTACGATTTAAAATCCTGTTTTTTTCCCGTTCCCGTGGGAATTTTGGAAAGTACTCTCTTAATGCTCCTCTACACTCCCGAAGCAACCTACATGCCGAATTTCAGCTTTCTGCAACCAGAAAACGAAAAGTCCCGTTTTTCCCGTTCCCGTGGGAATTTCGGGAAATCCTTTTGTAGCGCTCCCCTACACTCCCCAAGGGAAATTGAAGGCCAAATTTCAATTTTATACGACCAGTAAAACGAAAAATCGATCCCGTAGAACTGAATACATAAATCCCGTTTTTATCCCGTGGGAATTTCCAAAAAGCATTAGAACTTTATTTTACTATTATAATCACCTACTTCTATGCCAAATTTGAAGTCTAGTAATTATAGTTCATAGGATTTCGTTAAACTGAATATATAAATCCTGTTTTTTTCCTTATCCCGTGGGAATTTCCAAAAATCCTGAAATTAGTTTCTTAGTTTTGTAATCACCAACTTTTGTATCAAATTTGAAGAGCCTAGTTATTATAGTTACTGAGATAGTGTCACTCGGAATCGAATATATAATTCCCGTTTTCTCCTTATCCCGTGGGAATTTCCAAAAATCCTTTCTTAGCGGATGCCTACGTCATAACATCTACCTGCATGCCAAATTTCAGCCCGATCCGTCCAGTGGTTTAGGCTGTGCATATATAATTCCCGTTTTCTCCTTATCCCGTGGGAATTTCCAAAAAATCTTTCTTAGCGGATGCCTACGTCATAACATCTACCTGCTTGCCAAATTTCAGCCCGATCCGTCCAGTGGTTTGGGCTGTGCATATATAATTCCCGTTTTCTCCTTATCCCGTGGGAATTTCCAAAAATCCTTTCTTAGCGGATGCCTACGTCATAACATCTACCTGCATGCCAAATTTCAGCCCGATCCGTCCAGTGGTTTGGGCTGTGCGTTGATAGATCACTATGTCAGTCAGTCAGTCAGTCAGTCAGTCAGTCAGTCAGTCAATCAGTCAGTCAGTCACCTTTGAATTATATATATCGCCGGTCCCGGGGAACAAAAAGATAACTGCAAAAACCAAATTTTTCAGGAAAAATAAAATAGATGTTTCGCTCAATTGTGACTTGTATATTGAACGTAAACGGTTGGTAGTTAGCTTTATGCAAAGTTAATTTTTCATTACGTTTCAATATGTTACTGTGGCACACGAGAAATGTCTCAAAAGAAAGATATTTAAGAAATAGTAACTTAGTCAAAATAGATCATTCACTATTACGCGTTAAGACGTATATCATTTTATTCGGTGTTTACCGAGGTCAAACGCTAATATTGTACCATTGGTGTACCATTTTATTCGACTAATTTTTAATGTGATTGCCGTGCAAGATAATAGTGCAATATCATTTTATTCCCGTAATTATTAAGATTATTTTTTTTACTAAGGGTTTTTAGGAGACTTTTATAACTAAACAATAATATGATATTCAACATTGCAATTATATTACGAACGATTCACATAGTAAAAACAGTCATTAATTTCTTAAAATCAAAGTTTTCCATTATAAAACGTGCAACAATACCACTAAAATTTAAGTATGTCTCAATCAAATAGCAATAAATGCCAGTTTCATAAAGTAACTAAAATCAAAAGTTTTTTTTTCAGACTAATAACTTTAAGTTTGAAGCATAAAATCAAACCAAATAATCTACGCATTTGGTATTATTTTTCATCAGTCTAATATAATAATAATTATATTATAATTAGTTCTTTCATTGAGCACTAACCTGGGGGACTATTAAACATGAAATCAGGTAAATCAATTGCCATCATCTTCGTCTTGGTTTTCATTAATTGCAGAACTAGTATTAACGCCCAGGGAGTCATAAAAGCCATGGCAATGGGCTGGGATGTCTCCTGACTTGCAAAGACTGTTAAGGTCGTCATGTAAAGGCTTACTTATAGGCAAGGGCTCTGTACATAGCACTTGCAGTTCAAAATCGTAGGCAGGATTTGAGTTGACTAAAGGAGCTGCGGTTTATCTTGTTCCCCGCTCGAAGTAAAATGATGCATTTTTGATACCTCTTTGTTTTTCATTAAGTAGGAATTGCCATATACTGCTACCGATTTCATTAGCTCCTCGTTTTGCAACCTGAGCATGCCATACATAGCAATAGCCTTTACTTCGAATGGAATCATAATGCCGGAATAAAGGATTGCCGATAAATGTTAGCGTAGGCAGACCCTGGAACTCAAAAGACACTGAAAGAAAAATACGACAAGCATCAGAGAAATAAGGAAGGTGTACGCCAAATTAAAAAAGAGGACAAGAAATCGGCAGATGCTCAGGTTGCAAAACGAGGAGCTAATGAAATCGGTAGCTGTATATGGCAATTCCTACTTAATGAAAAACAAAGAGGTATCAAAAATGTATCATTTTACTTCGACGGTTGCTGTGGCCAAAATAAAAACCGATTCATAGTTACAACGTTAAAGAAATGCTTCAAAAGGAGTTTTATAACATAAAAGCACTAATAAATAATAAGAATTGGGTCCAATATGAGGTAGGGCAAAAAGTATTATGGACACAGATAATGGAAGTGAGAGTCGCTTGCTCACAGCCCTCAATTTTACAGTATAAATATGATTTTGAGTCTGGATTCTGGATATTCTTAAATGAACATAGAATCTGTCCAAAAACATGAAGCAAGCGGGGAACAAGACAAACCGCAGCTCCTTTAGTCAACTCAAATCCTGCCTACGATTTTGAACTGCAAGTGCTATATACAGAGCCCTTGCCTATAAGTAAGCCTTTACATAACGACCTTATCAGTCTTTGCAAGTCAGGAGACATCCCAGCCCATTCGCCATGGCTTTTATGACTCCCTGGGCGTTAATACTAGTTCTGCAATTAATGAAAACCAAGAGGAAGATGATGACAATTGATTTACCTGATTTCATGTTTAATAGTCCCCCAGGTTAGTGCTCAATGAAAGAACTAATTATAATATAATTATTATTATATTAGACTGATGAAAAATAATACCAAATGCGTAGATTATTTGGTTTGATTTTATGCTTCAAACTTGAAAATAAATCTTTTGTTTTTAGTTACTTTATGAAACTGGCATGTATTGCTATTATGATTTTTGATTAAGCTATAATGATTAAGACATAGGTACTTAAATTTTAGTGGTATTGTTGCACGTTTTATAATGGAAAACTTTGATTTTAAGCAATTAATGACTGTTTTTATTATGACTGTGAATCTTTCGTAATATAATTGCAATGTTGAATATCATATATTATTGTTTAATTATAAAAGTCTCATAAAAACCCTTAGTAAAAAAAATAATCTTATCTAATAATTACGGGAATAAAATGATATTGCACTTCACTTATACTCCAATCACAGCAATAATTATATAATTTTTGAATTAATCAATCGAAATCGAACACTAAAACATATGACATGTCGATATTTAAGCCATTGTAATTTACATTCGACCCGTGCATGTGACAAAAGGATATGGCAATACTTTTTATAGTTCCTTTTCAAATGTGTAGTTTTGGTGAGCGCCATTGCACGAACAGTATCTAGCGGCTTGCGACGAGAATACAAAGATAACTGCGCATATCATTACTTAGCGATCTAATTTTGACGAGAACATAATAATATGGATGTTTGTCATGCGATGAGCTATAAATAAAAACATTGAAAACTATTGTATTATTTTTTAATTTTGTCATTTACCGTACAAAAAATGCGAAAAAAATTGAGCTGGTGCATTGGCACCTACGGATTCCAAATATGACATAAAAATAAAACTAAGATAATGGCGGTTATCATTTTGTTCTCCGGGGCCGGCGATATATAGATTTGATAAAAATCATAAAAACTTGGGTTAGCTGCAACCTATCATAATGACAATCCTACTAATATTATAATTGCGAAAGTTTGTGACGATTTGAGTGTGTGAGTAGGTGTGTATTTGTTCCTTCTTCACGCTGAAACCACTGGAGGGGTTTGGATCAAATTTGGAACGGAGATAGCTGGTACCATAGATAAAAAACATAAGCTACTTTTTATCCCAGAAATTTGCGTAGTTCCCGCGGGATACCGATGAACATGTCGATGGTCGTTGCTGCTTAGACACACAACGTAATTAATTAATGCAGAATATACTACACGGACGAAGTCGCGGGAAGAAGCTAGCGTGCCATAATTTTAACGGGATAGTTAAAACTGCACCACGTTAATCCCAAAGGTCAAAGAAACCCAACCTTACGGTGTACTTTTTGTTGAGTATACCACCCTACATAATTATTGATTGCACGTGGTCCTACTAATTTGTCCTATTCGAAAACAATGCTACCATTATTTTGAATCATTCGATAATATTTTAATACAAAGATAGGTAGGTTAGGTTAGTTAGGTATCTTCAGTGGCCCCAAGGCCAAAATACCGAGAAAAAGGAGCTACGCCTTTGGGTTCCGTCGAAAACCAGTAGGACTACGGGCAACAGAGAAGTTAATGCAGCCACAATAAGAGGGTCAAATTTTACTCACAATAACAGTTTATAAAAACTGGTCAATTGAGATTCAGACACGCACACGATTCGGTACTATCGTACAGTTACCATTATAAATACCCCGGAAGCACAGCCTATAGGGCATGCTGATTTGGACCCTTTTCATAGCCGAGCCGTGGCAAGTCGATCTTAAATAAAACATGACTTGTACAGTAATGTCTCTCCAAGCGCCGCGTCACGCTTCTTGAACCTTTTATCTACCTAAATTAATTGCAAATCGTTCCGTTCAAAGCAATACTTCGAAAAAGGAAACCCCAACTGCGCTATCGTGATATTTCAAATCCAAATGACAAAGTAACAGCTATACTTAAATTAGTTCCGAAATAAAAGCAAAGTAAACTTCCAACGGCGAACAAAAAATACACTGCAAATTTCGAAGGGGACGTTTCCTGCAACATCTGTCCCTGAAAGATGAAAAGCTTAAGGCGATTACAGTACTTCCATCCAGTTCAACTTTAATACAAAAATAAAGAAGATAATGCCCTTTTAAGTGTGTGTTCTTTGTACAGTTCCCAACTTTGTTTGTGCGGGGGAATGCAACTTGTACAAATGTTTTCATATTTGGTTAAGCCCTTTATATTTTTAGAAGGAAAGTATGGCTTTGACATCAGGTGTTTGCTCGCGGAATGCCTTGTATTTAAAAGGAGCTCGAATAAAGCGAAGAAATGGAGGGGTTTTTTCAATAATGTCAGAAGCGGGAAGCTAATCTGAGGTAGAAGATTTTAAGCTCTTTGCTCTGTATTTTAAGTTAGGAGTTAGTAACGTTCAAGATTTTTATTGCAAATGTTCAATTAAATGAAGGTTGTAACTTAGTCCTTGTTCTATTTTATTGAAACTTACTTATTATTATCTCGCTTTTTACATGAATGTCTCCTATTGGATTAATTAATTGGTACTTAATCTGTTTCTTGTATTCAATGAACGATACGGTTCAATTGTAGTGTGGTACTGATTAAATGTGTCTCTGTTGTGCTCAATCCCAAATGATTTTGCGTTTTTCTGGCACCAAACATTGATAAACTATCAAAAATAGTAAAAAAACCTGCCCGAAACTGTAAAATAATTCAAAAGCAAGTTAACCTAAAAGTCGCCAGAAAAAGTAGCTACATAATTTTGTCGCCATTTTTTGTCGCTAAATTGGAAACACTTGGTTTTGCCATGGACGATCAACTCTTTTACCGTACCTACACGACAAAATTACAATAGCACCTATTTTTAACATCTAGGTATATATTGTCGAGCACTCTTTTGTACCGAGATTTATATCTGGCTGAAGTCAAGTTTTTTTTTATTTCTAAGTTCCAAGGAATATTTAAACGATGTGTTCAGGTGCATTGTTTCGCTTACAATATTCCATGCACAACCAGAGGCACGCCGCGGTATCGCCTTATCGCACTATCGCCCCCCGCGGTCTCGATGATCCATCTCGGAGGGAGTTGGGATTCTACATACGGACCGTTAACACGCTGAATAATAAAAATATTTACTTGCTTTCAATTCATGAATAGATAAGACTATTTTTACTAATCTCGTATTGTGGTTTGACTATATTTGTAAAAAAAAACTCGATTTAGCATTAAGCTCAGTATAGTAGTGTCAATATTTATGGAACTGTCAAACTTAAACCAGGTTGAACAACTCAATCTCTTGATTGAGTCGTTCAAATTTTTTCATATACTAAGACTAAAACGTATGTAAAAGTTAAGTTACGTAGAATAAAAAATATATCAAAAGAAAAATGCAGCTTCAGTCCATTCATTGTGGCTAAACAAAAAAAGGCTCAATGCAATTTTTTTATATTAAAATAGTTGTATCGATCGTTAAATTATGAATCACTTTGAAACATCTGGTTTAATTACGAATAGCATGAAAATCACTGTATATGGTACATAGGTAATTCTTTGTCATGCGATGCAATGTAGAATCACTACATAGTATAAAATAAAGTCGCTTTTTCTGTCCCCGTGTCCCGATGTATGCTTATATCTTCAAAACCACACAACGGGTTTTGATGCGGTTTTTTTTAATAGATAGAGTGATTCAAGAGGAAGGTTTATATGTATAATACATGGCGCATAATATACCGTGCGAAGCCGGGGCGGGTCGCTAGTTTAAAATAAATAAAACATTTGTTATTCGACAGAATCTCTCACGTAACATACCTACATAGTTTGAGGGCGCAGATTAAAGAGCGTTTCAAACGCAGCGATCCACCTGCCCGTTTAAAGAATCACCTTGTCGCATGTACCGATGATCCATCTTCGTGAAAACATGCGCGAGCGACGCGTGATTCCACCAACAAGGGTGCAAGTGAGGGTGCTGTGAAATATTTATTTTTTCCTCTACTCGTACGACAAAGTTCGGTGTCAAACTTAGCAGGGGTGGCAAACGTCGATCGATTGCGATTTAAAAAGTGATAAAAATAAAATGTTCACGAACCCTGACTTTTGGGTATCCTTTGTATTCGTGTTGCATGTTTATTGGAGGTTTTATGGCTGAATAATACGTATACGTATGATACGTATACGTATACGTATACGTATGATAAAAATGTGATTTTGACTTCTTGGAATCTTACAGAGAAAAGTCAAGTCACAAGTAGACTTCTTTTGTTTCAGCTAAAAAGTGACGCAGAGCCATATTATCATGTTTTAGTTTTTCGTGCTTTGTTTGCGTAATTCGAAGAGGTTGCCTTTTACGGACAGAAAACAGTAAAAAAATATTTTAATTTTATTAATGCATAGTCAGCTTCATCATATCAGTCGCATTTAATTATTTCTCACAAATTATTAATCTATACAAATAAAAATAAATCGTAGAAGTGTATGTACGCGGCATCTAAACGACTGCAGACTTATTTTTTAGTGATGTTTGTTACTGATTGGACAAGGTTTGCATAAAAAAAAATTTTGAAAAAAAAAATACTGATACGGGGCGAAGCCGCGGGCAACAGCTAGTTTAAACTAAAAAGCATTTGCACAGCAAACATTCTACACGTCTTTACTTATTTGACGTATTGCACGTTCAAAGTGATAAATTAAAGTTATAACAATTTAATCAATTCAACAGTCTCACACCACTTAAACTCAACACTTAAGCCGGCTATAAAAGCGGCAACGAAAACTTTCTATTCCTATTTTCGGGTTATTAAGCAACTCCACCCTCCGCCATTTTGAATACGAATAAATTTTCCAGGACGATTAAATCACAACAAACTAAGTCACGCACATTAATGCTCGCATTAATCCGGAGCATATTTAAATACGCATTACACGATTTCCTCATAAGTGATCTTTTGGGGTATGCATTTATCATTAAGTGGGGTTCCGTGAAGAAGTAACTCCAGTCGTGAATTTATTATGTGGCTTTTATTTAGGGTTATAAGGATTTGCTTGCGGCAATGTTGTCTGCCGACGCAGTTGCGTTCCATAATTTAGGGGTAGTTTCACAAACCGTGTTCACGTTGATAAAGGACTGTAAATCAACTTTCATTGAGAGCCTTTTAGCGCTTTGTAGTGCCATCTACGCGTGGTTTTATCAAAATTAACCTTTAAAACAATATTAAGAATCACGATGGGCGTCATCACGAATGACATACTATAAAGAACTCTGTGTGACACGTGCGTACAAGTACGCTTAGTGCAAGTTCTCGGTCACAAAATACGTCTCGAACGCGTTTGCGTTAAAATGTCAAATACTATGAAAACAGTTTGTTGCCGCTTCGATCCGCTACTGGCATTGCCAACTATTCCATAGTAATTGAGACGTTTACGCGAACGCGTTCAAGACGTTTTTATACGCTAAAACTTACAATAGACTAGAGGCTCATAATACAGCAACAACCAGCCGTCAGTAGTTAAAAAAATGCGCTAATATTGCGTACCTATATTATTTTTATATTCAACGAGAACGGCATATACGAACAGCTGGGTTAGCTGATAGAAGGCAGTCATCATCGCCCATGTACAAACGCAAAATCGGAGCAATGCGTTGCTAACCTAGAAGGTTAAGGTAAAATGCCTCATGTGTAAGTAACATAACCAATTGTCACAAACACACTTTTTTATATGACAAGGAAAGCAAATGACTAATTGGCCACCTGATGGTAAGTAAGGTAAAACACCCGCAATATTAGAGCATTGCAGTTGCGCTGCCAGCCTAGAAGACGATAGAATGCTGCATGAGCTAGCAATCAAGCTTTATCCCGCACATTTTTAAGTCAGTTTACACTTTAGCAAAAAAAGTAGGTACGTCAATTTTGCCGATAGATATTTCACGGAACCCTTCATCCTAGCTATGATGCATGACTTAGCTGCATACAGCTATTTTGACGTGTGTAACGAAGGCGAAAAACAGCTAGATCAGCGGGTACAGGGAGGGTCGTAAGTGAGACGTAGGGGTCGATGGAAATTGATTTTCCACCATCCGTCATAACTCGTCTGCGTACGTAATAGACGCCTTTGTTGGCTCTGCACGCTTTCAGATGCCTTTGTATGACGTTTTAAGTATTTTCAGTGCTTTTTAACGTAAAATGGAATGTCCTTTTGTTTTGACGTGATAACGTCTTATAGATCGACGAACCCCGGCTGCACTCACGAAAAAGCAATACTCATTGCGTTACGTTCCGCGTGACGTCAGAGTGTACAAGCGAGAGCGCGGAACAAGCGATAGAGAGGCACGGTCTTCTCGCGTGACGTCAGAGCTAGCAGTTCGAATATGTTTCTTAATGACGTTATCACGTACAACTATCGTTCGTAAACCGACTATGCAGACAATCGGATTTTATGTTTGACTGTAAAGTTTTACCTCCAGTCTATTCATAAGGCACCTTAACGTCTGTCTGATAAAGATAAAGAGAATCTCTACAAACAATTTAAAATTATAGAGGACAAGAGATGAGTATAGAGGACAAAGTTCTTCATTGCCTTATATTGACTCTCTGACTTTGTCTGACTTTTCGTGCCAAGATTTTAGGCCCTAGACAAAACATTCAAGTAATTCAAAGACTACATTTTCATTGCTCTGATTTTGTTACAAAATTTTACAGTTATTTGTAACGGTTTTTATCTAAGTGATATTGGCAGCAGAGTAGCAAGTTAAGTGTGTTTGTTCACAAATTTTCCTATTTTGTAGTAACTCAACTCAGAAAGGCTAAAAATTTAAGTATATATATTTGGTTAACATTGGTATGTAAACTACGCCTATAAAAATGCTTTAAGTATAATTATTTGTTGCCATAGTGGCAAAAAGAGCTCTGTGAAAACTTTGAGTGTGTCGAACAGACGGACGAACATACGGCTCATAGAAAGTTCCCGTTTTGCATCTTTTAGATAACAAACCCTTAAAAGCTTGAAAAATGTAAAATACTCGCGTGCTACGACCCAATAAGGTAAATTATAAACCCAAGTTAGACTTGCTAGGAAACCTAGCAAGTTTCATTCCATTGCTATCACTATGCGAACGGATTAGAAGTCGCCAACCCAGCGCAGCGATGTAAAGCGACTTGTAGAAATTTCCTTGCCCTGAACCGGGGTTTACGGCAAATTTAATGTTAGTCCAGGAAGTATACTAGTTTGAACATGTCCGTGGTGGAAGCAGCACTAATGGTAGAGCATACAAAGTAATCGGCCATCCAATTGATTTATGGATTCGAGCGCAAACTCGCTGATTCCGCAGCCATGAATTGATTTAAACATGCTCACGGTATTTGAAGACTGAACAAGCTGCGTTAGTGCTGGTATTAGTAAGACTGTGACCGTTAATGGGTTAGGGAACAAGACCAGTTTTCCACTTAAAGTTTTTGTTGGGATTATTTTTATAAATAGGGATCTTAGATTTTCAAAAACCGTGCCTATTCTTTTCTTAAAGGGCCGGCAAGACACTCGTGACGCCCCTTGTTAAGAGTGTCTTTGGGTGGCGGTGATTGCTTTCCGTCAGGCGACCTGAAAAATTAAACTCAAAATTAAAATTTGTAATTGTGTCGTACAGACAAAGCTTGGCGACAAAAATTCGCATAGTAACAAGGTCACGTGACAGCTAGTACCGGATAGAAAAATTTGAAGGCTTACCCACCTGCTATGGCTGGTGTAGGGGTATAGCACGCGTCATGGAATGACGAGGATCCGGGTTCGATTCCCGGCCATAGCTTTACTATTCGGATTTTTCTGTGTTCTAATTTTCAGTGTCGTTTAGAAATTTAAAATCGAAATCAAAATTTATGACGTAAATAGGCCGCCAAGGGCTCTTTTATATGTTTTTTTTAAACTAGCAGCGCATTCGGAAAGGCCGTCATTGCCAAGAAGAACGCGCTGCAAGATACTTCTCAGGAAGTCATTTAACCAAAGTAAATACATCCCTACTATTATTATAAACGCGAAAGCAACTCTGTCTGTCTATCTGTTACCTTTAGCACTTAAACCGCTGGACCAATTCAAATTAAAAACACACACACACACACACATAAATCACGTCTTTATCCCTTACGAAGTAGACAGAGCCCAAGGCAACAAGACCCAAAGACCACGTTTAGCATGGTTGTGGGCGTATAGGTGGAAAGGAGAATCAAAATAGTGATGGGTTCCTATGCCCATTGAACCCTCGATGGGCTTTTACCATCTGCGCGGGAAGAGAAGCAATTGGTACATTCTATGTTATTCTTTACTCCCAGGCATAGAAGCATGGACAAGTATATACATGTACAAAACATGTAGTAAAGTTATGAAACAGCGTGGCAATAAATAAGTCGCGTCACTCTGAATATTCGCCGACAGCAAAGCGCGCTGCGATACGCTGATCTATAATTAAACGGTGATACCAGTTACAAATGAGTTTTTGCCGAGTATTGTACGGAAGCCACAGTACTATAGCTAACAGTACGACGTTGACATTTTTTTTTTATATGAATAGGAAAGCAAACGAGCAAGTGGTCACCTGATGGTAAGTGATCACCACTGCCCATAGACACCCGCAACCCCGGAGGGATTGCAGATGCGTTGCCAACCTAGAGGACTAAGATGAATGCCTCTTGTGCCCGTAATTTCCCCGGCTGTCTTCTTATTACATTTACAAATATTTACAAAGCTCGAGTGAATAGGCTCTTAACTGAAGCTGTAAGGTTACATCTTTGGCCTCTTACTCAATTACTTCTGCCATGCTGGTCTAGGAGCAAAGAAAAAACATAGAATTTACCAGTTGCTTCTCTTCCCGCGCTGATGGTAAATCCCATCGAGGGAATGGGCGAAAGTCTTAGGAATCATGTTATAGGCGATGCGGCTAGCAACCCATCACTATTTTGATTCCCCTTTCCACCTATACGCCTACAATCATGCTAACCGTAGCCCTTAGGTCTTGTTGCCTCAGGCTCTGTCTACCGCGTAAGGGATATAGACGTCATTTGTGTATGTATGAAATCTTGCACATGCGGTTGGCGCTATTTATGTGTCAGAATCGGTCGATAATATTGTACAAAACTGTGTGTACAAGAGTACGTCACACAAGCGCACCGGGTAACTTTAAGTGCCCTTTCTGACTGCTCAAGTTTGACTGTGCGCGCAGTGGTTTGTGCTAATAGCCGGCGATGCAAAGTGGACGCACCCGGTGATTTACGATGGAAACGCACGCGGCCCGCTGCATTTCGCGGCGCTGTGTGTTTTCCTGCTCTTCATAAATTAATATGATAGAGACAGAATATCGATTTTGTTTTACAGTGATAAAAGTTGTGATTATAGGAGCTTGTAGTAGTTGTGACACGAAAACAAGCTGGTATTGGGAGGAAGTATTGAGCGGAATCCAAGGTAGTTCAACAGGCAATACTATCATTTAGTCCAGGGATTATTTTAAAAGTATCTAGTTGATGTGTACTGTTGTCTCCATGAACAAGAGAGACAGAAAGTAATTAATTAATGAAGCTTAGAAAGCGTCTATGAATAAGGAGTGGAGTGTTAGGCCGTCTCGTCGTTTTGTAGGGTGTACTATTAACACGCCGCTAAGCATGTCGCACAGCTGTAAAGCCAAGCTCAAAATTTATGTGAGCAAGCAATAACGTGCGACTGTAACTGTGTAGGTACTTTTAAGAGCTAGGTAATAAGCGCAACCATTCAGTGCACCTTTCCAAAACCTAACATTCGATCGATTGCAGCCGAATCGTAAACATTTACGATCGCACCATAAATACGTCTTGGCACGATGAAAATAAAGTAGGAAATCCAATTAGTAAGGCGCACCGGTAGTTTTGAATGGGTCCACGCAAGTATCGCGACACACCGACAGAAGCTTTACAGCGCGCGTTAAATCGCGCTCGGCGATAAAACTGTTGAATCGATTCCGCCAGGTTAAAGAATTAAATGGGTCGTAAAAATTAATAGGTCTGCCGCGGGACGGGTCTGGCGCAGGAATGGCTCTTCCCACTTCCCAGTTTATGAATTACTTGGGAACTTTATGACGGCTTTGTCAGACTGCTTCCCGAGCGTCACGTGTTGTAGACGGGATGCGAAATTGGATTTTTTTTAGAGAATGAGAAATGTGCGATTTGGGGAGACGGACGCGTGGAAGTCGGGGATGGGTTTTATTATTTTATAAAGATGTTCGTTCGCGGGTTATTACGTTGACGCCAAAGTTCCGCGTCAAGATCTAAGTCGCTATGAACCACAATAATATACAAAAGTCGGCGAAAGTGCACGCCAAAACTATTGTTTTTACGACAAAAAGTTACGTAAGATGCAGGTTTTTTTCTAAATTACTTTTGTTAACACAATGTTTAACGTAAAATGATTCGGTAAGGAGATATTCTCAAAATACGTAATACGAGGCGCGTCAAAGCTGAAATTCTGAGAGCACTAAAAAAAATGTGTGTGTGTGATATGTGTAAAATTAATGTGTTTTATGTACAATAAAGAGTTAATACATACATACATACAAAATCTACAAAATTGACAACTTTCAAAACTCCCCGAAATTTTTTCAGTTAAATCTATACTCAATAATTGGTGGAAATGTTTCTAATTAGGACCCGCTTCATTAACAAACAATGTTTAATGTTGAATATAATTTAGCAAGTAGGTAACTGAATCACAGTCTCGTATGTAATGACTTTTTCCCTTATTAAAAATGCAGTATCTTGATTTTCAGGGGCTGAAATCGGGCCAATGCTTATATTATAACATACATACATACATACATACATACATACCAGTGGCGTGGCGTCAAGTATATTCTGATCAGTAAGGCAAGCCGAAGGTAATTCAACTAGCCTTTTCCTCTAATTCTGCAAAATAACAGTGCCCAACTGCCTTAAAATAGACAAGCCGGTGGGAATAGAGTTCTATGGACGCCACGGTACTGATACATTCATAAACCAAGTCTTTATCCCTTACGGGGTAGGCAGAGCCTAAGGTAACAATACCTAAAGGCCACGTTTAGCATGATTGTAGGCGTATAGGTGGGAAGGGGAATCAAAATAGTGATGGGTTGCCAGCCGCATCGCCTATAACATGATTACTAAGATTTTCGCTCACTCGATTCTAAATACGCACATATAAGCAAAACTACCAGAACATGGAGCAAACTACATTGTACAAAACGTGCTGTCGTGATATGGAGATGATAACGACAAGGCATGGCCTTTGTATGTCGGCATCCCGCAGGGTGCTATGATGGCTTTATCACTTTAAATATTGTAGAGCTACGGCTGTAAGCAGGTAAGGGGGTAAGGAGTAAGCAATCTTACTAAGTTACTAAGCATCCGGAATATTGGATAGCAGTGTTAAATATGTTACAAAATGTCGATAAACTTTTCAGTGCTGATACTATGCTCCTTTTCTCGGAAATTGAAAAACTGTGTGTAACATATCAATACAAATAAATTGGTGATAAAAGTTGGTTTATTTGTACGTTTTTGAAGGGTGTGGTGCAGCAGTATTTGAGCATGCATAAATATATTTTCTGCTGCTCTTCGTATTGCTGAGTTTTTTTGGCTTAATGTAATTGTTTCGTCGAATAATCATTTGGTATACATTTTTTTTTCCCATTGAAAATGTTTTTTTATTATTTCTTTACTTTCTTAATTATGTTATTTTTTAATTATAGAGGGAATGGGCGAATATAGGAATCATGTTATAGGCGATGCGGCTAGCAACCCATCACTATTTTGATGCCACTTTCCACCTATACGCCCACAGTCTTTAGTTTTCAGTTTAGCAAAACGTGGCCTGTAGGCCTTGTTACCTTAGGCTCTGTCTACCCCGTAAGGGATAAAGACGTGACTTGTGTGTGTGTGTATTACTTTACTAAACCTCACATAGTCCGGTTTTTCGCTATTATATTTCAATAATATCCAGTCTATTTTCCACCCGTGAGTCTTCATAATAATGAGTTTCCATTACCGCCAGAAAATGTCATCCGCCTGATTAATGCAAATTTTAACTTTAGCTGCCTTTTTGCATGCAGTCAGTTTGGATTAAATTCTGTTTGTAAAAGACTTAATTTCACCAGTATATTTAAAAATACTTTAATCTTACTATATAATATCAATATATCAACTCTATCAAAGTTCACATAACATCGAGGAACCTCTTCACAAAAAACGTCATAGTGACATCGCATTACTTAACAAGGAAAATCGTTACGACGCTTACTAGAAAAAGGTTCCATGCTGTTGGGAATTAAATTCCTCGACTGTACAATCTTAAAACAATTACTTAAAAGCACCTTGGTTAAAAATTTGCTTCAAACAAAGGTATAGTAAATGGCAAATCACACAGCACCATTGAAACTAATGCCTCGCTGTGACTAGTAGAGACTTTATACGTCTCTATTATAGACTAATATAATTTAAGGCTCGGGGACCTTATACATCCCTTTTATAAATAAGTTTAATTGGAGTCGAATTTAAGTATTGTAGTAGCTTAATGTATTTTATTTAGAAAAAAATACTTTCTGTCAAGTTTCTTGCGGCGCATTCTTCTTGGTAATGATGGTCTTTCCGAATGCGCTGATAGTTTCAAAAGAGACTTGTAAAAGAACGCTTGGCGGCCAATTTGCAAAAATACATTTTGAATTTTGAATTTTGTAAAAATTTGACACCGTTAAAACATATTACCCAGTTTTATTTACTTGTAAACTTACAGTAATGTAATCTTTCAGTTCAGAACTGCCAAAACGCGGAAGTTAATTTAATAACACTTATGCGTTGGGATCTTTATGACTGCTCGACTGAGGCAGTAAATTTGGGAAGAGATGGTGCGGCCACTGGACAACTTTACGATATTGGCCTGGATAGGCTAGTTATGCATTAGACTAAGTGAAAAAGGTACTATATACCTAAAACAGAGCAACATGTTTTTAATACATACAATAACGACGGAGAAGAACCAAGATCTCATATATTATCTTACATTAAGCCGAAATTACAAAATAGGAGATCTTGCTTCTTCACCGTCGGTAAAGAAATTACGTCTTTGTCCCTTACGAGGTAGACAGTAGGTACTTTTAAATTAAGTCTTAAATCAAAAGTCAGATAAGCGTTTTTTGAAACGCTTATGACATAGAGAATTCCCAACTTAAGCAACAGACAAAAAATGCAGTGAAATTGAAAGAGTAGGCAGCAGCAATGACCAAAGACTCAATAATGCACTATGATTCTTATTTAAAAGAAACTAAAGGATAGCAATATATTTTACTAGTCATTTTATAATCATAATTACCTTTTAATTGAGAATGAAGAGTCCATTACTGGCGCATGTCAACTTAAAGTGTCCCACACTGGTGCCATCATCCTAGTAGATAGGTTCTCTAGAATAACGTCTTATGAATCGTTTACTATTTCATAGTTGTTAAATAGGTTCTTTAGGTCCCTTGGCGAGTTTGATATCTTGGTCGATGGAAATCTGGAGGCACGGTAGTGCCCTAGCCAAGAGGAAAAAAAAGAAGGCGAGGCAAAACCTACCTTTCTCAAACCATTTGTTTACATAACATCTGAAAGGTTTGCAATGAGTTGGATTCAGTTTTCTAAAATAATTTCTATGTACGTATATGCATACCTCAATAAGATTTTAAAAGTACAAAAAAGTGTGTTATGGTATAGATTTAAGAAAAAAACATGTTGAATAGATTATTTCATCCTAAAATGAACATAAGTTACCCGTAGGCAAAGAAAAGCGTGTATAAGCGGGTAAATCCTAAGTTTCTATTGTGCAAAATCCACATTAAACACTAATCCGACTAAAATCATAATTCATAACCTAAGTATGTGCTAATGCTATTGTAGTGTGTTTTAAGCGGACGGTGCTCTGCAAAACTGGGCCAAGTGCTGATTACACGGTGTTGGTGCTTTACATTATCATGATCATAACAGTTCAGTTTTATTGCGTGTATTTTATCTAACGTAGCTTGGCTTTTTATTGTTTGGTTGCAAAACGGTTGTTAAAATTAGTCTGTTTCTACAGAGCTTGTTATGATTCCTCAAGTTTTATCACGTTTTAGATTAGGTGCCGCTATTTAAAGATGCTGAAATAGTTATTTATGTGACTGCTGCATAATGAAAGGCGTGTATAAACAAGTGTGGTTTTATCAAACGAATTGAAAATGAGTTTCATAATAAGGTCGCATACATTTGTATACATAACTTTATCTACATGCATATCATAAGAAACGATAGTGTTGTATACATAAAAAAAAACTAACCCAAATAGTGGAAATGTCATAAAATTAGTTTGTAAAAAATCGTCTTATACTCTAACATTACATTTTTTAAATTCGTGTCCTGACATCCCGCTCGCACTAATAGTCACTAATTTCAGAGTGAGAGGGACGAAATGATAGGAATTTCGAAAATCGAATTTCGGAGCAGCTCCTCTGATTGGACGGCTCAAGGTCAAGTAAGTAGAACACTAGTGATAGACACACAGATATTAGTTATAAATTATATGCGTGCCAAAATGCCTTTTGTCGGTCCGAATCGACAGCAAACTATACTCAGTTCGAGACAACAGACATTGGTTACGACCACAAACTAAAACTAACTGAGATAGAAAATAACGAAACAGCTATAGTTTAAAACGTAAAATGACACTGCACCGAGTGCACACTAAAAACGCTACCTGCATCAGTCGGGATCGTGTAAAAGATATCGAGATAACAAGAAAGTTGCGACGTGTCGGGCCTCCAGAAATGGCGGCCGCAGACAGGGGCCGCGCCGCCGGCGCATACACTTGGACGGAAACCGGCGATGAAAGTTGTCGTAGATGTGGTATTTGACAAAATAAGTGGAATTTCTAAACTGAAAATTAGAACACAGAAAAATCCAAAAAGTAAAGCTATGGCCGGGATTCGAACCCGGATCCTCGTCATTCCGTGACGCGTGCTATACCTTACACCAGTGGGTAAGCCGTCGAATTTAAAATAAGTGGAGCTAACGATACTCTAAGGGTGGAGACGTCTCTCTCTATTTTTACTTAACAGAGAGTGGTGAAACAGCGCCTTAAATGTGGCTGGAGGTGGGACCATCTTACTGGCTAATCCTGCTAGGTACCAAGTAAGCGATTCCATGGATGTGTTCCAGCGTGGAGAGTAAGACAACCGGTAAAGTTACTGGCACATTTTGGCCCTAGGTGGCAACACATCTGCAACCCCTTGGTGCTCCGAGTGTCTAAGGGTGGTATTTACTTGGCATCAGGTGACCCACTGACTCGTTTGCCTGCCTTTTCATAACAAGAAATGTTGTCTGTGTGACAACAATTTAAAAATAAATTAAAATAAAATAGGTAAATTTTTTGTTCATTTTTTGTTCATTAACAATCCTTCTCTAGACGTTAAGCGTAGCTCTGTGAACTGTAGGACCGAATAATTATTGGATGTAAAATTTGTTTGGGGAAATATCACCGTATTAACGTGGGTAAAATTGCTTTCGTATGTCCGGCTATCCGTTCTTCTCTACTTCTACCCTACTACTTCTCTTAATATACTTTTTTCGAAATGGCAGATTAAAAGTACAAAAAATTTATATTTCAGCAATTTATAAAAAAAAAAATTTGTCGCCCCTTATTAAGACGCAACTTTTTCGTCTTACTCGCGTATAAAGCTCGCAGAGTAGTGAAAAAGGTTTACTGTACTCCCGAATCTATATTTTATTTTGGTCTAAAGTCCGCGACGAATGGCACCGCCGGCCGCGCGGTCACGACATCCTTGAGCTATCGCCTTACTTGGCTGTTTCTGCTCTTCATACATTGCCCACAACTGCTAAACACTTACAGCGCTCTTAGATAAAGATGCTACATTTGAAGAATTTCATAAAAGTCAATTGTCACTATTTTATCGATGTGGCTAGTACTAGGGGTGAGACGAGACGAGCGTAACTTTTTGAGTTGTGAGTCGCGTAATTTTTGCTGCATACAAAAGTAAGTAAGTACTTTATTGTACAAATATAGAGAAACCGATTCAATACACAAAAAAGTAAAAATAATATTAATATATGCACAAAGGCGAACTTATGCCTATAAGGAAGCTCTACCAGTTAACCTTTGAGTAGATGAGAGGAGCATTAAACGAACGACAAAGTGACAAAACAAAAACACAAACACCAAACGACACAAAGACAAAAGTTTAACTTTTTGAATTTTGTTCGAACGAAACTGTAGTTTTACATAAACTCGAATGTAGTAAAAACTACGCGACCGAATTTACGCAACTTACAACTCAAAATATTACGCTCGTCTGGCCCCTTTAGCCTGCGTGTAACTTTTTTGTCGGAACAAAGTTTCGAGCGCGGTCGTGTGATGGTGTCAACTACTATGAGATTAGCTTCCTACGTTCTGTTAGTGGTGCTGACCATTTTCCATAGTAATTAAACCTTAGACGAACACGTTCGGTATGTTATGTACATTTTTTTATTCGATACTTGTAAGTTTACCCAGCTGTATCTTGTTCCCCATATACCTACGATATGTACGATATGTATGTGGGGTAACCTGTGCAGAAACTGATCCAAAAAAGCATAAATCATTTTTTACCCGTGAGACGCAAACGAAGTTGCGGACCACAAATAGTATAAAAATTACATGACTATAATAGCCTAGTGAATTTATTTATTCTCCTCCTTCAAATCTGCAAGATTTTAATGATCACGAAAAAAACACAGAAACTTTGGCCATCATTATCATAATTATACGAAAACTTTTTATCGGAAATTTTTGATTTAATCTCAGTGATGTTTATTAATATTACTTCCATGCTGGTTTGGGAGCAAAGAAAAAGCATAAAATGTACCAGTTGCCTCTCTTCCCGCGCAGATTGTAAAAGCTCATTGAGGGAATGTGCGAAAATCTTAGTACTCATGTTATAAGCAACCCATCACAATTTTTATTCCCCTTTCCATCTATACGCCTATAGTCATGCTAAACGTGGCCTTAAGGTTTTGTTACCTTAGGCTCTGTCTACCCCGTAAGGGATAAAGACGTGATATTTGTATGTATGTAACATACCTGCTGAAATATTCCCTGTGTAATTTTTTCATTGCCACTGTGTGTCGGAACATTTTCAGAGTGAACTAGCTGTGTTCATTATTCTTTGCTTTATTCACAGGTAGTGCCGAGGTAATGTGAAACACGCGGTGAATACGCTGTTAAAGTGTTCAAGGACTTTTTATTTCTTTCTCTTTTCAAATGTGGTCGAGGCGACGCCTCTAACATTTTTATGTACTGAGTTTGGATACATAGAAATTTTACAACTGAAACCGACTTAATGCTTTGTATACAGTGTAAATAGGTGGATTGAATTTAACTTGAGCCAACTTAAGGCCTGTGCCTTATGTATGCCTGTGCATACAGACAACATAATAATTAATGAATCAGGCTTGACTTGGCCGAGACCAGTAGTTATCTTGCTACTCCGCAACTGCGAGGCAGCTACGTCTATACGACATAATTACCTATTACAAATCAAATCAAATTAAATCAAATCAAATAATTTATTTGCTAACATAGGTAATTGTTGATGTTACATAAAACTTGTATCACTATGCTTACCATAAGGCATACAAATATTTAGAGACTGCACATGCACGCAGCATAGCTCACAACGCAACAGTAGCAACGTAACAGTTTTTACAAGTTACAAGCTTTACATTAACTTGCAACGTATGAACGTCCGGTCGGAATCTTGCAATTGCTATCTTTGTCTGTACCCACGCATGACATAAGATACACAAATCCGTGACCTTTTTAGCCGTAAAAATGTCAGTGACCCACATTATTTCAACTTCAGCTAACCCGTCGAAGTTAAGTTTTAACAGTTGAATCGATCGTTGTTTTAAACGGTCCACAATTACGCAAATGGTTCCTAATGACGGATAAGAGCTGCCTGAAATAGCTCGCTGAATACAGAAGTAACTACGGTTCGTAACAACAGAAATCTAAACGGTTCTACCACGGGATTTATTGACTTTATGAAGAGTGTCTATTCATACTATTTTTTTTGTAGCGGGTGGTAGGGCCTTGTGCAAGGTCCGTCCGGATCGCTACCACCATCTTACTCGCTAATCCTGCCGCTAAGTAGCAGTGCTTGCACTACTGTGTTCCGGTGTGGAGAGTAAGACAGCCGGGGAAATTACGGGCACAAGAGGCCATTCATCTTAGTCCTCTAGGTTGGCAACGCATCTGCAATCCCTCCGGGGTTGCGGGTGTCTATGGACAGTGGTGATCACTTACCATCAGGTGACCCACCTGCTTGTTTTCCTTCCTATTCATATAAAAAAAAAAAAAATTTTTTTTTGTAGAATGGGCTTGCGTTTGCGCAATATTACGCCTGATGGTAAATGAAGATGGAGCCCAAGATGGAGCTCGCGAGCCTAGTAAGTGCCCATTCATCCTAGATTTGAAGACAGTCAGATAGTAACGTTGGAGGAATACAGACGCAGGTAGGGAATTTCAGTCAATTAATCCATACTAGATAATATTACAATTGCGAAAGTGTCTCGGTCTGTTACCATTGCACGATCCGATTTAGTAGCAATTTGGTATAGAGTCCCGAAAAATCACACACAATACAATAACTCTTTATTGAACACCACAAATAACAACCAAAACAGAAAAAGGTATTACAGAATATTACAAGGGAACAATAGGTCCACATAGTTCCTGCGGGATGGCGACAAGCAAATTCTGTGCAGTAACATAATGCATTTCATTTTTGGCTATCTAACTAAGTGGTGATATTTTGACTTTGTAAATGTATTTAATAATGTCAGGTGCATTAAAATTTTCTTTTTCTCTTGACTTGTAAGGAAAATACCGGAAACATAGAGACTTCATAAACACCCACCTCCACCCGCGTAAGGTTTCGTTATTTTTCCGTATCCGCCCCTTCCACCTTTTAAGCATTGCTTGATTCGAAAATATAATTGTCACTGAATATACATCGCAACCCACATTTTGTAAATAAACCATTTTATTTCCTTTTACAGTGGTTCGGCGTTTCTCACTGAACAAGAACGAGGAAGCCGATATTTCTGATTCCACATTTCCTAATATTTAAACAGCCTCGATTTGGCTCTCAATCAGCGTTAAAAAATGACAAGCCAGGACTTAATTCTTGATCCCGGCTCCTTTAATAATTCCGTCAGTTGTGTTTAAGATGGCTTACGACGGTAAAAAGAAGAGTCAACCGAGCGTTCTGGATGAGCCACGTTTGAATAATTTACACCTAAAGACACTGACAATACGGTTTTACCTCGACAAACATAAGCTGGATCCACAATTTGCCGGCAAACGCTTATCACTTTCAGTTAAGGCTGGGAGTTCTCCAAGGCATCGTCATTGGTCGTCTGTTGTATCTTTGTTTGATTCAGGACGGCTTCTTGCCAGTTTACATGTCAGTTTTTGCTGCCGTCGCGCAAACATAAAGTATCCTATAGAGTAATACGGGCTACCCAATTCTGAAACACCTTAGTGATTTATCACTTACATCGTACTAACATTAATTTTTTCGCCATTGTCTTTCTTTTATCTTTTACATGGAACAAATCAATCTAACTGTATTTTTTTATTATTTCATCACTTTTAGTTTTGTTTTTATAAAAATAATGTAAGTTTTGTTCACTATGCAACGCAACGACTTGACATTAACTATCTATATAACATCGATCATAACAGCTGCTTAAACTTCTGCTGGACAATCAGAGTGTAATAATCGCCAAACTAGCTTAGCAATATTTTTTCATTTAAATTGTATGAAATTTTCACTCTATTAGTTACTTTCTCGATGATGCTTTGCCATTCGTTTTAAACGCTTTTAATGCATGTCTTATTAGCTCGCGGGTGTTCTGAATAAAAAGTAAATGAGTTTTATTACGTTTTTAAAACAAGACGTTGCGTTATAAGACTGGAATTTACATGACAGTACACTTCTGTAATTGCATGCCCGACAACCATTACACATTTAACAGAAAACTGTCAGTTTTCATGTAAAAAAAGCTTCGTAAATGTTGTTGTGACAGGAGGTTGTTAATTTGTATTTCGTTTTGGGATCACTCGGTTACGCATTCCGTAAAAATCGTAAAGATTATAATTTCTGACTCGCCATTCTTGATAGTCTACCCAGAGAAATCCTACTTCGTATTAATGTTTAAAACGAGAAAAATTATGAGTGTGTCTGTCTATGATGTTAGTTACTCTTTAACGCTGAAATGGGCACAAGAATTTTATCAAATTTGATATGTAGACAGTCGAGTCTCTCAAACAACACATATTTAGGCTACTTTATATGGATAATCCTCTCTTTCCTATGCCTATGTCTAGATGTACATGAATGTTCTTCATGCAATATAAATGAAGATTAAAAAGAAGGCACAGTTTGTGACGTTGTAGGGAGTACTCGTAATCTCTGCATCTACTGTGCCGATTTTGAAAATTCTTTTACCAACACAAAGCCACTTTATTTGTAAGTGTTTGGCAATGTTTAATTCTGCGCGGACGAGGTCGCGGGCAGCAGCTAGTGGATTCTAATCTTCATTCTCCATCTTTCTCCTTGTTTTATATCTATGTTTCTCTCTCTCTCTATCTCTCTCTCTCTCTCTCTCGTCGTCATCTCCAACCTATATAATACGTCCTACTGCAGGCATTTAATGAGAGGGTTTAGACTCCAGTTCCCATGTGGCTCCACTGCGGATTGAGCATTTCACACACTCCATTGAATTGCTTCGTCGGTGTCTCGCAGTTTGTTCACGATGTTTCCTTCACCGAAGAAGCTTATGGCAAGTACGATTCAAATGTAATTTTGCACATGCATTCTGAAAAACTCATAGCCCGGATTCGGACACGCGACTCTCTTCTTTACACCACTGGGTTACCACATAGGTGACATTATGTCTGCTGTTCTTTGTAAAATAAAGAACTCCGTTTCTCAAAGTAAATTTATTACCTCTTCTTAAACTTAAGAGCTAGTCTTTTGGCGGTAGAGCGATTTCCATGTGGCCTTTTCCAGGGCCTTTACTTTGACTTACTGATACGACATTTCTACTCGCTGTTCCACCTGGTCCATAAATGCTCTTCTTGCCCTTCCTCTCAACCGCTTCCCTTCAACCTTTCCACTTGGTTTTACGTATGATAATTTCTTAAGTCAATTAATTTGTTGCCTACTGTGGCTTACAAGGAGACCAGGTACATTAGAACAACACACATTACGGGAAGTTAATTTAAACTCGTGTAATAAGCCATTTATATGCAAATTAAACTTTACGGTGATCATTTAAGGGCTTTTACTTCTTGTGACATAGGTGTAACGACAGTCTCATGGTAAATTCCTTGGCGGAACATAATAGGCATAATAAACGAATATAACTATTTAAAATTAAAAAACCACGCAAAAAGACATCCCTTAATAATTAAATTTTATGCCAAAAATGCCTTACATCATTTTGGAAGAGACCTGATATTCTTCAAACTGCTGGACCGATCTTTACCAAACATGGCTAAAAACCACCGCAAAGAAACTGGCTTTCGAATGAAAAATTCAGCATCTAAATCGGTTTACCCGCTTGAGAGCTATGATGCCACACACACACACACACAGACATCGACGTCAAACTTATAACACCCTTTTTTTGGGGGTAAATAACTGAACTCTATTGTTAAGGTTTTTCGTGGAGTGGATTTTGACGGAGTCCCGCAAAGGGCGAAGTGAGGCCGGTTTACACTACCTACCCCTCAGCGTCTGTACAGTTGCACGCACAGCACAACCAAACATTGCCAAGCTGGTTGAGACACGCACACAGGGTAAGGCGTATAGGTGAAAAACTTAAGTAACTAAATGACCTGTTGTATGTATGAGTATGTGTAGGAAAAGACAAATTGACGTTCCAAATTAGAAAAATGACTCAAATCCCATATCAGTTCGGTACACTATTACAAACAACAGCAGGCTTTTAGACAATTGTTGTATGAATGTGACAGCTAGCTGATTCCTATGCCAATTGTCAGCCCATACATGAACTGTCAAAAACACGATGGCGATTGCGAGCGAGTTAGAAAATAAGCCTACGAGTTAAGTTTTTCATGTATAGTTTAAATCAGTCTCACTTTGGCATTCGCAAGACTAAGTCTAGACGTTTTATTTGGTCGGAGCTCTTAAGTAATCACGCGAGAAAAAATATCAATGTTTAACAAACAAGCTTGTTAGGCTAAACAAGTTTTAACATGTCATCAATCATTGACAGGATTGATGGATGACGGTGGCTGACAGTAATGAAATTTTACGCCCGCATCGAGCATTTGTTGCGGTAATTACGTATTTGACTGGACGTTGATGAGTTTAGTTTTTTTTGACCAGTATTTCAATTTGTGTACAGGTTAGGGAACCCAAATTAGGATTGATAGTTCGGCTCTTGGGTTTTTGTGAGGCCTAGGTTTTGAGTTTTCGTGACCGCGTTTGATTGATTTTGTGTTATGATTATATCTGACGTGTGGAGTGTTCGAAATAAAAAAACATGAGAGTAGTCAAGTTATGTTTTAAATACTTTATTATGTTATTTGTGACACGCTCCATGTAATTATTAAGTAATAAATATAAAGAACCTTCATATTTGTTGCAAAAAAAGTCAAGGTAGAACAAGGTATGAGCATGTATGTTTTGTCTCTTGAGTTTTTTATAAATTTGCTGGTTTGCTTTTCCAGCCTATGTACAATATGTAGGAACCGTACATAATGTATTAAGTTAGGTAAATATGGGTCTGGATCCTTCAAACACAACTTATTTATAACGAGCTTACATTTACATTGCTATGTGTGTGATTGTATGAAAGTACAAATTTCGTCACTCTTGTCAAATCGTCGTCCCAAGTTTAGTAGAATGTATTAAGCACTTTCTTATTTCACAAAATGAAAGAAATGACTGAAACTCTTTTCCAACAACATCCACTCCTCAAATACTAACAGCATGCACGGCATTGCATGGTATTACAACCATATCAACAACTCACCCGTACTCTCTAACCTCTGTTTCACCATTACAGCCTTTATTATTAATCGCTCACGGGCTATAATGGCTTGTAAGTCGGCTAGGCAAGGAGGTAAATAGGTAGGGTGTACAAAATGCATGAATGCGTAATGCTTCACGCTCGTCGATATTATAATGTGAGTTACTACCATTTGATCTCAAGTCTTGCATGCTTAACACACACGAACCCCTTTATTCATAAACGCTTTATAGGCTTCTGCTAACTTAGCAATCGTTTGTCCTTATCTGTCACTTCGACATTTACTTTCACAGATAAGGACAAACGATTGCTAAGTTAGCAGAAGCCTACAGAGCGTTTATGCACAAGAGGGTAAGTCCTAGTATATGTGGATGACGAAATTTGTTATAGACCGACCGTTTAAATGAGTCCTCGCCCGCGCGGCACAGGAGTGCGTGGTAAGACGACAAAGGGGACCTAGAGGGGTGCGGGCGGGTAGAGCGCCTCCCGCCCGCACCTCTCTCGCTCCCCTTTGTCGTCCCAGCCCGCGCCCCTGCACCGCGTGGGCGAGGACTCATTAAAGCGGTCGGTCCATAGTTAAGCTAATGCTTCTTTATATTAGTTTAAATATGTTTCTTGCTCTATGTGTACAATACGGCATCAAAAGGGTGTCTTAAATTATAATGAAACATTACGTTGAAAAACCTGCTAAAATATTCCAGGACAATTTTGAGACATCTTAAATTTTGAGTTCTTCCATAATAGTTTGGGAGCAAAGAAAAAACGTAGAATTTACCAGTAGCTTCCCTTCCCGCGCAGATGGTGAAAGCCTATCGAAGGAATGGGTGAAATTCTTAGAAATCATGTTATAGGAGATGCGGCTAGCATCCAATTACTATTTTGATTTCCCTTTCCACCTATACGACCTGAATCATACTAAACGTGGCCTTAAGCTTTTGTTACCTTCTACCCCGTAAGGGATAAAGACGTGATTTATGTATGTACCTATGTATTTATGTTGAAAAACCTTTACATGAATGTTCCATACAACTAAACCAACCACCTGCTAAAATATATACGTCCCAGCTTATATACGGCCGCCTATTGTCTACTTTGTTCTTTGTTTCTGTATGGTTTTGTACTGATTTGTGGTGTTCAATAAAGAGTATTTGTATTGTATTGTATTGTATACGTCCCACAGCTGGGCACAGGTCTCCTCTCACAATTGAGCTTGGGCTATAGTTCCCACGCGGACCCGGTGCATTGAATTGCTTCGCAGTTGTGCGCAGGATTCCTCACGATATTTTCCTTCACCGAAAAGCTCATGGTAAAATTCAAATGAGATCGCTTGTAAATTCCGAAAAACTCAAAGGCGCGAGCCCCGGATTAGAATCCTCGACCCTCTACTTGAGAGGCCATAGGTCAAACCACCAGGCTACCTCGGCTTTTTATTAATTTAGAATTAAAAAGGTACAAATTAAAATTATTACACATAAAAATAATTCGGTAAAAACACTTACCTACTTTATAGTCCCTCAAGTTACTAAGTATAGTAAGTTTGCGGGTGGTAGGGCCTTGTGCAAGGTCCGTCCGGATCGCTACCACCATCTTACTCGCTAATCCTGCCGATAAGTAGCAGAGCTTGCACTGCTGTGTTCCGGTGTGGAGAGTAAGACAGCCGGGGAAATTACGGGCACAAGAGGCATTTCATCTTAGTCCTCTAGGTTGGCAAGGCATCTGCAATCCCCCCGGGGTTGCGGGTGTCTATGGGCAGTGGTGATCACTTACCATCAGGTGACCCACTTGCTCGTTTGCCTTCCTAATCACATTAAAAAAAAAAAAAGTAAAGTTACTTACCACAAAGTAAAGTGAACTGAAAATGAAAATGAAAATGTTATTTTTGCAAATTGGCCGCCAAGGGCTCTTTTTACATGAGTTTTTGAAACTACCAGCGCATTCGGAAAGACCATCATTGCTAAGAAGAATGCTCCGCAAGAAACTTGGCAGAAAGTCATTTTTTCAAAACTTTTTGACTTGTTCTATACTTTTAATAACCTATGTAATGCACTTTACAATGTAAACAAATACCAAAGAACGGTTCAAACAACAATAGCGATGAGTATGAAAGTCAAGCGTGAAACGCGAATAGCCCAGGGTCAGGAGGGGTTGCCGGGACAACTGCACCGCTGTGATATCCACTCAAGCGCATTTTGGGGTAAAAAACTTGTTTTATTATTTTCTGCATCATTTCTAATCTATTGCATGCAAGGTTGGAAGGATATTTTCTTGGCTACCTTATTCTCACTATTCTTTAGACTGTTTCTTAACCTTTTTCAGCGACGGACGCCTAGGAAAAGTAGGACAATTTTATGGACCCCCTAATTAAAAATTAATCGACGCGTAGCCTATTATGAGACTTTTGGTGGTATTTATTTATTGTCAAGTGGTCCAACGATCAGACTGCGGACCCCATAATGTATGCTCACGGACCCCCAGGGGTCCGCGGACCACAGGTTAAGAAACAGTGCTTTAGACTGTCACCGAAAATCAGCGTCACAAAATTATCCCCAAATATTTTCGTGACACATGAGTGTCGGCCATTTTTAACCTCCGACGCTAAAAGTTGGGTGTTATAAAATTAACGTTGATTTCTGTCTCTCTCTCTCTCTCTCTCTCTCTCTCTGTGTGTGTGTGTTTGTGTGTCTGCCTGTGTCATCGTAGCTCTCATGCAGATGAACTGATTTCAATGCGGTTTTTTTATTCGAAAGCCAGTTTCCTTATAGTATCTTTATTTGCAGAAAAAATGGTACGGTAAGGTGTTACATTTTGAAATTGAACATCATTTTTTGCTAAATATTAGCATGCAACATTGCGGTGGTTCTTATTCATGTTTTAAGAGTATGGGCTCTTTTCCAATATTTTATTGTATGTTATGGGTCGTTGGGATACGCATGCATGTCTACAGTGAAAGAAACTGAATCGCGTACCGCTGTAGAACCTTTTCACTGCAAATGTCATAACTTACCATACGTCTGCCTAAGAAATTATTGCGAAATTGTACGAGACAAGGTTACACAGAGGTACGTGATTCGATTTCTTCGACCGTATTCTATCAGCTAGTGAATTATACCTATGCTTATTTTGGCAAACGTGGCTTTGTGGAACGGAGTAAGAGCCTTATGGATCCTAAATAAATTATTTCACTGTTGTTGCGTAGCATGTACCGGCCTAAATGTTTATTTTCCCTTTGGAGGGAGGGACCATAACGCTCGACCACACAAGGGGCTTTCCGGTTGGCACCCCATAGGTGATATTTTCAGCTAGCAAATGTAGTGGATTTATTGATACAGTTAAACTTTTAATAAAAGACTAGCTTCTGCCCGCGACTTTGTCTGCGTAGAATTAATAATAATAATAATAATAATAATAAATTGTTTATTTCATCGAAACTTAGGTGGTAAGTACATAATGGTCGAGACTTCCTATTAGGTATGTTGTACCTGTGTCAGGAAGCCTCGCTCTTCCAGCTTGCTGCTAACAGTTGTGCGTTCGAATGAAAAAAAAACCGGTCAAGTGCGAGTCGGACTCGCGCACCGAGGGTTCCGTATCATTATCTATAAATATCTAAAACCAGTGTAAGCAGAGCCCTGTTCCAAAGCAAAATGTACGCAGTGTGGGGTTACTTTATATTGGTCACTGCTATATACAGACATACATACACATTTACGGTTTTCGCAATTATTCTTTAATCTGTGCTATAAGACCTACCTTCATACCAAATTTCAAGATTCTGCGTTCACGGGAACTACCTTGTAGGTTTTGATTCCCTTGAGAGTTGAAAATTTGCGGAAATTTGCGGCATAAACGGCTGTATCTTTTGATTGCGTTGGCTTAGAAGTTTGATTTTTTCACAGCTTCAAGGGACAGTAGACCTGAGTAATTGATATAAATTTCAGCTTCATACCTCCACGCGTTACTGAGAAAAAGGGTCTTGACAGACGGACGGACGGACGGACAGACGGACAACAAAGTGATCCTATAAGGGTTCCGTTTTTTCCTTTTGAGGTACGGAACCCTAAAAACGAAAAAACTAAAAGAAAAAAGACTTAAGGAACACTAATAATGTTAGTTCTTATTAACTAGTTATATTATTTATGTGTGTGTGTGTGTGTGTGTGTGTGTGTGTGTGTGTGTGTGTGTGTGTGTGTGTGTGTGTGTGTGTGTGTGTGTTTATGCGTTTGTGTATGTGGTGAATGTGTGCACTTACAATCTTAGTTACGAGTATGTGTTATGTTTTATACAATGTGACTTAAGTAGGTGGAATATAGTAGGTACATTTTCAGTCTCATTATAGTCAAGATCACTTATCCATTTTAATATTGAAATCCATTTTAAAATTGAGAATTATACATAAAAACCTTCCTCTTGAATCACTCTATCTATTAAAAAAAACCGCATCAAAATCCGTAGTGTAGTTTTGAAGATATAAGCATACATAGGGATATAGGGACAGAGAAAGCGACTTTGTTTTATAGTATGTAGTGATAGTGATTAACACTCTCGTCAGAGAGAAGATAATGTAGGTATTCAGATCCATAATTGTATTGATTGCCCTTCACCGTCCCCTGCTCACATCTTACTTATTTTTTTGGAACAATCAATCAACTTGCGAATACGATGGCGCTAGGTTGCCAGATATTTTACAGGGACCAAGCATTTAGTTATTATGCGAAAACATAACTACTATTTCATTTTTGGGGGAGCTAAAATGTAGCAGCGCTTGTAGAGGGTTTACCTATACATTTACGAAAAAAAAGATGCTTTGCGCCCGGAATGATGCGCCGGGTTGTTTAGTCAGGTAGGTAATGTAAGGTAGTTGATTTAAAATTATGCTTGTATCTTTTTTTTTTTTAACATTGTCAGTTGATTATTTTAATTAAATAAACGAAAATAAATGGTTAAAAATATTTCTGTACGAAACATAATATTTACATTTGATTTAAGTAGGTACCTCATCGCTTCTATACTGTCACAAATGGCACAAAATAAGCAGATTAGTGCTGTAATTTAATTTCTGATTCACGTAATATAATTTTGATGTGCAATTTTACTGGTTATCTTCTCTAAGCTTGAACATAGCGGTGCAAGGACTGCTACTTATCACAATTATCGAGCAAGATGGTGGAGAAGATCCAAATGGACATTGCACATGCTCCTACCACATACGCGTATAAATCGACCCAGCTATTGAAATTTGCTTCCACATACTTACATAACATATTAATCACGTATTTATCCCTAACGCACGGGATAGACAGAGCTAGAGTCCGTTTTCAAATATTTTTTTAACAATCCCAAGCGCGGAGTTAGCGCTCCTGCCACGTCACGGACTGGTCATCAATAACGGCTCTTCGCTCATATTGAACGGAAAATTCAATAAAAATTGATCACTCGATTTCATAGTTTCCAGCCAGATTCAATTCGGCTTGTCGACTCCATTTGCTGCCAATCCAAGCGTTTCGCTGCTCTCACAAACGCAAACTAAAATTAATTTAACTTCACACTTCACGAACATTTCATAAGCTCAATATTTAACAACTCAATACAATGAATAGCGTGTAAAACACGCTGAAAAGGGTTTAAGAATTCGAACGCAAACTACAAAAACGCAGTCAATCGCACCGTTTCAATAGACGCGAAACTTTAAAAAGAAATCACAAGGGCAAAAATCCTGTAAACCCTCGCGAAGTATGCATCGAAACTCAACGGAGGGAACATCCAACAAATAAGGGGGAAACTCCGTATTGTGCACAACCTTCAAAACCAGACGTCCTAATCGACCCTTTTGAAATTCCAACTAACGGGAAACTCGCATTTCCATAACAATAAAAATGTGATCCGAACATCTAGAAATGCCTGCGCGATATTCACGGATCATAAAATCGCACTCGGTTCTGTGAATACGGTACGTCTGCCGTAGCTGGACCCCTGCAGGCTAACCACACCACACTTCCCCGCGCTTATTAGGTATAAATCGTTAATGGGAGCGGGTGTCAGCGTAAATTGGTGGAAACACGCTGAAGGGCTCGACGTCGCTTTACGAACGATGCTGTTTTGTGCTCGACGCCGACTCTGAGTCCATTTATTAAAATTTATAACGCGCTGTTGACGTTTCAAAGTGATTCTAGTTATCATTAATAATATTCATTACTTTATTCTTCAGCGTTTTCCCCCTTTTATTATATTTTTAAATGTATTTAATTTAATTGTTCCAAAAACAAAAGGTTACAGTCAAAATTTGTCATAGTATATTAATTTCTAAATTGCATCACCTGCTCAGATCTGTTCTGTTCTCCAGTCCATTATGGTTGCCCGGTAGAGATCTCTCTGTAGCGATAAGGCCGCCTATTGTTACCTTGTAATATTCTGTATACCTTTTTTCTGTTTTGGTTGTAATTTAATGATAGTTAAACTGGACCTAAGAAGTATATAAAATAGATAATTTATAATTTAAAATTACAAAAAAATAATAATTAATATTGTTTAGCCACAGTGTTAACTTAATATTAAAGTTATCGTTGAAAGTCACTTGTCAGCTGTTTGAATATCCATTTTTTGACAGTTACGTGGATTATGTTTGCGTTTTCAATCTACATTTATAAAACCAATTAGAGGCCAATCACTGGTCAGTTCGTAGTAAAAAAAAAAAAAAAACAAAGTCATGTTAGTTACACTATTTATAACTCGAGAATGGCTAAACCGATTTGGCTGAAACATGGTGGTGAGGTAGCTTAGAATTAGGAGACGGTTAAATGACACTTTTTATCCAGATTTTCCCGCGGGATTGGAAAATCCCGAAATGTTGTACCAATAAAGCTACATTACATTTGGCATGCCTACATAATAATAATTATTCCTTGGATACAAAGAATTTTTTCAAATTTCTCACGATATAAAAATACGAGGTAAATAATTAAGACTATAATTAGTAGATAATAATCCTAGAGGATCACGTAGGCGCTCTAAGAAGGGATTTTCTGAATTTCCCACGGGATAGGAAATAAAAACCTTATAGGTACTTAGAGACATTAGTGGATGTATGGGGTATGTCGTCACTCTGACGTTATCTGCGCGGACGAAGTCGCGGGCAAAAGCTAGTTTTGTATAACTTAAAAAGTCCCGTTATTAGTGATTACGCTACTACCCTATGCCTGGTTTAATTTGCTCTCTAGTTTACACGCCGACACTTTCACCTTATAAACATTCGACCGCCAACTTCAAAGTACTGAAAAAATCTCATTAAATACATTAGTTATTCAGGTCCATTTACTTTTGTATTTGTTATTGCTGTCTACGCCCCGAGGGAGCCATCCACTACGGCTATCTAGACGTTGGGGACCAATTAGTTAGCTAGTTATGAACTTTTGAACAGTTACTTGTCAGAATCATGCACCGCCTTGCCAGGGGAATGCAACTGGTACTGAATGTTACACCAGAACTGTTATACTGACGAGCAAAAATAACAGATCGCTTTTCGTACAACTATTTGTGGAAAATGACCGTTATTTTTGCTTGTGTGTATTTCGAGTTAAACAGATCGCGCGACGGTTTTGATGAAAATAGTACGAATATTTTATTGAATCAGGCGTTACTTTGCTCTTCCATGCTGGTGTGGGAGTAAAGAAAAAAGATAGAATGTTCCAGTATCTTCTATTCCCGCGCAGATGGTAAAAGTCCATCGAGGGAAAATCGAGTGAGCGAAATCATCACTATTTTGATTCCCCTTTCCACCTATACGCCCACAATCATGCTAAATGTGGCCTTTAGGTCTTGTTACCTTAGGGTCTGTCTACCCCGTGAGGGATAAAGACGTGATCCATGTATGTATGTATGAATGTTACTTTGCGGTGGTCCATTTCAATGAACAAAAAATATTTACCTTGCTACTCCGCTACTCACGTGCAAAATAACCGAGCCTGCTGCCGACAGTTGTGCTCACTAAACTTTGATACTGATCCCATAGAGGGATCGAAACGCGTCAGTGTTTGTGTGGTGTTTGGGATTTATGTGTTTTATGTGGCAGTAGTGGAGGGAGGGTAGCATGAAAAACATATATATATTTCGCATAGGCTTGGTTAGTCGTTCCTAGCAAGTTAGTGGTAGCTTGGTGGTTGGTAGCAAGGTAAATACTTTTTGTTCATGGTACAAATACGAATGAGAAGAGATTCTGATGCCAAAAAAAGTAACTTGGTAGGTAAACTCCTTATTAATTTAAACGAAACGTTCTCTTTGTCCGTGAAGATGATTACCAAAAACTTTGACAGGGTACCATGTACTTGGGTGATATAACGTGAGTCTTCCGGCGCAGGTCAGCGCAGATCCCTTGTCAAATTAACGCTCGCCTCTGTCTCGCTGACAAACGACGCGGGCATAATAAAAACTTGCTCATAAATGTTTCGCTTATAGCCTTTATTTTGCTGACGCTCTGCGAAAATGAAAATGTTTGTTCAGAGATTTAAATAATGTGCTGTTTTTTTTACAGATTTTGAGCTCTGAACGCTCTATTAGGCGGAATTGTTACAAATGCTATTTTTTAAGCGCTATTTCATTGTGCATTCCTTTTTCAAACACTGTAACATTTTTATCGCGTACGTTACAGATTATGTAAGTACTTGACCAGAACTTGACTTCCTTCGTGAACAGTGAGAAGGCGTCGAAGAAGGCGCGTCTGGCTGTCCACAGAGGGGTGCTTGTTCCAACATTGTACGGTAGCGAGACTTGGGTATGGCAAAAGAAGCATGAAAGTAGAATAAATGCAGTAGAAATGAGAGCATTAAGAAGTATGGAAGGTGTATCACTGAAAGATAGAATAAGGAATAGTGTGATAAGGGAACGTGCTGGTGTGAAAGAGGATATAGTGACTAGGATAGAAAAAAGTATGCTTAGTTGGTTTGTCACGTAGAGCGGATGGATGAAGACTAACTAAACAGATCTATATGGGGAGTGTGAATGGTAACGTTTGGAGGGGAAGGCCTAGACGGACGTCCCGAGACCAAATAGGAGACGTTTTGGAAAAAGGTCAAGTCAGGAGTACCCGAAACCGACGAGCGAAAGAAGTATGTCAGGATCGTAGCAAGTGGAACAAAGTAGTTGCCTACCCCTGTGGGAAAGATGCGTGACGGTATGTATGTATCCTGACCAGAAACTCAAACAATTACACTTTCTTTATATGTATATAAGTAACTAGTTGTTCAAAATATAACAAGCGGCTAGTTCATTGATCAAATATGATCAAAGCCAAAATGCAAGACGCAAATTTCCGTTCGACGATACAGTCCCAGTCAAAGCACCATTAATGGCATTGCATCTCAAACTTCAACAACTTAGCTCAGAAACTACAACGTCCGTCTACGATCTTAGCTGCATCATACCAGTTAACAAGCAAGCTGAAACTTCTAAATCGCCAAGTTTCATTACCAATTTTAGCTAAAAGCAATTTGAGCTAAACCTCTTAGCAAAATAAACAGTATTAATCTCAGTGCAACCTAATAAGTCGTCCGGTCCACTATATCAAACTTAAGAGCATTAAATTTAAAAAGACCGCAAGAGTTCCGAACTTGGCCTTACGCCAGCTAGTGCTCTTCTGATTTCTGAGGGAGGCTTAGAATGTAAGCCAAATGAAGAAAATTTGGTGTTTTAGCCGGAAATTTGAAAGTGTATTAAAAAGTGACACCGTGCGAACTTTACTTGGCGACAGTTGGTCAAAAGTGGTTGCAGTCAAAGAGAGTTTTTTTAATACTGCCTATGACAGTCAGTTTTTGGCGCAAGCCAAGGTTATCTTGCAACAAAAAAATAGGAATATCTAGTTTTAATTTTAAGCGCAACTTTGTGTTAAAAATATACATAACTAATTAATTATGATTTTATTTAACTCAAAGATAGTAAGTTGTGGGTGCCCTTCGTTTAATCCAATATTTGTTTGGTCTAATGTAATCTTTGGTCGAATATTTGTTTGGTCTAAAAATTTGCCAACTGAAACTGAAAATACATCGGAATATTAATTAGACTGAAGAATAAGTTAGGTTATGATAAGTTTACTCTACAATTTTCCTGGAAAGTTGATAGTTTCGGTATAAATTCAGTTTAGACCAAAATATTGTTCGACCAAACATTACACGAGATCAAACAACCAACCACCTGAACTGATATACCTATTGACCCTAAAGGTGTATAAAGAGATTTTTAATTATTTCCCTATAGAGAAACCACGGGTGTAAGCTAGTGTTCAAAATAAAGTAATTAAAACAAAGCAAACAGTACACAGATACTGGATATTGTTCGGAAACTGCCTGTTATTTGCGGGGCTCTTGAAATAGTTAGTGGGCGGGATAAACACTTGACTGTAGCGAGTGCCAGGAAATTCCGTATTCAGTACCATTGGCCTGCAGCTGAATTTAAAAATATATTTCCTTAAAAATGTATTGAATCAGAGGATGTATATCGATTGTTTTTTGCATGCCTTTTGTGTTGGTAACGAAACAAAACATAAATGACCACAACTTTTTAACAAAACCAAGCATTGTTTTAACTAAATCTTATGTCATCTTAAATATAATATTATGAATAGATTAGATTAGATTAGATTATTTATTCAGTCAATATAAAATTACATCATAAATTGTACAATGTCAAGTTACGAGAACTTATATTGAAATCGTCAAAAAATTACACATAGAAATTAAAAAATAAAAATTGAAAATTTAATTGTACGTCACAAAATTTTGGAATTGTATAAAATAATAAAGAAGCAACAAATCATTACATTTACATAGGTTCTCCACTCAGGATCGCCATAGCTATATGGATGTCACCAAACAAGGATCATCCAATTAAAATACATAAAATAACAATGTTCAGTAAAATAAAAAATTAATATCAAGAGTACAATTCAATGTCAAATCACAATAAAATATTAAAAAGAAGTGCACATCATGTCAATATAAATTCACCAACATAACACAACAACACAACACAACACAACACAACATAACACATAGGTATAAGGTTAGTCTGCTCGAGCATTACGTGCGTTCGTTTGTACCGGTGCACTTTGGGCAACAACGATAAACTAATTTGTTTGACAAGTGGCTGTTGCCCGCGATATTGTTTGAGTAGAATTCGCTTCTCGCTATCCCGCATGCGATTTTCCGGGATGAAAACTATCCTATATCCAACTAAAATGGTTCATCGGTTTAAGCGTGAAGAGGTAGCAGACAGACAGACACTTTCGCACTTATAATATTTTATGGATTGGCTAACATTCAACATGGAGTATTTAAGTCATAATGGTCTACATGTCTGTCAAACTGTCTTTTAAATACTTGACTATGGTTACACGTTACAAGTTATGGCAATAAGACCTTTTAGTTGACAGACCCGATATAATTATTTAAGCTTAATATTCCACACTTAACATACCGGCAACATTATAATATAAAAGGGAGAATAAGTGATTTCATCTGAAATCGTAAGTCCGTAATCTAGAGAAAAATGTCGCTCCAAATTGAATCATTTGTAATATTCATTCTTTTCACTCTTGCTTCTGTGGACGCTTTTCAAGAGTTGACAGCCATGATGTAGAGTTACAAGAAACACTTTGAAACGGTGGATAAAAGTTGATGTTTCATTAATTTCAATTTCTAATAGGTACTTATTGAACTACCTTAAACTTGTTTCAATTTTCAGAAATCGTTAAGGTCGTATACGCCAAGTTTGATAAGTAATGTCCTTTATGGCAATGATAGATTTTGATTTAGGGTCAATAATAGGTACCTTTGCATTTTTCACACTCTGAGTAGCCGGCTTTTATAGCTCGTTTTCTTTAAATTTCCTGTATAGAGCAACAGAAAATTGAGGTTGTATTTGATATTTTTTTGGGATTTGGAGAATTTTAAATATTAGACACGTCGATAGAGAATAAAAAACTGAGCAAGACTGACGACAATTGAGCCCCAAGTTATCGCAATACTACAGATCAATATCAAACATGGTTTATGTTATTATCATTTTGTTAAAAAACATTTTTCAAATTTAGTATTATTGAAATTCAGTATAGAGGTAGTTCCAGTTCCAGAGAAGGTGATAAGATAGTTTTTATTCCGGAAAATTGCATAGTTCCCACAGATGAAGACAGAGTAACGTTTTTTAACTAAAAGCTGACAAATGGACCGGCGGCTCTCCTAATGTTAACCTCCTTATTCATAAACGCTCTGTAGGCCTCTACTAACTTAGCAGTCGCTTGTCCTTATCTGTCACTTTAAAATTTACCTTTCGCAGATAAGGACAAACGATTGCTAAGTCAGCAGAAGCCTAGGGCGTTTATAAATAAGGGGGCATGTGTTTATCGCCGCCCACGGACATCTATCAATACCGAGGACAGCTGTTGCGTTACTGGTTTCGCAATGGTGGACACTCACCATTTAAAGCCACCTATATTCACCTTTGAAGCATATTGAGAAGAAACAGTGGTGGAGCTGATGCCGACAAATAATTCTTCTCAATCAAACTCACGGCAACAAATTGCACTTATGTAAAATTCGTCAAGAATCTCTTTGAAACTTTAATTCCATGTTACACCGAACTCGTTTTACGATAATCAACTGTCTTCAGGAATTCACGACGTCACCCGTCGGACAAGGAGAGAGATTATTCGTTTCTAAGCACCTTTTATTAATGCTCGCTTCCCGCTTTTGTTGCTTTTTCACGATTTTTCCAAGCCCTGATTAAAAGTGTCACGAGAAAATGTCCTTGGATTGGAATAACTTGGGAATTATCGTACCTCTTTCTGTGTTAAACGCTTGAAGATTTTTAATATTGAGGGAGGACATTTCTCTAATATTAGAAAGAGTTTGTTTTGCGTCAATGATACGTGTCACCGACCTTATTGTTTGTTGCATAAAGGCGTATAGATGTTTTTGACGACTTGGTAATGTACAATAAATAACTCTTGATTGAACTCCACATTATAACAAAAGATTAAGGTACAGTTAGCTTTACTTGTCTTTAGTTTTATTTTTTAGGCAGCGGAGTAGCAAGGTAAGATGAGTTGAAGCTAGCTCTCAGTACCTAATTTTGGTGTCCTTTGATTTGTGCTTCACAAAGCAATGACGATAGAGTTGCCTTTCTTCTTCAGATTTAAGAGCTTGGCTAGTTCATAGCAATTTCCATGTGCTCTTTTCCGGAGCCTTTTCTTTGACATCCTGATACGACATAACCTTTGAATGTTTATATTTTGTAAAAGTTTTTATTATATTTACCAATATGGAGGTCCGCAAAGTATCGCCTGATTCAATAAATAACTTGACTTTGTTGAAGACCAATGTGATTTTGTTTCTGTCTTGGCTTAAGGGGAAATAAAACTGTCGCTTCATAGAAACGGGGTAGGATATGTTACTGCACCCGGCTCTGGTATGTAAGGGGTCTCGTTGACCCCTCCATTTGTGGGGGGAAGGTTCCCCAAGCGACGTCACGCGCGACACCGAGCCACACAAATCACGCGAGTCGAGCACGCGACCTGCAAACCTGTACCAACGAACCGTGAAAAGCATCGCGACATCAGATAACTTAGGTTACAGTCCAATCCATCGCTGCATTTAAAGGAGCGATCACTTCAGGTGCAGAAGGAAAGAAGCAGTGTATTCGGTGATCATGGAATTCGACGCATGAATTTTCACCACGGGTCACGGCCTGGGCAACAGCCCTGCGCGATATGTCAATAGCTCTGTTTATTTTCTAGTAAACGCCTCCTTTTTCTAATAAAAAAAATACCATTGAAATAATAATTCAACCGTCGCGGACAATAGATAGCACGCCACATTCTTCCTTGTCAGACAAACACGAAACTCTATGCAAATGTTTCTTGTAAGGCTTTTTGGCTTTTTCATACCTTCTACGTTATTTGTTGGCAGTCGGAACAGTGTTAAACATACTGATACAAGAAAGTCAAAGTACTTTAAATCGTGTCTTAAGTTATTAAAGACCGTCTGAATGTTAAAAAATAACTGACGTAAAAATAACATTTGATAAATAATGCTTGACCTTTACTTACCCCTGTAACGGTCATCAAATAATACAAAGTGAACCCAACATATTTATTTTTTATTACGAAGCAAGGCGTTGTAAAATTGTAAATGTCAAAACAGAGTACCGGCCAGATATAGAATCAGTAGAAGTTCAATCAATCAAAACAAAATCGATAAGAAAAACTCTGGAACTTTCGGGCGTCGCATCGCGTATTATTCGCGTTTAATAATTTTACGAATTCGTTTATAAGGTTGGCTCTTTTGGGTCTTAACATTACAAGTTCCAATAACAGTCCTGAAATAATTCCATCAACTCATCAACATCGCGTTCCACGAATTCGCAAACGTCAATAGAGAATCGCATCACAAACGCGTTTAAAAAAATTAGGCCTCAAAAGATGGGCCTGAATCTGCGTGAGTATATTTATATTACGTGACATTCGTGTCGCGGTTTAATAATTCAAAATTAACTGCCTATTTACGTTAACACTAGGAGGTTATGCTCCAAATGGTATGCAGAGTCGCACCTAATTGGCTTCATTGTTATTATATTTAGTGCTTACGGGGTCAACGTACTTCTAAATATTTGTGTCATTGCGTCCATTTGGGGTCTTTTATTTCAGTAGATTTACGTGATAGCCGTGTTCCGTGACACGCCGGAAAAGGCTGGTAAATTCAGAGAAACAAGTGACGGTGCTATCTCTATGATATAGAGACGCGTGATTAAAAGAATTAGCCCCGTTCAGTTCTGTTGTTTAGTAGGGTAATATTAATCACTATTGTAAATAGTAGTAGACGAAGATGCGTCTTGAAAAAATAGGAAGAATTTAGTAAGTGTTACACACAACTTCGTTCGCGAAGTATTTTCAGCGATAAAAAGTATTAGTGTGACTATACTTACTAATATAAACAGTCATCTATCGGTAACTACCATGTTGGTCTGGGAGCAAAGAAAAAACAGAATGTACCAGTTGCCTCTCTTCCCGAGCAGATGGTAAAAGCCCATCGAGGCGTTGGGAGGGGAAGGCCTAGACGGCCGTTCCGTGACCAAATTGGAGACGTTTTGAAAAAAGGTCAGGCCAAGTACCCAAAACCGACGAGTATGCATGAAGAGATTGATGAATGTGGATGAAGCGAAAGATGTGTGTCAGGATCGTAGCAAGTGGAACAAAGTAGTCTCTACCTAACCTACCCCTGTGGGAAAAGGCGTGACGGTATGTATGTATGGTATGAATTTACAACATAACAATACAATACAATACAAATACTCTTTATTGAACACCACAAATCAGTACAAAACAAGTTGTAATTATAGAAGTAAGAATAACTTGTGTAATGATGCCTTTTAAAATGCACCACGTAGAAAATCGCCCCGCATTGGTTTCACACCACAACCTGCAATAACTGTATTAATATTCAATTTCCTATGCATACGCATTCCGCCCACCGTCAAATAGCGGGGCGGGCGATTTAAAACAATAAGCACGCTTCCAATCGTAAGCGATACTTTATGCCCCGTAAGCACGCGATGGCGTAAAACGTGCCATTGGCACTTTGCCATGCTTTACGTCACCATTAACAGTGGCCAGTGGCCATTTTAAAATGCGGCGTGGCAAAAATCAATGGCAAATTATTTATTGCATAAATTAGGGCGCCATTTTCGAATCACCGATCGCGATGCACCTTTATTTGATTGGTCTGGGTGGAGTTGATATCAAAATTGATATTGAATCAGGCGTTACTTAGCGGAGGCCCATTTCATTGAATGAACAACATTTACCTTTGCTACTCCGCTACTTGTACTTATAGTAACCTATGACTTGACTCACTATCTCGCGGAGTAGCCTAGTACATTTAGTTAACTTGTCAATTGTCTATTCTTATCTGTCACTTTGAGATAATAATATGCTTTTATCAGACAGAAATAAAACTGATTTTAGCTTTATTGGTTAGTGGATAACACAGTCTGTGAAAATATATAAATTGTCTACTAAGATGACACTTGAGGGTCACGTCGGCACCCTTTGGATGCGTAACCCCAAAAAATATTAACTGGGTAATATTCTTTTTATAGATATTTAGGTTAGAACAAGAATCGTAATCCTTTTAAAGAAAGTGGAACATATTAGCTGGAATTTACGAGTAGATCGTAAACGCAAATTTAATGTCAACCCAAAAAATAGAAAAGGCCGTAAAAAGATTAAAGCTGTTAAATTTTTATGAAGACCTGCCGCTGAAGAAGCGCCGCTGCACAGAGAAGCAAAATACAGCGCTTCTACTGACACGAATTCTTCTTGAAAGACTGACTACTATCGGTTTGGCTCTTAGATGGTGTCGCTACAAACAGCTCATATATGGCAATAATGCACATACGACGTATAAAACTATAAATTGACCAATTTCAAAGCATTTTATTGCAATGTTATGCAATCCTTTGTCCTTTTGTACAGATGTAAATCTGTGTGCAGATAGATGGGTGGGTATGAGTCTATAGTTTATATTGATTCAATAAAATCACTGATATCAAGCAATTTTATTCCAAACACAGAAAGTTGCAATATTATAGTGTTAATACTACAGTGGGCAGGGAGAGACTCCCTGTAGCGTAGCGACTTGCTCCGGAGTTGGGTTGCAATATGCAACGTCATTAAATGTCGTTGGTCACGTACGCTATATCTGTATTCAAAATATTATTTCTTGAACTTTGGGAACTGAAAGAAGTTTAAATAATCTGTAGTGACCAAAGATAGGTTGGAGAGGCGTAGTGAGCATGACACACGCGCTGCAACAACTAGGTACGAATTAATACTCACACCTAACTTAAACAAAGATGTACAAGAACAATGAGCGAAGTAGCCTTGTCACTTTTTATTTCCACACGCAGGCTTCTTTCAGCTGTTCATATTGACAACTTCGTGACTGAATTCGTAACTTCAACATACAAAAATTTCCTCTAGTTTAGAATCACAGATGACTACTGAGATAATTACGGATTACTTCGCTGCCATAATTGCGCTACCGTTTCTTTTTTCATTGATATATACTTCCGCAAAGTAACGCTTGATTTAGTCAGATTTGAAATGGCATGCGTAGCCGTACAGGCGCGTTTATAAAAATAGTGAACTGTCTGAAAACTTTATTCGCTGTAAGCATACATGACCGTACATTGGAATTTCCCAATATTGCATCAGATACCGTTGAACGTTGTCCTATCTTTATTGGCACGGGGAGCTACCGACTATACAGATATACCACATTAAGACTTAACTATTTGCTTTTCCTCTACCACCTGGAGGGCAATTCTATAAACCTGGTCTGTGAAGTTATCACTGTGCTTAGGAGACAATCGCAAGTTGAGCCGTTTGCTGGTGTCATACGGTGTCTTAACGTAAGTCTAGCGTCGACGTTGACAAAGAGGCACGACTTATGAGGTAGTCTGAGCTTGAGGTAACACGACCTAAAGGCACGTTTAGCATGATTGTGGGTGTATAGGTGGAAAGGGGAATCAAAGTAATGATGGGTGGTCGATGATGGACACAAAAAAGAATTATCCAATTTGGTGCAATCGATCGGAAGCTATGCGCGTACACCCATTTCGGTGATTCATTTTTATTGAATGAAAATGAAAATGAATGAAAATGAAAATTTATTTTTGCAAATTGGCCGCCATGGGCTCTTTTGCGTGTCTTTTAGAAACTACCAGCGCATTATTAATATAGATGAATACGATAAGTTTTGAAGTTAGAGCGCCAGAAATGTCGTAGCGACCAAAACAACCAAATACAAAATGTTATGAAAGCACCCCGTTATTTTTGCGCGTCAGTATATATCAGAACACGCCGTTAACATAGCCTTAAATTACACATGACTGAGGTCCTTCTTTTCAATTGAACACATTCAATCTCGTCGAGATAGCAAGTTCTAAAAGAGCGCGAGGATTTTGTTTAATCCAATAAACTGTACAATGCAATCGACTCAAAGAAACTATTCTACTCAATCATGCCTGATTCAAAGAAGTTCTTTTCACTTTGTCTTCTACTGCGGATGCGGGCGGCTTGGACCGATTTCAATAATTGGTTTCTTTTTAAAAGCATGCTTATGGATAGTTTTATTCACGAAGACGCGTGGACTTATCAAAATTAACCTTATAGGTACAACTGCTGCTTAAAATATGTATACATTATATACGTCCTGTTTGTGTTTCTGTATTAGCTAATAAAGTTCTCTTATTCGTATTCTTAGTAATAAGAACCACGATAGTCATCATCGTAGGCGGCAGCTCTGCTACAAAAAAGTTCGTGGGTTATTAAATAAATTTATACTGATAATTCGATAATTATCTTATACCTGTCATGGTCTATTTGTTTGAGCTTTAACTTTTTATACAAATAAACGATTAAGTATGCATTGGACTCCCATATTAAGAGATTTCGTATCACTTCACAAGTTAAGATTTGTTTGTTTAATAACGTAAATCACGTCTTTATTCCTTACGGGGTAGACAGAGCCTAAGGTGACAATACCTAAAGACCACGTTTAGCATGATTGTGGGCGTATGGATGGAAAGGGGAATCAAAACAGTGACGGGTTGCTAGCCACATCGCCTATATAACATGATCCATAAGATTTTCATCTGCGCGGGAAGAGAAGCAACTGGTACATTCTATGTCTTTTCTTTGCTCCCAGACCGGCATGGAAGAATTTAATAACTTAATTTTTAATAAAACAACAACATGAGTTTTGTGAGGTGAGGTTCTATTTCTTACTAAAATTCATATTTCTATGTCAACGGAAATACCATTTCAGTTTGATTCCCATGGATTGCATATAAAAATCATTATCAAATTAAATCTTCTGGTAAGGGATAAAGACGTGATTTGTGTATGTATGTATGTATGTATGTATGTATCTTCTGGTCACACAAGACCACAGCCCTAAGTATTTTCTTTTCATTTTAAATTGATACCACATTACTTTAACATAAATTTCCATCATGCATTACAACCACACTTTAACCCCAAGCAATTACTTTAAAATAACACATTTACCGCCGAACAAACAACAAATTAACGCATAACAAAACTTTAGCCTCAAAGGCTGATTCTTTACTTCAAGGTGCCTGTTAATAAATTTAATTAAAGCCAAAATATAACAGCACCACGAGCTAAAACAAACCTAATTAATTAAGACCACCTCGACGTTACACATACCTGAAGTCATCTACTTAATTAAGTCAAAGTACATAACATCCAAGCTGTGCCGTGTGTTTTCCTCCTCTAATACCGCAAAAGCATACTTAAGTGAATATTATATTAAAGTCAACAATGAAGTGAATCAACATCATCCAGTAGAGGATGGGACGGTACTGCTTGATACTATGAACTAAAAGCATTTCATTTACAATCATACAATCTCAAGATCATAAGCTTTGAAATTAGAAATTAGAATTGCGTCGCCTCTCTCACATTTTTCTTCTTCTTCTTATTTGTGGCGTTTCAAGTCGTTATAGCGACGACAACTTCGCCACTGTCAAAGTAACAAAAATATATGATTAAAAAATCTTGTGACAAAATGTCGGCAACGTTGTACGGTAATGGTCAAATACCCCCCTCCTCCCTGTCGGGCTCTTAGCCAGCGGTCAATGATATCCCTCAGAAACTCATTCATCAGCCTCAATCATAAGCCGTTGCCCAGGGTGCACCGGATCAAGCACTGCTCTTCCCCCCGGACGGATCCAAAAAGGAACCGCAGCTCTTGACCACACGTGTCGTGAAGGTAACCCGACTCGCACCCCCTCGCTCACATTAGTAGTGTACTAAATCTGAGTGAAGGGGAGAATAAGATACGAACTGTGAATATGTGATTTAGGCATGGGCTTCCAGATACTTTCTTTCATTTCACAAGATTCATTATTATTTGCTAATTCGAAGGTTAGATTTAAAAATACGTCCTTGAATACTGTTACTCCGCCACTGCACTTGTAAGAGCCTGTTCGATACGTAATCTTTGTGCCAAAACCCTCAAGCTTCCACATAAATCAACGCAATTGCTACACACACTCAACTCCAACACAATAAATACGTGTTCCAAACTTTACATACATTTTATTTTCAAAGCTACGATTATAAATACACCGTCCACACCGAGCACGTGTCTCTTAAAAATACCCGAAATTACCCATTTTATTTTTATACAAACAACGCGTCAAAAATTTTCAGAGTTTCTATCCTTTTTTTCTTTTTTTCAGTTTTAACCTTCCCCTTTTTAGCATCAGCAAAAACCGGCTCAGTGTTTAATAAAACCTAACTATTGTTCACTAAATTGGATCAAACACGCAACAAAGGGGATGCAATATTTTAAACATAAAAAAAACACGACGCAGGGAAAATTTTAATACCTTGTTATTATGTTTTTATTACTCGAATCATTTCAAAAAACTAGACATAGTTATTCGAAAGAATAACGTACCGATTTAGATACTCGTCAATGACAACAACGCACTACACATTTCTATGAAAACGTGTCCTTCCAAACAAAACAGGACTTTCGTGGGAGTCACGGTATTGAGACATCCCTCGTAAGTATAGCTTCGAGGAGCCCTTTGTCGGGCCCCGAGGCGGCAGATAACGAGCGCCTCCGAACTCCAGTGTCCATCCAATCATGCTGCCTACCTCATTTATTTATAATACAGACATGTTGTGTTGGGACGACGCTGGCAGTAAAGCATTAAGAAAATTGAAACATACACTCAATACTTTAGAATAGTGATAACTTTAATTTACATTTGATATTGCTGTGAAGGCATGCGTATCGTATCCGTGTAAGCTTAGGATGCATCGCATTAAACTATTCTCAGTATTCTTCGTATAGAACTAGCCGACGAAGTCGCGAGCGGAAAGCGACTTTGTTTTATACTATGTAGTGATACTGTCTCCTTTAACGCAGCGGCATCAGCAGTAACTCATAGTATAACCACTAACATTCCCTCCAATATCAGTTTCCGACTTCGCGAGCGATGACTGATTGTAATTTGCCTAGTCAAGCTCGTGTAGCGACTCACAGCATTGTTTAATACTTACGTTAAGTACCAAATGACGCGTCTAAGTTAATGATTCATTAACTTAGATTCTTCTTCCTTATTGGTTACTTCATTGCAGAATGTAGTGTCTAGTCCGAAGGAATGATTACTAGTTCCTACTGTTCAATGTTCTTTGGTCTTTGGCAGTATTTAATGTATCTGTGATAGATAGGCAAGTCAGTAAGATGGGTAGTTGAGTAGTCTTTTTCCGGCAACTTTCGTCTTGTTTTAACTTATTATAGTTCCTTTATAATAATTTATATTATGTGTCGATTCCAAAATTCAAATGATAGGTGCTACCAAATGTTCTTAATTTGACGATTTTTCTTTTTGACATGTATTGATTTCTGTTTTTGTTTTTGTGTAATAATTTATCGTGTAGGTGCTTTGGTGTTATCATGCTGTAAGCTTACACTGTATCTAAATGAAATAAATAAATAATTAAATGAATCAAGAATTTTTACTTCTTGTTTTTTTTTGTTTACTTTTACGGTAAAACCGTCAAAGTAAACAAAAGAAATCAAGAAGTAAAAATTCTTGATTCATTTGATAGTACCTTTGGTCTAAATTCCAAGAACTCACTAAAAGAACAGAACGTGCGCTCAAAAAGCCAGCGCTTCAGCCGGTTCTTAAAAGAATTTAAGGAAGGAGGATTAAACATGGTGAAATTTTAAGATTTTTCTTAAATTTTCTAGCGACTTGCGGTGCGGTCAGAGTTTTCGCATCCCGCGTCATGTGTGTGAAAGCCACTTAGGATACATCAGGGTTAAACCCTCCCACATTATGCAGAACAAAGTTAGAGTGACAATTTCTACAACAAGAATCATGAAGGCAGATTATGGTACCATTGTGTGTCGCGACCTAAGTAGAGATTGAAAAAACCGGTCAAGTGCGAGTCGGACTCGCGCACCGAGGGTTCCGTATCATTATCTATAAATATCTAAAACCAGTGTAAGCAGAGCCCTGTTCCAAAGCAAAATGTACGCAGTGTGGGGTTACTTTATATTGGTCACTGCTATATACAGACATACATACACATTTACGGTTTTCGCAATTATTCTTTAATCTGTGCTATAAGACCTACCTTCATACCAAATTTCAAGATTCTGCGTTCACGGGAACTACCTTGTAGGTTTTGATTCCCTTGAGAGTTGAAAATTTGCGGAAATTTGCGGCATAAACGGCTGTATCTTTTGATTGCGTTGGCTTAGCAGTTTGATTTTTTCACAGCTTCAAGGGACAGTAGACCTGAGTAATTGATATAAATTTCAGCTTCATACCTCCACGCGTTACTGAGAAAAAGGGTCTTGACAGACGGACGGACGGACGGACAGACGGACAACAAAGTGATCCTATAAGGGTTCCGTTTTTTCCTTTTGAGGTACGGAACCCTAAAAATGAAGGTATAAGAATCTTGATCTTCGTGAAATGAAACCCATAAACCCTGTTGACGACGGAATTTAAAAAAGTTTCCGCTATGGTTTAAATAGTTTAATAACACGGACTAACACAAATAAATTAACTAGAAGCCTAAATACAGAACAGCTGTTTATGCTAGCAACCTGACAGAGCAACTGTCTTGGAAGTTGATACAAAAGAAAGGTATTTTTAAATTGGAATATACATTGCAATATTGAAGTAGGTAGTTAATATACAAACTATGAACTGTCGCCAACAAACCCTAAGATGAATTTCGACTGAAATCATTGGAATACTTTACTGACCTTGTTTATAATGATTATAATTAATCAAACGCATTTATAAAAGTGCACAGTATAGGTGAAAATGGAATTAATTTGCTTAAATAATGGGAGGCGACAATGAACTGACTCGATAAGCAGTTTACCTACTTTATAACCATAATTCCAATGATGAAATATATGAATTTCCAAATGGAAACAGATATGGTCCGCGATAATATCGAATCACTATTAATCATTTTAATACACTTTCACAGCTGTAAGCGTATAAACGTAAACAACTGTAGAAGAAGTGGGTCATGTTTTCAATAACTGGATAGCATTCCAATTGTATTGGATGCTCGTGTTTTCATTTTATCTATTTGCTCTGAATTCGGTCGGTGGGAGAATTTCAATGAGGATATGATATAACGTAACTGCTATTTCGTTTTGTAGATTCGGTTATTTGTATGTGATTGGATTAAATTGTATAAATTTTCGTTTATTTTTTTAAACGTTTCAGTAGTTCAGATAGACTTTTCTATTAGAAAAATAGCGGGGTACCTTTAAAACAATAGGAACTTATTTCAAAGCAACTGAAAAAAAACCACAAACGAAGTAGGCGGGAATTCATATTCGAACTGAACTTAAGGTCGATTTTTTAAATTTCCATAAAATTAGTTATCCACAATACCCAATTTTAATGCGTTAGTTAGTTAGGTAGGTAAGGTAGTTAATAGGTAATTTAAAATTTTCCTGCTTATGATATTATTGAAATCCATACATCTTTTTATTTAATTTTAATTTTTGTTTTTGTTTAATTGTGTACAAAACAATAAGTAAGCGGGTTTCACTCGCACTTGGCCGAGCAAATTCAATAGGTATTCATAATGTTGAAACAATATTGTGCCTCATTTTCCATTGTATTCTAGCGTTACATGTATTTTGGATACCTTACGAAATTTAATTATACTTCCGAATAAATCGTGCAATTTAGGTATCGTTCCCAAAACATTGCGCAACTCTCAGGGAAACATTTTATTCTTACAAAGTAACGAGCAATAATAATTTATTCCTGTCTTTTTCGGAAGCACTGCAAACATTGCCAACTTTAACTTACGTATAAGTCTTCCATTAAAGGTGAGCTTATTCAATAATCAATTTTATCACTCCATCACTATCGGACGATCTCCAATGTTTATGAGCCCAGTAATAAGCTGCAATAACTCCTCGTTATCTCAAATAAGTCTTAAGTATAGTGTTAATGTTTGAGCCAAATTACGCGATTCAACGTTACTGGTTGTATTTTGCTTGAATACATTGGTAGCAGAAGAAAAATTAACTGTCCCTAGTCGGGAGAGAGGATGTTAGTTATATCTTTACATATAGTGTAGAACAAAGTCTGTGGGTACGCTTAGATCTTTTAAACTACCTACTTACTACCTATGACTTGGTAGAAGTGCCTAGTAAAAGAAAATTATTGAAAAAAAATTAAGATGCACAGGGTAAGAAAGAAGTAACACTGCTACGCCCTGGAGCCGTGTGCCGTGTAAGCGGTACTTGATTACACGACTAGTTGAAGATTGGAAATGTAGTATAAAGTAGTAAGTATTTCTACGCGGCATCTTGGCCATCCTAATGACAGATGGGATAGAGTCTATCTCATCTATCATTTAATACAATAACTTAAATTAACGTCTATTTATTCCAAAAAACTGTGCAACGAAACCAATTAACTACGTCATACTCAATTTTAAACATTTAACTTTTAAAGTGCTTGCTATTATGCAGCTCAGGTATCACTTTAAAATTCCCACTATATTGCGCTAACGCACCCATCTATTTAATATGCAAGACCACGAGTCTCATCAGTGTAAATCCATTTTATCGATAATTTTAATAAGAGACGGCGTCAAAGACAGCGGAGGCCGTAAACTCGGTATGCTTTAATGGAAAGATAGCGATATCTGGAGAGATTTAAAATACAAGATCAACCTGTTTATCGATGCAATGTGAATGAAGTTGCTTTACTTCAAGATTTTTCGAATTTAATTTGAATCGGACTTTCTTTTTGGTTCCGCTTTGAGACAGTCGAAGTGAAAGAGGTTAACAAACTGAAAAAATAAACATGAAATTAAAAAGAATAATCCTTGGGTATGGCACTGAAAATACTATTTACAAAATAAAACAAAATCTATGCTATCTATAAGTAAATATCTTCCAAGATCACCGTCGTAAGATTTGATATAAAGAGTTTTTTAAGGAATGTAGTTTCTAACTCAAGTTCATTGGCAAAATGTCAAGTTGAGTTAAAATAAAAAAATGTTTTATAAGTAGATTTCATCTTAAATGTACCGTCAAAGTGGTCGGCACCACAACGAAAAATCGTCCATGTAAACGAAATTAAAAATGTTTCCGATTTGCCATTCATGTTTAATCATCAGAAAGGACTAAGTGAATACTGAGAAATAGGTTGTCTAGACGATAATTAACAGTATCGTTATAAACTTAATTGAGCATAATTAACTATAGATGGGAATGCTAATTTTTTACAAAATGGTTGCCTCCCGCGACTTTGTCTGTAAGGAATTTGTTCATCGCTATCCCGAGGAATCTTTGTAATTTTGTAGGATAAAAAGTATCCTATATCTCCATACCAAATTTCATCATGATTGGTCGAACAGAAAGATTTACTTTCATCTTTATAATTTTGCTAGGAATAGAGACTAGTAGGGATAGTAGATTAGTAGATAGAGTAGTAGGGATGTGAATATATAGAACGTTTTGCTGTTAAGTGGACCTCACACTTGGCGTCTCTTTAACATTATTATCATGTAAATACTTCCCAAAAAACCTGCCCGAGCGCACGTGTCTCGGTCTCTTGCGCGGCGATCTTAATTGGCTCAATATAGCGGTCAAAGTAAACACTCGATACGTGATGGTTTAATTAAAAATCGAATCGCGTCGATTTTCATGCAAATTACCAACGGTTTTACATTTGGTCAACGATAAACCAAGTATTTTGTTAATCGCGCTATTGAACTTCTGTTTTTTTTTCTGATCAATTATATTAAGTTAGTGCTTATTTGATTGATGATTGTATTAATAGCAAATGTCATTTAATATCATCTTAACAGTATTTTGTCAAATTATCACAACGTGTTCAAAGAGGAGGCGGTGGTAACCATAGATAGTATAGTACAGGCTGATTCCGGAGACTAAGCTGGATCAACGCTACTATATTCAGTTAAGTATAAGCTACTCTTCCAGCTAACCTTTGAACGATTGACAGGGCAACAGAAACCAGAGTAGGTATAGAGTAGACACACTAAAAATCTAAGACCAAAGACCCTAACTTAACCCGAACAAATAAAGAACAAGTATTAGTTAGATTTTAGGTATTTTTTATTGTTAAAGTTATTTGCAAAATGCATGGTCACTCTACAATTAGAATATTAATTCAAGTTACTAAAATGACACAATTTATTTTGTTTATGTAAAACCAAAGTAACAAAAGTTAAAATTAGTTCATGATTCCCTCGACCCCCATGCTAAGTGACAGAAAAAATATATTGCAAAGACAACTTCTAGGCCATTTCTGTCATAGGTACCTTCTTATAAAAAAAAAAACTACACCGTATAACCTCACAATCGTATTCCTAAGGGCGGTTGCACAACAGCGAAGAGGCATAACTACAGTTCGCGTCGCCCGGGCAAGGCTTAATTAAAGGCATCATGCCCAGAGACTGTCACATCTGCTCCCGTTGCGACGCACTGTGCCGGATACAGCCGCGGGCAAATGAAATGATGTTTATGTATTATAGTTGGAGTAATGATAAATGAGTATTTATGTGAGACTAAAATACAAAAGGCAATATATAATTGCAAAGATGAAAAATAAAACATTTTTAACTGAGTTTTGTGAACCTGATAGCTAAATTGAAGCTAAAATACGTTCTTACATCGGATGCAAAATTATTTTTATTTAAATTTTAAATACAGACAGATTTGTTTTCTTACTTGGGAACGATATTATAATGGCCTTTTTCATATGGGTCAAAACGTAGTTCTAATGAAAAAAAAAACAAAAATATGAAGTGAAGAAAAAAATATTTCAGTTGGTAAGGTAACCTTCCTCATTTTCTTTCTTGACCCCTGTTTTTTTTATTTACCTCCAAAAACAAAGGGATGCTACCAAAAAAAAATTAATCAAAATTAAACTAGGTACTTAAAAAGATGTGCCTTCATACTTGAAAAAATATTTGTTGACTCCTTCCAATGTCCACCGGTTTTCATCACCCGAAAATCTGCCTAAATTAAAATTCAAAATGTCAATGCGTAGAACATCGATTCAAAGCGACCGATGTTCGGATCCTCATAACTTGCACGGCTAATAGATGCTTGTTATGGGTCCATAGTTGGCTCGTTCGCCAGTTCAGACCAATTTTACTCGTAATGCTTAAATTATAAGTATTTTCCAAAACTTTAAGTTGGAATAAGCCACCAATGTTATGGGGCGTGTCGTGTTCAATAACAAAGTTAAAGCTGTGAGACAACGGTTTATTTTAAACGCTTTTCATAATTTTTAACATAAAACTACCGTGAGATTGACACACGGATTGGGGTACGTTAAGAATGTGTCAATTTGACGGTAGTTTCAGTTAAAACCTGCAAATCTTTACTGAGAGATATGACAAAATAAAGTCACAACAAGGCTCGATCGTAATTACGTGAGTTATCCGTACAATGCTTTTGATGATTAATACAATAAAATAAAATCAATGTTGATCACATTATGAACAGAGGATTCCCACTTTGAAATTATTTCAGAAGGTTGCCCGATGAACTGATTCGATTTCAGATCCTAGTTTGAATAGAAGCTCTAAAATTGGTATGAACACAAATTCCACCTTTCGGTGGAAAAGACTAGAATATTTAAATATTCAAGATCAATTTCACACCGTCCCGATCCACCGATACAGTAAATTTTTCACCGTCGCGCACAATTTCAAAGAGACAGCACAATCTTAGAAAGTAGTCTTGCGATGAAGGTCCCGCGCGAATAGCAATCGGTACGTCAAAGCGGCAATTGCAATCTCGAAGCAATTTTTCAATATCATCAAATTGAGAAACAACGGCGTGGAAAGAGCAAGGCGACTCGAGGGACCCTAATGTAAAGTCGCGAGACTGAATACGTATAGATTGGAAACTTTACCCGAGGACTTGCACTGATTGCTTTTGGTTCTGTGGGAACAGTGCATAGAGACAAAGCTACCTACGACTGCAGTAACACATTAAAAATACATTCGACTAACAATAGACCAATTGGTAATTTTTTACTAAATATTTTATCTGTTCAATCAACTTACGTCGCAGAATGTTGTGTAAGATTGTACATAATGATTTCCGAGAGGGTTAAATTAGGTGGGAAGTTCACAATTTCAAAGAATTGAAAATAACTACGTAGTTACTTCCAAGGCAATGATATATAATATCAATTTCTAGCAACGCCCGACGTATGATAGACCCAGTAAAATGTTATATACCTCACTATGACATTATAATACAAAAAACGTTCAAGAAAACGGGCTACCGCAGTAAAGCGTAGTAAAAGACCACACGTAATAACCACCGGTATGTGACGAGAAAGACAGTGGAATCACAATTGCGGCAGAATTTTATAATTTTGGACACACTGACATAATCATTCCCTGGGTGGTCAACAAGACGTGTGCTCAAACGAAGAATTTATTTAATTTTCAAAGTTAAAATTTCATCACATCACAAGTCTATATTGCATTTACAAGTGTTGTAATCAGGTCAGCGTTTTACGTATAGGTACGTTCTAACTGCCTGAATTTCACTAAGTTGATGAAGGATTTATAGTAAGTAGAAATATGTAATTGTTAAATTTTAGTGTACAATAAGTTTATATTAAAACATAATTATACCTAGTCCTTTCTGTTTCCAGTCCATTACACTAGTCTGTCCTAACGCACTCACTCGATTGGCACTATTGGCAGTCACTGCTTTCTACTTAATATTCTCGCATCTTTCTAGAACAACTCTTGGGAGAGCGGAGTGAAAAATTTAATAACAGTTCCAGAGATATTTTTTATATCTTATATTACCTACCGTCTCTTAACGCTTTAGCTGACGGCGAGAAAGGCGACTGTATCGAGCATTTTGATTAAAGTTTTCCGAACTGAGCGAGCTGATTTTGCTTTTTGTTGATCAATAAATTAAATATTTTGAATGTTTTTAATTCAAGCGACCGTTTCTACGAACCGTGAGTACCTATTATTATAATAATTTGCAGTCGAAGTTATGTGTGTGTGTATTTCAAAAGGCGTGTCAAAAAATCACAAACTGTAGAAGAACGTTTACTAAAATAACATTGCTGTTATGCTATGAATTTATTTATTCTTGCCAGCCGTCGTCAGTTGATGTGGATATGAAAAATTTAATTAAAACGCCTTCTGTTACGGTTGACATTCTTATAAATTAACACTAGTTGTTTTGACGAAAGCAAACTATACTCACAAGATGAAAGATAAATAAATCAAGTTTGGTGTAACTTGTTTCTAGAATCCTATTTGTATTTATTTATTCCTTCGCTAAACGGTATCTAACGATTTTTAAAACTAAATACATTTTCATTATTCCTTCAAATCCCAGGCCGTAACGTTACCTTAATTTTAAAAAGATCAAAGGATCAAAATATTACACGGAGGAGGAAATTAATGTGTTACCGAAACAAGCTTATGGAAATTATGTTTTGCAAGCTCAAAGAAAATTCCAAAAGCAATTAAGTTATAGGTTGCGTAGTTCGGTTAAGGAAGAACTTCGGTAATTGTGTTATCGATAATTTAATTCGTTATTAACAAAGCTTCGATCTGGTTTGTTGAAGTTTGCTCTTATACATATAATCAAGATGTATTGAATAAAATTAATTAAGAGCTCGCGAACCAGACTCAAAGACTAACATATTGAACGATCAAGTTTAACCTCTTAGAAAATTTTGGACAAAGGTATGACTTTTGAATTTTAATAAATCACTACATAGTATAAAACAAAGTCGCTTTCTCTGTCCCTATATCCCTATGACCCTATGTCCCTATGTCCCTATGTATGCTTATATCTTCAAAACTACACAACGGATTTTGATGCGGTTTTTTTAATAGATAGAGTGATTCAAGAGGAAGGTTTTTATGTATAATTCTACGCAGACGAAGTCTAGCTAAGTCCAGCTAGTTTAATATAAACTGTTTGGCATATTTTTAGGGGTTCACACCTTAAAAGGAAAATTGAAGAGTTATGTCTAACTCCGGTCAAGCAACTCAAATGAAGAAGCATGTAAGAGGCTGGCTGCAACGAACTGAATAAATGACGATTCGCAAAGGGCGGTCTCTGTCTTCATTCAAAACCCTTCCTTTTTTCGCTTTAATTAACTTTTTGCAGCCATATTTAGTTGAACTGGAGCGCAGAAAATAAATTAGCGCAGGTCTTAACACGACCTGTCGTTTCGTATTGGCAATCCTCCAACATTTTTAGAGTTCCTCAGCGAATTCACTGAGTTATTTTTATCTAATTGTTTTCAGTTGCCCACTTTACTTATCGATTGCTTTTTATTTTGAAGGATTTATTTGTCGTAGGTAAGTACGATAAAACAAAAATTTAAGCATGAAGTTATTCCCATTCCACACTGGGCCTACAACTTACTACTTACTACTTACAAGTACGAGATTACTTGTTGCTGCGTGGTATTCCACAAGGAATTATTTTGGGACCCGTTCTATTTTTAGTATAAATATTAATGACCTACCAATGCATGTGTCAGCACACGATGTTCCTTGGAGAAGGACCATGCTCAGCCGTGGACGTTTCCCTACTGGATGTGGTCTTGGTGATGATGATGACTCGTATGCATATCTTACGTAAAATAAAAAAAACCCAACAAGTAACAATAAAAAAGACACAGAGAGAATTCGCGACATGCTTGTCTCCACAGAATAACTTCTAACAAAGTAAAAGCTATAGGCTCTTTAAATTATTCACAACAAGATAAAGTATCTGTTTCTAAAAATGCCAATATAGAGCACTGCAGACTGTCTACAAACTTACATACCAACCAATCCACATGACCGTTTAGAAAGACTTTAAGGCTTTTCGGTAAGGATTGGATTCGTTTAATTTGTGTGTCTTTTGGTCTCGTCGTATTTTGAACTCCATGGAGAATTTGGAAACTTTGCGCAGCCAGTGGAACCAATTTGCTGCATCCGAGACATGGATATGCACCTTGGGTAGTTCTAGTATTAACTAGCTACTTTGGCATGCGTTTACTTTTCTCATTTGCAGAACTTACTTTTATTGAGTAGAATTACCTAAGTTTTAAATTAGTCTCTGTGTGATCTAGTTTAAATAAGTTTATCCGACTCTAAAAAGTAACAAGCCACTTTTTACCTATATTATGTTTTGTCTATTTTCAGCAAATACAAAAATCAAAGACAAGATAAAGACAAAGAACATGGTAGACTATAAGAAAAGTTTTAACGAAGTAAGTAAAACAACGGTATGAAATATTAACATACCTACGTATACATATGTACTAATTTTGTAAATATTGAATAATATTTGTAAATATTGAATAATAATATTTAAGATTCAGACGTTACTTTGCGGAGGTGCATGTTAAACTAAAAAAATAACTTACTGGAGTGTTAACGACCGCTGCTGAGGATGCCTCGAAAAGAGGTGAAACACGTGCCCAAATTTTTACTATGGCGGTGGTTATGGTTGCGATAGATGAATACGTAGGATTAGAGATGTGGAAGACAGCTTAAGTCAATATAAAAGAAAAAACAACGCAAACGCGTTTGTTTTGCGTGACTTGACCGCAGTATTACTCGAGGTAACAAAGTTCTCCATTTGGATGCGCTAGTATCGTGTGATCTTGAATATGAACGCATTACGAGCAAAAGCCGAGTATCAAGCTCTTTCCCAACAGGCGGAAAATTAATTAACCATTCCTAATAATCTCACTTATACTTAAAAAGTCGTAAAAGTAACCACGAATGTAGAAACCTTAATCAGAGTCGTAAATTAAGCGACCTATTAAGAGTTTCATTTGAAATGAGTCATTGGCGATGATGCACGGATGTTGGGAAACTTAGAGATTAAACTTGAGCCGTGTGATTTATGTGACAAAACTATTGTTGTGTGAAAAACGTTATTTATGGCTATGTGTGTGGCTTTTGTAACGATTTTGGGTGACAAATGGAACAGAATATTGTTTATGATACTTAAAGTAAACAAGTCTTCCATGCTGGTCTGGGAGCAAGGGAAAAACATAGAATGTACCAGTTGCTTCTCTTCCCGCGCAGATGGTAAAAGCCCATCGAGGGAATGGACGAAAATGCGAATGGAGCGCTGCGGGTCTCTATGGACAGTGGTGATCATTTACCATCCCACCCGTTCGTTTGTCTGGCCTCTCTAACATAAAAAAAAAAATTAAAAAAAATAGGAATCATGTTATAGGCGATGCGGCTAGCAACCCATCACTATTTTAATTCCCCTTTCCACCTATACGCCTAAAATCATGCTAAACGTAGCCTTTAGGTCTTGTTACCTTAGGCTCTGTCTGCCCCGTAAGGGATAAAGACGTGATTTATGTATGTATGTATGTATGTACGTAAGTAAACAACGAAAGAAGCGGCGTCGGCAGGCCACCCATAGGTGAAACGACGACATCGCGAGAATTGCGGGAGACCAGTGGAAGCGGGTATTCAGCGTTTTCATGGCGTTTTGTTTCATCTTTATCGTCTCAGCATATTATATACCGTTAAAAGAAATGATGCTTGGACTTACTTTTTATGACAGCGAAATACAGTATGGACATTGTGTCTAGTTTGTTCAATGTGACGCATGAGCCGAGCGATCGTGACTCTTGAATATTCACCCATGGGACCGATTTTTGAAAGCACATCACTCGAAAGTACCACTGGAAAGTGGTATAAATCAGCTTATATCTCCAAAACTACAGCTCTAATCAAAGTTTTGATTTGTTCACAAGATTAATGAGAGCTGTAATTGTCTTCTATGCTACTCGTATTTCGAATTCAGCACAATTTTTCACCAGTGTTATTTTCACACATGTGCTATCAAAAAATCGGTCCCAAGGTGGCAAGTTGTCATTCATTGTGGCATTAGAAATGGTTCCACCGACCAGAGGCTAGCTCTTAAATTTAGTTACCATGGCGGCATCAACGACTTTGACCCTTAGGCTTATTACCTAACTCGCTCGCAATCGCCATCGTGTTATTTTGACAGTTCATGCATGGGTTGACAAATAATTGGCATCGAAATCAGCTAGCTGTCACATTCATACAAGAACTGTCAAAATGAACACGATAGCGATTGCGAGCGAGTTAGACAATAAGCCTACTGGTATGAGGTCGGTACCCGTAATCTGGTAAATAGAGTAAGGAATATTTGGCAAGTAAACCTTTTAGATAACTACGATATTCGCAAGTTTAATGCGAATGTTAAAACTCCAATGACTCAGATTAATAGTAAAGCGCTCGTGAAACCGAATACTCAGATAAATCACCCGTTAAGTTATTGCAAAAGCGAATAAATTTTTAAAATGGAATGAGTATTTTATAGTCAACCGCAGTTTCAAATTTATGTTACCTGCACGGTATAACTTAATACTCGTATCCGTTTGAACTATTAGTCATTTCATTTGGAAATAAATTAATGAATCAGACAGGACACGAGTATCTGTGCAATCTTATTAAAGCTTCAATGACATAATTTACAAGGAAATAGAAATACGACTTTGCGAAATCTCCAAGTCACTTATACCATGACTTTTTTCTCGAACACAAATTGAAGTTCGGTTTATTGGTAGATTATTTGAACGTACATACATACATAAATCAAGTGTTTAACAAGACCTAAAAGCCACGTTTAGCATGATTGTTGGCGCATAGGTGGAAAGAGGAATTAAAATATTGATGGGTTGCTAGCCGCATCGCCTATAACATGGTTCCTAAGATTTATGCCAATTTGTTTTTTTATTTGAAAAATTAATTGATTTGGAGGCTTGGTTATTTAGTCATCCAGTCCGGACATCAAGATAGCCATATTCCCATTCTATTGTTCCTCCTCCTGTTTCTCAAGAAACCGCTACAATTCTATCTATCTACTGCCATTGTCGCCCACTGCTGGACGTAGGCCTCCTTCATATTGCGCCAACTTTCGCGATTCTGGGCTTCCCTCATCCAGCCACTGCCAGCTGTCCTCCTAAGATCATCAAACGTGATCTCCACTCTAAGAGCTACAATTACTTACGTATTTTTTGTATTGTAACTTTAAGCCTACTATTTAGCTCCTGTTTATAGTATTTACGCAATTTATGTAAGACGTCAGAATAAGACTACAGTAAAGTCACCGCCTTGATCCGTCCATTCTCTAATTTGGTGAACACCTTTACCGTTTTGCGGTCGCGGCAGAAATAAATCTTCCATTTATGTAGTCTAATTCCTATCGCCCGGGTCACAAACCAAATGTTATTTATGATAATTGGTTTTGTAACAATAATTTAAAATGCGGCACTTTGTTTTCTATAAAATTTATGTGTCGGATCTGGGTTACGGTTACGATTCGGCAAACGGTTAGTGCAGGTAGTTCAGTTTTGCTATTTTTGGCCATTAAACGAATTAGAATAAGAATAAGAATGAATTTATTTCGTAAAAAATACATCAGCAGTATACACGATTATCTGGCAGACCCCAAACTAGGCAGAACCATCTTGGGACCTTGGAGTGCACTATACAAGACAAATTAGCTTACAGTGGTTAGTAGACGTCAGTTAGAAGTTATGGTAATTTCAAACTAAAAAAGTTCAAAATATAAATAAAATTAATAAAAATAGGAGCGAAACACAACAACAAAAAACAGCTTTAAGAACTTGTGTGTGTGTGTGTGTGTTTAGGAGTATGGGAAATTGTAGGCAGCTCTAGTTTTGATTTAATGTTCACAACAAAACCAGTTCGTGGAAACTCAACATTGTTAAGTCTGAATTGATCGCAAGAGGCTCTTTTAACGAGGTTTTCTTGATACAGCTTTCAGAAATACGATAGTATCTCCTCGAAAGGAAAAAATCGGAACCCTTATAGAAGCGCTTTGTTGTCCGTCCGTTCAGATAGGCAGACGTCTATCAAGACCACTTTGCTCATGAACGCGAAAAGATATAAAGTTGAAATTAATACCTAATACTTAGATTTGTGGCCCCTAGAGCTGTTATTTTGTGATCAATATGGGGAGTGTGAATGGTTACGTTGGGAGGGGAAGGCCTAGACGGACGTTCCGAGACCAAATAGGAGACGTTTGGGAAAAAGGTCAGGTCAGGAGTACCCGAAACCGACGAGCATGTATGAAGAGATTGATGACTGTGGATGAAGCGAAAGAAATATGTCAGGACCGTAGCAAGTGGAATAAAGTAGTTTCTGCCTACCCCTGTGGGAAAGAGGCGTGACGGTATGTATGTATGTATGTAGAGCTGTGATTAAATCATTCCTCCAATCAACTCAATCAAAGGATACAGTCATTAGAAAAGATGTTTCCATACATATTGCCGTGCTCCCATATACTAGGGGGTAGGTCCAATAATTGTCCTAGAAATTTAAAATTTTGTATGAACGTAGGTATACACAACTACTGAAATTAGTCTAAAAGTCTAATATTTTTATGTCTTCCTGTTTATATCAATCATCCATCACTACATGGTATAAAACAAAGTCGCTTTCCGCTGTATGCTTAGATCTTTGAAACTATGCAACGCATTGTGATGCGGTTTTTTTAAATAGATAGAGTGATTCAAGAGGAAGGTTTATACGTATAATTCTACGCAGACAAAGTCGCGGGCAGAAGCTAGTATATAAATATATATAAACCCTAGTTTTTATGTTCACTTAATAATTTCTACGGAACACGATCTTCGGTTTACGAATCCGTCTCGTACTTGGCCGGTTTTTTCAATTTATAATTCGTTATGATGGTGTCAGAACATAATCAATATCACCATCACCATAAACCATCTCCACCGTCAGTCCCACTATTAACTATTGTAATAATAATTCCTACAAAGAGACAGTGAGCAGGGACTCACCGCAGCAATTCGTTATCGCCGATCAAACGGTAATTGATTTCATTATGGCTTTCATTCGCAGGTCGCATTAACCGGGGCGCAATTTTACCACAGCACCATGGTTGTTTGCTAAAAAGGCTTATAAACCGTATTGTTAAAAACTGATCAAACGCGAGCCTGGTTAGAGCGCGAAGGGTTCCAAACTATGCTGGATTAAAAGCTGTCACTGAGACTTTTGAAAAGTAGCTTAATTAGCTTGCTGCTAGTGACTTCGTTTGAGAAGTATACGTTTATCGCTATCCTGTGTACATTTGGATTTGTTCACGTTAAAAATGTTTTATGTCCTTCCTCAGGACTCTGTAGTGGCCAGATACAAAACGTTATTACCCTGGCCGCAGTCGGTTAAGCGCATCGGCAGGAATGTCAGAAGATCTGCCGACCACCGCACGGATCTGCGCGGCCATTCAAAATGCTGACGGCCCTCATGCAGTCCAAAGACACGGCACTGGCCTGAACGCACGGCTTCTGTCAGCGCCGTCGGTTCCTCATAATAATAACGTGCTACTCCTTCATTTTATTTGTATATAGTTATCTATCTAAAGTTATTTGCAACGTTTCCCTTTTAATATTCTTTATTAATAATCAATTTTAATCTAAATCGGTTCAAGGTTGATCAAGCAACTGCCTAACGCTCATATCAGATCCCTCAGTCAACTTTTACGGTACTCATGAGAAGAGATGGCTCCTATTCTAAAACCTGGCACGGTATAGTTATAGACTCGATCATAATAACCCTATTTTGATTTCAGCTTCAATCTAAGGCATTGTTAGAACTGTGCTCAAGTTTCGGCCAACATTTAGCCAGGTTTTCGGTAATGAACGGGCGCTGTATTGAATAATGGGGCGGGGGATTGCAGCGGCCGCAGTTAGTGGTCAGGCGGGGTAACACTACCACACGGATTTACGATACGACAAAAATGAAAGCTGTGGTGCCGGTCTAGAGTATTATTTTTAGTTACAAACTATGACCTGCGCCTTTGCTCGGTTGAAACTTTTTATTCATGAAAGCTACTTTTGTTACTTAATGATTTCTTCTTAATATGACCCCATCGATCGCAATGCGATGATTTCGCCAATGTCAAACAAATCTTGTGACAAAATGTCGGCAACGTTGTACGGTAGAACACGGTCAAAAGACCCCCCAGAATCTCAGAATCTGCCAGGAAATCATTAACCAATGCCCAGGGTGCACCGGACCAAGCACTGCTCTTCCCCTCGGACGGATCCAAAAACGAACCGCAGCTCTTGACCACTCGCGGAGGTAACCCGACTCGCACCCCGGTTTATTATTTGTTTGTCTTTATCTGCCCCTTTGACATTTGCTTTTGCTATTCACAGACGAAACATGGTATTTGGCTACTAAACATAAGATATCTTAAAATCCTTGTAGGTAGGATTACATCTTACTAATATTTGGCACAACAAAATCGTTTAACTTTTTCGAGGTAGCATTGTTTCGCGGTCTGTGTGAACTGTGAATATCTAATATTAAGTACCTACATTTTCTAGTAGGTAATAGAAATCTCTTAAATTTATAGATTTACTAGCTTCTGCCCGCGACTTCGTCTGCGTAGAATTATACATAAAGACCTTCCTCTTGAATCACTCTATTTAAAAAATACTGCATCAAAATCCATTGTATAGTTTTAAAGATATAATATATACCTACATAGGGACAGACAAATAGACAGCAGAAAGCGACTTTGTAGTGATTGTTTTAACTGACGTACAATTTTCTTGCTTTAATTGTGACTTGGACTCATTTAAGCGGTTGGTCTTTACAAAAATGAATAGTGCTAATTCTAATTCAGAAAAACCCAAAATGTCTTCATTTTGGAAAAAAGTTAAGGGTACACGATTTTTTGAAAATGCCGTTAAACGATCGGTCTATAAAAGTAAGCATGGAAAGGTTAAAATTTCAACAACATTGAATAGGTTCTTTATGGTTCCCGAAATCATCGCATTTCGGAATAATTCTAGAAAACAAAACACTGCCAACATTCCCAATTCTATACACAGCTGTGTAAGTGATGTAACCTCAACTCTGGTGGCCGGGGGAACTCAATCACCCCCATTGGCTCCAAGAATGACACGGAAAATTGGAATTTGTCACCCTTTACGACTGATCTTTCTCAGCTTCCAGCAATTTGCCCACTCACCTTTGATTGCAAACGGGCCTTAAAGGTGTTTAAATGAGTAAACAACTCGAAATATCGAATTTGAAATGTTGATTTTAAACAATTTAATCACTGTTTAAACAATTTGCGAAAACAAACTACGGTTCTTCTATGTAGTCACTTTTGGCATTGCCATTTTCATATTAATTAAAATTATTACATTAGACGTTTTTGGATTCTTACTAAATAAAAGAGCGACCACACCGTTGCGGATAAGCAGTGACGTGTCGCATGCGTCACGTTCTCTCACCGTTTCTTCATATATTTTGTTGCGTAAACGCACCGTCAACGTCTTTTACGCACTGGTGTGGCCGGACCTTAAGTCGTTAGTATTGCAATGCTTTAAAAGGAAAATACCTAATAATTATTAAGTAATGATACCGTGAAAAATAATTGACATGACACTTGCAAATACAATACAAAAATTATTGCGATCAAAAAAGCTTGTATTAGTTACGGGATGTAAGATCTTACGGAAGATAAATCCGGATCGCTACTGTGGCGTAACGAAACCACGTAGAGAAAAGAAGATGTATGAGAGAGTGGACTGTATATTAATTGAATCAAGGACTGAAGACAAGAGTTCGAGGAATGGGCTTCCGGTTTATACAGCCTTTATCATTTCAGGTTAATCCCAAAAGGCACTCACCTCGTCATTCCTTCCCGATAGCGAACCTTGAAGCCTTCTCCTGCCGCAGCTCTAGTCTTGTCCCAGTTGTTAATAATTACACGTACTTCATGTGCAGATTATATTAGAAAAATAGTTTGTTACATAAAACAATAAATCTTCATGAAATATCCATACATTTCATTAATTTGTATTAGATTTAAGAATAAACGGCCACTTTCCAGGCGAGTTCAGGGATGACACCGTCCTTGCGCGCGCAGTCCATAGGCAACCACTTTTTCAGGCTGCATCTCGTTCGAGGCCGACTTAGCGGCGCACTTTTAAAATTAAGAAGAAATAAAAAAGGCTATATATCGAACACCCCCCACCGAAAGCACCATGAAGCTTTCCCACAAAATTAAGAGGAGTTCATTTCAATAAGAAAGAAATAAAATAAACAATTAAAAAGAAAAAAAAATAAGGTTCCTACCTCTGATAACTAAGGAAATTAACTCAATAGTAGAATAATTAGTTAGCATAGGGTAGCAAACTAAAATTATTTACAGGTCTTTGCAAAAGCTTTCCTTTGGATCGCAGCGTAACCTTTCGAACAACTCCATCCAAGCCAGGATGAACAGCTTCAATTTTGGCAAGAGGCCAATGGCATGAATGGATTTGATCGTCTTTGACAAGAACTATGTCACCGACTTTTAGATTAGGTGAAGATGTGAACCACTATGATCTTGGTTGCAAAGTATTCAAATAGTCCTGGCTCCATTTTTTCCAAAACAATTGAGAACAGTTTTGTTAATATTGCCAACGTGACAAATGAAAAATCGGAACGTCCGCGAGATTATATTCTGGTACAGCATTCAGACTCTTACCTATCAAAAAATGCTCTGCCGTCAGAACATTAAACCTACTAGAGTTGCCACTAGCCGATAGTGCATACAATGAACGTGAATTTATTATAACTTCAATTTTACAAAAAAACTGAGAAAGTTCTTCAAATGTGAGAGCTTCAACATTTTGTTGACTTAGTTAAGTGGATCGAGCTTGACCAATGTTCACTATCTCAATACATCCATACAGGTACCTCAAACCACTGTGAACTACAAGCGACGAACTGCGCGAGAGAAACGCCGCGCGAACTAATGTCTGCCATGTTATTTTCGCTATTAACATGACGCCAGACATGAGGTGGAAGCACTTCTATTATTTGAGTAACACGGTTACACATGAAAGTTTTCAATTTATACGCATCAGCAAGAATCCAAGAAAGAACTATAGACGAGTCATATAGCGCTGTAATGCGAGTAACGTTAACAGGCGATAGTGATTCTGTGATATATTTTACTAATTTGCTAAGCAGCGCTGCTGCCATAAGCTCAAGCCTCGGAATAGTCATAGGTTTCACTGGAGCTACCTTGGACTTCGCTATGAGCGATCTACACTTAACTTGACGCTCGCGTCGCGAAATAACGTAAATTGACGCAGCATAACCTCGCGAAGATGCGTCACAACAACCTACCAACTCGCATTTTGATACCTCTGGAAGCAGAACATGGCGCTCGATTTGTAATTCTGATAACCGAGGTAGCTCAGAAATAAATTCCAGCCATTGCTGGCACACATCGTTAGGTCGCTGCCCATCCCAGCCGATACCCAGCTTCCAGAGATCCTGCATTACGCACTTTGCCACGAAAGTACATGGTGATAGAAAACCCACGGGGCAATATATCGAAGCTAATATTTTTAGCAAAAATCTCAAAGTTATTAGTGAGTCTTGTAGTGCGCATGCCTGTGAGAACGTCTCACAGGACCACAACGCATCGTCCATAGGAATACCTTGCCTTATGACAGCAGCAGCAGCAGCAGAAGCGAAACGTTCACCTTCGTCGCTTGCTAGCTGTAGCAAAGTCCTTATTGCAAGAAACGGCGAGCTACTTACGCCGTAAGTTATCGTTTTCAAATCGTAAATTTTAATAGGTTCGTCAACGGACGACCTGTATAATATATGCTGATATTTCCTATCACTTTCTCGAATTAAAATCGCGCGGTACATTTTACAAATATCACTAGCAAAGCAGTATTCGAATAGCCGAAAATTCGTTATAATAGACCCTATATCACGGTATAAGCTAGGCCCAGATAACTGAGTGTCATTGAGAGAGACGTTATTACTTGTTTTTGCACTAGCGTCGAAAACTACGCGCAAAGGAGTTGTCGTACTACTCGGTCTGAGTATACTGTGATGCGGAATCAAATACCTACTAGGCTCATTACCAGTATACAATTCCATATGATCCAGCTTCTCGTATTCTAGCATGAAATCATTGTATGCTTGTTGTAACACCGGAGAGCGAGCGAGTTTTCGTTCGGTCGCTAGCAGTCTTCGCTCGGCGGCAGCGCGCGATTCCCCAAGCGGCGGGGCGTCAGGCACGAATGGTAGAGGAACGACGTATCTACCGCTGTCGTCGCGCCTATGCTCGTTCGCGTGAATATCCTCTGCCAACTGCTCTAGCGGACTAAATATAGGTTTGCACGGCAATTCCTCGACTTCACAAAAATCACACAACGTTTTGTCTAAGCTCTTCTCCTCACAGACCGACAAATGAAAATTTTGTGAAGTTAATTTACTGTCATAATAGAGTTTTCCACTCACGACGTAACCAAACACTGTCTCAATAATATTCGGTATATTCGACTTAATAGTAACCGGCTTATCTTTAATCAATTCTGAAACGACATCATTCCCTAACAAAATATCTACAGGTGATTTCTCGTAGAACAATGAGTCGGCTAAATCAAAACACCTATACTCTTCCACAACCTCACGCGGGAACGAAATGTTAGGCATTTCCGACGAAACTTTTGCTACTACTACCATGTCCACCGGTAAACTCGGAACGTCCGTTTTACACGGTTTTATATCACACGTAATAATACCATAGTTTTTCACTACTTCGCCGCCTAGCCCGGACACAGTAAACGGACATTTGTTGCGACGAAGGCCCAAACGTTGAGCACAATCTAACGTGATGAACGAGCTTTGAGCACCCGAATCTAGAACTGCACGGCAATTCTGCGGTTGACCCGCGATATCAGCGATGTGTATGCGAGTAGTGCCTAACACCACACAATAGTTTGCGTCTTCATTCACGGAATGAAGTGATTCTATCACCGCGACATCAGAATCCGCGTCGACACTCACGGAGTGCGAAGGATTTATTCCGGCTACGCATGCGTTAGAACGAGAGGACTGCGCCGTCAGCACGGCTGGCGACGTGCCTGCGTCAGAACGGAACGACTGCGTCGTCAGCACGGCTGACGACGTGTCTGCGTCAGAACGGAACGACTGCGTCGTCAGCACGGCTGACGACGTGCCTGCGTCAGAACGGAACGGCTGCGACGTCAGCACGGCTGACGGCGCACTCGCGTCGCGATGCAGCAAGTAATGGTGAGGTGAAGAACATACTCCACAAGTCATGTTACTTCGGCATTCGGAAGAATTATGACCAGCTTTTAAGCAATTCGTGCATAACTTCAAGGAGTTGACACGGTCAATCCTATCGTTAACCAACAGTTTACGAAACTGTTCGCATCGGTAAATCATGTGATCTAAATTACAATGCACGCATGTTAGCTTACTATATCTATGATTGTCGTTTCGAGATGAAGTCAAGCCAACTTTAGGCGGAACCTGAGGAGATCGCGATGGCTTATTATAATAAGTGTTGTTCGGTTGTGTAGGCTTATAACTCGGTTGCGATACATTTCTGTATGGAACTACATCAGATTTTGTTTTGTTTTGAGCTGACGTAGAAGCAGTCCAGGAGCTCATACTCGAGAAAGTGTGTTCGAGTACTTTAATTTGTTTGTTTACGAAATCTATTAGTTCTTTGAAAGTCGGCAATTCGTTTTGATCGCGACTTTCTTCGAATAATTTTCGCGTGTGGCTATCGAGCCCACGTAAAGCGATATGACAGAATAGGTAGTCATCTAAATCTCGAATCTTCAACGCTTTAATAGCTTTCAACGAATGGTCAAACGTTTCAATAAACGAAGTCAAATTCGCGACACTATCTTTTGTCAGCGGGGCGAATCCCAGCATTCGGTCCAAATATCTCCCAGTCAATGCCCTTTCATCTTGATACTTTTCTAATAAGCTCTGCCAAACTACGGCATAATTTTTGGCAGTAATTGGAAGATTTTTCACCATATTAAGTGCTGGACCCTTCACACATGACAACAGATAGTGAAATTTGTCGATGTCGTCAAAGTTACGATTATGCACCAAAGACACAAAAGTATCGTAGAACGTCGTCCAATTTTCAATTTGACCATCGAATTCGATCAATGTAAGTTTAGGCAATGACGGCCTACCTAAATTGCTATCATCACATTTATAATGTAAATTCACCGACCGCTCCTGGTCTAACTTCTCACAGTTCATGGCAACCCGTTTGCACGCATAAAATAGCTCGTCAAAACTATCTAACGCGCTTGTTGAGACTTTAGACTCGGGCAACAGTTGCAACTCTAGCATAACAATATTCATGACAATTTTTTCGAAATCGCTACGAGCGTCGTCGAGTTCTGAATACTGTATCAAAAATCTCTGCACGGAGTCTATACTATCCATTCTAAGTGTTTTGGATAAATCATAAGCCTTTTGAACTTTGCCGAACAGATATTCTTTTTTCAAAATTAAAGTTTTTAATTGTAATTCACAATCTCCAGATTCTATCGGCGCCATATTTATATCTGTTATCTGTCACGGACAAATATTACAACAGAGAATGACTTGACATTTGAAACTAAAAATGAACTCGCCCGTGTGCAGTTGCACACTTCAAATAAAAGATTTTAGATGTTTATTTTTCAGAAATATAATGTGAATACGATTCACAGAAAAATGCACAATAAATAGATTTAACTTTTTGAAATGAAATCCGGATCGGAGGCCAAAAAATGTGGCGTAACGAAACCACGTAGAGAAAAGAAGATGTATGAGAGAGTGGACTGTATATTAATTGAATTAAGGACTGAAGACAAGAGTTCGAGGAATGGGCTTCCGGTTTATACAGCCTTTATCATTTCAGGTTAATCCCAAAAGGCACTCACCTCGTCATTCCTTCCCGATAGCGAACCTTGAAGCCTTCTCCTGCCGCAGCTCTAGTCTTGTCCCAGTTGTTAATAATTACACGTACTTCATGTGCAGATTATATTAGAAAAATAGTTTGTTACATAAAACAATAAATCTTCATGAAATATCCATACATTTCATTAATTTGTATTAGATTTAAGAATAAACGGCCACTTTCCAGGCGAGTTCAGGGATGACACCGTCCTTGCGCGCGCAGTCCATAGGCAACCACTTTTTCAGGCTGCATCTCGTTCGAGGCCGACTTAGCGGCGCACTTTTAAAATTAAGAAGAAATAAAAAAGGCTATATATCGAACAGCTACCACGTTACTCGCTAATCTTACTGCCCAGCATCAGCGCTTGCGCTTCTGTTTCCCACCGAGCGCGGAGTTAAACCACCGGTGAATTAGTGGCATACGAGGTTGTTCCATCTTAGCCTTCTAGGCTCTTTAGTGTTGCGGTTATACATGGTTGGTAGTGCTTACTATCAGGTGACGCACTCACTCGTTTTCCATGCTGGTCTGTTAGTAAAGACAAACACAGAATTTACCAGTAGCTTCTCTTCCCCCGGATATGGTAAAAACCCATCGAGGGAATGGGCGAAATTTTTAGGAATCATGTTATAGGCGATGCGGCTGGCAACCAATCACTATTTTGATTTCCCTTTCCACCTTACGCCCTTAATCATGCTAAACGTGGCCTTAAGGTTTTGTTACCTTAGGCCGTAGGGGATAAAGACGTGATATTATATGTATGTATGTAAAAGACACCCTTTAACAGGAACTACGAAAGGAACCGAGCTTTCAGGAATAAAGAAAAGATTCAGTCTCCCTTAAAATGGCTGCTCATTTATTAATACACCTTAAATATTTTACTGCCTTGGCCGCAAAAAACCACCACGTTGCCAGAGTATTACAGTAAGTCGATGATTGCGGGGCGCGTAACCGGATATCCGGGTGCGGTTATCGTTTTCTTCCTCTTTCACGGTGAATGAACGTTATTTTATTGGGTTTCAGGTGGGCTTTGATGTTTTGATTTATTTGCAACCTGTTTTTGTATCGTAAGAGGATGAGAGAAAAGGAAGAAAATATCAAAGGCTTTTCTTATTTGTTACACAACGCTGTTTGTGACGATATTTAATTTAGGAATCCCTTTCGCGGTTTTTTTCGTTTCATTGTAAATGCGTTTGCTTTGATGCGGAGGGAATTGCATCAAAACGTTTTGACTAACGTCCATTAAGCATTGCTGGCTGCTGTGATAAACCATCATCATTATCGTGTTAGCTGGAAGACGATCACTACTAGACACAGAGATACTCAAGGAGCTCCACGACAATCGAGTCGTTCAAGGAAGGCTTGAGGAAGATGTGGCTCACACCATCTCCATAACATTGTATGTGTGTACTCATATTGTATGTAGTGTGTATGTATGTATGTGTGTAATGAAATTTAGTAGTTTATTTGCGAAATTGTTTGTTGTATTTTGAGATGTACGCTCTATTGTGGCATTCCCTATATGGATATTTTAAACTCACTCTTTGTCGGTCTCTCGCTTAATTTACTCAAAGGTTAACTGGTAGAGATCCCTAGGGATAAGTTCGCCTTTGTGCATATATTTCAGGTCTTTTTTTGTGATTTGTCTCGGTATCTTTATATTTGTACAATAAAGCATTTACTTACTTACTTACAATCAGTTTTGTGATACCCACAGAAAATGGCTTACCGCGATCTTTAGCACATCGTCCGCCTTACTGGAGGCCTACTATTTCGCCATCCAGTGTGCGATTGCCACTCCAGAACCCTATGACTCCAACTGCCATCGGTTCTTCGTGCAGAGTACAATTTGTTAGATACTCTTAGACACACTCACACAGGAAGTACCGAAAAGTCACGTCAACAATACACGATGACGTTGAAGATGGGGACCCCGTTTAATTATTTATTAATCCTACTAATATTATAAATGTGAAAGTTTGTGAGTATGTTTGGATGTTTGTTACTCTTTCACGCCAAAACGGCTGGATAGATCTGGATGAAATTTGGAACAAAGATAGATTATAGTCTGGAATAACACATAGGCTACTTTTTATCCCGGAAAATTGCGTAATTCCTGTGGGATAGCTATAAACGAATTCTATGCAGACGAAGTTGCGGGCAACGGCTAGTTTTATTATATTTTGTGCTGCTTCCATGCTGGTCTGGGAGCAAAGGAAAACATAGAATATAGCAGTTGCTTCTCGTCCCGCGTCGATGGTAAAAGGCCATCGAGGGAATGGGTGAAATTCTTAGGAATCATGTTATAGGCGATGCGGATACCAACCCATCACTATTTTGATTCCCCTTTCCACCTATACGCCTGCAATCATGCTAAGCATGGCTTTAGGGTCTTGTTACCTCAGGCTTTGCTTCCTCGTAAGGGATATAGACGTCATTTGTGTATGTCTATGTATTTTATTTTATAGCGGCGATAGTAATACACAATCTGTGAAAATCACAAGACAAACAGATAACGGAAGCTTAGTTATATCTAGAGTTCTTGATAGCAGAACAAGTTTCGCAAGTGACCATGGTCCACCATCAAATCTCAAACTCAAACACCAAATTACTCACGATCCATAAAGTGCAAGTGCATAAAACAGTGATAAAATCGTCCCCAGCACAACGTACAATCGCGTAATGAATCGACCGACGACGACATTCAATTTATTTAATTGCAACGAGCAAAGTTGCGGGCGTCGGATTTTATTGTCCCCGCTCCGCACTCTCGAATAGTTTACTCCGGAGCGTGTGTTTAAATTCCTCAACTCGGAATTACTTCGAGTTATTAACCAATTATTCTAGCGTTGGCGGCTAAGATTCGATTTACGTCTTCATCCTCGGGGTTTGCGTTTGCGTTTGTTTACTGGCTGTTGGTAACCACATTAATTACCCTTACAGATAGGGCAAGAAATACGAGTGACTAATTCATATAGGTGAATCTTTAATGTCGGAATGACGATGTGTTTTATGTTGTTTGAATCGAGTACGCCTTGCCGCAGTTGCCGCTGCATCGTGCTGGTGCAATTTCTTTCATTGCTTTCTATCCTTATGTTTCAAATTAAAAGATCGCTAAACATTGCAAGATATTTATTAAATTCGTCTAAAAATATTGTTCTCCACCCCTTTCGAAGCTTTGACAACAAAACGTTTACGTTATTAAATTTTCAAAAGCAATTGTTTCACCCCAAAACTTTATTCTGGAAGTCACATTTTTTATACGGCAAATGTGCGACGGGTTCGTTCTGATATTTTCGTGAACGTGGGCGTATTCAATACTTAGTTATTTTCATACGCTTTTATGAAAAAGATGATGGTTATGAAAAATTGCAATATATGATAATAAAGAGTTATTGTTATTTTTAATCGCATTGTTTACAAGCGTGCATAAAATGTTCAAATTCAGAAACATAGTATTAAACCCTTTATTATGGTACGCCGATAAAGCGACAATTGTAACTGCTTCAACAGCTCGTAATAAAGTCGGCTCGTAAAGTATTTAATACGCGAACATTTACAGCAATGCCGACAATTTTAGCCGAACACAGTTTTGCCGGGGAGCGTCAGGCAAGTGACATGTATGGCACTGATTGGTTATTGTGAAATAATGGGCGAGCTATAAAACCCCGCAACGCCGTAGGGTCCATTTTGGCGCGACCTGCCCAACAATATTGGGCAATTACTTGGCTATTTTATTTTTCCGATAAATTGGGCAGATTTTTTGACAAGCAAAAATATGGTCAGAGGTGGCTCGTTAAAAATAATGAGATTGTTATGACGACAAATAAATGGATTTGTGTACGTTAGTGATCTCTAGGCTGCTATTTCAAGTGTTATCGCCGCTTACGCACTCGAAAATTACCACATGAGTAGGGAAAGTACCACATTAAAGTAGCGAAAAGTGGAATTGAATTTAAAATACACGTACTTAAGTAGGGTGCTAGAAATTTTTATTGTAGCTCCAATTAATTGGACAACTAGTCAAAAATTTAATTTGAGATGTAGTTTTGTAGCAGTACACAAATATATCCACTTTTGAATGGTACCATTGAGTGATACGCTTTAACTCTGTGTATTCGTATTTCAAACATTAGACAGATTTTCACTGTTTTCGAATAGTATTTTCATAGGCGGGTTCATTCGGGCGTTTCAATCGCTTAGGTCAAATGTTATGCTCCTACGTTTATTACAATAACGGAAAACAAGTAGCAACAACTTTTATGTTTTTTGTTAAAAAAATATTTTGTGCAACATCTCTTTTTTTATATTTGCGTGAACAATGCCTAGTATTTGACCCACTGCTCAAAAATACATTCGGATGCAATGGGGGATTTAAAAAAATACCTTCTTTTTTATACATTTTGAAAATTTAGTTTTTTTATTCTGCTCAGAATCAACAAGTAGGTATACTACGGATTCTCGTATGATGAGAAAAATTTTGCCCACAATTCAGTTTTGTTACTTTGCGTACACACATAATGGAGAAAGGATAAGTGAAAAACTTAAGTAAATGAATGATCAGAATCCGTTGTATGTGTGAGTAATGTGTGCGAATAGACAAATTGACGTTCCAAATTAGAAAAATGACTTGAGTCCCATACCTACCTACCTACTGTACACTACTATATACAACAGGTCATTTCCTTAAGTTTTCCACCTATACCTACCGAGATCGACAGCGGAAATTACTATAGTAAAACTGGGGACAGTTTTGTCAATTTGATTTGGCGCAAAAATACGCCAATGTTTCTGAAATGCGGCAAAAAATAAATAATAACGCATTGTTTATTCCCCAAATGCTTCTAGGTGTTCACACTTGAGACTACACAAAATAAATGTATCTTTTCATAAGTGTGTTTTATTACTCAATCAGAAAAGCAGTGCATCCTTTTTCCGCACAACGAAACACGCACACAAACGTGCACGATAATTGTTTCCTCATATAGCAACAAGCTTCACAATAAAACACAATACAACTACATAGTGCCGTGTTGGAAACGATTTACGAACGCTGCAATATCGCGGGTGATAAGTCGCGGAGGGGACCCGTGACATTTGAGACTGGCATTACCTATTGATTAAGCTTGCCAGTAGGAGGCGATGCTCGTTTGTTTGTGTTGGACAACTTTTATGGGATTCGCGTAGCATTTGTTTTAATACTTTCAGAGCCGGTACCGCTTGGAATGATAGAAAGGCTATTATCCTTGATTTTGTTGACACGTATTTCAACGGACCTTTGAAAAAGATTTTTCGCTATCCGTCTGTGAATCGAGAAATCAAAATTAGCAGATTGCGATTTTATACTCATTTGAGGTCGGTTTATGTTTCAGTTACAATAAAAAAAATCGTAATTCTTGCGTTACTCAATCATGGAAAAATGGACTCATAATAATTATTATGGAAAATCGCGATCGTTCTATACGTGAATGTAAAGTTCGCATCGACGCGCAAGAAATAAAAATAATGAGAAACATAAACGAACATTTAAATTCCACTTACCTACTAAAGTTGCTCATACAATTTCAATTATAGAGTTTACTCTCCAAGTTAATCGTAATTCCAAGTATGATTTCTAGTTTTTTTATTAATTTGTCTAGCTATAAACTGTTTATTCGTTACTCCATAGTAATTCGTCACGCCTTCACGCCGAGTTATGGGGGTGAGCTTAATAATGGCCGACAAAGGAGGGGACAACATAACACAATAGTGGAGTCCGTCTCGAATGTAACGGGAATTCACGACTGGTAACACTGTTTTTGAACGTCGATAGCTTGATATCTTGATATGAAGAAGTATGGAAGGTGTATCACTGAAAGATAGAATAAGGAATAGTGTGATAAGGGAACGTGCTGGTGTGAAAGAAGATTATAGTGACTAGGATAGAAAAAAGTATGCTGACTTGCTTTGGTCACGTAGAGCGGATGGATGAAAGTAGACTAACTAAACAGATCTATATGGGGAGTGCGAATGGTAACGTTAGGAGGGGAAGGCCTAGACGGACGTTTCGAGACCAAATAGGAGACGTTTTGGAAAAAGGTCAGGTCAGGAGTACCCGAAACCGACGAGCATGTATGAAGAGATTGATGACTGTGGATGAAGCGAAAGAAGTATATGTCAGGATCGTAGCAAGTGGAACAAAGTAGTCTCTGTCTACCCCTGTGGGAAAGAGGCGTGACGGTATGTATAGATGTAGCTTGATATTCTTGACTGGTAAATATTATATATATAGTTCAGTACCAGGGGCCCGATTTTTGAAAGCATGTGTGTGAAAATACCACTCAAAAGTGGTATAAATCTATTTATATCTTCAAAGAAACAGCTCTAATCATTTTTTTTTGTCTAGTTCACAAGATGAATAAGAGTCCAAAGTATATTCTAAGCTAGTCGTATTTCAAATCCAGCACGATTCTTCACCACTTTGGAGTGGTATTTTCACACATTTGCTTTTATAAATCGGCCTAAGTATAACACGGATATGATTTTTAAAGTAACTTTGAATAGAGTACTGTTACACTTTAAAAATACAAACTCATATTTTTAATTTCCAAAAGTTCACATATTCCTTTATTGGCTCTCTTACTAAAAATCAGTGAACATGGATAAGTTGTTGGAATTGCAATAATTTACAAACAAAATAATAAAAAATACACGCTAAAATTAAGAGCCCCTTTTTTGGAATAAGAAATTGAATGTTATTTTTAATGTAGCGTTGCTTGTCGCAATAGCAGGCCGTGTGTACCCACCCCTCTTCGTATTCAGTTTTCAATATCTTTGTTTAAACTTGAGACAGTCTCTCGGATTAGGTTAGATTAATTTTGATGGACTGAACGGAATTGTTTAGTTGACAGCAGGCTTAGGGCGAAATTATTTTATAATTTCCAAGCTAAAATTTAGAGTTGTTTTAATTAAACTGAATTATAAATGGGAATGAATTGATGGGCACTGATGGGTGGAGATTAGTCAAGATTATATTTATAAGGATATAATGATGTTTACGTTGCAGCCTTCAGTAAGAGAATTATGTAATCATTATCATACATAGGCAATGTATGTATTTATTGTAATTCTAACTACCTAGCTGGAGTTTGACACTGAACAGGAAAAAATTGCCTTCAAGTTGTTCGAGATTGCAGCGATATTAATTAGTTTCACATGCTAACAAATATGTATAAAATAATAATACAGACTCATAAACCAACAATAAAGTTTCTTCGTAATTCGTAAACAACAGATCAATATTGTGTGACCACGTCATCTAGCGGCGAATAGCAGAAGCTTTGTCAATGACGGGGCGGAACGATAGATGGCGCTACAAGTATCAGCTGCGCAGGAGTTTCAGATGGCAAATCTAACAAAGTAATCAAGTGTTTAATACTTGATCTTCCTAGCGTTTTTCCCGGCATTTGCCACGGCTCAGTGAGCCTGGGGTCCGCTTTTACGACCTAATCCCAAGATTTGGCGTAGCCACTAGTTATTACAGAAGCAACTGCCATCTGATTTTCCAACCCAGAAGGGTAATAAGCCTTATGGGGATTTGTCCGGTTTCCTCACGATGTTTCCTTCATTGAAAAGCGATTGGTAAATATGAAATGATATTTCGTACATAAGTTCCAGAAAACTCAATGGTATGAGCCGGGGTTCGAACTCGCGACCTCCGGGTTGAAAGCCGCACGCCTTACCGCTGGGCTACCAACGCTTCAAGTGTTTAAAACTAAAGCACGGAAATGTATTTCTACTTATTTTTTTTTCGAAACGAGGATATTTTTACTTCTCTCCATTCCAGTTTGACATAAACATTTCTGAGAAATTATCACTGAAACAATAATTCCGCCGAAGGGAAGCGAACTCGAGTAACTCATTCAAATCATATTTGTTAACGCCAAGCTAAACTCGTAAACATGAAACGCTAATTGAAAACGGCCTTCTGATTCCACGTCGCTTTTTCACATCCGCAACGTGTTTAAAATGAAACATTAATACGAATTTCGAATTCCGTTCCATTTCAAATTTTATGTTTGTTTTTTTTCCATTCCCGGTGTCTGTAATTGGATCCAAGCGCCGTGAAATCACTAATCCGACTAATTCTGACAGCCATACTACGTCACAGGGTAACGCATATGTAACTTAAAATATCTCATGAATTCTAATAGCTAGGTGCTAGCCAAGTTTGAGAAATTAGACAAGGACGTAAAGATGCATGCAAATAGAGTGTTTGCAAATAATGAAATAGATATACATAGTTCCTCCTCAAGTAGGTGCTTTTACTTGTCAGTAGGCAACCCGAGCGCCGGATTTTGGTAACTTTTTAACTAGTTAAAGTTATTGTAAGCTGTAGCCATACACAATTATTTTATCATTTTCGAACGGTATTGTCGAGTGATATAACTTCAAAAATCGGACCCGTGGGTGTGAAATTAAATATGGTTTCTGATTCGCGAATGTTTTTTTACGGTTCTTATCTTTGGAAGTTGTCAGAACGATTTCGAACGGACCCTCGATTTGTGAGATAAATATCTTATATGTTTACGAACGATGCAAAAATCAGTCGTTAGCATTGCCCCAATCTTAATCGGCTTAATCAATCAATCCTTATACCTTCGTCTTTCTAATGAGACTTTAGTGCTGTCATGTAGAAACAGCATAAATACATGTTTTTTGCCTTCTTTACCAAAATATTTGGTATTAACATGAACGTTAAAAGGAGCCATGTCGGTATAATCGGCATAAATCTGTGGCTGAACATTTTTTAATTTTGCATGATTTTATTTTGACAAACGAATATGTTTTGAATTGTTTTGTAGATGCGCCTCCTGAGGCTCCGTAGAATAATCACAGGATAGGCACACCAACGCATAATAAAGATATCAAAAGGGAATGGAATATTTACAATAAATGAACGTAAGAAGCTGCATGAGGATATTAAGTTAGGGAGTTAGATTTGAGGCTCGACTGCAGCAAGGGGGCTGGTTCACGAGACGTCTGAGTCGCTGGATCGAAGGTGAGGGTCCTCGGCATTTCAAACGGCCGCGCAGTTCCACGCGCCGGTCGGCAGATATTCTGACACTAGACTGCCAGCACGCTTAATCGACTGCGTCCAGGGAGGTTATTAATGTATCTGGCCGCTTCAGTTTGATAGCTATTTCGCCACCTGTCTTACTCTACACTTCGCGGATTGTTCTACACCGGAAGACAGCAGTACGAGTACTGCATCTTGTTGTCAGGATTAGCATATAAGATGATTCTAGCGACCCGGACAAACCTTTAACAAAGTCCTACCACTCACAAAATGAATAAAATACACAATTACAAATAGTGTTTGACTACGAATTTTTAGTAACTAGTAGGTACGGATGTGTTCTGGAGTGTAACAAGATTTTTGGTAAGTACATATTATCACTGTCGTTTCTTTCGCTTTATGCCATTGGTCGTATGCAACGAGCGAAAAGGGGAAATTCCGTCTCACTTTTAGGCGCAAAAAAAAAACAAAAGGATTACGCTTGCGGCGTCTAGCGTTCACAATACCTAGACTAAAAAGCCAGAGATACCTTTACCTCTCTGTCTAACGCAAATAGTGTAAAAAGGAGAAAAATCCCACAGCAAACGAGACTCGGTAATTCACCATCCGAGCTGACGACAAAGCGAAACCATACACGAGACAAAAAAATCTTGCAAACAACATCACTCAAACACACCACCTACGGAACGGAAACAAAAAAAAACCTCGGGTCGTCACCTCGCATATTTCGGTGGTTATTTTTACACGCGTCAGATCTGGAATCATAATGTTAAGCGAACATTTTAAAAGCCATAAGTTAGGCCGACAGATGCAGACGCTGAACTGCAGGGATTATCTTAAATACGGGCACCTGTTTAGGAGTCCAATTTAATTCGAAACTTTAGGTTCGGAAACGGAAACATTTATTCTTGACTTTCGCTTTTGGGTAGCACTAGTGATGTAGACACGAGGAACAGTTAGTTACAGGGCAGTGATGTTAATAAGGAGCCTTAACGAAACTAAATAATTTTAAATGACATTGGAAATTACAAACTAAAGCTGTCATTTCACAAGAATGTTGATTGACTCTTCTGCTTAGAACATAACATGACATTTTATAGTTTCTATGTAGTTTCACTACATAGTATAAAATAAAGTCGCTTTCTCTGTCCCTATGTCATTATGTCCCTTTGTATGCTTATATCTTCAAAACTACACAACGGATTTTGATGCGGTTTTTTTTAATAGATAGAGTGATTCAGGAAGGTTTTTATGTATAATTCTACGCAGACGAAGTCGCGGGCAGAAGCTAATTTATGATAAAATGTTATGGTTTTTAACCCCCGACGCAAAAAGGGGTGTTATAAGTTTGACGTCGATGTCTCTCTCTCTCTCTCTCTCTCTCTCTGTGTCTGTCTATCTGTGGCATGTGGATGCGAATCTTTCATTCAAAAGCCAGTTTCCTTGAGGTGGTTCTTAGCCATGTTACTATTCATTATGTAATTAAAATAGCATCAATTAAAACTTATCAGTTTCTCATTATGGTAGCCTGTTTAATTATCCATCGTAGTCCTTATCTTTATTCTTAATAAACCCTGAAACTTGTTTACAGGGGCGCATAGAACAGCACGCCTTAATTAAACCGATTATTTTTAGGTACGTTGAACAGCAAGCTTTATCTTATCTCCCCTAGTTTACTTTCAGAAGCCACTTAAATGAGTGGCTTTAAACACCCAAAAAATAAGTCGACTCAACTATGATAGATGATGGGGCCATAAAAAGTGTTCGTTTGCAAGAGGGATGATTTTATGTCGTCATAGCCGGTTTTATTTTTACCAAATAGAGCTGGCTAAAATGAGAGAGGTTTTAACAATCTATGATAGACAGGATGTCAGACGGTTTTTTGTGTTTTTAAGCGTAAATCTGGCCACTTACAAGCCAAGGTTCAGTGTGGAAAAACTGACACCATAGTTCGAAATGGAACTGGCTAATTTTGCATATAAGTCAGATTTTATTAGAGTAGGCCTTTCCTACGTCTTTAGAAATATCAGTACCTTGTAAGTTGACTTATATTTATTAGTGCAGAGGTTTAATTATTGATTTAGGATACTTAAAAAAACATGACAGTAGTAAATAAATACCTATTTAAGCAGAGGGTCGTGGGTTCGAGCCCGGGCTCGCACCTCTGAGTTTATGTGCGATATTACAATTGAAATTTACCACGAGCTTTTCGGTGAAGGAAAAACACCGTGAGGAAACCTGCACACATCTGCGAAGCCATTCAATGGTGTGTGAAGATCCCAATCTGCACTGGCCCGGGCATGGGAACTATAGCCCTAAGCCCTCTCATTCTGAGAGGAGGCCTGTGCCCACGAGTGGGATGTCTATAGGCTGGAAATAATGATATGAATTTTACACTGCGCTTGGCCCGACACACACTTGGTCAGCTATATGAATGACTTTCTGCCAAGTTTCTTGCGGCGCATTCTTCTTGGCAATGATGGTCTTTCCGAATGCGCTGGTAGAGTAAAAAAGACATGTAAAAGAGCGGCCAATCAGCAAACATTTTTTTTATACAATGTACGGAATGAATACAAAAATAAGCGGTTATGGAAGAAAGCCGATTACCTGATCATGCAAAACCCAGCCCACAAACTCGTTTACAAGCCGAAAATCAATAAAATTGAGCCAATTTGCTGTGTGAACAGGAAAAACGATAATCGCCAATGGTTATTTATAGTTTGCACATCTCGTGAAATGTTAGTGTTAATTTTCACACGGACTTTTTTATCCGTCCCCTGAGGTGTTTTTCGATGATTGAACGCAATCCGTGTATCGATAGGAGCACTTACTGAGCGGCAACCTTTTTTGTGAAAAAAAAAAACTTCCTTGTTTTAGCAACGTATGGGTAAACGTGTAAAACATTAGTGAAACACGTAAAAAACGGAACGGGGGACTGATTTTAGAGTGTTTCCTTCTGAATGGTACTTTCGAGTGTACATTCAAAATGGCGGCATCAGGTAATAATTTAAAACTAAACATACATACACACACACACACACATAAATCACGTCTTTATCCCTTACGGGGTAGACAGAGCCTAAGGTAACAAGACCTAAATGCCACGTTTAGCATGATTGTGGGCGTATAGGTGGAAAGGGGAATCAAAGTAGTGATGGGTTGCTAGCCGCATCGCCTACAGGTAACATGATTCCTATGCCCATTATAAATGTATTTTGCTCCCGTTAGGCTGATTTAATATAAATTAACAAAAAATATTATTATTTACCTTGCTACTCCGCTACTCACGTGCAAGATAACCAAGCCTGTGCGAAATATGTTTTTCATGCAATCCTTCCCTCAAACTAGCTGTTACCCGCGGCTTCGCCCTCGTACCAGTTTTTTTTTCAAAATATTGTTACACTAGCCCGCAACTTCGTCTGCATATAATTCGTTTATCGCCATCCCGCAGGAATTACGCAATTTTCCGGGATAAAAAGTAGCCTATGTGTTATTCCAGACTATAATCTATCTATGTTCCAAATTTCATCCAGATCTGTCCAGCCGTCCTGGCGTGAAAGAGTAACAAACACCCAAACAACCATACTCACAAACTTTCACATTTATAATATAAGTAGGATAAGAACCTTCTCCTGACAATAACAAACAACAAAAAAAGAATCAGCGAGATCGGTCCAGCCGTTCACGCGTGATGCCGTGACCAAGGGAAATAGGGATTCATTTTTATATATAACTAGCTTCTGGCCGCGACTTCGTCTGCGTAAAATTATACATAAAAACCTTCCTCTTAAATCACTCTATCTATTAAAAAAAACCGCATCAAAATCCGTTGTGTAGTTTTGAAGATATAAGCATACATAGGGACATAGGGACAGAGAAAGTGACTTTGTTTTATACTATGTAGTGATAGTGATAGTGAAGATGTGATATAAAACGTGCAGCAAATGAAACTTACTGATTCAAGTCTTCCATCGACCTCCGCTAAAACACTAAAAGATACGATTCAATTAAAGAGGTCCATTCTAACACAGCAAAAACAATTCACTCAAAAAAAGAAGGGCAGTAAAATTACGATTGAGTTGGCTTGGCTGGCATTCAATAAAGCCGAGCAGCAGTCAAAGAAAAAGTCTACCGGAGAACAAATCCGAGTTTTCTTATAATTAAATGTCAACCGAGTCGACAAAGCAATTATGCGTGTACGAGCTTCCAAAGAATAATGTTCAACGTAAGAATTATTTGGGGAATTAAAAAAATACTACATTTTTTTTCTCAGATTTCGGAAGTATTGGGTTATTTCTACTCAGAATCAACAATACTTGTTAGGTTAGAGCGTGTAAATAGGCAATTTTATACTTAGCGGAACGCCAGGAAGCTGCTTTTAGGCTGAAGCCTAAAAAGCACAAATTAAACAGTGCAGAGGCACTCACCTTGGGGCGTTCTCCTGGCGGCGTGGTTTAGGCCGAGGAAGGCGATGTGGAATACTTGAAGAAGCGAGGAGAGCGGAGGAAGATTCAGCAGCGGAGATCACATCAATCACATTAAGAAGTAGTGACAGTTATAAATCTTTTTCTTTGTGTGCCATACCCATAGAGCACCCCTGCACTGCATATGACCAAAAAGGTTTTTAGCGCACGAACAACACTACTGATTCTTATAAGAGAAAAATGTGTCCCCAGGTCAGGTTTGTGACTTTGCATACCATGTATTTGGAGGTAACGTGAATAAGTAAGAATGAATAAGAAATGTTAAGAGTGGTCTTTTTTATGTGAATTTCGCCCAACGCACTGATTTACAGTAATTACCAGTTTTTAGATTATTTGTACGCGTAAGACGCATCCATTGTTCGGGAATGCCATAAAAACGATGCCACTCAGGCGCACTTTGAACCAATTATACCTTTAGGTCTCAGTGGGTTGAGAAAGAATTTGCGAGGGCTGTTTCATACTACTTGCTTTCTTTGCCTCTACGCACCCATTTATTACATACGTACACATACACATTACAAAAAACACGTCTTTATCCCTTAGTGAGTAGACAGACGGGTTTTGCGGGTGGTAGGGCCTTGTGCAAGGTCCGTCCGGATCGCTACCACCATCTTACTCGCTAATCCTGCCGCTAAGTAGCAGAGCTTGCACTGCTGTGTTCCGGTGTGGAGAGTAAGACAGCCGGGGAAATTACGGGCACAAGAGGCCATTCATCTTAGTCCTCTAGGTTGGCAACGCATCTGCAATCCCTCCGGGGTTGCGGGTGTCTATGGGCAGTGGTGATCACTTACCATCAGGTGACCCACCTGCTCGTTGGCCTTCCTATTAATAAAAAAAACAGAGCCCAAAGTGACAAGACCGATACAGATTACGGGCGTATAGATGGAAAATGGAATCAAAATGTTACCCATTTCTTTGTTTCTAATATTATCTAGTCTTATATTTTATTAAGTGAAAAAAAAGTTAGGCTAAGTAAAATCCGGATCCACAGAGCTGCGCAAGGTATTTTAGGGATATCCATAACACGCTTCGTTATTTGCACACACCGAAAATCCATAACGAGTGTAGCCTAAAAAAATAACAAATTCGAGATCCACAACAAGCTTCGTCATTAAAACCTAAACATTTCCCTCGGGCCACGAAACTCTGGACTAAATGTGCCAAAAATATTTGTTTGTTTTTAATTAAATGTAAACAAATTATTCAGCCTGATTGTTTACATACAAATAATGGCGAAAAACATTCGATAAAATCGTTGTTTTCCGGTAACAGATTGACGGGACCTAATTATATTTACTTTATTGAGATGTTTTCACAGGCTTATTAACTTTGTATTAAACAGTGTTTCACCGAAGCATTTATTGTTTTCAGCCGTGTTGTTAATAGAACTCAATTACAAAGGAAAATGTTTTTATTCTAGTTTATTTTACGGGTGTTTGTTTTAAATCACGCATCCGAACGGAGCGCATAACTCAATCAACATCAATCCGGGCGACGTGAATTTAAATAGCTGCGGATTGTACTAGCTCCGTTTTGTCAATCTTTTTATTTATGCTACCAGTGGCGTAACTAAACCATCTGAGGCCCGTGGCAAATCCTTTTGATGGGGCCCTATCAGTAAAAATCGTCACGTTGTACTCAGTTAAATTTTGATATTTTTGAGCTCGCGGCCTCTTGGGCCGAGGCCCTCTTGGGTCGGGGGCCCCTGGCATTTTGCCAGTCCTGCCACCCTATTGTTACGCCACTGTATGCTACATGTGCGCGCAGAATTAAATATAGCCTACGACACTCAGGAATAATGTGTGAATTTTCAAAATTGGTTCAGTAGATCTAGAGGTTACCTTATGACATCACAAACTTTACCTCTTTATAATATTAGTATCTATATTATACAGGCATGCCTTTGATCACAATCGCGCTTATGTTAAGAAAAGGTGTGGTGTTAGACGGAAGATTAAAACCATAATGTCCCACAGAGGATGACATGTGTTTCGGTCGATTGTGAAGACGATGATCCAAGGCCTTAAGACTAAGAAATTGAACCGTGAACAGTACCTAAGCAATCTCAAATACCTGTGCCTGTGAAAATTCAAGTCTAAAGACCGCATACTTAATCTAATGATATTGTCTCGATTTCATTATTTTTGTTTATAATTTTATAATATTCGAACCTTTGAGACCCGTGTCGTGTGCAACGATCCTACGACTAGCCTGTCGCTACGACGAATGTCCCCCACAAATCACGGGGACGGTTGTACCATTTTTTGTCGTTTCTTTCATTTTGCAGGGAAATTGAGTTCGTGTACCGAAAATTTGACCCATCGGACATTGTCAGGCGATCGGTCATTGACAGGGGGAAACTAAACAAAGGGATTTTTATTGATCATAGAATGTGACACTAGCTATGCGAAATAGGGAATTTGCATGATTTTTTAAATCGCTTTCATAAAAGCTTTTGTTACAAAAAAACCGAGGAATAATCTACCAGGATTTGTCTCTATCTCTTTCTAGAAGAGCAGAATTAAATAAGAAGTTTATTGTGAGCAATCATGCATATTTCCTCGTAGGTTTTTAAGAAAATGGTCTCATCTTTGATTACGATTTTACGCGTGATGTACGAAGTAAAATATTTTTTACGATCAGTAAAAGCAACAGCAGGTTTTTATTTACGCGACTTGGTTTGATCTTCGACTCAAGCAATAAATCAATACAGGAAGAATACCGTAATTATCGTTTTTACGCTCACAAAGTTCTCCAAAAGCTCTCTTATAACATAAATTACTGCAAGGCCTGTAACGTGAACGCGCGCGTTATTGTATTTCAAAGTTTTAGTCATAAATCTCGACGGATTTAATTTTTATGTGACGCTGCATACGATATGTGTGCCTTCTGAGACATTCTTTAAATGTGCGAAGGATTAAAAAAAAACCTGTGAGAAATTACGGAGCTTGCTATTCCTGTTTAATTTTTACGAGCGGCCTTTCTTATTTGATTTGCATCCATTAAAAATGTTATAACCACAAATGTCAAAAGCACATTAATAACACAATTCGGTCCATAAATCATTAGCGTGAAACTTAATTAAACATGAACCAATTTATATTAACGTCCAAACAGATAACCATAAGCGGCCAAAACTGCAAAGTGATTGATTGTTCTTTCGGGGAAAAAATATAGTTATTGTAACAAAATGAGGTAAAAATCGCTGTTATGTTGTTTATTTGTCTAAAATTATGATTTATTTAGACGCGGCTAGTCTTTGCGGTGGTGGGCTAAAATTAAACTTTGCTTTATTGTTTGTTGTTCCCCTTTATGAGTTTGATTAAATTCAGAAACTTTGTTTTTTTACCTATTAAACTTTTCTCAAAGAGTAAGTCCTTTTTTTGCTAAGGCTTATAGGTAAGTCAGTGTCTCAAGATATTTTTATGATAAACCAGAAAATGTTCTACTTGCCTAATTTTTCTCTATCAAATGACAAAAAAGTATTTTTAATAGCTAGCAAGTCGCGTTGTCTTGATTTATCCGCTTATTCACTAAGTTCAACATTAGAAAGTCACCTCGAAAATTATATTGACATCCTCTACCCCTAGAACTTTCACGAGCCTTAAGGGACTAATTAGAAACATATATCAGAGCTATTTACATTCCGCATCACTATGCAACCTCCCTCACCGGCCCTGTCCAACAGTCTATCAAAATAATATGTTTGCCAACAAATTAGTCAGACCACAAACGCGGAGCGCATCTGAGTCAATTTAGTTGGTCCTTATTGAATTACAGACCGACACGTTTTGGTCCATTCGCGCTTGTAACTACCAATACTTTCATCAGATCAAAAGTGAGATCTCGCGCCATGTTTATAAGATTGATTTTGAAATAGCCAGAGCGAGCAATTATTGCATAAGCGCCAATAGATTTTCAACTTTGGGTTGCTCAGTATGGGTTTGATTTTGGTTGGTGTTGTGAAGTTCAGGAGTTGTTAGTGAAGGGTACACGTGAGAGGTAAAAGGGGCGCTATGAATGATGTGACGTTCGTAGCCTCTGACTCGACGGCGTGCGATCGGGTGTGCAGACGGGTTGCCGCTAAACGATAGGCGAAAATTCATAGTGCACGCGAGTGATGACTGCGGAAGATTCTGATGCAATCAAATGAGTTATAGCAACTGGAAACTTCTTGATTGCAGGTTCATTGACAGGGTAAAATTTATACATTACATAATTCGGGGTAAATCTAAGTTTTTTAGTTGCTGATACAGATGTTTCACGAATTGTCTCAAGTAAAAAAAAAACGTTTTATTGCAAACTGCAGTTTTCCATATAAGTAAGTTTTAGGTAACTCATTAAAATACTTCTTAATCAATACCAAAAACTTTTAGCCTTTCCAGAACAAGTTATAAATGTTTCTAAGTTTTGATTAAGTACTTATTTGTTGAGCTCATTTTAATTCTAAGTAAATAATTCTAAATAGGTTAAGCAAACTTAAAATTCGCAGGCTTTTGGCATTTGGCAGGCCTTTCACAAGACGGCAACCGTAATGTAAAATGTAAATGTGTTGATGTAAAAATTAAACTCAAAATCTATACGCTCAATAAGTAACTCAACTAAATAAAAAACTTTTTTGCTTATTTCTAAAAACAGGACCACCCTATGATTGTTCAGCACAGAAACGCGAGACGAGTGATTCGCGTTGCTGTGTGCTAACTAGCTGGCTAGCACAATGCCACTTGCATTTTATGACGCGTTCACGTATCTGACTGGGACGATCGAGATCAAAGATGGCGCACTATGTTGCTTTGTTTGTAATACAGGAAATAGAAACGCTGTTGAAGAGTTTGCGAAATAATTAATAAAAAAAGGTGTTGGTTCTACTAAATGGAGGTGGGATAGAGAGTAATTTTGCTATGCTACTGACAGTGATAGGAAATCATTTTTAAAGCTCATAGACTCAAGACGTTAGTGGCTAGTTGCTAAAAGCTAAATCATAAACTAAAACTGCGTTTCTTTTATATTTGGAAAATCATCGCTTTTAAAGGGTTGTATATAGAATCTTGCAGAACTTGACAACAGGTTAAACTGACACTATAATTATTTGAACCATTTTTATGCACAAAGAAAAAATAGAGTAACGACTCGAAATCAAATTTGTGTTCATATTACGACAGTTTCTTTTGCGCTCTCTCTATAAGCCTAATAATGTCAGTATGATTGCAGATAACATTTAGATACTGATGAATTCATTAAAATAGATTCATCACTTGCAAAAAAAGTGATAGCTTATCTACTCTTTTGCACCAACTCTCTGTGATTGGACCATTTTGCGAGGCGTGAATTTCACTTAACTATTATGACAGGTACATCACGGAAACACGGCGGGTGCAAATTGTATAATATTAACTGTATCAATTTATTTAAAATTGGAAGCAAAGGTTATTGTGCATCTTCGTAACGGTACAGCGCTGTGTTTACGGAAATGTGTTCAAAAATGTATGCACTAGAAAAAATCTATTAAACTTTACGTAACTTTAGTCTTATTGTGAGAAAATGAAAACGGGCTGATTTCTGACGGGCAGCATTACGGTAATGTTGCCTTATGTTGTTGGCTATTGCGGCGATTTTAAAGGTTTTAGGGTTTAGAATAAGCAAGATTTAAAAAACACACCTATCTCAATTTGTATCTCAGATTTCAAGCGTAAGTTTGAATATTGCGGCTTGAGTAGTTAGTAGATACTACTCTTTAGTAGTAGGTAATATTTTTATATTGAGTACTAAATGAACCTAAAAACGTCTGACATTCCAATTACTGGTCATTAACTTTCATGGTAGGAATGGCATGGTGGCCTAGTAGGATAAAATATTAGTACTACTAAAAAGACGTTCAGTAATTAATTGTGTTTGTTCAAACAAAAGTCATGTCCACAATTTTATTTCAGAATTATCAAACCTATTTAACTCTGGCAGTGAATGTCATTACTCCAAAACAACTTCATTCCGCTTAGCTCCGGCTATTAGTCTGCGTTAGAACAAGTTGTTTATAAAAACAAAAGCCGGCCGAATCATAAATACGAATTATGCAAATTCGTCTGTGCAACGCCTACGACATTTGGGCGATCGGGCTTGTCCCATAGACAAGTGGTTTAATGATTTATTTTTTACAATCTCGTTCGGAAATTTAGTTTTTTCTTTCTTTAGAACTTCATGTTGTAAATGTGACGTTAAATATTTCAAATTACTTTTGTTCAAGTTAAGCTTGTTTATGCTCTAAACGTATAGTTGGCTAGGAAAAGGAAGATCGAATTAAATTAGTTATGATTTGCACAATACGTTGTCTTTCGTAGAAACAGAGGACTTAATTTTTTTTTTCAAAACTACGTCAAAATTTTATTGAGAGAAGTTAGTTTGAGAAGGTGTATAATGATTTTAAAAATTGAGCCACAACAATCGTCTAAATAAAACTAAGATCTAGATTTTTAAGCGGTAAAAATGCAGCGTGCGAAACGCTCGTTTATACACAACGAACTCAGGCGTTGATTTAAGAGTCTCAAACTTTTAGTACGAAATATCAGATGTAGAGAAATGCTAATACGCCATTATTAAAAAATACTTAATTAAGTCATAAATTTTGTGAACGTAAAACAAAGTAATAAGAAACCGAAAAAGACCCAGACAGATGCCCATAGATATAACAAACGCGAAAGTTTTATAAAGCCATAATGTATGTCTATAAATCACGCCTTAACACCAAAACGGATTTCGATAAAAAAGTCATAGGAATATGAATTGAAAAACACTCCTAGCAGGTACCAAGAAATATTATCTGATATAAGAGATATTAGTTTTTCATCTGATCCTTAAATTCCACTAAATCCTTTGGTTTCAATATAATACATATTGCCAAATGCAATCGCATGATGTCTCATAATCAAATAACATTACAACACAGAATTTAATAAGACACACACAAGGGGCATCCCTAGTTATAAACAACCTTAATCCAATTACAAACTCATCACAGACGTGTCGACTAGTGATGTGACATAAGTGAGATGGACACAGAAGGTCCTCGTAACTGAGACTCGTATAAATAAGTAACTATAAATTCTGTAAAGTAGCAGAAATTATAAGTATGTAATGACTGATGTTTTGAAAAAAAAAACCCGTTTTTTTTGCGTATTTTAAATACTTTGTTTTCTTGTTTTCTGACATCATATTTACTTTAGTTAAAATTAAAATTAAACTTTAAAGCAGTGACACAGTCTTTCACGACGACCGAAAGATAAGCACTTTTTTAACGCAATGATACTCATTAGTCTTACTTTTTGAGTGTCTCAAAAAAAACCTAAAAATGTGTCTATTTAAAAAAAATAGTACAATTACTTTCTTTTTTCCTACTTTTCACTATCTTGATTCCCCTTTCCGTCTTTACGATTACAATCACGCTAAACGTGGCCTTTAGGTCTTGTTTTCTTGGGCTCTGTCTAACCAATAAGGGATAAAGATGGGATTTATGTATACTTATACTGTACAAAAACATATTATTTCATTATTAACAAAATACACTCGAGTTGTTCTCATGTGTATGCAATGTAGGTAGGTTTATATGGAAAGTGGGCCAAATTGTGTGTCGCTTAGTATATTTTTCGCCGGCGCACCTACTGTATACAAGTTTTTGCTGTCAAAATTGTGTTTCCTGGTACCGATGCCGCGTGGATGTGCATCCTAAGTCGAGATAAAGGCGTTGACACACGTGGCACGTGGCCAACGCGTGTCCATTGCAATATGGTGGCACGGGGGCGCGAAACATTTGGTCCCTTAAATGGAGCATGTTGTCACACCGAATTAAAAAAAAACATTTTATTCAATTTTGTTTTATTTTTCGTAGAATAATTAATAAAAAAAAATTACGAATTTAACTTAAATTCTTGTTCTTAAATTATGTTGTTTTAGGTCATTATTCAGTTGGATAGGGTATTATTTACATTAAAGTACCGTAGAGTTTTAACTTAGCTTTTATTCTTAAAAACTAAATTAAACCAGGAATAATTAATCATTTAAATTAAAACTGCATAATTTTACTGACACCATGAACATTATGCATAAATACACAAATCATGTCTATATCTCTTACGGGGTAGTCAGAGCCTAAGGTAACAAGACCTAAAGGCCACGTTTAGCATGATTATATTGTTTTAAAATTACGTTGTTAAAGATATTTTAAAGCATTGAAATATACTTAATATAATAATAGTTAAAAAACGTAATACAGTTATAAGAGACGTCAACGTTACGATGCGTTCTACAAGTCATCCTGATACCAAACACGCTCCTAAGAACAAAACTAAAAATACACCCCTCGAGGGCTTAATGTGTTAACAATGCTCTTACTCCCAATCCGGGATTGCACATTTAACGGCCGGCTGCCATCCAATCAGGGCCCTTCAATCTGTCCATGATATTCGGCTGTCCAAAAATGCAATTTTCTTTTAAATACAGTGAAAAACGCTGGCCAGTATGCGAGTGGATGGTTCCATTTTCAGCAATGGATTCGCTTTTGTTATTGCTAATCAACGATCGAGTTGTTGGGCATGTTTTTGGTAACTGTGTTGCCCTTTTTTTATGAAATGAAACAATTGTTCAACGTCCAGCACCGGAGCATGCAGGTAAATTTGCTTAAGCGACTTTTTCAAATACTACTAATTTTCAGTTCGACTGTAGGCGATTAATACGAAAGAATTACATTTATTTTATTTACCAGTAGGTACTAATAAGTGACCATTTTCGATTAAACCGTAGGTACCTATCAACTTACATAAAATTACATATATTCATACATAAATCATGTCTTTATCACTTACGGGGTAGACAGAGCCTAAGACAAGACTTAAAGGCCACGTTTAGCAAGATTGTATTACATTAATGTATGGCTTAATTACAATGTAAAAAATTGTCTTCTTTGATTATCGTGCTCTGTGTAAATAAAATGCATCGACTACTCGTAGTATCGCGAAGAAACCACTGCAAAGATTTTTGAGTTTCAAGTTTTGTTCATGCTCCGACGGTTTGAATACGTGCTATGCCACTTTAATTAAAAAAAACCGTCAGCTCCCGTTTTCCAGTTAGTTTCTCATTAAGCTGGGTTCATTTCGCGGTTTCGAGTTTCAAAGCTCACGCCTAATTTTTGAATTACAAAGTTATAATTGCGGTTGGCTTTATATGAAACTAATACACATGCATTCATTTGTGATGAGCTTTTAAAACGTGACGCGCCGTTTAGCAGTATTATTAAGTTTGTAAAGTTGAAAATTAGGAGCTCCTCTATATTCTCTGTCGGTGTCATATCGACCGTTTGATCATCCAACGTTTTGAGATGCTTAGATTCTCTGGAACTGATTTGAGTAGGTGATAAAAAGACGCATTGCTTTTAGGGAACATTAATAGTAGCTTGTTAATTTCCAAAATTTTATCGCTATATATACGAATTCAAATTAATTATGTTTATCTAAATAGTAGGAAAGTTAAGTAACTTTGTCTCGGTGTCCTCCCACCTTTCTTTTCTTCTGGCTTTTTGTGTGATTTTACGTGTCAAATAAAATACGTTGTATAAATCTAATTATATAGAATAGAGCTTTTAAGTTATTGTTATAGCTGATACCCTAGATTAACACATATGCACATTTTTATCCCGGAAAATTGCATAGTTCCCGCGGGATAGCGATAAAGATGTTAAAGGTCGTAGCTGCCTAGAGTTTCGACGTTAATAATGATTGCAGAATATAACAGAATATACTTCTTAAGGGACGTGTTGTTAGCCCCATATGCATGTGCTTTGTACACTATTTTCTATTAGTGATTGTTTTATTATGTACCTAAAGTTATCTATTCTAACCAATAAGCAATGCATAATATGCGGACGATGAAATAATGTGTTAGTGATGCATTTCACCCACGTTAGCTAATCGAGCGGAAAACAACGCTTAATCGACTATTGTTGAAACAATTGTGCTGTCAGCGACTATAAACAAACCAATTTCGACGGGATTCATTTGTTTAACGAAAAGCATGCCACGTAGTACCTACGCCAATGATGTTCCGCTAAGCGTAATATTAGCAAGCTCTCTAATCAAGAAATAGAGAAGTCTCACAGAAATGAGGCTGAGGTGCTAAGTGATCTTCTTAAGGACACTGTGCTGTGTTTTCGGCCCCAGATGCCTCAAATAAACCTAAAAATAAAATGATACTGGTTTTCATTCCCCACCTTGGAAGTAGGAAGTGGTAGCTTCATCCAAATCGTGATACTACTAATATTGTACTATATGTTTGTTACTCTTTCACGTAAAAACTACTGAAAAGATTTGGATAAAATTTGGAACGGAGATAGCTGATACCCTAGATTAACACATAGGCTATTTTTTATCCCGGAAAATTGCATAGTTCCCGCGGGATAGCGAAAAATTGTTTTTTTTGTAGACTAAGTCGCGGACAGCAGCTATACTTCAACACATTATACAATTAAAATACTTCAGGCGGTACACTTCTGTGGACAAGTTTTACGTAAATATTTTTACAAGCCAGTTAACTTAACGCGCATCGAATACCGTAAACTCCGGGGCAGTTACATGTGTGTTAGTCCATTTCGCTCCCCTTTGAACGCTGTTTCGCCGCATGAAATCAGTTCATATGCCGTCATTATTGGAACCATGTGGCATAAAACCGGCGCGAGGACTTAAACGAAACAAAACTAGATCAGATATATGTAAGGAGATGTGCAACTGTTCTGATCTGACACTGCAAAGTAATATTACAAAGGCGAATGTTTGTGACTGTGTGTGTACGTTTGTTACTTCTTCACGTGTAAACGGTTGGACGGATTTGGATGAAATTTGGAAAGGAGATAGCTGGTACCCTAGATTAATACGTAGGCTACTTTTTATCCCGGAAAATTGCATAGTTTCCGCGGAATAGTGATAAACATGTTAAAGGTCGTAGCTGCCTAGACTCGCAACGTATATGATTGCAGAATATAACTATCAACATCAGTTCTTTAATCTAATTCTACGCGGACGAAGTCGCGGGCAGAAGCTAGTAAATCATAATTCAGTATTGTATTCAGCTACAACCAATCGTGCACAATGGCGTGTATTTGGAGAGGCATATGTCCAGCAGTGGACTAATATAGACTGATGATGATGGTGATGATTTAGTCATTCAATCACGTATGCTATATTTTCTAGAATTCTGCCATAAGCAAGTGAAACCATTTATTGAACCTAAAGCCCTATCACCACATTTATCACTACATAGTATAAAATTAAGTCGTTTTCTCTGTCCCTATGTCCCTATGTCCCTATGTATGCTTATATCTTCAAAACTACACAACGGATTTTGATGCGGTTTTTTTAATAGATAGAGTGATTCAAGAGGAAGGTTTTTATGTATAATTTTACGCAAACGAAGTCGCGGGCAGAAGCTAGTAAACTTATAAAACTGTAATATGTAACTCACGTTTTATTTGTTCTACCTCTTGTGTTACCTGCTATGGGTGGTGTAGGGGTATAGCACGCGTCACGGAATGACGAGGATCCGGGTTCGATTCCCGGCCATAGCTTTACTTTTCGGATTTTTCTATGTTCTAATTTTCAGTGTCGTGTAGAAATTTTATTTGTCTATGTCTAAAGAAAGAAAGAAAGAAAGAATACATTTATTCCTTTTTGCAAGACACACAAATAAAAGAGAATATACACAATTCTACGCTTCTAGTAAGAGACAAAGACCGATAAAGTCAATAAAAAGTGCGTACAACTTAGTGCTTGAATAATATGGACAGTTCCGATGGTGTACCTATGTGTATGTATGTGTAGAACTGAACACGTGATTATATCAATTAATTAACTAGACAATGAAACATTTGAAATTATGTAGACAGCATCCATTTTCATAATAATATCACGCCAATGCAATGATGTTATCGAAATATCGTTGATTGATCTGATTCAAAAACAATTACTTCGATTGCAAGAAAAACTCTATCATTCGTCTTTTGTTTACTATCTATCGTAAATGTACATCCATTTAAAGCACCAACTGAGTCCCGTCTGCACTTTCATAATCCCTCCTATTTTTAAAGATCCGTCTCACACCAAAATACTGTTTTATGGGTCGCTCATAATCACATCCTTTCGTGTTAAACGTCTCAATTAGGTACGGGAGGATGTGTGGACGTACGGTTAACGACTCCGATGTAAGAGCGACTTCGTGATGACTGAATTACTGCCTTTGTTCGTGCTTGCTTGTCTGGGATTTTTGTTAGCGGTCTCAGAATAGCTAACGAAATGTTTAATGATGAAATTAAGAGTTAATGAAGTGTTTCCATGTGCATACGTGGCTTAGTTCATCGTTCATCGGATAGACGATTCTTCATTATCCATCTTATCTATCTCGAATCACGGAAACGGTTTCAACGATTTTCATGAAATTTGGTATGGGGCCGTCCATTAATGACGCGAGGCTCGGGAAGGGGGGGAGGGGTTCGGAAAAAAATCACCAAATATCACAAGATTTGGGGTAGTAAGATATCACGTGTATTTATTTATTCGTCAAGCGCGCGATTTTTAAACCATGCCAGTCAAAACCAACCTTTCTGTCTAGACATTTTTATCATGATCCTTCATTTTATAGAATAAAATTCATCATCATCATCATCAGCCTATGTTAGTAGATCGTCATCCCACCTGGCCGGAGGGCGTCCTACACTACGTTTGCCAAGTCGCGGTCTCCACTCAAGAACACGTTTACCCCAGCGGTTGTCGGTTCTTCGCGAGATATGGCCGGCCCACTGCCACTTCAGCTTGCTAATTCTTTGAGCTATGTCGGTAACTTTGGCAAAGAATAAAATTAGATTATACTTTTATACCTGTATTTAAAGATAATATTCTAAAAATTTTAAAATTCTATGTAGACTGGAAATACACGTGATTTTGGATGGGGAAGGGGGTATCACAAGGGGGGGGGGGGGTTAAAAGTGCTAAAAAACATCACATGATTAATGGACGGCCCTATGCAGGGGGTTTCGGGGACGATAAATCGATCTGGCTAGGTTTAGAAAACGTACAAAAAAATACCGAGCAAAGCTCCCGGCTACTGTTATATAAATAGGTAAGTATGGATAGAATCTCTATTGTTTGTTTCTTAATACAAGCTCTATGCTCATAACACTTTACAGTAATAGTTAGTTCAGTAGAGCTAAACACGTCTTAAATTTTGAGTAAATACTTACGACCACTCGAATTGCGTCGAATTCATCTCGTGATATTATATAACATACAGACATCAAGAAAAGCCGAGAAAAATAACCTTGTAGTAATAGTCACTCATGTAGTCCGGTTTAAGAAATGACTCTGTGGGGAATGCCACAATAGAGATATCTCTCTCCAGGCCGATGTTATGCCTGGGGACCGAAGTCCGAAGGAAGAGAGTTGAGAGTTGTATTTATGCAGCCGCATTGAGAAACTTCGTTAGCGGCATGTAGAACGATGTGACAGCTGTCATTAGAACTGGCGCTAGCTACTCGTGTGTCGTAGTATTTATGTAGAGGCCAACTAGGTGGCGCTAAGGTCGCTACAACACATTATTTGTCTATTACTCTGGCACCGTTTTCGAAGAGTGTCACAAATACGGTGTCAAATATCGAGCTTCAATGCGGATTGCACTAACACGATATGCTTCTAAAGTCGTTTATGTAGCATTTTTATTCGTAACCCTAACAACCATTGTTTGATTTTTAGTATTTCTTACACAATCAAATCGCATATTGATATCCCGATTACAAGTTCAACCACCTTTAGCCAGGATGGCACAACAATGACAATATACCATCTCCCCCGCAACTATCTGTATCTAATATCTTTTTACGCCTACGCCTCTTTGTAAGTTATAATAAGCTAGTAATAGTTTCGACGATCCAAACGGAAATAATCAGAGAGGAAAATTATGGATCAAATGTCAATTATGCGTCACGTCTTTCATCTTGTGAGATCTATTACAGCTTAACCTGTGAGATCCCTTTTTTTTTTTTTTTTTTTTTTTTAACGTGTGGAAAATGCGCCTTATGCATCTCCGCGCTCGGGGCAGCATACGAACGGAGGTATGACGGGCTCTCCATCTCGCCGCTGCCTTCCCTATGGAAGAAGGGGAGAGGCCTACCGTCTAAAAACACACACGTTCCCTCCAGGCCTTGAACTGCGGGCGTTGCGGGCGCACACGGTGACCACCGCAACGTCCACTGGCCGCCCCGGGATGGGGCAGGTGGCGACGGCACCGTTGAATGCGGGTTCCGGATTCCCCGCCCTCCCCCGCCGGTGACCGTCTGTTTTTTTAAAGAGGTTAACTCCTCGTAGCCCCCTCAGCGGCCCACGTTCCCAGCGCCTGCGGGCCGGGGTTACGTGACGGCCGACATGACCGAGATCACGCCGCCCTGTTGATTTTTATAGAGGTTTACTCCTCGCGGCCCCCCTATCTTGAAAAAGACGAGGCGGCCCACGGTCCCGGCCCTACGGACCAGGTTTACGTGGCGTCCGACCGTGACCGAGGTCACGTCGCTCCTCCGGATTTTTATAGAGGTTTTCTCCTCGCGGCCCCCTTATCTTGAAAAAGACGAGGCGGCCCACGGTCCCGGCCCTACGGACCAGGTTACGTGCCGACCGAAAATGACCGAAGTCACTCCGCTCCGCGATCGCGTCCCTTGCGGAACGCACCGCTTCGACGGCAGGCTTTCGCCCGCCGCCAGCATGAGGCTCGCCCTTCCGTTCCCCGCCCGGGGCGAACAGCAGGTACAAGGTTGGACTCGCCCCCGTCCCTCCCCGTACGAGGCGTTTGGCGCCTCCAGGTTTGGTGCAGAGCTACGGTCAACGCACCACTCGTCCCCGCCCCAGGGCGGGCACCAGTGGTGGCCGCAGATGCAGAGCAGCTCCCCGGCAGCTACCGCACACCCCGTCCCCCCTAGGCTCCCCCCCCCTCAGAGAACGCAGGGCCTGCCGGTAACCGCAAAGCGTCACCTACCTTTCGCCAGCTCCAGGCCGAGTCCCCAGCTCGGCGGGAGGGGCTACTCGGTAGGGGCTCAGTTCAGCCAGGCAGCACCCCACGCTTCTGTCCCTCGTCGCCCCAAGGCTCCCCTTCCCCCCCAAAAGGCGTTTGGCGCCTCCAGGTTTGTTGCAGAGCTACGGTCAACGCACCACTCGTCCCCGCCCCAGGGCGGGCACCAGTGGTGGCCGCAGATGCAGAGCAGCTTCCCGGCAGCTACCGCCCGCCTTTTCCCTCCTAAACTTATTCCCTCCCTTGATAAAAAGGGGCTTTCGCCCCGGCCCTCGCCAAAATATATATACATAAATATAATACTTCGCCCCGCCCTAAAGGTCGGATATTTGCCACCAGCTAACTAATCCACGAGGGGTTTAATCAGCCGTTGTTGCCCAGGGTGCACCGGCCTAAGCGTTACCCTTCCCCCCCCATGGGGCCAAAGCCCCTGATAGAAGGGAACTGTAACGCTAGAGCTAACCTGTGAGATCCCTAATCTAAGCATGACTAAGTCTTTAACATGAACGTTGCAGATAAATTGTCGATTAACAATTTCAAATTGACGTACCTACACAGTTGTGACCGATCAACAGTCTCTAAATTCGCTTGTTGGTATAGGTACTATAAAAAAAAAAAGCCGTGGTAGCTTAGTGGTTTGACCTGTGGCCTCTCAAGCAGAGCGTCGTGGGTTCAAATCCCGGGCGCGCACCTCTGAGTTTTTCGGAATTTATGTGCGAAAATTACATTTGAAATTTGCCATGAGCTTATCGGTGAAGGAAAACATCGTGAGGAAACCTTGCACACATCTGCGAAGAAATTCAATGGTGTGTGTTAAGTTCCCAATCCGCACTGGGCGCGCGTGGGAACTATAGCCCAAACCCTCCAATACACGGAGGAGGCCTATGCCATGAGGCACGCCGAATTATGCGACAATTTAATAATAAAACAACTACAACAACAACAAAAAATGAAGTTATAGCGAATTCGGAATAAAAAGGCTATATTATTATTATTATTATAGGTACTATCATAGATAGATACATTAATATAATTATCATGTCTTTATCCCTTACGGGGTAGACAGAGCCTGGGGTAACAAAACCTTAAGGCCACGCTTAGGATGATTAAGGGCGTATTGGTGGAAAGGGAAATCAAAATAGTGATGGGCTTCTAGCCGCATCGCCTATAACATGATTCCTAAGACTTTCGCCCATTCTCTCGATGGGCTTTTACCATCTGCGCGGGAAGAGAAGCAACTGGTACATTCTATGTTTTTTCTTTGCTCCCAGACCAGCTTGGAAGATAATATTTTTTTTCCTTTGACTCGCATTGACGCTCTGCCAAATTTTTCAGTCCCGTCTCATTTAAAGGTCTTGTTACCTTAGGCTCTGTCTACTCCATAAGGGATAAATACGTGATTTATGTCTGTCTGTCCGTCTGTCTCCTTTAATTTAGTGGCGATGTAATGTAATGAAGGTAATACACTACATCAATGTAAATAAAAGATTTACACCATATGTTGATACATAATGGATACACACTCAGAATGTACCAGTTGCTTCTCTTCCCGCGCAGATGGTAAAAGTCCATCGAGGGAAAATCGAGTGAGCGAAAATCTTGGGTTTCATGTCATAGGCGATGCGGCCGGCAACCCATCATTATTTTGATTCCCCTTTCCACCTATGCGCCCTCAATCATGCTAAACGTGGTCTTTAGGTCTTGTTACCTTAGGCCCTGTTTACCCCGTAAGGGATAAAGACGTGATTAATGTATGTATGTATGTTGATACATACGCGCGTTATCAACTATACACGACAAAAATCTTGCACAAACTATTGATGTACTCGTAGGTAGAAAAACTTTACAAATGTAAGTCATTTTACATCCACGCGTAAACAACCTTAACCCTGAACAAAACAGCGTACATTCAAATCTGATAATCAAAAGAAAGTACCTTACCATAGATAACAGTCTTTACAAATGAACAGTGTAGCTATCTCTGTGAACGGATCTGAATAAATTTGAGAATAAATAATACGGGACCCTTTTGTCTCTGCCCTCCCACGTCGGCCTAAAATAAAGGACTTAATGAGGTCGCTCATAGCTTTAGTAAGTCATTCAGATTTGGTACTTGTTTTGTTAAGTTGTCGGAATTGGATGGTAATGGCTACAATACACTTGATTACTTTGTACAATGGATGAGTACACGCTTTACTTGACAGGCAGAAGGATTCTTGTGTAACAAACGTTTCAAACGTTTACTCTGTACGGCATTCAATTGTTTAAATTTGACGGATTTTTGGTGCTACTTAGGAGCAAGGATGTAAAAGGAGTCTAGAAATTGTTTTGGAATATTTCAAAGTCATTGTAATGTATGTTTCAAAGTTAAATCATTCCTTTGACGGCGTACACTTTGAACAACGCCCAATATACTGTTAGGATAGGTTTTATAGGTCTACGGACTGGCTGGTTCGTGTTAGTGCTCAAGTTTTATAAATCGAACGCTCGTTCGATTTTATACGCATTTTGTTTTAGACCTTGAGGGCAGACGGGAGATCTGCTTGAACCAGAAACTAAACCGTTTCCCGTAACGTTTAATTTTATCAAAGTTGAATAAACAAAGTATTAATGTAATACAATTGCATTTCTATATCGCCTATTGTCTACTTTGTTCTTTGTTTCTGTATTGTTTTGTACTGATTTGTGGTGTTCAATAAAGAGTATTTGTATTGTATTGTATTGTTCTATTTCAAGTATTTAGGCCTTAAGCAACTAAAGTTTGTTTAGGACACATCGTGATCCGTACTTGCTATACCGTCCGATTTAGGTAGTGCTCCAAGAGCTGTTCCACAGTCACCTATGTAAACATTAGTCAACAATAAAAAAAACCCTGAAATATATTTACAGGGGCATTCAGACAAACTAACCCCTAACTAACCACCTGCTGAAAAATTAACGATTAATTTTAAGACATATTGCGGAATAGTCTCGCCGCTAAAGTTTTTAAATTCTATTGTTGTTACTCTTTTAAGTATGATCATGTAATACCAGTTGCTTGTAGTTTATTTTTAGATTTATCGTACCTTTTTCTTACATGTTTATAGAACTAGTATTTTTTGTTTTCGCTTTCTACTTATTACTTAAAATCAGCTTGCTCTAAAAATAGTTAAGTGATATTTTTAGATGAATTAAAAGGTATATCCTCCTTTTTTTCTGGTAATTTGCAATCGTAATTTATTTTATTTGTTCCTATCTCTTTTGACCCCACTATGGGGTGAGATGGGATTTGCCTATATTTTAGTGTCTATATACTGTTTAAACGAGAGATAATCATTATTAAATTAAAATTCATACCGTCGAAACATTTTTTATCTATAAAAATCAACTTGCCACATATGAAAACACTTTTATGTCGGTTTGAACTTCAATTTTGTTCCTACTCACCCCGTTACTTTTAGTCCAATGCGCATCTCGTGTTGCTCTCACGACACAAAGAGTCTTACCTTAGTTCACCCTCCTCATATGTGGGCCGTGTTTTGAGTCAACTACGCAGCTTCCGTCCCAGCAAATCGTCCTACTTTCCCTTTAATAATGCCTGCATTGAAAACAAAAGAATAGTCCCCGCGATGCAGTCTTCGCATGAAGTAACCCTGTAGTGCCGAGGGACTGGCAAGTTTTAACGCGAGACGACCTACAACTCTAGTGCTCCGGCGACTCATTAGGGACCCCGCTCCGCGCGGAAGGGGCCTAAGGGGCCTTAGGTACAGGCAAAAGGACCCCTTCAGGTCTCGAGAGTCATCCGTAACACCGCGCTCACATAACGACACTATTTAAATCAAAAAATAAACAAACGCCGATCGCAGTGTCAGTACCGGCCGCTTGTGAAATTCTCTTTTCGCTATCACGTTAGTCTGTGGTTTGTTGAATAGAATTGTTGTTCTAATATGCAAATATAGCGCCTGTCCCCGTGGCAGTTAGGTCGCGAGTTCCTCGCTCCGCACCTACAAGTAATTCAAGAACGTTATGTGGCTCGGATTCTCAACGCACATATTTCAGACTTTCCAGTCTACGTTAATTCGAAATTGTCTTAATTTGTTTTGTCGGCGGAGTACATTTATTCCGTTTGTCTCTGGGGCTGCTAATGTTTACTTCGCTCGGAATATAAACTTCTGTTGTCTCCCGTTTTGAGAATTGAGTACTTGTGCGCCGTCACTTGTTTCAAGTGACGTTATTTTATTTGTTAGGATTGTTTCATTTCGTATTATCTCGGGAATGAGATCAGAGCCAAATAAGCATAATAGCAATTTTCATTCTTTCAAATTGCTGCCGATGATACGTGTCTCATGACATGATTATTTAAAGTAATTTCGTAGTCATTGTCTAAGCTTTATACTTAGTTTTAAACTTCTTTAAATAAAAAAACTTTAGAATATTCTAATTTTAATTGATCGACGAAAGGCTAAGTATTTAAGTAAAATAATAGGAAAATCACACACATTGCCATTTTTGTACATAATAAAACTAATATTTTTGACAATTGTGTTTTTTTCATTACTTTTGTACATTGAATCAATTACTTACTTACCTTTTGCAAATACGGAAATGTCTTAGAACTAATAATGTCATTAATTGACCTAGACTTAAACTAAACAAAACTTGTACTAGGCAACATAATATTCAGTAGGTATGATACATAAATACATAATAAAACATCTACGTACAACTCGAAGACAAACATCTGCATTATTGATACATAATATTTGCCCTAACTGGGAATCGAACTCGGGGCCTAAAGCTTCGTAGTCAACTTCACTGTCCACTAAGCTATCCGGTCAACTTATGAGTTACTAGCTTTTGCCCACGACTCCGTCTGCGCAGAATTTGGTTATCGCTATCCCGCGGGAACCATGCAATTTTCCGGGATTAAAACTATCTTATGTCCTTCCCCGGGATTGGCACTATCTGTATACCAAATTTCAGTTAAATCGGTCCAGCGGTTTAGGCGTGGAAAGGTAACAGACAGACTGAGTAACTTTCGGATATATAAATGTCAAAATAAATAAGCATTAATTCTGTACCATTACCGACAGATCACTGAAATAGCAAGATTATTTGAAGACAACTTTATGGCGTATTATAAATTTGCACAATAATCCAGATTTCTGTTTATTACCGACTTGCATTCAAAATATCTCTATGTTTACGCTGACGTGTCTTTACGGGCTATTAAATTAATAACACTGAGTTTTACGGCTGATGTTAACACTTGTTTAATGCAAGATAAAGGATAACGCCATAATCCACGTTTCAGGGGGCTCCGTTATTCGAAGTTCGTATGATTCCATCCCACTCACTCTTCCACTAAAAACATATGGAGTGAGTGAGGCTGTACAGTCCAATTCGAGCTTCGAGTTTCGAATTCAAGAGACGGCCAATTTCAAAACGCCACCATTCTGCCGGTATCTAAGAAATCTTTACGATTATTTAACACCGTGGGGTTAGGTGGTAGAAGCTTGTAGTTTTTACGACTTTTAAACTATTGAACTCGGTTATCATCATTAAAAGAAGGTTAATTAGCAGTATAAACGCAATGATGTAGTTAATGTGGTGTCTGATGCGTTAACTGAATGTCTGCTATTAAGAAAATACACCATCCTAAGGCTTGCAACAACCATACCAGTACTATTCTTAAGTATATTGTATTTCTTCCTATTATATATCTACGTGTATCGAATGTGTGTAAATAAATGTTTCTCTCTCTCTCTTTCTCTCTGTCTCTCAACCATAAGGGACTATAAAGATTAGTATTTCATATTAAATTTAATTACAGAATGGGTAGCTACTGACGCGCTCCTTAGAAAAACAGTCTTTTGACGGACGAAGATGTGTCAATATAAGGGTCCTTTTTCCTCTCTATTTATTACTATGAAACAAACAGAGACGTCATCATAACTGACACTTACAGTAACTGCAACTTAACAGACAGTGGTGAAACAGGCCTTAAGAATTAATAAATGCAAAGTTCTCTAAAACTATAGTAACTATATCTGTACAACAATTTCTGACCAGTAATCACGTTTTACAGTAAACAAATTCAGCGTGCAGCCGAGAGATTTGAGTGGAACCTTCTCACTGCGAATCTTTTATTGACAAACCTGCAGTAAATCAACGATGACTTATAGCGACACGGTTCTAGTGAAGTCTTCCTTTAATTGGTTTTGTACCTTCCCTCATGGGGCACCCTCGGGTCTTGTATCGTTAGCAGAACCTTAGATAAATCTGCACTCAGAGTCCGCACCTATCACTCTTCATAATGAAGGATCATAATGTAGATTGATAAGCTCACCCTTAGTTAGGTAGGTAGAGTTGCAACTGTGTAGAAGAGACGGCATGTTTTAATCTAAACTCAATTTATTTTATTGCAAACTTTTGGAATAAAGAACGAGACAAATGTCACAAAAATAAAATAAATAGACTAAGCAAGTAAGAAGGTAGCAAGCACAATTAGAGAAATATGTAAGTTTTTCGTTAGTTGTTACTTACTGTGCATGTTGTTCCAGTCTCTTCATCGATTGGTATTTTTCAACCGATTTCAAAAACATGTGTCAAGTTTAATTTTTAGATACTTTAAAAAATTCTCACGAGAGTTAATACTAGGTAAACAACCAATTTTATTCCAACTGCAATCAAACCTAGACGAGCAATAAAACGGGTCACTTTCCATGCAACTTTTTATGGGTTGTGACCCTTTATTTTTACTCTCTGGTTCATAAATATCTCTGGCCATTCATACCTACCTCTGCTCTCCCCGTACCTAACTCTACCTTGCACTTGCTCATAACTTAAAAGGATTACAGTTTTATCCCGCACGACGGCTAGCGACCGCTTTTTGCCGACTCCCGCCAGGAAGGAGGGTCATTGCCTAATCTGCCCAACGCACGGGTTTACCTAATGATTGATGCCCGCATTAATGTAATCAATGTCTGTTTGACACCTCGAGATGATTATCAGCTTGCTGCTTCAGGGGTCCTCAAAAATATCGACACACCTCTTTCCTATAGAAGTAGGCAGATACTGATTTGTTCCACTTGCTATGATCATGATCATGTCATACCTCTCTCTTCATCCACATTCAGCGATCTCTTAATACATGCTCGTCGGCTTAGGTTAGGTACTATCTTGTATGGACCGTTTGTCAAAACGACAAAACGACCAAACGACCAAACATTGTGGGATAAATTCGAAAACCAAAAAAATGTGAAATTCAGTTATGTTCATTTCTGACGTGGCATAATTAACACCAGGGGCTAAAAATGTTTTTGGTACGATAAGGAAAACAAACGGGCAAGTGGTCACCTGATGGTAAGTGAACACTAGCACCCATAGACACCCGCATTACTAGAGGATTATTGCAAAAGCGTTCCCAGCCTAGAGGGCTAAGATAGAAAAACTCACGTGCTAATAATTTTACCGGCTGTCTTACTTTCCACGCTGGAACACAGCAGCTTAAGCACTGCTGCTTGCAGGATCAGCGAGTAAGACAGGTCCACTTTTGCACTAGCAAAATCATTGTGTTTTTTTTAAACTCCCCATTTACCAACTACTTACCCCATAACTGGGTAAAAACTCAATGAGTTTAGTAATACACTATTAACGATGTTTCCCGTGTTATCGCTATTCAATGGCACGTGTCTGTACTTAGCAAGGAGTTTGAAGACAGTCGTTATCGTACGGGTCGAAGGGACCAGGGGGTTCGGATTTGGGGTCGTAAAACCATTAGAGGTTGGTCGAGGAGATTCTGCTGCATTTTTGGGTTGATTTAAACTTTTATCCGAGCCTTTCTATAATTAAAGATGTATTTTTAGCAACTAAGGTAATTACTTCGATGGTGGTCTGGGAGCAAAGAAAAAACATAGAATGTACCAGTTGCTTCTCTACCCGCGCAGATGGTAAAAGTCCATCGAGGGAATGGGCGAAAATAGTGGGAGTCATGTTATAGGCGATGAGGCTAGCAACCCATCACTATTTTTGATTCCATTTTTCACCTATACGCCCACAATCTTGCTAAATGTGGCCTGTTACCTTAGGCTCTGTCTACCGCGTAAGGGATAGAGACGTGATTTGTGTACATGTATGTATGTGTAAGGTAATTACGAGGTAAAATTTTACCCTGACATCTGAATGCGTTTCAATTCCGATTCAGTTTAGGTTCGCTCGCTGTCAGATCCATATTAAAAATGACAGCTATAACCTGGACTGAGTCGGGATTGAATCGCATTAAGACGTCATGGTACAGCCCCTGATTAGAATACATTTCTTGTAAAGCGTGACGTATACTCGTAGTAACATTACATGGTGATTTGTATTAAAGTTTATTTTTTTTACATACATACATATATCACGTCTTTATCCCTTACGGGGTAGACAGAGTCTAAGGTAACAAAACCTTAAGGCTACGTTTAACATGATTAAGGGCGTAGTGGAAAGGAAAATCAAAATAATGATGGCTTGCTAGCCGCATCGCCTATAACATGATTCCTAAAACACTTCACTTTCACGGAAAAAAATAGGTTTGTGCAACTAAATAGGGTAGGCAGGTTATTTAGACACAAACATTTTGTATACTTCGTTTCTCAGTAAATGATAGAATGCGTTGTGTTAATTAATCACAATTAAAATTTAATTAAACGCGGCATACATCAACGAATGTCTACGATCTTCGAAATGCAATGGGTTGCGATTTTGGCCCTTTTGGCGCAAATAGGACATGGCAATCTCAAACAGTTTTGACATCTTAGTCAAATTATGTTACCCCTCAACTTTTCTGGGTACATATTAAAAGGCATAAAGTTTAAAATGTATAATGAGTTAAAATACATAATGGTTCAAAATATATAATGCGATTTTCTCAGAAAATAGCAAATTAACAGAGTTGTAATAAAATAAACATAACCTAACCTAAACCAATCTATAAATTACGCCATCAAAAAAGTTTATCTAGCTAATAGTTACTAAGAAAATACCATTACATATTTTGAACCATTATTGTATTTAAACCCATTATACATTTTAAACTTTATATATTCTGATCCGCACCCAACATTTCTTTTGCCATTTGAAATATTATCAGAAAACGCCCGTAGTTTTATTACTACTAGTACTTTTTTGCCTGTAACCTTCGGCCACTAATCATTACACGTGCTAGTAAAAAATGTTCTCATATCAAATTCATGGAACTTCGCAGGTATTAATAATAATAAGGGCCGCCATTCACGGTGCGATTTAGTAAACGATCCTGCGTTATAATGTTGATCAAGTAAATGTTCCGAAACGCTCCATTGAACGGAGCCGGAAAGTGGTTATTTCGTTGCTCCGATGTATATCGGAAGAAAAAATAGTCGTTCAATAAATGGCCGTCATTAGTGGTCTCGGCTTTTGTATAGCGTTTCAAGGTAAATTAATTTTTTCGCGTAATTTGCTTATTAAATGTTTCATTTTTCGCTTTTATGCTCAAAAAATTTTAACGTGAGACGTATCTGGGGGATTTTTAATCAAAATTGTGCTACCAGATCGATTGATTATACTTTCAAAAATAAAGATAGGCATGTCGTAACATTTCACTTTGAAGTTCGTAATTAACATGATACTGATCTGATACCTTGTTAAGTAAACAAAACACAAAATTATGCTAATAATGCATTTTTAAAAACAAAATTAATCATCTATTGTTTAAGGGTTCTCACAATACAAAATTAACATTGCATCTTGATCGATATTTAATAGCACCGTTTATATTGGCATCGTGGCTCAAACACCTTGGCCCCAACAATTTGATCTAATAAAAAATTAAAAGCATTTCGAAATTCGAAAACATCATAATGGTAACAACGGCATAATTGCTTAATGGCGGTCAAATTGTGATTCCATTATATATTATTTATTCATGAGTTGCCGATCTTCACATGCGATCGTTCGCATCCACCTGAAATTATCTATCACATTATGTCATCAAGCGTTTTATGAATCTAAATTCTTTATTATACGCATTAAGTGCCTTTTTATAATGAGCGTCATGGACGCTTACCTTCTCTCGATTAGGCCTAATAAGCGTTTAATGTTGTTTAGAGTCCGTTTAATTTAAAATCTGAATCATTCTTCATACAATGTTAAGAGGATTGCCTCCTTATGGTTCTGGTATGTGGGTATTGAGTGTTTTTTGTTTGGTCACACTGTTCTTTAATATTATTTTATCCTACTTTTTTTATTGCAATAAAGGTCTCGTGAACGGCTCTAACAACTTTGACAAAAAAATCTTTGGGGTACCTTGGGTGTTGACATCGATCTGTCAAGGCGTTATTTTCGAAAAATAAAACTTTTGGACGTTTTGGTGGCGCACTCTTTTGTTAAATAGCTGAACTACCTAAGACGCCGAGCAAAGGCCGAACGCGCAAGTACCTGTGTTATTTGACAAATCCAAAAGTTTGAATTAGCTAAATAATATACCTTTATTATTGGTTAAACTAGCTTATGCCTGCGGGTTTGCCCTCGTTTCAAAACTATATACTTCGTGAGAATGTGCAAATTCATTACTAAACTTGGTCCTTAGTACATTATTGAAAGTATTGGAACTCCTATGAAAAGCGAAACACGCTTCTTTTGTTTCCTTTGCACTCAAATATCAAAATACCTTTCTATTAATCTACCTTAAGTAGAATAAAAAATGTTCCATCCTGACCCCGATTACCTTGAAATTAGTCATCGCTACAAGCGTTCTCATTTCAGAGATCCCTCATTATAATGTTGTTAAGAACATACAACATAGAATATAATAATTTTGTATTAGCATTTAATTTTCCAGACCAACGATCAACGCTGCCGATCCCGTTCCCACAAATTTTAAATTACTGTCTTTTGTCTCGAATAACGTTTTGAAACTATAACCGTGCGCTCGAAAATATATATTTTAGAAGTTTATTTAATAACACACGTTTTATACGAAATTATTGGTTTAAATTCTTCACACGGCTTCATGTCTATTGTTAAGTTACTTATACTTCCCAAAATTTCAATGTTAGGGCTTATTTTATAATTTCATAATGAAACAACATTCCTCTTACCAAGGTTGAAAATGAGTTTCTATTTTGTAAAAAAAACACTATATCCTTTATAAATTGAGCTGAACAGAATCTAAAAACAAAACGTTTATTTTTGTACTGGATTGCTTACTAGTTATGAATACTAACCACGGTTTGAACAATTATTTTTGCTTAAAAAAAACAATGTTATGTTATTTTTCAATGAAATTATGCACAGATTCATAATTATTTCTCTAACAACAATTTTTATCCAACCTAGCTCGGAAGTCAGGGACTTCATTTTGTTTTTGTAAGCTTATTGTCAATAAAACTTATTATTATTATATTATTTCTCAGTTATTTGACAAAAAAAAAACATTTGGCAGCTTTTTCCAAGACAACCGTAGCACTCAATTGTTCGGTTGGTGTAGAGATATCCATCCCATGCCGTTTAGTTGGCGATGCCATGGATATGACAATCAGGTGTACTATCGTTTTACTCCAGAGTTGACTATTTGAAATCATCTTACCAATATTTTGACGTCATCCACGTGAAATGTTCGAGCCCTGTTACATGGTTGCGCTAATTCCCCTCGTGTCAAAAACTATTAGTAAACAGAGGCCTTCACCATTACGTCTTGATACAATTCCATTCCGTTTCAGTTTAGGTTCGCTCGCTGTCAGATCCATAGTAAGATGTTCACAAAATTTACTGTGCCTCTTTCTAATTCCAAATTCTATGTATATTCTTATACTGTTCAGGCTATACGATTGTGGAATTCCTTGCCTATAATCATAAGGCGCGCTAAATCGTTACCCATATTTAAATCTATGTTGAAGGAGCACTATCTGTCATCTTGTGCATGAATCTTATAGCTGGCTTTTTTAGGTATGTGTGTATGTGTCTGTTTATATCTCAATTTATTGTAAATGTGTGTTTCATGTATAATATATTATGTATTTCAGTACTTAGTATATTAATATATATTCTAAATTGCACCACCTGCTCAGATCTGTTCTGTTCTCCAGTCCATTATGGTTGTCTGGTAGAGATCGCTCTGTAGCGATAAGGCCGCGTATTGTTACCTTGTTATATTCTGTATACCTTTTTCTGTTTTGGTTGTTATATGTGGTGTTCAATAAAGAGTTATTGTATTGTATTGTATTGTATTGTAAAAATGACAGCTAAAACCTGAACTGAGTCGGTTGAATCGCATCAAGACGTCATGGTAAGGCCCCCGATTTCACTTCATAACGTCGTCAATGAACTTGTATCGCATAATCTTCATGAACATTGCAAATGCTCGCATTCGCATACAAATCTAAAGCTTTATAATACCACTAATCCAATGTTCATCTAGCATGCCAAAACTCGTTACAACAATGGGTACTTACACTTGTTTATCGTCCAATAGAACTTTGAGTTTTGGTTTCGGTTTCGGCGAGTCAAAAGCAATTGGAATCATATAGTCATTCCACATCAAATATAATCATCATCATCATTATCATCGTCAGCCTGAAGACATCCACTGTTGAACAAAGGCCTTCCCCTTAGCACACCGTAATGAACGACAACTCGCCACCTGCATCCACCGGTTTCCCGCAACTTTCACGATGTCGTCGGTCCACCTAGAAATATAATAGATATTCGATTTTTAATCAATTCCGTATGTATATCGTAATAAAGTATGTATATCGTTGTCTAGTACCAATAACACAAGCGTTACTAGAGCTTACTTTGGGACTAGGTCAATTTGTGTGAATTGGTACCTGTTATTTTTGTGTTTTGAGCTAACTTGAACGCAAGTTTGGTTTCGGCCGCAACTGATATATAAAATGTTGTTGGTTTCTGTTATGGCCACTAGTTTCGGTCCGTTATTACACTCGTCACTAGTTTTTGCGAAGCGTAACATAACGTCCATTTATTATGGGTTCCAGTACCACACAACTATAATTATAATTACATTCGTGTTTGCACCCCAATTAAAGTACGCTTACCATCGCAAACGACACTATTCTCGGAATAACCCTAAGAATGTTTATTGCCCAGGTAATTTTGATTCTTCGTAAACTCTGTGATTATATTAATTATGTGAATCATACCAAAACATGATGGTTACTGATACATCACTTTGCAGCCGTTTTCCTTGAGATGACGAATGGTTCTTATCAGTGGCGGATTTACAAATTTTCAAGGTATAGGCTGAATTTTTGCCGCTCTTACAAAATCTGTTGCAGACTTCTTAAAATTTTTATTATGAGGTAAAAAAAAAAAGAAAGGTCGTGCCCCAAATTTGCCGCCCCCAAAATCTGCCGCCCTAGGCTCGAGCCTTCTCAGCCTTATGGTAAATCCGCCACTGGTTCTTATGAAAATTAGGAAATTTTGTGCGTTATTATGGACCACAGACAAAAAATATTAGTTTTCATTAAAAAATAATAAGTAAAACCGTTCTTGCTGATTCTCTTTTTACTGTTGCATTTTTATCAGAGCTTTAGGCACTAGGAGCCAATCCTCTTCTATTCTTGATGTAGGTCAAAATTTAATAACAACAAATCCGTTACACGAATCAAAGTTATTTTGTAAAGAGTAAAATAATTTATCGGCAAACATAATAATATGGTTTTACCCATTTTATTGAATCAGGCCTTTACGGAGGTCCATTTCAATGAACAAAAAATTTCACACAGGCTTGGTTATCTTGTACGTGAGTAGCGGAGTACCAAGGAAAAATTTTTTACGACTTCTTGAAGCATATCTAAATACCATTTTAAAAGTTTTCAAAGTCTGTGTTTTGGTACAAAACTAATAGCTTTACCTATGTAGTCTACTTGTAATTTCAAATTCAGCACAATTTTTCATCAAAGTTGAATGGTGATTTCGAGTGATGTGCTATCAAAACATATTTCATATTTTCTTTTAAAATTAAGCGACGCATTTCATTACACCAATTATAACTTACTGGATATTATTTTCAAGTTAAAATTACGAAGAAAAGCGATAATTGAGAGCCTCCACTGTAAAAGTACGATAAAGTTTTAATGAAGCTCTTAATGTTTACTGTTTGCCAAAACTTTAAGAATTTTAGATAAATCAAAGACGTTTACTTAATTGTGAACAAATTTAACCGTTCAAAGTAAGTTGCGATTAAATTTGTCGGGTCATAACAAAATTAGTGTAGTTATAACTCTCTTTGTCTTGAAAATTCAAACTTGGCTTGGAGTACAAGGAATAAGGCATCATATGGTGGAGAAAGTTACACAAGACTTCAATAAGGAAACAACTTCTTAATTGAATAAATTCTGTACTTCAGCGGGATAATGTGTAAACTCATAAATTAATTAGCTATTTACATTTAATAGCTTTTATCGACTTGAAACTGTTGTGTTTATATTGAAACGCGAGTAAACTATCGGCTTATTGAAGGTAGTTTAACATTTCCACCAGCCTCATGCTTCAACTTAAAAAAAGTAAAGATAGAGTCTTATAAAAGGTAATGTGAGGGCAATAGAACTACGCCTCGCCGTGTCTACACAGTTTTACGCACACAAATGCAACCAAACTTTACCAAACAAACAAGTTGAGAAACGCACACGCACCGATGCAAAGCGTTGTTTTACCCGGCCTTAATTTATTGTTTGGGCTAAAATTATTTTAAAGTTTACGATCAATAACTTAACTATTTAAAATCGCAGTAGCGGCGAATACCTTAATACAAATTTATTAATTTCTTTCGCGATATTAAAAAATATACGTACCTAAAGCTGCGGTGATACAAATGTAAAATAAAATTATAATCGTCATAAATATCAGAAGGAGGTCGCTTTGAGCCGCTCTCCTGGACATAAATATTCTGTGACTTCAATGAAACCGAGGCAGCGGTGTGGTAGGTAGCTAAAACTAGCCAAGTTTTAACAAATTCTATTTAGAATTTTGAACTTTACCACTAGGGTTTAAATGATATAATTGATAGAATTTTGGTGATTGATCATTATAGTCACTGTTATATTACTGCACTATTATTACTATCAGTTTAGTTTAATACAAGTATAAATATAGTTTATTAATTATTTTCGTGACAATTAAATACATCTTACAGCCGATTCACCCGATTTTTACAAATAACTTATTATCAAAACTATTATTCACAGAAAGTTGGATTCAGTAAATTTATTAATTTAATATTTACCGTTCTCACGGTTGCACCCTCGCAAAATGCCAATCATAATTGCCTGTATTCTACCACGGTAGAGAATAGTGCTTTGACGATGTGTCAGCATTATGTATGAAACCATATGGTTAATTTCTCTATATTTCTGTAACGGATATTAACGGATTGATAATGGTAAAACTGCTCCATTTGTGTTTTGTGGATCCATACAATATCACTGATTGAACTGATGCAGGTTCTGTGCACGCCAATCTGTCATTCTAGACTCCCACATAAAAATGAAAAACGGGTGGAATGGGAACTAAATATTACATACATACATAAATCACGTCTTTATCCCTTACGGGGTAGACAGAGCCCAGGGTAACAAGACCTAAAGGCCACGTTTAGCATGATTGTGGGGCGAGTGGAAAGGGGAATCCAAATAGTGATAGGTTGCTAGCCGCACCATCTATAACATAATTCCTAAGATTTTCGCCCATTCCCTCGATGGGCTTTTACCATCTGCGCGGGAAGAGAAGCCACTGACAATGAAAACTAAATATTTAAACCTATAAATTATTACAACCGTAATCAATAAATGATTGATTCAAAAATGTGCCACTTACGTAGAATGTGGCGCCCTCATTTAATTTTTAGCGGGTATCATGAGTAAGAGGCTGGTGTGGCTCATTTTAAATTCGATGTTAGAGACAACGACTTACCACACAGCATTGAGCGCCGTCCAAAGCCGAGCTTTAAGTGCTAACCACCGATTATCCAGATTATATGACTGCACTAAATCATCCAATACTTAGCCCCTTTCTTTGCACAGCGATCCCTGAACTATGAACTATAAAATTTAAGGATCACCTCTCACAAAGAGCCTCGTACCCCGTAGGTAAAATATCCTTTGAAAATACCTCGTAAAAATTGCAAATAAGCCACGTTTTATACGGGCCGGCCGTAATGAGACGGACGGATTTAAGATTATGTTAAGGCTATGATTTATAACGTTTTTACGTAAGCCTTGTTTTGATTTTGTTGGCTTTATTGTTATTGATGGCTAATTCTCAAGAAAAATAATCACGTATCGTTTGAGTTATTTACAAGTTATGGTGCTGAGCCTGGTTTTACAATAGGACGGAATCACTTCCCGTGGATGTCGTAAAAGGCGACTGAAGGACCTGACTGCTTACTGACTACTTTAAACTCCGTCCAGGCTTTAGTACTGTGGTGAGGAATGCTGGAGGAAACCACTACAGTTTTTTTTCCAAGAAAGGCATCATACAGGTTCAGATTTTCTGCTCATGCTCTGTCACGTCACTCTATCAAAAGTGGAGCATTTTAGAAAAAGACTAAGAAATTTACAAATAAACACGTGTTAAACACTAAATACACTAACAAAATACTGAAACACTTTATATAAATAAGATTCTGATAAAAAAATTCATTTTTAATATTTACAAGCTTCTTTACTGACTGTACCTACTTTTTTGTATTGTACTTACCTTGTCATCCATTCTACATTATGTGAATCCAATTTAAGTCAATTTGACCAACTGTTGAAGAGTTCCCTCTTGCGGAGATGCCCCTGGCCACGCCTCCAGAATTGCACTACCAGATTAGTGTACTGTCATCTGACTTACACAATTAGTACAAAATTTCAGCTTGATCAGTGGAAAATATCTGCTTCAAAACTGATTTCTAAGATTCTACCCGGACAAACATACATGGCAATACCTAATAGTTGGTAATTGTGAAATTATTCCCGAATCGAGTCTAGACTCTTCTATAGACTAAGGTCTCAGTGTAAATGACAATGCATTGATAAGTGAAACAGATTGAGACTCCGTCAGACAATTGCAGGACTAAAGCCTTTGAGTACACAAACTATTGGATAAAGTCTAGACGGTACAATAGAGACGTTAGCAGATGATACAGGGCTAAGCTTCTTTTGAAGACAATAATGGACATTGCGGTTTCGAAGGACTGGCTGTACGTGATTCAGTTCATCGATTACATTTTGCCTTCTCGAAACTTCTATACATATAATAAATTAGTAGAAAGTTCGTGTCTGTACATTAAATAAATTCATCAAAAATAAAGCGCTAACGATTAGGGAAGAGTAATAAAATACAAAAATGACGATTTTATAATTTTTGTCTGTCTGTATGTATGTATGGATGTGTTCATTTACCTATGTCTGTGTTCACTAATCTCCAAAACTGTTGGACCGATTTAAATGAAAATTTGCGTTTAGTATAATGGTGGGTGGAAAGGGAAATCGAAATTGGTAATTTGGTTTCTAAGATTTTCATACGAGTTGAAAAATTATCTTTTTTACTTTATAACACAGCCACTTATAATAAACAAAAAATATTTACCTTGCTACTCCGTTACTCACGAGAGTAGCGGAGTAGCAAGATAAATATGTTTTGATCATTGAAACGGACCTCCGCAAGGTAGCGCCTGATTCAATAAAACAGCCACTTATACAATATTGTCATATATTATGTCATTATATAGTGCTCTAAAATGCATTCAGAAACCGTAGGAAATGACCAGCATTATTACACCTTTAAAAAATCTACATATACTGTAATAACATTAAAGTACAGATTTTTACCTACTATCACAGACAAGAAAGTACTTACATAAACCTACGCCTTACGCGGTAGACAGAACCTAGTATAATAATTTGAAATAATGCTGGTAATTTCCCTACGGAACCCATCTCAGAGTACTTACATGATATGTGTGTAGATAAAGTAACGTATGCAATTATGTACATAACTAGGTGATCTTATTTTGAAATTCGCCAACTCGTTTCAAAAAACCACACTCGTGTTTTAAATACCCTCATTATGTAACAGTTGCATAAAATCCTACTAGCTCCGTTATTTTTGCAACGATAGTAGCTAATGAGTTACTGGCTCACTGGCGTCCAAGAGCATCCCCAACCCTTTGTCCCAGATGTACCATAAAATTCTGTCATTACCGCTCGTGGTAAGCGTCTCCACAATCCAAACGAGCCAGTATGGTAATAACTCGAGGTTTCCAATTACAGACCAATAAGCAGTCAATCACGCTTCAGGCGGACAGCTCATTTCTGCGTCATATTTCGCGGACTGCACTTTATGGTTCGCTGCGTTAGTGCGGTTAGGTAAGGTTTAGCTGCTATATATTTAGCACCACGTCCCGTCCTAATAGGCTATCCGTCTTAGTGTCAGAATTGTGACCAGAAGAGAATATTTAAAATGAGCTTAGCATGGCGGGAGCCAATTAGTCTTTTAATATTTTTTAGGACTTCACACCTAAATATTAAAACGGAGGTCTTTTTAATCGCATCCGTCCGCCTGTCTGTCTGTCACTCTCACTGTATCTAAGCAAAACTGCACCTGCAGCACTCTGCCTTTTTTATTAGAGTTAATGTTTATGATTCTTAAATGTCTTTTTGATTATTAAACTTTTGTTTTCCTGAAAAACCAGTGACTTGTTATTTGCTCTCCCAAATAGAGCATAATGAAACGTAAAACAAGACATTTCAAAGTTTTAACACATATTTTTATTCAAATTATTTGTTGTTCTAAACTGCTACCTTGTGCATGTGAATCTTGTAGCTGGCTTTTTTAGGTATGTGTGTATATGTCTATTTAATTATCTTCATTTACTATAAATGTGTGTTTCATGTAACTACTTAGTGTATTAATATATATTCTAAACTGCACCACCTGCTCAGATCTGTTCTTTTCTCCAATCCAGTATGGTTGCCTGGTAGAGAGCGATAAGGTCGCCTATTGATACCTTGTAATATTCTGTATACTTTTTTTCTGTTGTGATTTTTATATGTGGCGTTCAATTAAGGGTTATTGTCTTGTATTGTATTGTAAACTTTGCTTGGTTGAGATCGATCTGAATAAATAAAACCGACTGTTACTTATCTAGTAATTTTCTCCTTGTAACTTTTTCTGTATTGCTCATTATGTAGTGCTTAGTAAAGAATCCTTGTATTGGTATTGTAAGTTCTGTTTATTCTAACCACACGGTTATTACAGCATTACTTTTATTATATATGGGGTAATTTTGACGTGTTTCTCTCTATCTAAAATGACGACCGTAACTGCCATGTACTTTGACTTAACAATGCTTGCAAATAACAGTCTTACAGTGGAAGGGTGAAAAATAATATAACATTTCGCATTCTTAATCAAAATGACAGAATAAAGTGTGCAGCCTGTCCCTCACTAGTCATGGTTAGTTTAACACGTTGAGTGTCACTCGCTTTTTTAAAAGGTATAATTCCAGCGACAGTAAATACGTACTATGTTCTGCCACGGAACTAAATTTTGCGAAAAAGACTGTTAGTAGTATAATATGAATAATCCTCCTATCGTCCTATTAATATCATGAATGCGACAGTTCGTGACGATGTGCGCGAGTGAGTTGCTAGTAGTAGTATAGCTGCCTAGATTCGCGATGTAAATATTTTTTCTAACGAATTGCTAATTCAGAGGCTCGTTAATATTATAAATGCGAAAGTTTGTGAGGATGTCAGTGAGTGAGTGTGTAAGTTTTTTCCTTCTTCACGCTGAGACGAGCGGACGGATTTGGATCAAATTTGGATTTGGATCAAATTTGGGTTTGAGATAGCTGTTACCCTAGATTAAAACGTACATTCTATGTTTTTTCTTTACTCCCAGACCAGTATGGAAGAATCACCTGAAAATATAGCTGGAGCGGGATATTCGTAACGCATGCTAACCCATGACCCCATATCCATTCGTGAGGGAGCCTTTGTATGCTCCAATAATTTTTTTGGCCTAATGTAATGTCAATGTTCGATTAAAAGATCGTTCGGTCTAAAATTTCTCCGATTGAAACTGAAAATATTTCATAAAATATTTTACATAGGTTTTATATAATAAGTTGGTTGGGTTTATTTTATAACGAGCTGTTGCCCGCGGCTTCGCTCCCGTTTTTTTTTTCTTCTAAATATCAATATTTTCTCACCGTTTAAACCTTCCCTGGGCTTCCACGAATATTTCAAGACTAAAATTAGACAAATCGGTTCAGCCGTTCTCGAGTTTTAGCGAGACTAACGAACAGCAATTCATTTTTATTTATATAGATTTTCTACAAAATATAGGTTTCAGTATGAATTTAGTTTAGGCTAAACGATGTAAAACCCTTTGTAACTAATACTACAGTCCAGCGTAGTTTTTCGCCATTTTCCTTTGGTTTTACGTTTGTTGTGTAGTTGTGCCAGGTCTTTGTTTCGTAATTATTACCTACTGGTAAGAATGGATCATTTAATGTTAAAATTACCTACTACAGCATAAGTAGGTAAACTAGGTGACCTATAAATTTAAAATGTCATAATGCATACCTACTCCGTAAAAACCTATTTTCTGTAATTGAAGTCGTTAACGAATTATCCTGACATGGTAAACTTACATAGGTTTAGGTAGAAGCACGCCTAATGTTTCGTAAAAACATAGCTTTTCTTAATAAGCCGTGAATTATTTTAAAACTCAAGTTTAGGAATTATTTTATTGTTCTCAAAAAGAAGATACAGAAACTTCACTTACATGATGATATTTGCTTTATTTGTTTATTAAAAATAACATGTCACAAGACGCTGTCATAATAGACTACAGGCCCACGTACAAAAAATGTGGGTCATATGAACCACCAGGTGACGTATATAGAACGATATAAGAGCATAAAATAATAAGATTCAGCACTATGCCGTCACTTGTAAGCTGTCCAACTGGGTGCTGGTGAGAATTCAAAAGTGCAACCCTCGATTTTTTCCTCTTGTCGCATGATTTTTGTACGGCGTTGCGGAATAATGGATTAGAAGCTGTATTGAAACAGTATGAAACTGATGCCGTACAAATGGTGCGCCACAAAGTCGGTAATTTTTTTTGATTTTCTGACCATTCCCAGGGTAAATTTGGTCATTTGATTCTGTACGGCATCAGTTTCATACTGTTTCAATACAGCTTCTAATCCATTATTCCGCAACGCCGTACAAAAATCATGCGACAAGAGGAAAAAATCGAGGGTTGCACTTTTGAATTCTCACCAGCACCCAGTTGGACAGCTTACAAGTGACGGCATAGTGCTGAATCTTATTATTTTATGCTCTTATATCGTCCTATATACGTCACCTGGTGGTTCATATGACCCACATTTTTTGTACGTGGGCCTGTAGTCTATAAGGCATCTATCATTCCTTCTTAAACTAACCAAATCTTTTTTGTAGGACGCGTACGTGGTGTTTCTGACTACATGAATTACGAACAAATACATAGTTATTTGTATTGCATTGTTAACGTAATATAAATCAAACTTCGGATCGTAAATGAGTGTGTGTGCGACGTATTATATACTAACTACATTGCACATGTGTCAGAAAGAAAAACTTACTCCTTTCAATTAAAAGTAATCTCTGCGTTCTCGCTCACAGGCGTGTAAATAAAATAGTCTCGTCTATCTACCTCTGCTGCCCTGACAAATGCGTATTTAGTCGCTTGTGGGGAATGCCACAATAAAGAGATCTCTCTAGGCAGATGTTATGCCTGGGGACCGAAGTCCTAAGGAAGAGAGTTGAGAGTTGTATTTATGCAGCCGCATTGAGAAACTTCGTTAGCGGCATGTAGAACGATGTGACAGCTGTCATTAGAACTGGCGCTAGCTACTCGTGTGTCGTAGTAGTTATGTAGTCGATAACTAGGTGGCGCTAGGGTCGCTACACGCTCTTTATCTTGCGTTCCCGATAACAAAGTCACTTAGAATTATTTTGGAGTCCTTCAACAGGTGTAGGGTTAGGCTAGTCGATTCGTCATCGAGGGAATGTGCGCAAATCTTAGGAGTCATGTTGTAGGCGATGCGGCTAGCAACCTTTCACTAATTTGGTTCCCTTTAAGATTCTTTTTAAGACACCGTGTTTGTTCTATATCTACAGTCTGCACCGAAATTTTGCAGACTTGCATCTACCGGGAACTGACACTGGCTGAGGTTGCTTTGTGCACTAATTAGTACTTCGGGAACCACCGACAAAAGGGTGAAAGTTTGCGATTGCTGTGCGACATTGTAGGAGCGTCTGCTTCCGTATGTACGCTGCGGAACTTTAACTGGTTTGCAACTGGGTAACCATATAACTTTATCTTTAACTAGCAATTTTCCGCAGAATTGTTATCCGGCAGTTGACATTGCGGAATTTTACTGAGTACCCAAAAGTTCACAAAAATTGATATTGCTTGCATAACATCCGTCCAAAATTTCATGTTTCTGACTTAACCGTCAACGGTTCTCAAAACTGAATCTCAATATTTAAGGGTTTCGCATACGTGAAAATGCTAAGAGCCCTATGTCCCTAATCAGAGATTATAGGAATTCAAGTATACTAATAAATATTTTAAGTGTTTACAGAGATCCAACCTACAAAATCATCCAAATCCATATAGCCATTTTAGCGTGAAATAGTAACTAACATCAAACAATCGAGCACCATAGTTTTTAAATATAACACCACCGAATTTAAAGCTTGCTCTTAATTAAAACAAGAACGTAAAGCATCTCGTGACGAAATTAAATGGTTAAACAAAAACAGCAATTTCACACCTGGTTTGTTCCGTCTGTATCCAAGTTTCCTATGGGAGCCGGTGTTGGGTGTCGACTAATTAGCGCATGCGTTGACGTGGAATGAGGGACGAATGCTGAGGCGCCGAGTGAGACGCTACGGTGGTTAGTTGACAGTTGCTCCAAGTTAGCTCGATAGTAATTTATACATGATTAAAGAGATATTTTTAAAACTTGTTTCCAATAGTGCTTTCGAAGGTGCAAGTGGAAAAAATTCTGAAAACAGTGTTTAGCTGTTATAACTTTCCCTGAACTTCACTGCACCTTTATCATTCTCAAGACGTTATGTCTCTAAAATAACAAGCTCTAGTGGTTTAGGTTTTGCGTCAACGACCAGTCAATCGATCACGATACTCTTTTTTATTATGTTCGGAGTAGCTCCTAGTCGGTGCATTTCTTTCCAGTCCGTTTTTAGCTCCATCTTTAAACTTTCTGATACGAAATTGTTCCAATTACTATGCCCTTCTGCGTCACTTTGCATCTTAGTGCTACTGCGTTTTAGATATAATGCATCAAAGTTATTTTGTATTTTAGGCATTAAAATCAAAAAGGTATCTTTCTTCTTTCTTCCTTCTTGATTTCTTATCATCTTATTCAAAATATATGTTGTACAACGTCATAGTAATCCCGATACTTGATATTAATGTGTTTGTCCAATATCTATAGAATAAGCAAGATGCATGCGCCGGCTTTCTCATTAGGATAGATTGATGACTCTAGCAGTGCTAACAAAACGACATCTGTTCATAATATTAATGTGCATTCTTGGCTGCGTAACCATTAGGAAATGCACTATTGTTTGTTTCAATTTGAGTGCGGTTTTGTCAAAGGTTTGTTACTTGCTTTGTTCTTTATGAATAAGAATAAAGCAACTGACTCTCCGGACAGCCTAGTTCTTATAGATACTGACTGTTAAGCTGGAGGTTCAGCGTTTGAATTTTTGTTCTCAAATTATAATGGATATGAATAGAGGTGAATAATAATGTAATCTGCATAACCGTTAAATAATTTAAACGATAGGCTTCCTAAATATTCACCTGTGAACTAAGTACGTATCATTAACTATAATCAACGCTTCCCCTAAAATATTACTATCCAATCATCAAGCCCTGATAAACCTATACAGAGTACACGTGCACTTTAAAAGTAATGATAGATATCATTAGCTACGCATCCCAAGGGTTCCCTATAGAATAAATACGCGAATCACTCTCAAAGTGTCGCTAAAGCGTACATAATTCTCAAACTGAAACCACATGTTTTGTTCACATTGAATAATAATATATTTCTACCCCTGCACGGATGCCGCGCCACAGCTCAAAAAAATACGCAAAGCTACGTTTGAAAATAAGCAGTATCGAAAAAGTTGGAAGGGATTTTGTTCACGCTATACCACGAAGAGTTGAGGGTTGGGTTTCAGTAAATTAGGATAAAGGGGTCAGTAGTGGGTCAGATAAAGACGGCTGCAACAAATTGTGTGCCCTCCCGCCTTTGTTATCGGCCCCTGCTGTACTTAATTGTGCTTTTGTCTGTCGTTACACCGCTCTGAGATTGGCTAGCTTCCATTGAATTTGACCCAAAACTAGAGTTATATCGTAATTAAAGCACCAATAATGTACTTTTTTTAGGAGGATGAATATTGGTCAGTTTTCACTGCTCGGATCAAATATAATTATCCCTTTACGATTATTACAACAATGAACGGACAAGTCAAAACCAATTTGATTAGACTATCTTAGTATTTAGTATCGTAAAGGTTGTATAGTTTAATCAGAGTTTTATTTCTAATTAGCTGTTGCCCGCGGCTTCGCTCCCGTTTTTCTTCTAAATTTCAATATGAAAAATAGATAGTAGCCGATTCTCAGACTTACTGAATACGCATATAAAATTTGGTAAGAATCGGTCAAGCCGTTTCGGAGGAGTATGGCAACTAAAACTGTGACACGAGAATTTTATATATTAGATAACAAAATTCATTAAAAGGATAGTGACGGCAAGAAGCTTTTATTAATTATTAATAAAACCAACTGCGTCAATTTTTATAGTTTTGATGTACCCAGTGTCACTCTTACGACTAAGATGAATCTAATGATACCTCTCAAGATTAAATGCGACAAGTCGTTTTAGGCTCTAGAGCTTGCCAAAGAAATCCACATACATTATGATGTTCTAATTTTCAGTGTCGTTTAGAAATTTAACAATAAAGATAAAGATAAAGATAAAGATAAAGATAAAGATAATTTATTCATAAACGTTTTACAAAATTATAACTAAGAACAAACATTTTTCTTATAAATCTAAGTTAACAACTCATATGCCTGAACTAGGAAATCCTGTGTCACAGGCTATAAGAGCTAAACAAAATGGCTATTAAATAATTAAACAAACACAAGGGAAAAATAAGTATACATGACAAAAATATAAAGAAATTATTTAATTAAAACTACGATTATTATCTTATAAAATCTTAAAAATTAAAATCCTATATGTATAAATAATAAATGTTTTGTGTTACCCACAACCATTGGTTTCCCGCAATCCTTACTAGCTGTCCGGCCACCTTGCAGAAGGTTTCATAGCGCTATAATGACAGTAATTTCTCGGCAATTCAACCGCAGTTAATTACTAATACTCTTCATTGTTTAAAACTTACGCAGTGGCTAAGTAGGGTTGTTAATGAAACCTTATTCAAAGTAAATTTTGCAAATGTAATTATAATTATGGTAATTATTACTTTACATAATTGAAAGAAGAATAGGCGAAAATCTAAATGATCATGTTATCGGCTATGCGGCTAGCAACCCATCACTAGGTATTTTGACCCTTTCCACCTATACGCCTAGTCATGCTAAACGTGCCCTTTAGATCTTGTTACTTTAGGCTCTGTCTACCTCGTAAGGGATAAAGACGTGATTTGTGCACGTATATACATTAAAGAAAGTTTTTCTAGATTGTTTATGCGTACTTCCATGCTGGCCTGGGAGCAAAGAAAAAACATAGAATGTACCAGTTGTTTCTCTACCCGCGCAGATGGTAATAGCCTATCGAGGGAATGGGCGATTATAATATGAATCATGTTATAGGCGATGAGGCTAGCAACCCATCACTATTTTGATTCCTTTTTCCACCTTTACACCCGCAATCTTGCTAAATGTGGCCTGTAGGTACCTGTTACCTTAGGCTCTGTCTATCCCGTAAGGGATGAAGACGTGATTTGTGTGTGTGTGTGTGTATTTATGCGTACCTAGTTGGTTTTTTTACCTCGTCGTTTTTTGTTTTAAGGTTCTGTAAATTCATGTGGGCGTCCTGAAGTATCAGGAGATTGCTTATTAAAATAAACCAATTTGAGTATCTTTTTTTAGATGTTTCCTTAATCTCCTCTTTTATATTCACTACCTAATCTTTTTCTTCATTTATCTTGAACGTGTGCTCGAAACGTGATGCGTTTCAGACGGTTTTGGAGTCTCCTACGCAGTAATGCTAACGCCTACGACCACCTACAAAAGGTCGAAAGTGTGAAATAATGGATCTAAAATTTAGCCTATAAATAAATTTACGCAAAGGTTCAATAAAATAATTTTATGTGAACAGTCACTGTAAGCAGTCTGACTAAGATTTTTTATGAGTAATTTCAGCCAATACATTATCAAGGCGTCAAAAACATCTTATACACCTTAATGCCACAAACAATAAGGTCGGTGACACATTATATTTGACATCATGAGTGTATCGATTATGTATGCCCTCACACACACACACACACACACACACACACACACACACACACACACACACACACACACATACACCACAGTTAAATTAACTGTTTTATGTTTTCAACTTTTTGTATTTAATGAAATTCAGCAGCTACTACATACATACATATACACAAATCACGTCTTTATTCCTTACGGGGTAGTCAGAACCTAAGGTAACAAAACCTAAAGGCGACGTTTAGCATGATTGTGGGCGTACAGGTGGAAAGGGGAATCGAAATAGTGATACTAGGTTGCTACCCGCATCGCCTATAGCATGATTTTTATGCCCGTTCCCTCGAAGAGCTTTTACCATCTGCGCGGGAGGAAAAACAACTGGTACATTCCATGTTTATTCTTTATTCCCAGACCAGCATGGAAGCATACATAGCAGCTACTAGGGTTAAAAAATCTAAACAAATATTCAAATCCGGCGTTTTATCACATCCCTCACAATAAAGCCCTCCATACACTCAAGTCATCGAGCATCATCGCGATAGCACTTCGCGGGCGTACAATCGCATTAGCACACGCCTCAAAAACCGGTTTCCACCGCGAATAGCCATCCTAAATAAACAATAACAGGGAGAGGACAGCTTTTAAACGATCTCCAACGGCTCAGCTGAGAGATTAGCCCACCCTAATAACCAATTTGCATTTACATCTCTAAAAAACACCACTAATCTAAACGTCTTCACAACACGGTCGAATTTGGATTGATTGCGGTCAAAGTTATGGCAAATGCATTATTAACGCAGATGGGTTTGTCTGATAGGTGCTTATAGAGTTTTTGACGAGGAAAGGGGTATGTGATTGAGCTACATGTTAATGCTGAGCTGTGTTCGGATTTTAAAACAGGAAGTTCTGCTTTAATCGGACAAATGGGACAAAATGTAACAAGGGAATTGCAAACACTTTCCGTAAAATTAAAACTCACTAAGTGAGCTCTGTGTTGTTGTCGACGGTACTTATTGGTTTGTAGATTTATTAACAGGATTATCTTAAATTTCACAGAGAAAAGTTACAATGAAAATTTTAGTGGCACAACAAGTAATTCCTAAGTCCGAACTGTTTCTAAATTATTAGATTTAAAAAAAACTTAAATATTTGCTCTTGTTGCTTGCTAAAATCACCTAGTTACTAATTGATGTTTCATTATTTGAAAACACTTAAGTTTTGCAATAAAATCAATACAAGGGACTTTTTTTTAGATTTACTTGAACTTATTATACATAAAAACACGCAGTATGTAAATACCTAAATATTTTTTTTACATTATTTAGGACTATTTTTAATAATAATAATAAAGTAGTTTCGGCGAACGGTTTAATAGCGAAGAGCCTTGACCATCACCTTCATTAAAAGGCTCTCGCTAGGTCGATGGGTCAAGGGCCCGATACAGAAGGCGTACTCCTGGACACGGCTCGGATAGTCCGGTGGTTCTTCTCTCTGTCGTCCTAACCACCAGTAGCTTAGGCCCCGCCTCGCTGCAGATTAGGTTTTTATAATGTTTTTATATTTTGTATGAATATTATTTTATTACTCATTCACATTCACAAATCACGTCTTTATCACTTATGGGGTGGACAGAGCCTAAGGTAACAAGACCTACAGGCCGCGTTTAGCAAGACACTGAGGGCGTAGAGGTGGAAAGTGGAATCAAAATAGTGATGGGTTGCTAGCCAAATCGCCTATAACATGATTCCTATGATTTTCGCCCATTCCCTCGATGGATTTTTACCATTTGCGCGGGAAGAGAAGCAACTGGTACATTCTATGTTTTTTCTTTGCTCCCAGACCAGCGTGGAAGTAATTTTATTACTTTTTATATGAATATTGAAAGAACCTAACTTAAGATTAAAATTATTTACAACCAACAAGGACCATTGTGTTTTAGTAACATTTGAAAACTTAATCTAGTGTTAGTAATTATTACATAAATTATAATTTATTAGAACAGTAATTTATTTACAGTTGCAGGCAAGCATCATACAGCAGTTATACAAACACAGAAAGTCTGTTCTGCTCGCTAACATGTTCATATGTCGGGGCTGGCCTGGACCCTACGCACCAGGGATGTGCCTCGCTTGCGCATAGTGGTATAGAAGCAGTCCACCCGTGCCTCGGCGAACATATCCGACGCACGACAGAAACTAGGCAACCCCATCAACACCCTGAAAGCGCTTACTTTTTAAGTAATAGTAATAATATTTAAAATTCTTGATTCATTTGATAGTGCCTATCATTTGAAAAAAGCGCCTTCTCTCGTCCCTGGTAAGCAGTAGACGTTCCACGGGAGTTTGTAATTGTGTCGTACAGACACATCATTCGAACAGATGACGCTTGGTGACAAAAATTCGCATGTAACAAGGTCACGTGACAGCTAGTAACAGATAGAAAAATTCGAAAGGCTTACCCACCGGCTATGGGTGGTGTAGGGGTATAGCACGCGTCACGGAATGACGAGGATTCGGGTTCGATTCCTGGCCATAGCTTTACTTTTCGGATTTTTCTATGTCTTCTGATTTTCAGTGTCGCTTAGAAATTTAGTATATCCTTTGTCTAAAATTCTGTGTTCAGGTGAAATATTCTTTCTCCAAATAAATTGAAAGCAAGTGAATTGAACTCAGCTTTATAAAATTTTACGCCCATTGATTTCTTTCGAACTCCAATGACTTTAGCAATTAAGAAGTCTTTGTCTGAGCCCTGTTAGTCTTAGTTCTTTTTCTAAAAACTGAAACAATATATTTTTTAAGTCTTACTTCAATCACTTTGCATTTTTTTTGCTTACGTTTAGAAACTACGCCGACCGTGTTCACAGTGATTTTAAAATAACTTGTGCAATGGTATGTACTTACTTCTTTATGTAACTAAAAGTTGATGAATCGTCGACTTGATTTTCTTCACACATAATTGACACATGTGAGGATTTAAAAAAAAACCGAAAATCGACAGTTAAAAAAAGCTAACAACACAAATTTATTTCTCATCCGATGAATGATAGAGTTACTAATATACGAGGAAGGTTTAGGTACACAATTAGGTAACAAAGGTGTTTTGTAAACTGGTTGAAATATAACGATAATTATTGGAAATGTCGGTAAAATTTAAGGATGTGTGTCTCGTTTCAGATATTGAAGCATCAATCTAATCCAACGGTAGTTAGTTTCTACTATATATAAAGCTCCGCCGAAGTCACGGCCAACAGCTAGTAAAAAAAACAATTGAAACGTTCGTACGAAAAAGTTCGTGCCAACTGTAACAAAACACAATCCCGCGCGAAAACAAATGAAATTACCTATGCCAAATTCAAACCAAAACCCAGCGTCACATACAAATGCGTTACTCGTTAAGTTGGCAAGATCCTCGTGGGACGGAAAGCATATGCGCCCGTTATAATTAGGGAACAATGTTTAGCTTTAGCAAATCCCTTTGGGGCGTAAATTAAGAGATTTCGCTCTCGGACGGCTTACGGAGACATTTGCGTTTAAGCCCGCACAAGGACCGATGTTTGTTTGTATGTATTTGCCTAACCTTGTTAGGGTATTAAGCATGCCAATTATTAAAAGAAGAAATACTCTATGCGAATTTTACTTGTTTTTTACGCTTCGGTTTAGTCACTACAAGTAGGTACATTAGTATAAAATGAAGTCCTCCGCCGCGCCTCTCTGGCTGTCTAATCCTGTCTGGCAATAAGCTCAAAAACTACAACTGCATTTTTAAGAAAAAGTTACGGGCAATAGCTAGTTAAATAAAAAGAAACAGAAAAACCTTTGCTAGCAATTAACTTTTCGTTACAACTATTTTTAAACTCACAGAATTTAAAATTGAAATTACAACTTTAATTAAAATTAATGGCAAATGTTACACAATGCGACATTCATAAATGTAGGTTAAAACAGTTTACGCGTACAGCAATAAATTTCATGCTTTTTGTTAAACTTCGCATGCTAGGCACACATTTGAGCTGGATTTTTAATTAATCAACTCTTTTTAACTAAATCGTTATGTTAAGTAAACCAGCGAAAACTGTACAGTTTAAAATTATTCATAGTTAATTACATTAATTAAATTTTCACCGGTGATACTGACCGCTATTTCCTTTGATGATCTCCCGATATTTCGACGCATGAATACACATGAACATGAACTGCATTGAAATATCGAGGGCTCTTCAAAGGTGTGTGCGACATGATAGCAGAGAGAAGGGTAGACTATGGGTAGATGTGTAAGAGGTAGTTGTGATTATTCTACAGAAAATAATATCTAATTAAAATTGATTGTTACGGTTAACGACAGTATAACCGATTCGATTGGCCTTTGTTAGAGATGTCAACAAAATTATATTATTGAAAACAATTTTCAATACCGTAGAATGGGGTTTTACGGGGCGACTTTAAAAAGTAGTGGTAATGACGAAATCGTTCGTATTTATTTGAATTTACTGCTTCTAATCGACGTCTTCATGAATCGTCCTTTCGTCTACATGCTAAACATTCACCGAATATAGACAATATCGATTTTATAGCAATTTTAAAACTGTCAAAGTAGCTCCAAAATGAGTAAAGTTACCCTGGTTTACGTTACCTACATTTTTAAAGTAACTAGAGCAAGGTTAGGATGCATTAGAGATTGCAGTATTCAAGTACTACGCTTACGCTCTCTGATAACATCTTGGTCATCCTGATATTAGGAGTATTTGCAACGATTAGGACTACACCACTTGTTTTATAGTGTTGTAGTCATTATCATATCGATATTATAATTATACTCGCGTTCCTGGGCACACGCCATTTAATTTTCTCGGAATGATGTATTTCTCAGGCAAATTTTGAACAACTTAATGGTTAAATCTTAAGTATAATTTCATATTGTAGAAACACCGTAATTACGGTACGTATATGCTAAATAGTGACATCGTTTATTCCCGTATCCTTTAGCAAGGAACTGTGTTCCAAACCGACTAGTATCCATCAACTAGCTCTTTCATCATCTCATCCTGTAATCCCTGACGATGAACATAGCTGGGCTTTCAGCATATTCTTTTACTTGGTGCCTTTTACGTGCCGTGACCTGTAGGAGAAAAAAATTAAATACGCGGATATTGACCTTGGAGGTCTTAGATGAATAACAAAGAGTGTCTTCAGAGTCAGACAATAGTAAAGAAATCACTCAGTGTGCACGTATGGCACAGGCGACTGAGGTGGGGAGACTGCCCTCACTGGAGCGCATCCCGCATCGTCATAGCGGCTACAGACTCACGCGAGAAGTCTCGCCGAGAAGTCTCGCCGAGAAGTCTTGCCGAGAAATTACGCGAGAACCGAGAAGGCATCTATACTCATACGACCTTCTCATTCGCATTCTCGATCGTTATCCGGAATAGACGACACCACCGTATCAATGCCACGGCGCACTGAGACCGAACAAGAATGTGATACCGTTCTCTTTTCTCGCCCGAGAAACCCTTTGAAGCGGGCAAAAATACCGACACTGATCGGAGAACAGGCGAGCGCGAGAACGAGACGGCGAGAAAGCGATCACATTCACGCTTCTCGGGGGTTCTCGAGGGTTCTCGCCGTGAGTTTGGAGGTGCTATCACACTACTGACTGACTTTTATAATCAAAACAATGCATGCCGTGGCTGCTCGCTCTCATTACCAGCTCATGACCAGGGATTTCAATTCCCTTTCAACAGAGCGCTGCCATGTTATTCTGGCATATCCTCTTTTCCTAACTCCTGGTGGGTGCCTGCTTGATCATCAGTTATTTTCAGTGTGTGCCCTATCCAGCGCCACTTCCTATGACTCAACTTATTTACTGTCAACTTAGCTATTTACTACGTTCAAATCCATACATCTTTCACCAAACAAACACAGCAGCATATTAAAAAATCCAAAAAGAAATACGGACCCTTTCAGTTAACATACAAATATACGATTAAGGTCCAAATTAATTTATGACCGTCCATTTGGTACGTCAATGTTTGCACACACAATCCTGTTTCGGAGTTATCTGAGTATTTGCATATTTCTATTAACGTTGGGGGTGACCGCTTCCCCGCTTGTCCTAAAATCAACATGCTGTATGTTGAATATGTTATTAAACGTAACGAATATATACATGTATGTTACGCGGGTCTTGTTACAGATATTAATGTGAAGATCTGTCGGTACTGAAACACGTTAGGAAAAAAATCATCATGGGTAAATTTATAAGACGTTTATGTCATTCACGTTTGTGTTCGTTTCGCTGCCGCCGGGGCAAGCGCTCCAGGAGGAAGGGCTACGAATTAGTCCGAAACATGTCGAGCATTACTCGACTTTTATACTGAGTTATCCGTTTGTGTAACTACATTCATGATAAGCAAATTATTGCGATATTTTAAAGGTTCCTTGCAAGGGTATCCTATAAGACCATATTACTTGGTCCCTGCTTTGTCCATCCGTTATGTGTCACAGGGATGTATCTCCGTAATTGTAAAAGGTAGATAGAGGTATTTCAAATATTCGGCCTCAGCGTAGGTATGACTAAAAAACAGAGATACGTAATGAAAATACACTACAGTTTTAAATTTAAGGGGGTTTCCATATATTTTCACTGGTGTTAGAAGCTTTTACTCTCCTTGCATAATATGTATATATAATGTTTTGCTGTCTTGTTATTCACCAGTCGAATTTGGTCCATTTCAAGTGGTCGGATTTAATCGAAATTTGCTATATAATTGAGTTTGCAAGGACTGTAAGCAAAAAAAAAACAGCCAGACGAAGCTTTTTATAACTATTGACAGATTACCCAAATAATACGTGTATGTTATTATGTTTTCGGTAAATTAGCTTTCACATACATCGAATTAAATGCTTGGTGGTTTCCGATCTGCCGGAAATCACTTTATAGTTCCAACAAAATTACAGTAAAAGCGAAAATTATGTAGAATAAATTGCCTCTTAATTAACTTTGGAAACATTTTTCATGTACAGCGAAAAGGCAATTATCCGGATACTGTACGGGAGCTGAGTTCATAATTTGGTAATTATTTACTTTTATTGATAAAAAAACTGCCTGTTTTAACCTACTGTATGTTTTGTCTGTGTCTTACTAATTCAAATATCAAAGTGACCGGTTGTCTAAGAAAGTCATTTTTTACAGTGTGACAGTCGTTTCAGTAAAAAAAAAATGATGAAATTTAATTTTATCAAAATCTTGTTTGCTGACATTGATTATTAAATTATCATTAAAGTTTTATTAATTTTTCAGTTCAATGTCAAGTTAATTAAAATTTTTCTGAAAGTGACCATTATTTGGTGTATAATTTTCAATCGTGTTGTTGCTTATAGTTTTGTAGAGTTCTATCTACGCGTGGAAATCCACAAGTTTCTTATTAACAGTAGAAAATGTAAGTGTACCCAATCAATGTGCTTTATTTTAACCTGTCAAAGTAATTTTTAAGAAATAACTTAACAAGATTTTAAATCTTTTCAAGTTTTTTCTGAACACGGAAATCGCTAACAAGTAACGACAGATGCCTGCCGAAATTTTAATTAATGTGACACTTTTTAATCCGCCGACGTTTCTATAAAGAAATTTTGGGAACATTAAAGATATTCAACGAAACTTTTTTAAATAACAATCAGCCGGTGCTTTTTACAAAAGTAGACACTTAAAAAAAGAAATAGATGAGCTACAACCAATTAAAAAGTCTTTTTATTTGCTCTGAGTTGGAAAGTAATTAACTTTCAATTTGAACTAGCAAAAACAGAAGACAGTTTGTCAACCCACTAACGCATTGCATACCGTTAAGTTGCAGTAACGAACCTCTCTTTCCTTCATCAAAATTATGGTGATAATTAAAAAGAAGCCACAATAAGACAGTCAAGTACAACAGGGACAGGGAGAGGGACAGGGAGGGGAGGAGCTACTGAGGGTTCCGTACAATTTGAAAAAAAATCAATTGTCATGATGCATCTCGACAATATGCGGACAACGAAGTCATGCCAACTTTTGTTCCTTTTGAGGCAGACAACCCTAAATACTGCATAGGGTAACCATCATTTCTAATTTCACTACAAGTGCCGCAGGACCTTTCAAGATTCAAACCAGAACACGTTTAACATATTTCCCAAAATTTTGAAATTCCTCTCGAAGGGTCGGCGTGAACAAATAAAGAACACGACGGCGATATGTTCATTAAAGTGGTTCGAATTCCATTTACTCCATTAGCTAGATATTTTAATTGTGTGTTGTCCCTTCTGAAAGTTCGCAGCTGGCCCACCGCGACGCTATTTCAAGACAAATTGCTTTCAAACCGATGTTACCGAAATTCTATATTTAAAGTTACGATGTTATTTATCACCAGTTTTAGCCCAGAGAAGGCTGGGTTTACAGTTTTAGTACAAAAAAAGTAGATAAGGGCAATACGCATTTTTGATTTGCAAAAGAGCAGATAAATTATTTTAAACTAGCCGTTTAGTTGCTCAGTAGCAGTAGCAGTAACAAATACGACTAAAAAGAATTATCCAATTCGGTGCAGTCGTTTGGAAGTTACGCGTACATGCATTTCGACGATTCATTTTTATTTATATAGATTATTAACAAGCGAACGCGTCCTGAAAAATTAATTTGTACGAATGAGAATAGTAAAATCACACGGTTTTATGATTATTTTCTGTATATTTCTTTTATCTTAAGTTAGGTTCTTACAATATTGATATAAAAAGTAATAAAACAACATTGATACAAAATATAAAAACATTATAAAAACATTATAAAAACCTAACCTAGGGTGCAGCGAGGCGAGGCCTAAGCTACCGGTGGTCAGGGCGATAGAGAGAGGAACCTCCTGACTATCCGAGCCGTGCCCAGGAGTACCCCCTTCTGTATCTGGCCCTTGACCCAACCACCTAGCGAGAGCCTTTTAAGTTGATGATGGTCATGGCTCTTCGCTATTAGAACGTTCGCCGAAACGACTATCGGGACAGTGATCGTTGAATCAACAGGCCACATGGCGATAACCTCGTGAGCAAAATCAAGGTACTTGCTGACTTTGTCCTTCTCTGCCTTCACGAGGTTCACGTCATGGGAGATCGTGATGTCTACGAGCACTGCCTGGCGCTTCGATCCATCTATCAGGACGATATCAGGTTTATTGGCGACAATGGTGTCTGTCCGTGATGATAGATCGATCCCAATAGAGCGTGACACGACCATTTTCAAGAACTGGTGCAGGTGTGTACTTATAGTTGGGCACTTCGACGTCCACAAGACCGAATGAAAGAGCAAGTTTCTGGTGAATAATCCTGGCTACAAGGTTATGTCTGTGCAAGTACTCGGCGTTAGCAAGACTTGAACAACCAGTTATTAATAGTATTATTATGACTACCTACTAACATTGGATTAGAAGATAAAATCATACAGCAGATTCCCATAAAATTCCAATTTAATCACACATCGTCGCCATATTTCACGCGTATCAAACGTACCCTCAGAGCTATATACCCCCAAATTTTATTATCGCGCGATAAATCATATTCAAATGATAATTCAATAACGAAGTGATTTCTGACCCGTGCTACGTGGGGTCGAGATAAAAGAGAGCATAATCCGAATAGGCATAAAATTATGCCGGCACGGCCCGCTCGGGACAGCTTATTTAAGACTAAATTTATGCCTAAATAGATAAAGTCTATGCGTTGAAGATTAACGCTGTTGAGAAATAATACAGTAGATCCGCTATTTTTTTGTTCCGGTGCACGTCAAAAATTGTACAAACAAGACCTACGAAAAGTGTTTAGGAGTACCAACAAAGAGGACAAAAAAAATGCAATTTTGTGAAAAAAAAATAACTTAAGTTTGAAAGTGCCATTTTTGGCCATAAAGTGAGTATGTAACAAAAACTGTTCAACTGAGCAAAAGTTCGACTATTAAAATTATACTTGATTGTATTATTTTTGTCAGTAACATTAATAATGAAAAGATATCCGAAACATAAAAATAACCAATTCTAAAACCCGAAAGTAGACACAGCGCCATTTTTGCAATTTATGATGCCGTCTCGCAGCCAACCCACTGTGATTTTATCTCCTACGAAAGATTAGTAACTAGAAATCCTAATAGGAGTTATTTATGTGAGCTTACTGCTTATCACTAATGCCCCTAGAAGCGTGGCCGGTTATTCAATAGAAACAATTTAAATCCAAATCTTAGAATTATAAATTGTATTATAATCAATTTAAAACCACAACCCCATTATGCTCGGTTATTACGAGCGTCGAGACAAAAATACAGTAATTTAATTTCACGCCGACTGTTTTATTCAATTTGCGTATAAATAAATATTTGGGTGGATTATTGAATTTTTAGATTATTAAATTTATTGATAGAGGCGCCGCTTTGGGTGTCATGCTGAGTATAAACAGACAATCAATATGTATGAAAGCGCTAAAAAACCGTGGAAGCTAAACAAAATAGGGCTAGCGACATCATGAATAATCAAACATTCAATAAATTAAAAATGCCTGTACATTACTCATACTCATACTCATTTATTCGTAATACTTATAGTTATTACATGGCATTTTTAATTTACAATTTTAATAAAACTGGAGCACCAATAAAATAATAAAATTAAAAAATACTTTTTAATCATAAAGCTGTAGGCTATGATGATGGGTATTATGAGCCTATGAAGTGAGATAATAATGAATTCGTAATCTAGTCTACAAACTTCAATATTACTACAGTCCTCGCAGGATTAGAATCATCAATAAATTTATTATCCTAACTGTGCGATATGGGAGTAAAGAAAAAAACATAGAATTTACCAGTTGCTTCTCTTCCCGCGCCGATGGTAAAAGCCCATTGAGGGAATGGGCAAAAGTCTTAGGAATCATGTTATAGGCGATACCGGTAGCAACCCATCACAATTTTGATTTCCCTTTCCAGCTATACGCCCTTAATCATGCTAAACGTGGCCTTGAGGTTTTGTTACCTTAGTCTCTGTCTACCCCGTAAGGGATAAAGACGGGATGGTTGTATTGTATGCAATGTCATATAAAATACAGAAGACTATTTTCACTTAAAAGTCAATTTGACAATCAATCAGCCTCTTAAGTTTTTTATATAGAACCAAATTGTCATAAAAATCAGCCGAGTTGTAGCGTGTCGTACTAAAACCCCCTTATTCATAAACGCTCTATTGGCTTCTGCTAACTTAACAATCGTTTGTCCTTATCTGTCACATTGACATTTACCTTTCACAGATAAGGACAAACGATTGCTAAGTTAGCCAGAAGCCTATAGAGCGTTTATGAATAAGGGGGTAAGTCTCCAAGCTAAGCCAAGACAAATGTATAGACGAGAGTGTTTGTTTTGATTAAAGTGATTGAAAATCTATTTCAAAAACCAGTATGATGATTTTATCCTTTTCCCCACGCTCACACACACACACGCACACGCACACGCACACACACACACACACACACACACACACACATACTACTTTTGTTTTTGTTTCATTTTACTTTTGTCAATTTTCTGTTCTTGAAAATTGTTTTTAACTTTATAGATTTCTTGGAGTTTATAAATTCTTACACCTATTTAAATCGTAAGATACGTTCGTTCTCTTAGCGCGAGTATCTCGTATACTCAAAAAGAGGCGCCAGCACAGATACTGCTGTTCTAATTTAAGTTACTGAATAAAATATTTTTCATTTAATTTCATTTCATTAAAGGGATCGTAAAATTATTAAAACACATACTTGATCTACTATAGCTTACCTAAGTCCCTCGGATAAACTAGACCAGACGTAAATTATACCATTTCAGAAACTGTCTGACTCACAGAAAGCACTTTGACTCAAACGTGACAGAGACAAATTAGACTACTTCCCACAAAAATTCGAGCCTGTTTAAAATCATACCGGAATTTCGGTCAAGCAAATTTCACTTGGACTAGTAAAAGCAAATGAAGACAAAGCTTTGGCTTCTGTTCGTAATATCGGGTTTCAGTGCAAACACTTTGCCCATCAACCCAGCTCTCGAGTTACGCTTAAGTGAGTAGTCGACCACCGCAGAATATTCCATTAAATTGTTTTCTTTGCTGAACACAATCCGTCTTACACAAGACAAATAATAGCCCTTTAGTGAGAGATAATCGGTGGAGATGCCCCGCTGGGTCTTTGTGTGTTTGTAAATCTATTACAGTGACCTATTTTGTGACGAATGTTGAGTTCTCGGCGGAAGCTCGGTCGGAATAATACCAAGTCTCGGATTATATTGAAGTTACTATGCAGACATTTGTGATAAATTATTTATTTTATTTACACTATATCATCATCATTTCCAGCCTATATATACGTCCTAGGAATCATATAGGCGATGCGACTAGCTACCCATCACTATTTTGATTGCCCTTTCCACCTATACGCCCACAATCATGCTAAGCGTGGCCTTTGGATCTTGTCACCTTAGGCTCTGTCTACTCCGTAAGGGAGAAAGACGTGATTTATGTATGTATGTATGTATGTATATACGTCCCACTGCTAGGCACAGGCCTCCTCTCAGAATGAGAGGGCTTGGGCTATAGTTCCCACGCGGGCCCAGTGCAGATTGGAAAGTTCACACACGCCATTGAATTGCTTCGCATATGTGTACACGTTTCCTCTCGATGTTTTCCTTCAACGAAAAGCTCATGGTAAATTTCAAAAGTAATATCGCACATAAATTTCGAAAAAGTCAGAGGTGCGATCCCGGGCTCGAACCCACGACCCTCTGCTTGAGAGGCCACAGGTCAAACCACTAGGCTACAACGGCTTAAAAGAATATTTGTACCTAATAGACCAGGGGTTCCCAATCTTTTTCAACCTGCGGCGCAGTTACAAGTTTAGTATTTTGTAACGGCGCACTGCCTTAGCTAAGTTGTATTGTTGCTATATTATTTACCCGCGAATATTTGTGGTTTCGGAAAATGATAGAACTCACGGCGCCCCTCTTTACTTTCTACGGCGCACCAGGGCGCCGCGGCGCACACTTTGGGAACCCCTGTAATAGACCATTTTTATCTTTTCTTGGCTTTTAATTAATGTAACCCTCCTTTTTGTCAAAGTCCGCCGTTGCGGCACTCGGTAACTCGAGACTGCACTTGACTGAGTAAACTCGTTAATTACTAATTTAAAAGCAAAAAGCACAAAAGGTGACGAAAAGAATTTTAAAAGAGCGCTATTTGAGGATGCTTTTTTTCCAGGACAAAAACAATCGTTTTGCATTTTGTAATTTTGAATCAAAACGGACCTGTACTATGCTATATGTATATAATTAGCATACTTTTGTAGCGTGTATAAGAGCGTTTTTCAAAAAAAAAAAGTCTATATTATTATGATTTTTTTTCCAGTTTTTAAATATTTTGTGTGTATATTACTCAGAATCGTTTACCCTATCGATTCTCATACAAAAAAAGTGTGTCCCAAATTCAACTAATTTTAAATTTGTTTTCCTGTTCGCCACGTTCCATACTCACTTATATCAAAAAAGTGACGAACCGGAATGGACATTTTGGGACACATTTTTTCTTGTATAAGGATCGATAGGGTAAACGATTGAGTAAGAAAAACCCAAGTAAGTTAGATTTTGGAAAAAATGTTCATGGGGACTTTTTTTTTAAACGCTCATGAAACAATTGCGTGAAGCCACTCGGCACTCTTCGGCCACATTTAACACAACCTTGATTTCTAAATACAATTCTTGTTTTATATCACTACGCTTACAACTAAGTTCCATTATGAAAAAAAAAATCTTTTTCGATTTTGCTTTTTCGTAGGTACACCACACCGTACAGACGTGATTTTTTGTATCGTTTATCCTTTCAAAAAATACTTTTTAATCCGCAACATTTCAAGGGATATATTTTTCTTTGCTGCTGGTGAATTGTCATAAAAACGTGTTGTAACTGTCATAAAATTTTAATCTTCAAACACCATATCGCACCATCACACTCCCATATTCACACTCCAAAAAGGACAATCATCTCTTTAATGATGATACAAATTAATACCGTCTACGAACTCGAAATAGGTTAACGACCAATAGTCTTTAATTAATGTCATCAGCATTGTGAACGGGCGCTTAGACTATATAAATAGACGGCGTGTTTCACACGGCATTACGATCTTGTAGGTAATTCAATGATATAGATATTAACCCCAATTTCCTTGGTTGCATGGCAAGGACGAGCGCGTGGCGGGTACTTGGCCGCTCATAAAAGCGATTGAGACGCGACGGTTATTCTATTACTAAGACTAAGGTCCTTTTTAGGTAGCTCCAAATCCTTCACAGTTCACTCTGCTAGGCTGTGGAATCAGTTACCGACCTCCATCAGGCAGTCTGCCTCCGTGGTGTTCAGGGAGGGCTTGAGAAAGATAAGGCTTACACCATCTCCTTAGATAAAATTGTATGTGTGTACTCTTATTGTATTTTGTATGTATGCATGTGTGTAGTGAGAGAGAGAGAGAGCGGGGGAGAGGGGGAGAGGGGGGAGGGGGAGAGGGAGAGAGAGAGAGTGAGGGGGGGGGAGGGAGAGACACAGGCTAGCTTGGGCTCTGGGAGATCTGTTTCTAGCAGAGGGAAGTATATAAAAGCTAGAGATAAAGACTTAAATAAGGAAGGTACATAGCCATTCCACGAACAAAACAAACCACAGAGATCCCATTGAACAGCAACACGGTCCACAGTAATAGTAATAAAGAAGGCTAATTTTATCAACCCTTCCATCGGCGCACCGCGACACCGATAGCATCGAATAATCAACAATATTCATAGACGAGGGTCCGAAGGGACAATTGGTTCGTTAACAGAGCCCAAGTAAGGCTAATTGTTGCAAATGGGCGACAGTTAGCCAATAAAAGGCATTCGCTTTGAATGCACTTGTATCTTGTAGGTTTGCAGACGCTTTAAATTCTAGGGACGGAGCCACGCAGATGGTGTCGATAAAGCGTGCGATAAAATTGTGCTCACTTACAATTTCTGTGATATTATCGATACGATACCAAAACCGACCAGCGGGGAAAACAGGCTGAAAGCAAGTGACAGTTTTGTTTACATCAGCGGTTTCAAAATTGTAAAATATCTAAGTTGGTATATAATGGGAGTTCCTTTGAGAGCTGTGGTAGCCTAATAGTTTGAATTACGGCCTTTTAAGCACACATTTTTATCTATCACGAGATTTCCGATGAAGAATAACATCGTGAGACCTTCACACAACTGCAACGCAGATCAATGGTAGGTATCTTCGTAGTCTCTAATCAACAATGGGCTTATATAGGAAGTATAGCCTGAGCCCTTTCAATATGAGAGGAGGCCTGTGCTCAGCAGTAGTACATACCTACTGTACATTATACCTAGGCTAGTATAGTAGTACTGTAGACTTTACTTTGTTGTTGCGCATGACGCTGGCAGGATGTTTGAAGAATTAAATTAGCTGTAGGGATTTTCTACGAACCAATTTTTCTCAACTTCAATTAGAGCCGATAAAACAGAAACTTTATGACCTACATTACTTTAAAGCAGCAATGTGCTTTGTTACATCAAAATAATATTGTTTAAACCCAGCAATAACAAGTTTAACAGTAGATTAGCTCGTCAAGACTTTAATACCCAAATGTATATCACTACTTAGAAACAGTTCCAAGTAACTCCAAGGGTCATTATCTAACGGCAGTTTACAAGTGGAATCCGACGATAAACATAAAGAGCTTTGTTCAGTTGTCTTTTGCGCTCATCTGTCACAGGTAAAGCTACAATGAATCCCCATAGACCTTATAATGTTAACACGCGACAAAGTCATGCCATAATTTAGGCGGATGCTCGCTAGCCGGCAAACTTCAGGACACAATAAAGCACTATGCTGCGACATTAATTACAAGTTATCGTAAAACATGGAGTGCGCCTCGCCGTCTCCGTATAAATAAGTCGAGGGGACATTTGCATGCTTGGAAGCACAAAGAAGTCGATATCGGTACCTAATTATGAATTGTTATAAGACACGATACCACCTGATTTATTGTGTCTTATGGCCAAGCATAAATCTAGAACTGTGCGTGTTTTATTCTATAAGCGACCGCCAATTCTGAACGCCTGCGGCTAGATGTCGCAAGAACGTGATTAATCATTGTGCATAATCCTGGATTACATTATTACGGTGCTTTAGTTTCAACATCAGATCCGACTTCAACGTAACAAATGACGCGGGTTTTTTGAAGAGCTACCGGCCAGTAATAATATAGACATTTTCAATTCCAACCGAATCAGTGGAACGAAAAAAGAAGTCGGAATAAGAAACGCAACGCTATTACCGAAGACATTGGCTGGGGAAACAATTTTGCAATAATAAGAAGAAAATATTAAAATTAACAGGCACGTTAGGTACATAAATAAAAGAAGATCTGATTGCATTCGCGGTGGCGGGCGAGCATAATTGAAAAAATTGTCTCTTGGATTGTTGGCAACGACTCGGAGTCGGCCACAGTAATAAGATGGGATTACGCCCCCGTGTTATTGCTTGCGAGCGAACCGAGCGTCAGTCAGATAATTTTCCTCGAAGGTTTCTTATTGCAAGTTTTTGTTTTGTTCCGTCTGTATTTAGGCTTACGGGATGGAGGTTAATGAATGCCTTTGAGGATACACATTATGCTTTAGCAGATATAATATCCATCAATCAATATTCAGAGCTTCTGCTGCCAATTTTCAAGACCGCTTTTTGAAAACAATATTAGGTACAATAGTACAAAGGGACTACACTGACAATAAATTCTCAAATAGGTCACAGCTTTTCATCGTGTGGACCGTAATTAGAGTTAAATTTAAAGCTCTTTTATGAGCGGTTCTCATCATGCTTCATAAATATCAAAACACGTGTTGTGAAGGAAGTGGGCCAACACACAGCTGCCAAATATGTTTCGGCATGTCAAACAACAGCACGATATCTAACTGGAACGCGACCAAAATTGTGTTTCCCCATTATGATTGTACTTACACATTTCTGAATCAGTGTAAGATTTTTCACCGAAAGGTCTACAACGCGTTCACGTTTAAGTGTCAAAGACTCGATGAGCAGCATGCTACTGATAGATGTTGCTAGAGGATTTTGACAACCTACTCATGTTTTTGTGCCGAAAACCCGAGCATTGGTTGAGAACCTAACGTACGCTAACGAGAATAGTAACGAACAAGATGCCCTCGAAGATAGAGAGGGTAGGTAAATGCGACGAAAGAGTCCTATTGCACTATGAAGGAGTAAATGAATGTTTCATAAAAGAGAAAATAATTGAAATCGTTACTTTTTGGTGAAAGCGGTTTAGTTTTGCTTTGGAAGAAGGAGGAGTAACAAATATGCATTATGATCACCGCTTCCCATAGACACCCGTTTTGAACACATTCTATGTCTGTGCATACAAGTTTGACAAGCAGCAAATTTTCTATCATTCTATACAGTCGTTTAGATCTTTTTTATTAGCGATATAAAATACGCGCGTCTAGTAGTCCCAAACATTATCCAACGGAAATAAATACGAGGCCATCAATTTATCTTATGCTAATCGCACATTGTTCTTTCTTTAGAAGTGCTATTTAAAAGTTGTCCCCGGACATTAATCTATACAAATGGTGACATTTGCTCGTAGAAAATATCCAATTTAAATACAGTTAACAACAAATTCCCCACATTAGTAAAGTGACACCCACGTGAGCAACGGACAGTCAAATTATACTTAATTATGAGCTTGATAAGGCAAGTTGCGTGTTTACATTTCGCCCAGATGACAAGAGAACATCGATGCGCGAATATACAACGCTAGGTGACGAAACTTCCACAAAACTTAATAATGAAAATAATGCTAAAAAATTCGCTTGCCACAAGATGGGTTATATTATTGGTTATTTTGATTAGAATTTACTTGTAAACTCATTGTACCGTTTTGTGGTCTTTCAAAAATATTTTTTAGTGTTTTATGAGCTAGCGGTACCTATGAAATAAGGCACGAGACCCGAAACTGCGTACATAATAACTTGTTCAGGTTTTTTGTTTTTTTTTTTTGATTTGTGATATGAAAATTTTATCCTGATAATAAGAAACAAAATGAAGAAAAATACTTCGTTATGCGGTACATATATTTTTGCTATTAATTAGTGTGTACTTTTAAACAATTCGTGGACTGCATTTTACCAAAATTATGGTCTCTTTAGAATATTTTTTTGAGGAGCTTAACCTTTACCTTTAGCAGACAATATATTTACTAAGAAAGTGTGTAAATACAGGCTTTGAATATTTTAATAATTATTTTCAGCTTTGTCTTAACAATCACATTTGGTTTGCTAATGGCCAGTGATTTATCCCGAGTCTGATCTGCGCGCGCTCAAATTATTACATGCTTTCTTATTTACTTTTGCCTCGGCCATGTTAAGAGGATTATGGAAATAATGTGTCACATTTTGTTACCGCTATTAAGTTGTGCGTACCGTGATTTATAAAGATATATTTCCATAATTTATAAACACGAAGCATATAAACAATAAAAAATATGGGAACTATTGACTAATGAATCAAATGTGTAATATTAATACGCTGCACAAATTTAGCAAATAGTTAAACCTGTACTCCCATAAAGATTGGCAATACAAGAAACGACAAAATATGTGTACAGTTTGACAACAAAAATAATGCTCCACGATGTACCTGCGCAGTATACCAATTTTAGTAGCGCGGGAAACTCTGGCGCTGTTATTGGTCGATCGATTTCGTACCAACAATGGCAAAATCGTGTAAGCGGGACAGAGCTAAGAATGCAAAGCAAGCAATACTCTGCCAGTTGCGCTTGCAAATAAAGTTCAATATAGATTATTTACACGTTCGGCTACCATCGGAAACTGGTCTGCGCTTCTCTGCGCAAACGAATACTGCCGATGCGCATTATATTTGTTGTCAAACTGTATGTTAGAGCGAAACAGATATAAAAATACACACACAGACAGCTAGTAACAGGTAGAAAAATTCGAAGACTACCCACGGGTCGCGGAATGACGAGGATCCGGGTTCGATTCCCGGCCATAGCTTTACTTTTCGGATTTTTCTATAATGTGTTCTAATTTTCAGTGACATTTAGAAATTTTGAAACAGACAGTTAAGACAAATTTTTTCGCACGTTATGCACCTGTGTGAATTGAAAAAAACTTGTTTTACTTTAATATTATCTATGTTATTTCCCATTTGATTTAAAGCTATGATAGATGTGTTTCATAGGGCAAATTGATTACCTTCACGTTACCTTCACATAACATTGGCTTTTTCAAAATAAATGTAATAGCGCATTAAATTTTAACAACACGGGTTCAATTTGATCGGGCACGCAATTCTGCACTTTATTATAATTAAATCCAGCACTGAGCTGAAGTTGAACCCATAAATCGAATTCAATAACCCCTTCTGACTTTTTAAAATGGGTAACTTTGACATTCAGTAATTTACCAATTTACGATGTCAACTAATTCCAAATCCCCATTAATCATCGACCAATTTCATAAACGTAAACTTGTGTGTACTTTCTAAAAACAAAATGAAGAATTTTACAACTTTACATTTTTTGAATATAGATAAACGGATAATAGTTAGATGGAGCCTTAATGACGTCACACCGGACACAGCAAAAGGCTCCAATTAGCTTGAATTTTGAGACTATCTGACACAGACCTGTGCGCGGCGCGACTCTGTAGTGAGATCGTATGACACATTTCATTTGTTTATATAATAATTTGTTGGTTTGAGTTGACATCTGCTTTTTCCGTCAAGTCACCAGAGGGGCTATCCCGAAAGAAAATCGACGTTCGTATCATTCCGTTCTTCTCACTCTTCTATAACGACTATCAGAATGAGCGAACCGACACGAAACGAATATAATTTTTGACTTCAGAGTAGGCCCGCTAACCATTAACACCTCACAAATTCTTGGTGCCGAACAACTTTATCATTCCACATCAAATAAATCCGCAGGGGTGGCACATGGTGGAAATTTTAACGATTCCAACGGCCATCGCGACGCGGGGTGAAATTAAAAAGAATGGCTAGGAAACGGTCCCCGTTTTGCTTTTTAATTTTCCGTTCGCCGGCGGCTGGGTGGGGCTTTTACAGTTTGCGGCTGATTCAATCTGCACCAGTTCAAGTCGAGACGTTGTGTGATAAATTTAATCTTACGCCATTGTGTGGAATATCAATTTTATTTTATAACCATTAGAACGCATCCAACCTTTACTTTTTACGAAGATTCTTAGAGAGTGGCTGCGTTTTTAGTCACACTTGCTAGGCGGAGCTGTTGCATGCAACATCATCCGAAGCCTATACAAAGTTAGGTATTTTAAAAACGGGTCAAGTGCGTGTCTGACACACACGAGAAGGGTTCCGAGCCATCGTATCGAAAAATACGTTTCAATTAAGAACGGTTGAATTTTTAATTTAGTTTAATGTTTATAACACTGTGAAATTTCAAGTGTCTATTCTAACAGGTGCTGATATGCTAAATACGATGAGAGCCTTTTGTCCCCGATCAGAGCTTACAGGATGAGATGATGATGATGATGGTTTCAAAGATACAGCCGAGAGACAGGCTCTTTGACACAGAATCCTACAAAAAAAAAATGTTTTTAAGTTAAAGTATGAATGAATTGCTTGATATTCTTACGGCATAGTTGCACAATAATTATGGTAGTTCATAAAGGAACCAAAGAATTACATTTTATCTGCTTAAAGTTATCTATGTTGATTTAGTGGCGTGACTTAATCAAGGGAGTAGCCGAGTTATTTAACAAAGCTATTGAGAAAGCTGTTATTAGATTAGCGCATTACTATGGGCTGTAGCAGAAAACCTTGAATCCAACGAAAATTTTGGTAGGTTCATATTTTCATCTACGCTTCTTGTATGTTTTATTTACGTTGGACAAAAAGATGTAAATAGGCAAGGAGGAGACGGAAATCACATACGAACGAATTGCAACTCGACGTTCAGTCGTAAAGTAAAGCTTCATATACCCCGGATACAAACTCCGAGCATTTGTAGGACTTAGATTCAACTAAGTTAGACGCACCATCTAAAAGCGAGCAAGGCGCAGGACGAATGTTCAACTCTAATGAGATTCCTCCGATGTTATCTACAGTGACAACGGATCCCGATTTGAGGTCACCCGATCCTTTAAGATTGAGCAAGATTCAATTTGCTAAAATAAAAGTAATACTTTTATCTAAATCCCCCTAAATGTATTAAAGAAAACTTTGTCTCCGAGGTTTTTCATATAGCCAAGATTACTTTTTAGTTATTCAATTTTGCCGACTTAACATTTGTTTTTTATAAACAGTGACATCTGTTGGCGGATTATATTTGAGTCAATTTCATTGCGTGCATGCGATGTCATGACACTAACGTCTGTGCGTCAAATGCATGACTGTAAGAGGTAACGGCGGATTCAATAAATTAATGATAATAAATGTCAAAATGACGTTATCTCGTCCTTAAATAAATGACTTCAATTTTCTGCAAGCAGTTAAACTAATTTATTACATAGTATTCAATCACATAACTCACTAATTGAATTTGTCAGTCGGCAACGGACTTCTAATAACACGTGGGCCGATAAATCGATACCGATACCCATATATCAGAAGCCTGAATTCTTAACTCCATCACAGCCCGTCTAAAAAAACTTGGCAAACGTTCGCAATAACTCTTAAAAAAGCGGAACTCGCCTGAGAATTTAAATTCAAATCACAATACACGAAATAGCCTGGGGGCAACGTTAAGAAATGTACGAGTATACCCGCCTAATTTCATAGGTTCGGAATAACTTCGGATGCCTTCATGTACTTAATCGTTTCTAACGCGGCCGCCTGCGCTCGGAGGTGTCAACGTACACTAATATCCAATTAATATGCCGTTTCATTCGAGACCTCTCAAAATTTATTGTGAACTAATGGAATATATTCTCATTAGTTTGACACCCAATGCCGTATTATAAGCTGCCCGATCATTAGATGCCACTGATAAATGGCGATAGGACCGAATCGAAATTGAGATATTGACCCCATCCGTACATTTTTAAGGCTACCGTTGATACCTATGGCGTTATTCTTTTTGTCGGTTAGCAAGTTCCTTATCAGATATTCGAATGCAGTTAAGTTGTAATGGTTTAAGTGGGAGTCACCGGTGAGGAACTGGCCTAAAGGCGGCGTTTCCTTTTGATTGTGGCCCCCGCTTTATTAATGGCTGGTGTAAACTAAAACAATAATAGCCTTTTAATGTTTGTCATTCCATGTAGTCACTACACAGACAATGGGCGTTTGACGCGAGCTAACAAAGTTCGTCTTTTGTATTCGACAAATAGACTTCAGTGTATCAACTGACTTAATAATTTCTCAATTTGAATAGATTTTAATACAATATTTTCATATAACTGTACAATGCAAATGATCCAATGAATACAGAGTGACCGGTATCGAGTTATATCTGTGAGCTGGAGCTCTCGAATACGTTTGTTTTTATTATTTGTGTCCAATAAGATTGTGTTCGATAATATAATGCAAATAAAGATATGAATATAAAACTGATTTCAAAGATAGAACACGTCCACTCATCGTAAAAACAGACGCGGTTTTACGATCGCATAATTATTTCAAGACTAAAGCTTGTAGTGAGATAAAGCAATCGATTTTTACGAGCAAAGGACCAATATAGGCGTCCGATCCGCGGGGAGCTAGAAAAGCCGGTATAAGGAGAAAAGGTCAAAAAAACAGAGCAAGAACAGTTTAATTCTTAAATTATTGACGCAATAAAAAACAACGCGTTGGTAATATATTCAAACTGTGACCGAGAGCTGTTCCGATCGATGTTTATGTTAATTCCTGAGACTCCTTCTACATTGAGATGTTCCGTATATTTTATGTCAATACTTTTGGGCGTCCACCTACTGAGAAGCTTAATTATTGATTTAATTATATGAAGCCGCTCGTTCGGTTTTATTTTGCGAGAAAATAATGGCTTATTGACGGTTAACACACGTAATGGGAGCATAAATTAGAATAAACTACTGCCTACTAAATGGATGAGCTTTCCCGTAACTAGTTCTGCCGTTGAATATTTATTTCCTTACTGATGAAATACGTTGTGTTTAGAATTTTTCAGAGTGAAATAGTTCGACGATTCCGTATATACATATAGACGCAGGGGAATTGAAAAACCTTTTTTATTTTATTCTTATTTGCCAAAAATTTCGTAAGAAGCATAGCGGTTAAACTAGCATACACACACATGCTCAAATCACGTCTATATCCCTTACGGGGTAGACAGAGCCTGAGGTAGCAAAATCTATAGGCCACGTTTATTGTAGGGGTATAGGTGAAAAAAGGAATCAAAATAGTCGCTAGCCGTATCGCCTATAACAAGATTCCTAAGAATTTCACCCATTCCCTCGATGGGCTTTTACCATTTGCGCGGGACGGGAAGTAACTAGTACATTCTGTTTTTCCTTTGCTCCTAGACCAGCATGGAAATAACCTACCTACCTAAAAAAAATCGAGATCGAATCGGTTCATTCTTTAGTAAGCTTCATACCACATACATGAATGCGTACCTGACAAAGTTATACTTATAATTCCTCTATATTGCGTTGAATGTTAACTGCGTCGCAATAAAACAAATGACAATCAACAATAAAGAAATTTAAAATTCGTCCTCCTTATGGGGTCTCAAGCCATAAATTATTTGCTAATAGATAAAAGACAGCGCAATGTGCCAGTTTCTGGGTCATTAGGGATGTAGGCCTGTGCCCAAACCAGTCGGATATAGAAAAAAGTTAACAAAGGCCATTATAGTGTTAGAATAGAAATTGCTACCGTGTTGGGCCAAAACTAACAGAATAGTATGGCACGCTTCTAACAATAGATGCTTTAACATTTAGATACGGAGTTCACCGAATGGGTGACAGTGTTGCTCTAAAGTTTATAATTGAGCTACTGCGTAACGTTAATGAATGATAGACGATAGCTGCAGATTGGATTAGAAAGTAAAGTTAAAAAGGAGTTATTTTTTTTAAGCAAGTTCTCGTCAACATATTAATATTCTTCTCCTATTTGCAATACGTAAAGAAAGTAAAAAGAATACTCTTGATATGAGATCATTACTTTGTCACGGCATAGCTTTTTCAATGCAATTTGGCCTATTAAAAACTTGCTTCCATAAAACGTTCCCGGCTCAAAAAAAAGGTATTTATTAACGACAGATTTATCTAACTTGTACTACATCGAATCTTCCGGCACTCAAAAGTCTTACTGCTGAAGCAAAACAGTGTGTCATTAGGTTTTTCTGAGAAGGTTATAAAAAGGCGACTGTTTCAACCGTTTCCATCCCAGTATAATAAGTTTTTATGTTTTGCAATGCAAGGATGAGTACGCTTTCTTATACATTGAAGGCACAGTACACAGAATATAAAGTTTGGTCAGTAAAGAGTTGTTTCGAGTCGCAAAATTGATTACGTAAATGTGATGTTGTGGACTAATAACAGTTTTGATTAGACATCTTTTCTACGGGATTCGGTCGAAAAATATCATCAAAGGTAATCACGGTCCATTCTCTAAAAAGAATATAGTGAAGCGCTAAGTTAGAAAACATCATGAATTTGGGATATGGGGCAACCATACCATTATTATTTTGTTCAGCATGGGTAGAAATGCCGGGGATTTTTAGACGGCATTAAACTGACACTACATAAAAAGTTACAGAAATTAACAAATTACACAAGTGACCCAACATGTAAATACATAATGCATGTATAAGTTACGAGTCAAATGAAATGTGTAAAAGAAATTCAAGCAACAAAAATAGGGACAGAGACGTAAATTGAAAAATAAACGTTGAAAATTACCAGTTCGAAAAAAATCATACTGTTTTGCAACAGTTACTGTATTCTGGTTTAAGATCGTTTCAATGTTGAATGTGGTGTGAAACGCGTAGTTTTGTCTTCAGTATTGTTGTTATTTGAATAAGTAGTGAAACGTTTTTATTATGCAGCTACTGTTAAAACTGCAATGGCTCCCTGAATGCTTTGTCTCTCCATGTTTAGTGCCTTCCGTTTGTTCCTTTGTTACTTAGAAGCTAATAATACCGCGTTTGGATCACGGAACAACTGCAGTTAAATTTCTTAGTCTTGTTAGTGGTGTGAATATATTGGTAGTGTTACGTACGTTTATGTTAGAATAAGTAAGTTGTTTTCATGTCGGTTCTTTTGCAAAAAGTCAAGTTTTGTTGTAGGATTTTGTAGAGAATGTCTAAGTGTGGGTGTCTAGTCGCGGGCGCGTCGTCGTTGTTTATCTATTATCTATTATCTTCTATCTTTTTCTTTTTCTTCTGTCTATTTACATAAGAATGAATCTTTAAAATGCGTGTATCCGCATAATAATTTATAATAAAGTTTTAATAACGTCTTATTAATCGATGAACGCCGGCTGCACTCACGAAAAAGCATGGCTCATAGCGTTACGTTCCGCGTGACGTCAGTGTGCAAGCTGGTAGTTTCAAAAAAGACATGTAAAAGAGCCCTTGGCGGCCAATTTGCAAAAAACATTTTTATCGTCCGGAAACCAACTATTTGATCTGTTCGTTATTGCCAGGACAAGGTTTGTATAAATATATAACTTTTATAATAATTGCTTAGTAACTTTTTCATTGGCGCCTTCATGTTGTGAACTAGGTACCCCCTATTTTACAAGCTCGACCATTATCGGAGACAAGTGACAATTCCAAATGTAGTCATAAAGAAGCCGAGTGGCGTTGATTCTTGTAGAGTTTATAATTTGAACAGAATTGTAACTTGTCACTGAAAATTGTCACGTCGCGTTGAGGGGCCAGATCTAAGGTTAGTGTAAGTTTTTAGTCGACAAAAACGTCTCGAACTATGAGATTGTTTTCGTGCCGTTATGTTCGCCTGCCACTTTTTTTCATAATAAGATTCTGTAGATATTATTTTATAAATTGAACGCAAACATTTCAAAACATATCATAAAACCCTTTACCCGAACCACCCGCCGCCGTCATATTAAAGTTTCCGTTACGGCCTATTAAAGTCATAATTTAATCGAGTTTCTAGAGATTGAGTCATTTTACTCAGAATGTTTTAGTAAGTAGATATAACATACCTAAAGCCGATACAGTTGAGCCGCCTGTCATTCCCACACGTCTTCCACAACTGACATGTGTCATTCTAATAGGATTAATTTGACAACAACTCGGAGAATTCAAATTTAAAATTTGATTCCCATTTCACACTCACGAGTTTTTTGGCGTTTAAAAAAAGGTATGCGTCGACCGTGATGTTGTTTTTTGTAGGAATTAAGTTAAAAAATTGTAAGCTTTAAAAAACGTTCATTGATTTCAATAACACCTTGCACATTTTTATTACAATTCACGAACGCTTATTTAGCCTACATCGATTCATTTGTCTTTATCAGATCTGTCACGTATGCCTTGGCTAGAGAAAGACAGAAAACTCACTGCAACAAGTTTATTAACCTATTCACCGCCACGTCAAATATAAGAGACGTCACCTATTAATACGCCAGACTTCTTTACTGCGATGCCTTAAGTTGAACCTAAAAACAATTGAGGTCGTTGGCCTTGAACCTGCTGAGCTGATATAATGTGTAGTTGGCGTCGAAAACGGTAATATGTATCGAAAGTAATGTTTTATTAAAAAATGTCGTGGTAGCCAAAAATATTCTAACACCTAAGCTTGTATTTTCCAATATCAAGCAACAACCTTCCCTTTTTACTCTTTTTAGTCTTGCTTATTCAATTGCAAGGAACTTTGTTGACGTTTCCTTTGATCGATAGCGTGTAGACATGAAAAACTTAACTGAACTCGCTCCGTTAAAGTTAGCAAAAAACATTAAAAGCGGAGGTTGCAGACTTTATTTAAAGAAAGTTATTGAAAAATAAAGCCGTAAACTTAAGACTTAGCAAATAATAACTTTAGCTGCAATGGAGATTTCGCAAATGATGTTTGCTTTAGGTCTTATTACCTTAGGCTCGTCTACCACGTATGGGATAAATACGTGATTTATGTAATTATGTATGTATGTTTGCTTATTATCATCCATCTGGCCAATCTGCTTGTATTCAAATCTGGGGTAAATGGGCATTTAGTGTTAGTAGGCACGCGAGCTCCACCTTATGCTAAATAGTTTTTAAATCTTGGGTAAATAAGGATTTATTTGCAAAGCGCTCAAGCTCCATCTTAAGCCAACATTTTTGTGAGAGTGTGTTCAACCTCAAACACAAAAGACACAATCAAATTTTGCCACTAAAAAGTAAAAAAATGTAATTTGTAATTAATTAAAAAGCCGTGGTAGCCTAGTGGTTTGACCTGTGGCCTCTTAAGCAGATGGTCGTGGTTCGAGCCTGGGCTCGCAAGTCATGAGGTTTCGGAATTTATGTGCAATATTACATTTGAAATTTTCCATGAGCTTTTCGGTGAATGAAAACATCGTGAGGTAACCTGTACACATCTGCGAAGCAATTCATTGGTGTGGGTGAAGTTACCAATCCGAACTGGGCCCGCGTGTGAACTATAGCCCAAGCCCTCTCATTCTGAGAGGAGGGAGATGTAATGATGAATTAGTAAATCATCATCGTCTTGTGAGCCGGAAGACTTCAACTTCTGAATGTGGCCTTCCCTTCCTTAAGAATCTCCAAGACGATCGTTTTTGTGCAATCCGTAGCCAATGACTTCCTACGATCTTTACCAGAATCAGACCCAAAACCCGATCATTACCGGTCGCCACTCTAGGACTTTACGAGCTCAAATGGCATCAGGTTTATGAGCAATGTGCCTCTTATACCGCCACTGAAATTTTAGTTCTTTTACTACTCATTTCTGATCAATCGATGGCTCTTGCAAATATACTTCAGGCTTAGATCTCTCCTTTTCCTTTTGAATTTGAAGTGACCTTGAGTTTCTTTTGAGGCACTGTAAAGGACCACGTCTCGGTTCCATTTGTCATTGCTTGCAACACACATTTGCTATAGACTTTTCTTATTATAAAAAGATGTTGTCTATGTTTGTGATAGTAACAGACAATTTTATTAGGTCACACCAAAGGTTTACGGAGTAAGCCATGTCTTTGTACGCTTACAAAGATGTAAAAGTTATTTTCCTACGAATATGTTGGGAACTAAATTAAATAAATTATCTCACTTCTTTCCGATTGATAAAGTTTTAAATTTCAAGATACCTAGTTTCAGTGCAGGGATATTAGATAGACCTCTGATACAAAATCAATATCAAGTTGGTTGAATTTGTCACCGTATTGTGTTACTTTAGTTTGCTAATGTTCTTCTAATTTATTTGGAACACCTAAAAATAATTCTTTTGAAATATTTAATGTTCGGGACTCAGTAACAACGTTAATCGTAGTGAGGGACAGTCATACTCGGCGTTGGCACCTGTAGGCTTATTGCCTTACTCGCTCGCAATTGCCATCGTGTTCATTTTGACAGTTCTTGTATGAATGTGACAGCTAGCTGATTCCGATGCCAATTGTCAGCCCATACATGAACTGTCAAAATGAACACGATTGCGATTGCGAGCGAGTCAGGTAATAAGCCTACAGCACTCTAAAATGAACATGAGCAGTCACTTCTAGAAAATTCTACGTCTCTTCCGTGAACCCTGTACACAATTTACCGAGGCAATACTACGGTGGCTGAGTGCTTGTGATTAAACAATAAATCGTCGTGAACACCTTAAGAAAGCTCGCTTGGTTGATTCAGGTCAGGAATTAGTGTGAGGGAATAAAAACTCGTTAAGGGTAACTGTGATTCGTACGTTTTATTTAGTTTAATTTCTAACACCCATGTTCGCTTCACTCGTGACCAACTTAGGTACAATGTAATCGCTTATTACCTAACTCGCTCGCAATCGCCATCGTGTTCATTTTGACAGTTCTTGTATGAATGTGACAGCTAGTTGATTCCGATGCCAATTGTCAGCCCATACATGAACTGTCAAAGTGAACACGATGGCGATTGCGAGCGAGTTAGGTAATAAACCTACAAATCATGCCGCTTGATTTTAACGTATCTCTAGTGCGTCGATAGACTTGAAATTTGGTACAAGTACAGAAGTTATGTTGACCATAACAAAAAGCCGTCTATCTTTTACACGATGCACAAGTTTTACATTTATAGTATACTATACTGCCCATAAATATACAGGAATCAAATTAGTAGGAGAATTCATATGGGATTGATCCCTGGACTCTATTGAGTTGTGTACTTTTGTAAATAGTTTGTAAGCCCATTTGGACATAGAAATGGAATAAAATACTTTGACTAATTGACTATAGGAGCGAGTAATTACGCAATAATACAAAATTGTAGAACTGCCTAGAGTCAGAACAAACTTCTCAAATTGCGTGTAATCCGTGCTCAAAGCGTTTACAGGGTACAAAACAATAAACAACAGATTTAAAATGCTTGTAAAGTAAATTTTTCGCTTTTAACATGTCAATTGAAACAATGACAAGAAAAGCTTTGTCATGTGACAATTGGGTACAAAGCAAAAATAGCAGTGCGAAGACACCCCCTGCTGTACTAATTTCCTTTTTTTTAAACAAAAACAACCAGATGCATCAGATTTTAGGGTACTGATAGAAAATTTTACTGTTGTGTTATCCGTTACACAGAAACCATTTTTTTGAGATTGGTGTATTTTTTATCGAGTTTTATTAATTCTAAAATAAAAGGAAGGTTTGGAAAAAAACCTAAAAGCGTAATGTATTAATTGATATTTTCTATTTTTTTTCTTATTTCATTAACTTTATCTCATATTTACGTAGGTATAGAATATTTTACATTTTTTGTGTTTTAATTAAAAACATCTCCATGCAAAAGTACTGTATTTTTTTGGATCATAGGTAAGTACCGCAAATCAGACATCAATCTTTTATTGGAACAAACTTTGCAAGGGTTGATTTTATTCTGAGCCTTCACGGAACCGACGGCCAGCAGCATCGACCGTGCTTAAGCCCCGGCATATTTTTTAAAGTCAAAAGGCATTCATAATTAATTAATGGTCGTTGAGCGTATCGGACACATGGCGGGGGCAAATGGGACGGATGGCCACATTCCATTGTCGTGTAACTTACGCACATCGTTCATCACGTTGACAAGCGTTAATCCAGTTTCCGGGGGGCCTACTACGATTTTGAAGCGAGATTCGCGAGTCTCCCACAGTGTCAGTGATTCAGAACAACTAGGTACCCATCCTAACTAATATTATAAATATGGAATTGTGTTTGTCTGTCAGTGTAAGAAATGGATAAAAGCGGGCTTGTAAAAAAAAATATCCGATTTTTTTGGATCAGATGCAAATTATTATTCTTCCATGCTGGTCTGGGAGCAAAGAAAAAACATAGAATGTACCAGTTGCTTCTCTACCCGCGCAGATGGTAAAAGCCCATCGAGGGAATGGGCGAAACTTATAGGAATCACGTTATAGGCGATCAGGCTAGCAACCCATCACTATTTTGATTCCATTTTCCACCTATACACCCTCAATCTTGCTAATTGTGGCCTGTAGGTACCTGTTACCTCAGGCTCTGTCTACCCCGTAAGGGCTAAAGACGTGATTTGTGTATGTGTGTGTATGTGTATATGCAAATCTCAGGCCATTCTTTAGTGATATTTTAACCCCCGATGCAAAAAGAGGGGTGTTATAATAAGCTTGACGTCGATGCCTGTGTATGTGTGTGTATCTGTCTGTGGCTCTTATTAAGCGGATGGACTGATTTCTATGCTCTTTGTTTAATTCGGAAGCTAGTTTTCTTACGGTGGTTCTTAGCCATGTTTGGTATAAATCGGTTCAGCAGTTTCTGCGTGGGGTGTTTTTAAATTTTCAATTCAAGGTTATTATAAGTGCAACTTCAATCGGCCCAAAAAGCGCTAGGCGCAAGCGACTCGTTTCTTAGCTGCATCCTTTTCTAACGAGCGAGTAGTTAGCGCGTTCGTTTTAACCGAGAACCAATAGTAGGTGCCGGCTGCGTTCAAAACGCTCCTCCCCCCGCCAAATCTCGATGACAAATAGTTGCGTAAATGATAGTGTTCGCTCGTTCGTGCACGTCGGTCGAGAGCTCTGTTTTTGTTGTTTGATGTATGCCTGCGCTTTTGTGCAATGCCCGCACCTATTGTTTGACAGGAGGCATGGATAGCACGGTTTTTGCGTTTATGCGCCATTGCGTCAACCCTCATGCTGTGGGGAATAAAATTCGAGGCAACCTGGGAGGCTACTCTGAAATTCGATTCGAAGTTCATATCATACAGTCTCTCTCAGTCGCAAATTAATGACTATAAGTATGAACGGAATGGCACGTAACGAACTTCGAAAATCGAATGTCGGAGAATAAGGCCTGAGTTAAGGTTTTTTTTTAAGAGGGTAGGGTTTTTGGGTAACGATGTTCCAACTCATAAAGTCTTACATTAGTACCTTTACAATTAGCCTAAACAATTTAGTGAACCAAAACTGTGGTTAATTAATTTAATGGGTAATTACTTTGAGGTGATCCATATTAATGAACATAAAACAGTTTCCTTGCTGCTGCTATCACACTTGCAAATCAGCTACGTATATGCGAAACGTGTATGTATACATGAAACTGTCTTCACATAAATTAAACATGTCGTACTGACAGACTTAACTATCACCAATACTCAAAACTAGAAGTAGTTAAGTACGCCATCTACCGAGATTGCAAATAACTAACTAGTAAACAAATACTGACCAGAATATAATCATTCCTTAAAACAGATAGCCATGAGACTCTCCGACGGTGTTCTAGCCTCTGCATCATGACGAAACGCAGCCGCAGATCTTTGTGATTTCCTTTTTTAACTTTTTTACACTTGTCAAAAAGAATTATACTCTTGAATACCTACTGCAAAAAAATTATAAACATGGAACTTCAGGCGAGCGAAACCGCGTCTAAAGCTTTACTAAAAATATTATCATCATACCGTTTAAAACTGTGTGTATTCATCAAATTGAATCACCAGTACTGGTAAAAGTGTGACATTCTTGGAACCCGTTTTATTAAAGCACGTTTATCATAATCAAAATGGGCTTCCGAGAACAAATTTCATAGCGGCGTTATCGTGATGTACATTTAAACCCTTTCACAGTCTACAATCAGATAAACCGACACCTGGTGGGATGGAACTATTGGGGCCCACACGCCATGTGGAAGTCGATGACAAGGACTAAAGTGTATAATTAATCATTATTCCCCAAAGAACCCCGAAAGTGAAACAACGAATGTAATGACGGACGCCCAAGGGCGGTTTTTTGTTTGACCATACGTTTCCTGTACCTATTCCGTGAGGTTCTATTAATCAATAAAACCACAGAGTTGAAAGGAAGTTGAAAGGCTTTTTCTATTAATTGCGTGTCAGGTGAAGTTTTTTAATATTCCGCGGCATACAATGTGTGCGTTCTCCGTTTTGACAGGAGCTGTCATACGTACAAAAATTGACAGTAAATACAAAATCACAACTCGCACGGATCAGAACTGAATTAAAATCATTGTCATCCGAAGCCGTGGAACAAAATCTGAACTTGATACTTCAAATTTTTTAAAGGGCAGGAAAATTAGAAAAAAGTCGTTCTCGAGGGCGTTGTTCAGATTTCAATTACGGGACAGCATATTCACGGGATCGTGTTTTGCTTTCATTCATTCCAACCGAAATAATCTCTACCGCAAACAACGTTTGTACAGTCGACTTGTCAGATATAAAGCCCCTTTTGTGGGCCCAAAATCGATTATGGCCTTTTTGTTGTCAAAATTGAGGTTCGAAATTCTCAAGTTTCACAATAGTTACGATGTTTATCATTGCCAGGTGTGTACGGTCCCTTAAACGTATTTTAATTGAGTGCAAAGAACACGATTGCACTATCCGGTAGGTAGGTAGATATTAAAAACAGTGTTATTTTTTGGACTTCGAAAACTTTTATAAGAACACTGTTTTTTAAGTCTCTTGCTATAACTTTGACTGTGTTTGGCCATGCTTTTGTTAACTTTACTTATTACTAATAAATTGCAAATTTATTCTTATTAATAACCAAATACTTGAAACAAATAAATTTTATCGCTGACCATTGCAAATTTGTGGTTATTTAGCGGCGCATTGGTCGATCCATATTCATTAATATCCGCTCGAATTCATATCATGTCGAATCATTAATACCAAAATGTAGCTTTCAATTATTTATGACAATTGTCATTTGTGTTAAATGATTAATTATAATTGTAACTGGAGATAATCACAGCTGGAAGACTGTAAAAGAGACCTCCTTGCGTTACTCGGAAGTTTTTTTCGAGAAGATTCTACGAAATAAGATCTGGAGTACTAAAATCCACAAAGGAACAAAAGTAAAGAGATTGTACATGATTCATTTGCTGAAATAAGAGACGCCAGGCCTTCTAAAACTTCCACTGGAAAAGGTCATGGAGTGGCAACCATACAAAAGAAAGCAGAATATGAAACATAGAAAGCCAGTCACCATCAATGACCTGATTGAATCAGGTAATGGCTAATTTAATTCTTGCGAGTAACGCGTTGCTATAAGTATGGGGATGTGAACTGGGACATTTAAATATATCCCATAGTTCTGTTTCCAAATTATATTCAGTACTTAATATATGAAGATTTGTTAAAAAAAAGTGTGTAGACACCACGGTGACCAGATGTGGCGTAAAATTAATTATTACTTGAAGCATAGCAAATGAAACTGCTAGTTGAGGCTTAAGGTAAGGATAAGTTAAGAACAGGAGAAAGCGGTTTGTGGATAGACAGGAAAGACTGGCAGAAATTTAACCAGATTTTAAGTAAGGAACAAACCTCTCGATTATTTATAATGACTATTAAAAGTGACAGTTCCGAAAACGCATTGTTTTGAAATTATTTATTTCATTAGTCATTATTTAATAGAAATGTAGACCGCAATTTTCTTGAATGGGCTCCCGATATTTAGACGCAGTTGCCTTCGTCCTGATCAAGCATGTTCGATACTTATTTAATTAATCACGAATCAAACATATTTAATTCTTGACAATCCAATTTCTCTTTCTGGCATCCTAGACCTAAATTTTCGGACATATTTTCAACTAATATCGTCCATCAACGGCTACTAAAGAACCACCTCCTCAATTCAGAAGCTATTTAGCCCATTCACACCATAATCTATCCGCTCTCCACAACTCCATGTCACTACCTGCATAAAGCCGGTTGCAGACTGCCCGGCCAGCCTCCTGCCGACAAAGCTGCACCAATTTGCAGATTAGCTGATGCGTAAATTGTTGCATTAGCCCATGCAGGAGTGGTTCGAATGGCGAAGGCCCGTACAATTACAGAGCGTAATTCGATACCAAAAGCCGCCCGTAAACCGATTTTGTGCGTACACTTTTTTAGTTGACGAGTAATTAAAACATTGAGCTGTGCTTTTGTTCGGTTATGTTGACGACTTCACAGTTCTTAGCACTGATGAGGCATACTAACAAAAACTTAGTCTTATAAAATATTGCGTGATTATAAATACCTTTTTCAGAAGTAAAGTTTGTTAGCAAAAGATATAAAAACCGAAAGTATTTTTTATAAGGCCTTATAGAAAATAACATAGAAATGATATATTTTTGCTTGTACAAAGGCTTATTTTCTAAAAGATAAAAACAGAATAATATTTGTTCAATTCGGAAGTTAAAGTAACTTGATACACGCAACACAAACATGATGAACGTTTCATAGAACAGGTAAAGATATTGCTACTTTTGCCTCCGGCTAGTAAGCAATAAAAATGAAAATAAAACGGGAAGCGTTCTTTTTATCACATCACATAAAGTTGTTACACTACATCGTCATAATAACGCATTGTATGGACACCACCAAGCGTGTTTTAACTCTAAAATTGTAAGGAATCAAGTTACAACTTGGAGACAACAAGCTGTTCACTACAAAAGAAAGTTCAGGATATTTTCTTTATGTTTTAAAATTTAGTTGTACATTTTTTTTTAAACCAAAGACCCTACGGCATTGTCATCATACACATTTGCCGTAAAGTTGTGTATGGCGCGTGAATATAATATAATTATTATTTTAATCCGGCGGTATTTTGCTACTACTCCGTGAATACAGTTGTGAGTCGGAGTAACAAGACAAAATATTCTTATATTTTAGTATTGAATGCTTTCGCTATTTTTTAACAAAAGGCGTCTTTTTATCGTACGTATCTAGGGCTAAAGATAACTAAGAGAACTAAGTAGATGTCTCGCCCTATCCTAATTCGTTTGTTATGAATTCCTAGTACCTTCATAATTAAAGCAAATTGTATGTACTACCTAGTCTACTACAGTACCAATCCGAGTGACATTTCACGACTCGTCAATTATACCGGCATGATATTTCATAGATCAAAGGATTTCTATTTCTGTTTAAGCCTCGAGTTCACATCGACTTAACCCAGCTAAGACCAGCCACCGTAATTCCTACGAATTTCCCTGTTAACTCTAATCTCGATATAAATCTAGGTTTGGTCACGGAAATTAGGGAGTAGGCACAATCCCAATTAATCTACCCTGTACTTGAAAGTTAGCGAGCGGTGTTATTCCACGCTAGCCGTTGAATTTGTTGAATGCCGCTTGTTTTCAATGACCCATGGTACCGTTTCTTCGTACGCCTAATAACTTTTAGAAGTGTTAGAGCAATCTTAGGCAACATAAATTAAGCAAACAACAACCGATAGCCAAACTAAGTAGGAAATACCAAAGTTGGTGCCTGGACTTAAATCACAAACGAAGTTCAATAAATCTTAAGATTTGTTAACATCAGTCTTACTAGAGATGACAGCTTCGAAAAATCCATGTCAAAGTTTCAAGTATGTAGGGTGCGTGGCCACTTTAATTGTAGCTTCAGCTAAATAGATTTAAAGAAAAACCGACGTTCAGTCAACGACATTCCAAGTCCCATTTGATTTGGGAACCGCATGTAACTTGGCGACGGAATAAATCAAGAGCAGGATAAAAACGAAAGTGTGCGTTCGGGTGGAAAATTTATTTCTTTCCTCCACATTTCACTGGTTTTGGTAAAAGTTTTAATTATTTGCCGGATGCGCTTCGGCGCCGGTCCATTTGAGATCAATGCCCTGTTGCTGTTTGACTCGTTAAATTTTGAGCCTCCTGCCAAAACGGCAGTGTTTTAAGTCACCCTATTGTTAATGTGCAAGGGGTGGCTTTGTATTTGGAAGGTTCATCTGCAGGCATTATCTGTGTAGAGATTTTTTGCTTAAATTAGTTAGTTCCGTTGTAGGTAAATAGGCACTGTTTTGGCTTTTTCATATATATAAAAAGTTTTTTTTTAGTTTATTAATCAATGGCATTGGCGTCTATTACAGATGATTTAAGGCGTATTGTCGGGGTGACAACGCTTTCTGTGGCTATTTAAACCAATGCGAGAGCCACATACTCTACCACAAGCCTGACAAGAGATGTTTGCGGTGGTTGGTATCGAGCCGACTTGATGTCGCTTCTGTCTCTTGTCAGCAAAAGTCTCGAACCACGCTTTATCGCAAAGTTTACGACCCACTACTACACGTTGATAAGTTTATATACTGACAAAAAAAGGTTGAAGATTGAAGCGTCACTTCGTTATTTATTTACGTTCTGTGTGCTATTAACAACAAACGTTTTTAGGCCAACAATTTGTATCTCGCGAGGGACTAGAATATAGAATAGAATGCCGTGTAACATTTTGAGAGTGACCTACACCCTGCCTCGTCACCTGACAAGTACCAGGAGTATATTACATAAAATAGTCACGTCAAATCCACTGTACCATTTCAACCGTTCTTTCAGCTCTTCGTAATCCTACGGATCAATTTAAAAGCGTAAAGCGTTGAAAACTTGGTTAACGTTATATTTTAACAATGACTATTTAACATTACTGGCGAAAAGACAACGGTACTACTTCTTAAGAAGTTATTTCTTCAATGCATCCATTACATCACTAATCTCGGTCTGCGTTAATCGTGTTTCATTTGTTTTTTATCCAACATCGTATGAGGATGTTTGAGTTTATCTACAGTAGAGACATTAAGCAACGCCTATCACAAATCGTACAGCCCGCATCCTTACCTTCCTTCTGCGTATATCCTGTTGCGATGATAGGTCATTAATACAGCAGCTAGTAATTCAAGGTCGTCTTGAAGATACTTGGCTACGCAGAAGGTTTTTTATGAGATCAACTAAATAAAAACAGGCACAGACAATAGTGGCTCTGAGAACAAGAGCTCTTCTTTTTTAAGGTAGGGTGACAAAAAAGGCATCCAATTTAAATTAATTATCTTCTCTCCTTCTTCTTCTCTTCTAACGTGGCCTGTTACCTTAAGTTCTGTCTACCCTGTAAGCGATACAAATACTCTTTATTGAACACCACAAATTAGTACAAAACAATACAGAAACAAAGAACAAAGTAGACAATAGACGTGATTTATGTTTGTATTTATGTGTGTACAGATCTCACAATTCAGCAATCGCTTATCACTCGAGCTCCAAGTCTACATAATCTCCGAGTTCATTCCGTGTACAGAATAAGAAATGGCGTCTGATAAAGATAAAGCGTGCTGCGGTCATTATGACTTACAATTCAGACGTCTCCATCGTTGCGTAGGCTTCTGGTCCACACGATAACGGCCACTTAGGGCAAGGCATTGGGAGGAGATAGTAAAGGCATTGAAATCGCACTGGAGTCAATACACAGTAAAGAGTTACAAGTCTGGAGATAGGAAATAATCGAAGGAAATAAATTAATTCGTATTCTACAAAAGCATGCATGCGAGAAAAATTCATTAAGTAAGTTATAAATAAATATGTTATAGCCTATATAACTTGGACCTTTAAAACGCAGTGTAACGTATTTCAAGATCAGAAATCGTTTTCACACGAACACGACCATTCACACACTTTCACAAGACTTAAACACCACACGATATTTGTTTCGTGGCACCATTTTGCAAAACATTTTATTACAACTTCCTTAGTCGGCAGCAATTTTATTGTGGTAGCTAATGCGAAAAGGTTCAACGGAATGTGCCCTTCTGGTGTTTTGTTTATGAATTATAATTCATAGAACTCCTTGTTTTGATTGGAAGCTCCCTTTCCACCGTAAAACGCCGTTTTAGTAATTGAAACCCTTATGAAACTACAAGACATATTTTCTTCGGGATGTAGACCTTTATAAGTTCCCGATATTTCGACGCAGTTGCACACATCATGATCAGTTGAGTAGACTAAAGAAATCGCGGATAGATGTTAATGTTGAGTAGACCAGCCCCTATCATACCGACCCTCTGCCTTCATTTTTGAGCGTCGACTGCGTGCAATATCGTTACTATTGAAGGATATGCCTTAAGTGAATCGTGAATCATTTAAAACTGTAACTACAGTGGCGCTTAAAGCAAAGACTAAAATAATAACAATGTCCAAATACCAAAAGATTTGAGGTTTGTGCCGCTGAGGACCGTGTGTTTGTCCAATATAATGGGCCCAATGTTTGCGGAGTGTGATTGATGTTCGCTGCCGAACTAATGGATCGATTTCCGTTTCAGCTAGCTCCTTGCGAGCGCCGTGGTTACGCTCTTGTTAGTATTGTATTTTTTATACCGTCTATATCTTACGACGCGACACTCAAAGGCTTAATGATGAATGATGTTCTTTCTTTTCCGCATGTAGTTGTTGTTACGAAAAAGTTAACAACGTGTTCCGAACATGTCATTACAGCTGCATCACGAATTATTCTTGCGTTCCGGTCATAAGTATCGTCCTAGTGAAATCCTTCTTCCCGCTAATATTATAAATCCTATCCTTCTAATCCTACTTCCTACTAATATTATAAATGCGAAAGTTGGTAAAGATGCACGGATGTTTGTTACTCTTTCACGTCAAACTGGTGGAACAGATCTAGACGAAATTTGGCATAAAGATACATTATTATCTGGAATAACACAAAGGATGCTTTTTATAAGGGAAAATCTGTAAGTTCCCGCGGGATAGCAATAAACAAATTCTTTGCCAATGAATACGGGGCAATAGCCATTAAATTATAAAAATACTAGCTGTTGCCCGCAACTTCGTCTACATAGAATTCGTTACACCCACAGGAATTACGCAATTTTCCGAGATAAAAGGTAGCCTATGTGTTATTCCAGACTATAATCTATCTATGTTCCAAATTTCATCTAGATCTGTCCAGCCGTTCTGGCGTGAAAGAGTAACAAACCTCCATCCATCCATCCATACTTACAAACTTTCGCGTTTATAATATTAGTAGGATAGGATGCATTTTCATGTGAATTTTTAACAATAACACGGGTTGAAATCATAACCTCTTTTATGTTTGGCAATGTCTCTGCTCCATAGTTACTACAAACCATGACTGATATCATATACCTACTCGAAACAATAACAGATAAATGAACAAACTGTTTGTCAAAAATAACGGAACGCACAAGTCCTTTCATTAAACTTTTAACAAGCTCGCCTGTCAATCAATATTTCATGAAACCTAGTAATAATATGCATGATTAAGAATTCTTTTTAAATGTTATTTGGTTAAAAACAACGGCGGGTGCATGAATATTGTGTCGGTTTTTAATGGCATTGTGCAAGACACCTAAGCACAGTCCAGGGCATACATATCGATACAGCCATCAAGGCAAATATACTGACGAGCAAAAATATCGGGTCGCTTTCCATACATAGTTGTATTTTATGCTTTGCGTAGAAGAACCAAGGTTACCGACGTAGCCCAGCGGATTAGCAAGTTGAAATGGCAGTGGGCAGGGCACATAGCACAGAGGACGGATGACCGATGGGGTCGAAAGGTCCTCGAGTGGAGACCACGTACCGGCAAGCGCAGCGTGGGACGTCCACCCACAAGGTGGACCGATGACTTCATTAAGATCGGAGGATCGTGCTGGATCCAAGCCGTTTCCAACCGGTCTTATTGGAGGTCTAAAGGAGAGGCTTATGTCCAGCAGTGGACTTGTAATGGCTGAGATGATGATGATGATGATGAAATGCTTTATTGTACAAATATAAAGAAACAGACGCAAATCATAAAAAAACATTAAATGTATGCACAAAGGCGAACTTATCCCTGTAAGAGATCTCTACAAGTTAACCTTTGAGTAGATGAAAGGAACATTAAACGAGGGACCGACTAAAATTTTCGCCCATTCCCTCGATGGGCTTTTACCATCTTTGCCGGCAAAGAAACAATTGGGACATACTATGTTATTTCTTTGCTCCCAAACCAGTATGGAGGTACTCCATCGAATGACTTTCAAAATGAACGGCCGCAGCCTTATGCTGTCGTCATCGACTGTCCAGCGCCATTCAATTACTTTGTACGTATTTATATACCTTGGCGTTTTTGCAACATGTTCTCATTTGTATAACCATTAAAACCCCACAAACTGGAGCAATAAGGGGTTCTGCAATAAATAATAATATGATAATACGCCCCTGTATTCCGCTCTAACGAGACTCCGTAGCTGCATTCGCCTTGGACTACTCGTTAACGTGATATCAAAATATTTATTATGAATTAATTTACATAAGAACTTGAGCGTAAACGTAAGGGCGGTAGTGTTATAAGTTCTCGAAACAATTGTTTTTTTTTATTTGTTCCCATGTTTTGTTTCGGCTCGAAATAAAATTGGAATGTTTGCTGACTGGATCGAGCTGTCAAATTAGGCAGCTGATAAAAATATTGTATAATTAGGCGTTTACATACAAAAACAGTGGTTGAGGTACGATTTTGGAAATTACAGTGTGTATGACAAGATCGTGACCGGCATAATTTTAATTTTTAAAATGGCACACTATAAAAAAAGGTACTGGCTGAATAGCCTGATCTATTACGTACAATGCTCTGTAAAAAAAAGAAAAAAAAAACTTGACCGTCTCCCGCCAAAAGCATATTTTCCAAAATGAGTGCCGCGTATGCTACACGATACGAAGCAGTGTTCCTCTGTACACATCCGAAAGGACCCAAAATGACTCGTGATAGGGCCGCTAAGTACATGAATAAGTCGAAGGCGTTTGTAAACTAGCGGGTAAAGAGATACACGGAAACAAAAAACGTCGACGACGTACCAGAACGCGGGAAAACAAAATCAACCTCCTCTGTAGAGAATAAGCGGATTTTACAAATATTTATGAAAAATCCACTGTTATCTTTGCGTTTTGGGCAAGAAAAGTTGCAGAAAAATGGTTTATCTATATCTATAGATACAATACGGAAACGTTTGGTGGAAAATGGATTTAAATTTCGAGGCACGATGAAGAAACCGCTCCTTATAGGAAAACACACGGGAAAGAGACTGTCATGGGCGAGTGAAAACAAAAACCGGGATTGGAATAATATATAATATTTTCAGATGAAGATTCATTTTGGTCTGCTAATTACTCGACTAGGGCTTGGCCTACGGCTGATAACAGATTGCTCGTGCGGACCGTGAAACACCCAGTAAAGGTGCCTTGTTTGGGGATGCTTCTCAAAGCAGGGTTTCGGCCTTTTGCACTTGTTCATTGGTACGCTAGATGCCCTTAAAATGGGCAAAATTTATGAAAAGGCATTATTACCTTCCGGTAAGAAGATGTTCCCAAGGCATAATGCTTCATGGATCCTGCAAGAGGATAATGACCCTAAACACCGAAGTCGGGTTTGTACTGCGTGGAAGGCCGAAAATGGCATCGATGTTGTGGATTGGCCCTCACAATCACCCGATGCCAAACCAATAGAAAATGTATGGGCGTGGATGAAGCTAAAATTGCGAGGAAAAAATACGGTTAGCGTCGCCCATGTATCTCGAGAACTGAAGTTCATATGGAGGTCTTTACCCTGCAGTTTCGCTGAAAACTTAGTTGAAAGTATGCCTCAGATATGCCATGCGATTATAGAAAATTCGGGAGACTGGACACCTTATTAAAAATAAAGCATGAAAGTGTAATAAAATAACTGTTAAATTAGAGAATTTCGCATGATAAATCTTTTCTTTTTAGAAGTTTAACCGGTCACGCTTTTATCGTACATAGTGTAGGTAGATACTGTTAATCAAAGATCGTGGTGTGCTTACTGTTTTATTTACCTATCACTTTTTTCAATGATAATAATACCATTTAAGTCCAAATCATATAAAGAATTGTATTGTAGTGACATTTTGTACAAGATTAATTATTGGCATTTACAAAGCACTTTGACATTCACAAAATAAATCCGACCTTTAGTTTCATAAACTTTTTCGACTGAATGTGCTACCCTTTTCTGTGAAAGTATTTTCAGCTGACAACATAAATAAATAAACATACGCCTTTCCGTACATTTATGAATTTTAACCCTTCCAAATCACACGCCACCGTCTGTTATCTTTGAAAACAGTGCACCGAATAATATTCGGAACGCATCGGGTGACACGAACGTTTGATATGCTGGAGAAACAAGATAATTTCACTCACTAAAATAATAGACCGTCTAATGATGCGATGAAATAATAATGAATTAAGTAAAGGAAATGAAGCCTGTTCCCCTCAGTGGAATGTATAATTGGCTGGCAATAATAATGGTGAAGTAAATGAAAATACTAAGCATTTGAAAAACAAGAGTGTAACACAAAATGTTAATCTAAATAGTGACAAGAAGTCTGAAATCACATTCTTTATTATTGATAGTTTTGACAAGCCAGAGTTCAATTGTCCCTACCTTCAGACACTTGTAACAACAATCCTTTGTTGGCGGTTTCTCGTGATTTTTTTGTAGCAGCCCGTGACAAACTCAAAGGATTCGCACCGAGCCGTGTCCACTCGAGATGGGAACATCTGTTATATTAAATTAAATGTCTTCCGTTGGCGGGTCTAGAAATAAATTTATGATGTTCATAAGTTGCATAAAGGTGTTTTGAATTGTACAAATGGTTTATCATTTCTTAAGTCTGTTCTTAAAATAATAAAGTTATTATTTACTATTTTCATTACCTAAATATTTGAAACAGTTAAAACATACTTTTATGCTCAAAACTAATACAAACACTCTTGTTTGTGTATGTAATTATTAATGTGTAGCACGTGTAACTAAATACGTAGGTATTAAGCATGTACCTATTTTTTATTTATTAATGTCGATACTTATGTAAATATTTAGCTAAATAAGTAAGTATTCCATTTACACTCCGTTGAAACGGTGTTACAATATCCGGAAGATATTCGAAAGGTAAATTTGATGGAAGCTTTTTGCATTAAGAAGATATGTTCATGTGCGGAAATATCTTTTAAGTGCTTCCAGAAACATAAAATTAGGCAATATAAAATTATCGTAAAATGTGAAAGTTATTCACAAAAGCGTAGGTACGTACAATTATTCCGTGGGGCATCCGTCCGTTGTCCATTGTGAGCGAAATTGTTGTTTTTTTTATATTAAAAGCGATAGCGAAGCAAACAACGGTAGCCGGCTAATTGCTGCAACAATGTTGCAAAATAGCGTGTCCTATGTTGCAATTATTTATGTTATTAGAATGCACGCTGCAGTAACACAAAGTAAACATACCAAAGAACGTCAAAATTAATTACGGAAAACCTTGCAGTTCCCTCCTTGCTCGGCGCAAGCCTTCATTATGATATCGTAAAACATACAATTTTGCTGCGTACAAGCAATGAACACTCGCGAAAACGACTAATATGCGGCGAGACACGTACCTTCATAATTGCGAAGTCTTATGGCCAACTGAATAAAATTTTGCACAACGAAAATTAGACGGTGAAATAATGTTGCCATTTAAGGTGTTCAACAAACCATGAATGAAAATAATAGGCTCCCCCCCAGGAAAGGAGAGCGCGAATGATATTATAGTAATTAAGAGCAAACTACCAGAAAATTTTGTCCCTGAACAATGTTTTTGCGACAACAGTGTCGTTAAATAAAGACGCTTCCAGTTCGCAAGCAAAGGACGTCGTTCTATTAAGCAAATAAAACTGTTCATTAAATTCGTAATTTATGCGTTCGCGGCTTGTATTCATCGAGTTATAAATTTTCCTCGTTCGGGACTTTCGAGCAGAGTTCGAGGGAATTTCGCGAAAAATTTCCTTCAAACGGCCTCATTAGGAGTTTTTCGAATTAAATATAAATTTTAACTACGCTGTCCCAAAAGTGTTCCGTCTCTAGTTAAACACTGGGACGTGATCACGATAACAGGTGTGTTTTAAGTTTAAACTATAATTCACTCGCTTGAAATTAAATAAGCCTTAAATTGTATGAAAGAGCTGTCCACACTTCATTATTTATTACCGTCTTCCTCCGTTCCAGGTAACGCCACATTGCGGGGAAACTCTCAATTCAAACAAGGACCGTTGACAACGGGCAAATAAAAAGCCGTCCTAACGTCTCATTCTACGCTGTGACCCATTTTTACGCCATAAAATTATTCTCATCTCCCATCATTTCGGCCGTAAAGCTTGTTATCATTGTCTAATATTTGGCTTTTTTATTACCGGCCAAGTTTGCCTTAACTTGGATGTTAAGAATCTTGATGTGTTTTAATTTAGGTTTTTTTGTTTAGAACCAGCTATGTTTTACGCTGTGATGACGAAAAAGCGGCCTTTAAAAAGAAAATGGACGTTAGTCTCAATGGTGAGGCAGACATTGAATTTCTTTTGGCTGAAATAAAGGGTTAACTTATTGTTTTCATAATTGAATGTTCGCTGAAATGTACTATTAAGATTGTTATCGGAACATAATGGAAAATCCGAAAAGTATGACGTTTTTTTTATATAAGGAGTTATAATTTAGCGTTGACCTCGTTTTAAATAATAGACATTTTAGCTTTAAACTGTGTTTCATTACGAAATAAGGGAAATTTTACTAAGAAATGGAGAATTTTAGTGCCTATCAGTAAGGATGGCGTGAAAGTTATCACAGCTTTAATTAAATAAAATACGGGTTCCATACCTAAACTAGCAATCGACTATTGAAAATCAAGTAAAATTATTCCATTATCTTTATTGAAAGTGCTTGTACCTACCCAGATTAATATTGAAACTGGAATGAACGTACCGGAGCCTAGTTCCGTTGTAAATATCGAAAGACTTTTGGGAATAAGAAAGTATCGAGTAGATTTTATTAAAATGTTATATTATGGATAACAGATATTTTTATTTTTTTGAACTGCAAGAGTTTGTTTGAAAGCATGATTCAAAGAGTTCTATGTTCCAGACAGTGAGCTACCAGTTCTAAACGTAGGTACACGGTAAAATCTGACGTGCTGGCTCATCAAGTGATTAAACAAACAAATCTGTCCAAACGCACTCAAATACTTTGAATATACGATTAGAAATTGACAGGATTTGTATTGTCACCTGAAACCACAAAGACTGTTGAATTTAGGTACTTACTTCTTAATTCAAGGAATGTCTAAAATGTTGCCAAAAGCCAATAAGTTTAGCAAAACCGATTTCATCACTATTTGTGAAATCCGTAAGTCATTCAGCCAAAATCTATTACTTCAAAAATCAATAAAGTCACGTTCGTATCACAACATATTTATTACACAACCTCGCGGCAAAAGAACTCTGGGTTCATTACGTAAAGTGGCATCATGAGTGACAATTTAATGAAGTGTTGGCCCATTGTATAATTAAAGACGTGGTTTTTAAAAGCCGCACATTTGATGAATGCTAGAAGTCGAACGGGTTTCGCAAGAAGCTGTGAAATATAATGAATGCGTGGTTAGAACCATTTTTTGGCATTTTAACCTTCTATCAATTGGTTATAAATGTCTGAAAGTCGGGAATAAAATGTACTTTTACCAAATTATTTATTTGGACTACTTCTTGCTTACGACACTCCACAGAATAATTTAAACTTTATTTAAGTAACTTATTTTGTGTTCCGACGCAGCCCAGTCCAAAAGTATCTCCTAATTAGCTTCTCTTCCGCCTGTAAAGAAAGAAAAGAAAGAAAGAAAGAAGACATTTATTCCTTTTTGCAAGACACACAAATATAAGATATTATACACAATTTTATAGAAAATAAACAAGGTAAAACAAAAAAAAACATAGACATGAAAAATAGATCATCAGCGTTGTGTGTCTTCGCAAAAGTGAAACGGTCGCTGGCTCAGCATTACGCCTCAGCGTTAGACACCTGCAGCACTGATTGACTGTAGAATGCTTGTTCTCTTCATCCGTCTTGGCAAGCATCATAGTTGTCTCTCCGACACCGCTTTAGTCTGCTACCATTTGGACCTTACCTCATGCTTATGTTGCTCAAAAAATTAATGCTTCTTCTTTGCATTTTCTTACCTTGTAAATTTTCTCCACGCACCTTTTTCTGTTTTTTATTATACATACATAAATCGCGTCTTTATCCCTTACGGGGTAGACAGAGCCTAAGGTAACTAGACCTAAAGACCACGTTTAGCATTATTGTGGGTGTATGGATGGAAAGGGGAATCAAAATAGTGATGGGTTGCTAGCCACATCGCCTATAACATGATTCCAAAGATTTTCACCCATTCCCTCGATGGGCGTCTACCATCTGCATGGGAAGAGAAACAACTGGTACATTCTATGTTTTTTCTTTGCTCCCAGACCAGCATGGAAGTTTTTTATTATAATGTTCAATATATTTTGTTTTTGTTTTGTGTAAATACTTCCACACAAACCTTCTATTATTAAGTTAAAATTGATTATTGTAATTTCTAGTTCTGGTCTAATTATCAGACGAGTGATAAAATCCACGAATTGAATGAAAGAATTAGTCTCAAAACAAAGACCTCAGCAATCACCGATCAGTCTTTCCCAACTATAACGCTTGTCTTCTCAACGCTAATCAAACTACCTGCTCTAATTTTGATCCAGCAAATCCCCTATTAGAGCCATTAGCTGCGATGTAGCGTAGATTAGGATTATTATTCCTGCTTCTCTCAAAATCTGAATCACTAACCGAGTACCGAGCTCCTTTGTTGGTACGGCAATTACAAACAAGCCTAACCGTAACAACGTACAGTTAATTGCTCATACCGAAATTCTCATTAGCTTGCTAGTAATCAATCAATTCTGAATAAACCGTGATATTGTACACGTGTAAAATATTTCAGTGGTTACCGAAATTTTCAGGATATTATTCTAAGAAGTCAATGATAGCACATTGTTCGCAGGACCGATGGTCGATGGCGTCAGAAGGTTCCTGAGTGGCGTCCGCGGACCGGGAGACAAGCTGTTGGTAGGCCTCCAACAAGATGGGATCGCGGGATCACGGTGGATGCGGAAGGCACAGGACCGAGTCGAGTGTAGAGCCCTGGGGGAGGCCTATGTTCAGCAGTGGATGCCTTTCGGCTGACATGATGATGATGAAGTCAAAAAGGTCAACTATGGCTTAAATTTTACCTATTAAGAGCTTTCTAATTCTTTATTTGAAATTATTTGAGTCCAAAGCCATGACAGCCTAGTGGTTTGACTCTTAAGTCGCTCTTAAGCAACGGGTCGTGCGTTCGAACACTGGTTCGCACCTCGAGTTTTTCGAAATTTATTCCTATTAGAAATTTGCCATTAGCTTTACGGTGAAGGTAAACATCGTGGGACACGCACCTTTGAGGTAAGTTAATGATGTCTGTGAATATACCAATGCTCTGGGCCCGCTGGTGAACCATAACCCACGCCTTCTTCTAAGAATAGAGCTGTTCCCAGTAGTGGAACGTATTAGATAGAAATGTTTTTTTAAATCAGGCGTTACTTTGCAGAAAAGCAATTTACTTTGCCGCTACTCATAACAGCTACTGAGGTATATGCGACAAAAATAACGTACAAACCCACCTCTAACACTGCACAATGACGTCGCGTTTCTAACTCTTTACGAGTTCATTTTCCTTGCATTAATGCACCGAGCACGCCCGTTTCTTATCCTAATATCCTAACGACTGACGTTGTAATTAAAACTTTTACTTAAAAAATAAAATACTCAGATTTACCTCGGTGTCATTTATCTGAATCATGTGAACTTCATATCATACTGTCCCTCTCACTCTCCTATAAATGATTGTTAGTGTGAGCGGAACGGCACGAAACGAACTTCGAATTCTTAACCTCGGAGTTAGTCCCTTTCTGTTTTGCACCAGAGTGGTCGAAGACTGGCAGGCCATTACTTTATTAGGCACTTGGTATTTTATTGTTTAGATGACTAGACTTACTAAAATCAGTTAAACACTTAATTAAGTTCGTTAAGTGTGAAATTAGGTTACTTCGGGTCCTCGAATTGAGTTGTTAAGAATTAATTATTAATTATTCGAGGGCGGCGAAAGTTTTGAATACTTCCGAAAGTACCCATGACATGCTAAAATGCATTATTGAAATGCAATTTCCTGAAATATAACTGTTTTCCAAACCCGACTTCATTTTGATAAAATTGTAAGTAAACCTACCAAAAATTATATCGACGATTAACTTTAGTTTAAATCCATTTCTGAAGTCGGTTTAATAAAAGACGCACAATGTTTATTTTGCTGAGAGTTAGAACTTATTAACATTAGCTATTTTAGCTTTTATGAATCAAATACACCTTATTGGATTTAACTTCACTAAAACATCTTACGGAGGTGTGAATAAATGACAAAGTCATGCCTTTAATTGCCTGGTGTCATAATGTAAAAAGTAGAGGGCGGTTTAATGGTCCCAATTAAACTATTAAACACTTTGAACAAAATTAAGAAATATTTACATGAAGAGCAATTAATAGTTGGCGTAAGAGGAAACACGATAATTCATATGCATGAAACGATTCCAATAATTGTTTTAATGGAGATATTCGAATCGTCTCCTCATGTCGGCAATCTATCTACTTCTAAACCCATATTTAATCATACATTAAGGACAGCATGATTAATAACACAATTAAAATGCTTTCATTATCTTTGCAAAGGTTTCTTCGGATTGCGTTACTCGTAAAGGTCACACCGATCATGATAAAACAAAAGCAAGAAAGTCATTACATATGAAAAATTGTACTGAGGTTTATTAAGGTCGTAGTAATGATTTTGATTGCCTTGAAATCAATACCAATGATACGACATTATTTCTACCTTATAATAACAATCTGAATTTAGAATGCGTACATAAAAATAAGGATTATTTGTTATACGTTATGGAGAACGTGATATTCAACAGAATCGTAATTATTGTAAAAAACACATTGATTTATTTTATAGGCAGTACGCCTTAAATATAAAATATTACAGGGATCAATTGAGTACTACAGTGGGGTTGACCCCTAAACACATTTGAGGATCGATTATGATGTTAAATGGTCAGGCTGTGACGAAATTAAATCAAACTACGAACATTGTGAGTGTTACAAACAAACAATGACTCCTTAGCATAATAAAGGAAACCGAGACGCAGGTAGCCATACAGTAAGAACACAAGACCACTTCACGGTCCCTTTCTTCATTGACGATTGTAATACTAACAGCCGGTCATAATATTTGTAAAAATTTATGGTCTTTATGTATTATGCTTTTGTCTCATAAAACAGCTACCGGTTTTCCTAACGAAACTTTTTATAATTTGCTTTTTATGAGTTCTTTATAATTTTACAGGTCTTTAACTTTAACTCCCAATGCAATTTCATGAAATTCTGAATTACTTTCAGTACTTCAATTGCCTTTGCTTCCTTGACTAAATAAATCTTCTGTAAGCCTAATAAATATAAACCCTCTAGTACTGGTCTTAAAAGGCTACGTATTTATTATAATAATGTCATATACACCAGTTTATCCTTCTACTCCGCTCACAGCCGGTACAAACTTGGCAAACGAAGTTGTCTGTACTCAATGGGGCTCCTTATGCCTTAGAGACCTCAATTAGAGCCCATTTGTGTTAATCCAAGACTCGACCGGATAGGCGAGAGTGGGACGATCGCTTGATGACTCATTGTTGATGACGTAACATCTAATAAAGAAATGTCTGTCGTAAAAGTATGATACCCCAGTGTGGTGATAAAATCTAATAAATGAGTCACTATGTCGTACTTAGAAGGTTCACAAGAAATGAGTTCCGAAAACTATAAAGAGTGTATTCAGTCCGAAACTTTTCTGAAGAATTGTTAACACCATGGATTGCTGTTACAATATCAACATTGCCAATCTCTGTCTCCAGTAACGTGTTTGTAAACAATCACCAGCAATCATCTCAATGGTACAGTTTCATAAGATCGAGTTCAACAGTTATTAATGTAGGCGTTATACTAAGTATTAAATTTTTCTTCAACATTAATAAGATTTCACTATTTTGACTTTGTTTGTAATTGTGTTTACCCTTACTTTATATCCTTGGGAGTTCAAGTTAAGACTTGATTTTTTGTTTTTATGACAACTTATATCTAGGTTTAGAAACTGTCTTGAATGGACTTTTTTAACAAAAAATCTACACTAAACGGTTTTATTTTCATGCTACGTGGATTACTTAGCTGTTGACTAAACTGAACAGAATGCTCTAACAAGTCAAAGAAAGCAGCGAGTGAAGAAATTACATCAAAGGTTACATTCAAATGACCGCAAGGTTAATGGCACGACTGCTGATATATCTCCTGATACGGCTCCAAAGCACCACTAAAGACATTTTATGGTACTGTTGTAAAATTGACAATTGCAATCACGCAATTTGCAAGCGGCCTCCTTTTGCAGATTATGGTGATGTAATTTGAAATTCAGAAAACGCGTTACCTTCAGGCCTATGATACGCTATGAGGTGACCGCTGCATTCTGGTCACGTTTACCGTCCTGTGCTTTGTCAGATTTAGGTGGTGCAAGCTATGAACCTTTTTTATAATCTAGAGCTTTCGAAAAGGTCCCCTTCTCCCTTGTGTAATGTATACTTTGCTGGGAGAGCATTTTATAGCCGCTTTATGTAAGTTTAAATTAGCTTTTTCCTATGTTGAGTTTATCACTAGTATTAGGACGATTAACCTCGTGAGTTAAAATTTTTTAGTCATGATTTTTACGTTGAAAATTTCAAAAGAACGGTAGGTAATTTTATAAAATTAGTTACTAAATATGTATTTTTTATTCATATGCCTTGTTTTAAAAGGAAGGGGTTGGATTGAAGAAATGAAATCTCAATATATGCAAAAATTATCACAATGGCTTTATTAAAGTATATAAATAGTATACTCGTGACTTAAGAATAATATGGACATTCATCTATTTACATTATTTACAAACATATTCTACAGCAGTCTTATAGAATGTATTTACACCAACATTAAGAAACATTATACGCCTTTTGGAACGGCGAGAAAATACAAAAATAGATTAAAATTTTAATTATTTGGTATAGCGCGTTGCAATTACAATGATTCACATGAAGCTAACTAAATAGTTTTACATAACTGAGTTCATGAGAAGCACGGACTAGACAAGGTAGGCTTGACCTGATGGCTGAGTGTCAATTAAGGGTGGCGGCGGGGGCCAGTGGCGGAATTCCCGCCGCCGGTTCGGATTGACCCCTCCAAGTTCTAACGAGGAGTAATCTGAGTCTATTGATGAGTAAATGTGATCCGATGGTGGCCGACCATCAGGCCCGTATGACGCTCCCTGGCCCTGTTGCGGTCCTACATCCATAAATTCTGGAGCACCACCCATACCCCCAGCTGGCCCGCTAATCTTTTCAGTGAAAGAAAAAGACCTCATTGTCCCATTTTGGACACTACTTCTCATTGTGTATGAATTGATATTATTTCTGTAACTAGACGATTTTGATTTTTGTCTACGATCCGGCATCGCGTACCACAATTTCTCCCAGAACTTACTTTGGCCCCACCTGACGCGTGATCCAGTTTTTAAATACGGCTTTAAGTCAGGATCACATTCTGTTCCCGGTAAAACTGAGCTGTCTTCAATTATTACTAAACTATAAATTCGAGATTTAAGAATTTCGTGTAATGTTTGACGAAACTCGAAACGCGACCATTCGGTTTCAATAAAATTCCTCGTCAAGATAATTATAATGCGCTTAGAGGCTTCTGCGGCCTCAGGCAGCGGCAATGTGCATTGCATGTAAGGCGAACTGTGCTGTGGGATATCTCTATAATGCAGACAAAGGTGATACGAAGGGCTTCCATTTTCCAACTCAGCGGCTAACGTTTGAATAACAAAGTCATCATCCTTGGGGCTGTAGCATACGTAGGCATCGTATAATTTATCAGTGTCATCGCACGCCCCGGTGAATGGGAACAATCTTATTCCGCAACTTGTATAAAGCCAGATGCGAATTGTGTCTCTAAATAAGAAAATCAAAAGGATGACTAGCATGATTAGCATAAAACCCGTGAGCGTAGTCACCATCATAGGCATGTAATTTGAGACCAGCATGTTATCTATAACAGAATCTCCGGCGTAATAGTCACTGCATATCGTGCCGTTCAGATTGAGTTCTTTCTTTTGTGGTAATTGCCCCTCGGCGTTCCAACAGAACAAGTCCGAGATATCGACTATTTTAGGAACGTTGTCAGCGACGAAGGCTGTAAATCTTTGTAAATATCTACATTTACATGACCACATGTTGTTTCCTAAAGACAGAGCGTTTAAATTTAACTTACTATTTAAATTCCAAACAGCAAAATCTACTAACCTATTACCATGTAATTTTAAAATTTTAAGCGAATACAAGGATGAAAAAGTTGAATTCGCAATGTAGCTGATAAAATTGTCATGCAAATATAGTTCATTAACTTGCGTCAAATGCTCAAACTCGTAGCCTTTTAAATGTTTCAGTTTATTGCTCCCAAGATTTAATATTAATAGGGAGGATAAACCGGCGAAAGTCCTATTTTGTATGTTCTCGACTCCGCTCGAATTAACATACAGCGATCTCATATTTTTTCGCCCGATGAATGCATAATTTTGCAATTCTTTAAAGTCGTTACCGTCTAAGTAGACCTCGGTTGCATCCATGGGTATTTTTTCTGGTATTTCAATTGCGCGCTTGCTGGAGCAATCGACTACATTTGTATGCCAAGTAGGATCGTGATAACAAGAACAATTATAGGGGCAGGTCATTTGGCAATCGCAGGCAACGTAATCGCAACAGTGGCACAAAGTAAAACAATGAGTCTCGTACGGACATAGAAAGTCAGTAGATTTAAGATTGCTAAGGGGTAAATGCGTAACGCCTCGTGTGTGAGTCATATTACAGAGGACATTTTCGAGGTCCATTATCCGAGGGTGTTGCCTCATTGCTGTCATATTGTTTATCATGGGCAACCACTCCATGGAGCAATCGCAATTAAACGGATTTCCTCCGATATAGAACTCAGGCAATGACTTGTTCAAGGGAACTGAGGACAGCCGGAGGCTGTTGATATCTAAATGAGATATCTCATTTGCGTAAATATCAACCCGAGTGAGATTACGTTTCTCCATAAACGTGTTTACTTGAATTTTGTTAATGTGGTTATTGTTTATGAACAATAGCTCGACACTATTAGGTATTGCCAATGGTGATATTTCGACAATACGATTATGACTAACATCTAAGGTTTTAATATTTATTTCATCTTGAAGTTTATAATAATTACCCAAATGTTCAATAAAATTGCCGTGTACGTCTAGCCATTTTAATTTACTGGGAACAAAAGCATAATCAAACCAAATTAGATGGTTTTCTGATAGGTTAAGCCAAAGTAAGCTCAAGAGAGTTGAAAAAACTCCATTTATATCGGATAGGAAGTTACCATCTAACCTAATAGCTTCTAATTGCGAATTCCTAATGAAACTTCCTCTCTCGATGGATTGAATTTTATTTTTTGCTAAGTTTAACACTTGCAGGCTGGGTACATCCCAGAACATTCCTACTGATAAGTTGCCAATAACATTGTCTATCAATCTTAATCCGGTCAATTGATCCAAATTCTTAAAGGAACCATTCTTTATATCTGAAATTTGATTTTCACCAAGATCCAATGTCTTCAATAAGGATAACTCCCAAATAGCATTCGGGACTTCTGTTAACTGATTAGAACTCAGATCCAATTCCTTAAGGTCGGAACAATTCTTAAAAGCCTTTGGATCAATGTTGATTAAAAGGTTGTTATTTAAATTCAATTTACTTAACACAAACAGCCCGTTAAAAAGAAGCTCATCAATAGTATGTAAGCGATTTTCAGCTAAATTTAAAGTATGCAAGTTATATAAGGGAAGAAACGTATTCTCTTCGATATATCCAATGGAATTATTTCTTAAATCTAATATCTGAAGGAAGAATAAATCCTTGAACGTCTTACCATCTATCCTCGTCAAGGCGTTATTGGATAAATTCAGAATGACTAAGCGTATAAGGCCGATAAATGTTCTGCCGTCGATATGAGAGCTCGAGAGCTGATTATTAGATAAATCTAAGACAAGCAGCTGTTCTAATCGGTGGAACACGCCTGTGGCTAATTCAAATAGCTGGTTATTATTTAAATACATTTCTCGTAACTCCTTCGTGTTCGAGAACGTGCCCTCCGGTACTATCTGGAGGTTATTGTAGGAAACGTTTAATATCCGCAGAGAAATGAGTCCATTGAAGGTTTCACTTGAGATATCGGTGATATTATTATTCTGTAGCCGAAGCTCTTGGAGATTCTTCAACCCGGTGATTTGCGATTCATCGCTCAAGGACTTTAGATCATTATCACTTAAATCCAAACTCCGAAGACCGGAACCGCAGTTTTTTCCAAATCCAAGGCGATCCACGCTTTTGATCTTGTTCTGAGTAAAGTTTAAAACTTGAAGATTACCCAGCGGGCAAAATACTTCAGATGGTATTGCTTTCAAATTATTCTTGCCAAAGTCGAGTACTTGTAATTCCCTCAATCCATTGAAAGTTCCAAGCGATAGCTCCAAGTTTTTATTTGGACTCCAATCGTAGTTTTTGGATCGGATCGACAACTTTTTCAGCTCGCGTAATCCTTCGAACGCGTTGCCCGGTATTCTGAGGAGTTTACAGTTCTCGAGTGTTAGTTCAGTGAGCGTCGAAAATCTTTGAAAATAGTTCGCCTCGAGGTAACTTTCGAAAAGGAGCAATTGATTGCACTCCACATTGAGACGTCTTACGGCGGCAGAAGGTGCATGCGCCAAACTGGACCCATCCGCCTCGAGAGTTCGCACCCGGCATATCGTGCTTCCCTCGTCACCTTTGGATTGGAGGCCGCAATTATCCACGCCTCTGGGAGCATACGCGGCATTAACACCCAAAGTCACTAACAAAAGAGTCAGGAGTTGAAACATTTTCTACACACATTGGTCTAAACAGATCTCAGCGAAACTGTTAGAAACGTCACTTTTTTCACTTTAACTTTGTTTGTGAATGTCAATTGTTTCCGTGATCAGTGATTGTGTCACTTCACTGATGTTTATGTTGTGGCGCGCGTACGTTCGTTGCGGGAGGCGACGCGGTCGCGTGCCGCCCTCATCGTGGTTGGAGTACGACTGGCGAGCGCGGCGGTGGGCCCGCTCGACGAGAGTAGTGCTCGCTCGTCCCACTGCACCCCCCTGCGCCCTCACCCTACATAGTTCCACGTTCCCTGTATGGCGCCACTTGCGCGCCCGACCGCTGTCTCACAATTATGTAATGTTTTCTTAATCAAGCCATCGCATCGCGCAAAAACGGACACTTTTGTAGGAAGTCATATTTTATTAAAACTATGAAGTTAACGTATTTTAAAGGTTGTTGTTCAATATTATCTGTAGGTATCAGTAGACTACCATGCTGGTCTGGGAGTAAAGGAAAAACATAGAATGTAGCAGTTGCTTCTCGTCCCGCGCAGATGGTAAAAGCCCATTGAGGGATTAGTCGAAATTCTTAGGAATCACATTATAGGCGATGCGGCTAGCAACCCATTACTATTTTGATTCCCCTTTCCAGCTATACTCCCCCAATTATGCTAAATGTGGCCTTAACGTTTTGTTTGGTAACGTAGGCTCTGTATGTATCAGTAGAATGATCAAAGCTGTAATAAATTTGAAATTACATAATTTCCAACCCCCTTATTCAGAAACGCTTGTCATAGTTATATCAACTTCATAAAAAAAGCTTGCCTTTTTTTTAACTTCATAATGAGTCCAGTCGTTTTAACGTTAGTCTTTGCCATAAAAAATAAGTATTTAGTATAAATGAGGAAAGTTTGCAACTGTTTTTTTATTTCGCAAATCAATTACTTTAAAATAGTGTTGACAGATCATTCTGTGCATTCTTATTCCACTGATCTGGTGCAAATTACGTAAAAAGCGAGCACTACGCTCTGTCTCAAATGTAGCTACAGAAGACAGTTGAGTAAAATAAGGACAAAACAAAACCGAACATCAAAGTGACAATCAAGAACAAAGTGCAGCTATGTTGCACGCGGGCATCCTTAATTCCTGTCACTGTTCACTTATTGGATTCCACGCTCACATAGTTCGGTGAAGACACCCAATAAAGCTACTTTGGCGTAGTGTGCCCCTCACATATTTTTGTGTTGAGAATCGTGTAGAATTTTCAAACAGAGGGCTACCATTTTGGGGCAACAAATTCCGGTATCTCCGACGGGCTGGAAGAGGTGCGAAGTTGGTGCGAGTTGATAATTTGATTTCCCTGTTCGACACGTAAAGTCGTTTACGGCCTAACTGGAAGTTAGCTGTACAGAATACGAGCCAGAAGTTTGGTAACAAACGCCGGGCATAATACTTGACTAGAGTTGTAGGAAGATATTTACGTCCTAACTATTCCGTTTAGCTAGGAAAGAGTGTCTTAACTTGTTCGCCTACTCATTGCTCAGTCGTTGCGATATTTTGTGATAAAAACTTCAATAGGTACCTAACTAAAAAAAAATACATAAAAGAAATAGGTTCTAGTACTAAATCTTGTAAACAATAATTATTCAGAATAAATTAAAAAGGTCAATAAAACTAAATGCCAACGAATTATAAATTAAACGTATAAAATGTGCTGATAGCGCAAAACTAGAACCGGTGGTCAATTTTTTTTTTGTTGTATTTGCTATTGTCAGAAAAAGGTTTTTATGAAGCATTATACAAACCATCTAGATCGGGGGAAGCCACAGGCAAACGCTAGTTTAATAATAACAGGCTTGTTAAACTCTAAGACTTTTTTATACGTACCAATATTGAGTAGAAAAGTCTGCCGAAGATCTTTCTACCTACACAAGCAACAAAATAATGTTTTTTTTTCTGTTTACAATGACGAAGTTTGTATACATTTTAACTCTAAAAACAAATCATTTGAGAACGTTATACGGGAACAAACACGCCCGTTAGAGTAGACCACTAAGCTGTCCAATTTAGGTCGCGGTTAACACCGAAAGAACGCAAAAACATGGCAACGTTAAGAGGAAAGTTTTCCTTGTTTGAGGACACCCCAAAAACACTTCGACCACTATGATATCCTTAATATTAATGTCTGCTGGCGGTATCCCGTATCAAAAGTTGTCGCTGTCGAGAGTTCTTAGCGCTAGCTTGATAAATGACTTCGCCCACTTTCGCGAAAGTTGTTCGTGTTTTTTTTTTCTGTTACAGGAGGCTGGATGTCACAGGCTGGCTGGGACGTGACGCGACTGCCGATGACGCCTCGCTAACGCGACCTCGTATCATCCCGTCGGATTATTCGGATCGCTGTCGCTTTTGAACTCACGGATTTTATTTTCTTTCTCAATTTCGTTGATCTTTTATTTACTGTCTCCATTTTGTACTTACAATTTGACACCGCGACGTCTGCTGTAATTTATAGTTATTTTAGTGTTGCGATAAGCTTTATATTTCCTACTATAAGTTAAAAAGCTTGTGTTTTGTTTTTATTGACGACCGGGTAGGCTAATGGTTAGAGAGCCTGACCTGCTTCAGGTCCCGGGTTCGAATCACGTAGATATTATTGTCCTACAAATACGAATGTTCGTTCTCGAGTCTTGGATGTTTATATAAATGTATATTTACTTATGTATTTCTCTGCGTAATCTATCCGTTGTCTAGTTCCCATATTGCAAGCTTCATCTCATTGTCCCAAGATATTTGTTTATTTCAAACTTATTTTGGATTTGAACGTAAACTAGCTGATAAACAGAGATGTACAAAATGGTTTTAAAAAAGCATTTAAATACAAAATGCAAAATACTTTTCAGATTTACTATTTCAAATGCAAAATACCAAATAGTTTTGCGTTTTGTATTTCAAATGCTAAATGCAAAATAGGTATTTTCAAAATACTTTTTCAAAATAAAATACCTTTTGATCAAATATCAGACATTTTTATTTATTTTAGGTATTTATCATGAGAAATAGAGACACAATGGCGAGCCGAACAAACACGTCTAATAACATGGCACCCTTATGCATGACATTTTGGTCAAATTTATCAGTACGCGTATTAATAAATTCTGTTACGTTAATAATTAATAATAATAATACTCCTTTCAACATGAAACTACCGTGAGACTTAATCATCATTACACATAAACGGATAACTCACGTATAAAAAGTCGAGTGATGCTCGACATGTTTCGGACTATTTCGTAGTCCTTCTTCTTGGAGCGCTCGCCCCGGCGGCAGCCAAACGAACACTGCGCGCCAGCGCTCTACTCGCGCGGCTGTTCGACGCAACTGACAGCGGCGCACAACTACCCTCGTTTTCATCGTCATTTTTAACGGTTTTTTGTGTTCGTTTCGCTGCCGCCGGGGCGAGCGCTCCAAGAAGAAGGACTACGAAATAGTCCGAAACATGTCGAGCATCACTCGACTTTTTATACGTGAGTTATCCGTTTATGTGTAATGAATAATAATACTCACTTAAAATAATGTAAAGCAAGTAGACTAATGAAAAGAGAGCCATGGCTCCATTTTGTGAATTGTGTGGCCATTTTTATTTCGGTTGATTGTGCAATACAAGCGTCATTCGTTCATTTCATTTTGTTTGACTGGTAATGTTGGCTAAACTTAATCAAAAAGTATTTTGCATTTTGAAATGAATATGAAAATGCAAAATACATCTCGAAAGGTATTTCAAATAAAATACAAAATGGTTTTTACTAAAAGGCATTTAAATGCAAAATACAAAATACGTATTTTGCATTTTGTATTTGCATTTTAAATAGAAGTATTTCAAATAAATCACATCTCTGCTGATAAACAGTAGGTAGCAATGAATTAGCATTTTTTAATTAGGATAAGACCGCGGAATTGGACCAGCAAAATTGACGTAGGTAGCGAGCATGTCTCGGTTTAAAGTCTGACAGTAATCTGGCCCATTAGAACCAGAGAAACAGTAACATGCATTATTTAAAGCGAGGAAGTGTAATTGTAACGCGCTTTATTTTGCACCTCTAGCCGGTTTCCATTGTTATCTACATCTGGTTGCGTAGAGAATATGTCTTGGGATAAATCCTGTTATAGGTAGCGGTTATCTGCCGGGATATTAACGCATTGCCACTGTATATCAAGTACTTTCTAGGGCAGAATACAGGTGGAATGGAGATTTGTATACAAAATTGATAAAGTTTACGAATTCATGAAAATTGCTGGATGCAACATGTAAACTCGTGTAATTGACTTATTATTTAATTATCTTTATCTGGTCCACTGATAGAACGCTTGTAGGTGTCGACGTTCAGTCATTTCTCAAGAGATGACCTGATCCCAGAATTCAAATCATGCAAGACAGCACAAAGCAAAAAAAAAGCCCTTCAGGCTCTGGGGGTGGGGTGGGACTGAAACATACCACCATAGTAGTGCTGGGAGTTAAGAAATTGAAAAATAAATCGAAAGAGCCCCGCTGCGCGATTAGGGTTTTATCTGCCGATGAGGTCAGAAATCCGGTTTTTTTAAATTAAATTAGCGATTTTTAACCCTTTTATTTCGCAGTGTTGGTTATAATCAACATACTTCAACTTCTACTACTCGAACTTGCGAAATAAAGGGTAGGCCGACTGAAAAAGTGGCTTTTTGATAATGTTTTTTTATGATTACAGTGAGTTTTTTGTTTTGCCACTCGCAGAATATATGGAATAAGCTTTACTGACTTGTAGTGCCTGTTACAAAGAATACATTTCTTTTTTTTCCTCTCTTTACGTGCATTTTCGTGTGGGATGATTCTGAAAGTCAAATAATATTATGACCCACTTTCAGTAGTCAGATTGACTTCAATATCTGTACACAATGGTAGTAAGACGGATAACAATTCACGTAGGTATTCTGCTAAAAAGCTTGTACTAAAATTTGTGACAAAAACTTATTAAACCTGTTGTTTCAGCGCTGTGCTAATCATAATACATTTGACGACCGGATAGCCTAGTGGTTAGTGACCCTGACTATGAAGCAAGAGGTCCCCCGGGTTCGAATCCCGGTAGGGGCAGACAGTTGTATGATGAATAGGTACGAATGTTTTCACCCAAGTCATGGATGTTGTATGTATTTAAGTATGTATTTATCTACATTATATAAGTATTTTTATCCGTTGCCTGGTGCCCATAGTACAAGCTTTGCTTAATTTGGGGCTGGGTCGATTGGTGTAACTTGTCCCAAGATAATTATTATTATTATTACATTATACAAACGTATTCAGGCTAGAACAGGTCGGCTACCATAATTGCGTTATAATTTAATTACAAACGCACCTGTACTCATCTCGGCCGTATCTCGCGATCTGTTGCAATCGCCACCGGAGGCCGATACCGCGACACCGGCCGTGTTCTATTCAAATGGAGGGGGCTTTATATAGGACGGTGCTCCCCGTGCTAGTAAGTGTAGAAGTGATAGCTAAGTTAAAAGGACACCAAATAGGCTAGAAAAAAAAATATAACTGCATTTAGCACGAGATTAATTGGAGAATGGAGTGATATAGAGCTTGAATATTTTATAAGATACTTGCGGTTCAATATAAAGAGAAATTACAAAACTTTTTAAATTTAACACGTTCGCTGCGATAAGAGGTCTAAAGACCTCCTGCCTGTACTCCCGGGCTGTGCGGATAAAAATACTGCGGTTTCGCTCTGGTGCGGAGCTCATAGCTTGTATATTTTTATAGGTATAAAAGAGATCGCTATATGGTTCGATTTATATTCAAACGTAGAATTTGGTAAAACCTTAAAAAACACGAGAGGTTTTTAGGCCCCTCATCGCACTGAGAGTGAAAAGTGAACGTTCAGTGCGGATAGGGGGTCTAAAGACCTCATGTAGGTAGTACGGGTCTTTTCGCCCCCTCCCGCACCTGTTGGTGTCTATGATAATAAAACTATAACACAGTGATGTGCACTCGTCGATGAACAATGCACGTGATTTATTGAATTTGCCAGCGAGTCAAAGTACGTACATAAGTGAAGACCAAAAACTTACCCACCGTTAAAGCTGCGTTATTACCTAGTTAAAATTCATCATCATCATCATCATCTCAAGCCTGTATACGTTCCACTGCTGGGCACAGACCTCCTCTCAGAATGAGAGGGCTTGGGCTATATATATAGTTCCCACGTAAATTAGTCATACATATTTGTATGGATAACTTTTGTGTCACAATGGAAAAAAATAGTGGTAATTTTAACTACCTGCTCACGCAGCCCCAACGGTTTGCAACTTTTTGGTCTTCACCCACATCCTAATAAGTGTCAATTATGTTATGTAATATTACTTATAATATTAATTATCATATGTAATTAAAGTAATAGATCATAATAGTTCTTTTCAATTCATCGATATGATTGCTTTTTTATTGACCACATCCCTAGCGGTAGCTACAAGCGTACCGTGAATTCAGTGCTGTAAGAGGTCTAAATGCCTCCTAATTATTTTCTGTCATTTTGTCTTTTCCTTACATCTAAACTCTGGGCGAAGCCAAAATTAGACAGAATAGTCCTTTAGAAATGCTCATAAGTATGTTTAATATAATTTTTTGTGAAATTCGCAGAAATATATGGATTTTAAGTATTCGGTTCCGTGAGAGGTCTTAAGGCCCCTAGCCGCACCGGTAAAATCGTACAGTGAAGGCCTAAAGACCTCTTACAGCACTAGTTGAAAGTAAGCAACATTTTGAGCCGCAGCGAACGTGTTAAAAGAAAGTTAAGGATCTCTGGAATAATACCTCAGCCAATTTTTATTTCGATTTACAATTCAGATGGAAACCCTCTACAGTGTCCACAGGATCATTCAGTTAAACAAGTGAAACATGCTGAAATATTGTATTTCGTATTAATTTTTTATTTCAAAAGTGTGTTTTTCGCTATAAGTGTAAATTAAAACGAAACTGAGCATCTACTTAGTGTAAATTTCCACACATAAAACGTTTCGAATGCGTTCGCGTAAACGTCTCATTTAGGTACTACGGAAAAATTGGCAGCGCCATTTGCGGCTCGAAACGTCAACAAACATTTATCTTCCATAGTCTATTTGACAATTTAAAGCAAACGCGTTTGAGAAATATTTAGTGATAGAAAAACACATACTAAATATACTGTCCACCAACAACGCAACGTGTAAAGGTTCACCAGTGAATCTGCCAGCGGCAATACCATAACACATCGATATCGACAATCGACATTAAAACTAGACAAAGCGGCGAAATTTAGAGCCTACACCTATTCGAACCGATCTGATAAAGTCTAACGGGTCCCAAGCTAATAGGTACATAACTTCTTACAGATAGCGATTTGAGATTATTTTAATAGAACCGATTTGACACGTTTGTCGCACGGCCATTTTGTCTTTTGAGCAACGAACGCAGTTTGAATGAATTAGCGTGAGGTGTTTTATTATAACAGACAATTTCGACATTATATTTCATGGGATTTCTGTCAAATGTACTTCAAAATCCTCGTTTTTGTTTAAAGTTATCGTTAAAGTGACTTAGTGGAACTTAAAGTTAAAGGAAAAGTTACTGATGCCAGAATTAAATAATGTAAGTAAACGTATCGCGTAAAAACTAACAATGTATATAAAAATCTATTGTAAATGGTTTCAACTAATTTTCATTGATAAGTATTGTGAATGTGAACTAAATTATCTTTTTCAAATTTGACACAATATCTGTTTTATTTCTGGTAGCATTTCCTATATATAGACTCCATTATGCGAGAATATAAATACAGAGTTTTGAGAAGACAAGACTATAAAATTCACACAAAGAAAGTATATTTTCCTTGAACCAAATGAAGACACTGCGCAGTAAAATCATAGCTACCCCTTTTCCTTAAGGAAAACTAGCTCTCGAGTGCAAGGACTGTTACCGAGGGTCCTTGAGAAAGCTCTTCTCTTCAGCTGGTTGTCATGTATGCAAGAAGTAATGAATCTTGGAAAGAAATTGCCTTGGCAGTGTCTTAATGAGGGAATATCTTCACTAATTAGTAAAGGAAAGAATATCGTTTATACTGTAGGATTAGATAATGATTTGTGTAATGACGACCGTAGTTTTTTTTCATTCACTAAGATGTTTGAATATCAAACATGACTCAGTGCACGATCATTTAAGTAAATAGTGGCAATTGACCTAATTTACGTATCCATTTTTTGTCAAATATTTGGGTTTTTGACAAAATAGCTATTTCAGCTCATTTAATCAGCGTTTCAAAAATAAAACTCTTCAGTATTATATTAGTAGTAGAACCTACTTACGTAACCACCTAGCCATATTGACTGGCCGAACACATTTTTCTGTTCACATCAATGAAACGAAACACTATAGTCCTATTCGTAGCTGTCTAAAATCACAAACTCACGCCCAAACTTGTCGCTTAAAAATTTCAAACGAGTCTATCCTTGGTGTGAACTTTGTAAAACATTGCACTCTACAGGCTACTTATACGGCACTTGAGACGCTTTATGCCTCCCGTCTACATCTTAACAAAGTGATTCAGACAAGTTCGTCGTGCAATAGTAAAGTCATGCGCTCACTGATGTAAATGTTCTTAGACTTTAAACTCGAAAGTGTCGCTTTAGTGAATGTAAGAACGTTTTAATTCAATATGGTCCTGTGTGTGGAGTTTGAGTTAAAATAATTGTTCTATCTTTTAAATCGCCTTACTTCTTTAATCGTGCTCTTCCCTCCAAACGGATCCAAAAACGAACCGCAGCTCTTGACCGCATGTGGAGGCACTAATATTTCCCTGACAAATGTTAGATCAAACGCATTGTTTGACAAACACTTCATTTGATAACCCTTTTTTTCTGCTAACCGATAACATTTTTTGGAAAAGTTATAAAACGAACGATTAACAAAAAAGCGGTTTTGCTGATAATGAACTGTTGCCAAATGAATTATTTGTCAAAAGATACATTTGTCGGTAAATAATCGATAACTAGGCTAAAGATAATCTCGATGAATATTGTGATGGTTTAATTTCTGTGTAATAAACAACGGTGCATCAGCTAAATCCGTCCAATGAACAACGCTCTAGCAGAACATGAAAAGCAAATTAAAGTGGTGCATGGCAATCGAGTTCGAAGGGATATTAGTAGAAGATTGCTCGTCAACTCGAGTTCTCGCTCCAATCACTTCGGATAGCTCCAATAGTTCCAATAGTTCCAATCCGGGAAGCGTTGATTATACAGAATCGGTTCAGTGGGACACTGTTGACAAGACTGTGCCAATCGATATGCGACTAGTTTGTGTTGTGGATTGCTTGGAAGGCGTTGGGGTGGTAAGAAGATGGCAAAAGTGAGATTGCACATTTTCGTAGATGACCCGGTGGCCTTCCTATCTTCTTCAACTTTTCCATAGTAAATTAATAATCAGCGGAGCAGAGGCAGACCAAAAAGAAGATGGCGGAACGATTTGGAGTCTTGAGCCACAATGGGGAAGCCTTGCAATAGACAGAGATGGGTGGAAAGAGAAAGGGGAGGCCTTTGCCCAGCAGTGAGACACCAAATAGGCTATACAAAAATAGAGTACATACATCCATACATACATACATAAATCAAGTCTTCATCCCTTACGGGGTAGACAGAGCCTAAGGTAACAATACCTAAAGGCCACGTTTAGCATTGTTCTAGGCGTATAGGTGGAAAGGGGAATCAAAATAGTGATGGGTTGCTAGCCGCATCGCCTAAAACATTATTCCTATGTCCATTCCCTCGATGGGCTTTTACCATCTGCGCGGGAAGAGAAGCAATTGGTACATTCTATGTTTTTCTTTACTCCCAGACCAGCATGGAAGCAAAAAAAGAGTATTTTTAACTATTTCTTTATTAAAGTGATCAGTATTAGAATAATTAGCGTGAATTTAGAAATTTAGTTCTTTTTATGGTTCTCGTTAGAGCAAACATATTTTATATTTATATATATATTTTATATTTATATATATATTTTATCTCTATTTACCTGTTCAAATTGGTCAACCTATCATTTTTATTTTATAGCAATTACTTTTATACCTTACCTTGTATATGTTTTTAGCCTAATATAGTGTTCCAGTGTGTAATATAGTGTGCTGGGCACAGGTCTCCTCTTCTTTCCCCCACTCGTCCTTATACCTTGTATAGCCTTCTAAATATATAGATACTGTGAATGGTTAGATGTGTTAACAACAAATGTATAAATCAGTGAGTTACATGCGACCTATTTTTGGTAAAATCTTATTGATATGTACTTATATAGAAGTCGGAATAGACTTCAATCGTTTCGGAATACATTAAACGTTTTCAATCGTAAGCAAAATCCCGTAGCAAGTAAACAAAACTTCAATGTTTACACAAGAACAAGTTATTCAATTTATTTCAAAGTAAAAGTTCATTATAACTTTTCTTAAACTTATGAATTTGTTCGCGATCATTTTGTTTATCATCGAAATTTATTTTCAGTTATCATAATGACTGAACAACTTTAAAATGTTGCTGAAAAATATTCGGTACTTGTGACGAATATTTGTGTCAAATAATACTCGTACTTGCTTAAAACTAAAATATTTTTTCGCAAAGTTCATACACTTGACCATAATAACACAAACGGATAACTCACGAATAAGCACTGTAGTGCTGGCTGCAGTGTTCGTTTCGCTGCCGGCGGTGCGAAAGCTCCGAGAGGAAGGACTACCAACTAGTCCGAAACATGTCGAGCATCACTCGACTTTTATACGTTTGCGTGATTATGATTGAGTGTAACGGTAGTTTCATGATGAAAGTTCATACACTTGACTTCACAACGAATTGGAGATGACTGATGTCATCGGACACCGTTAGTGTTGTGTGCCGGTGTGATAGGGTGCCGGAACAAAAATGTTGACCAAGTAGTCCAGTCATTATAGCAAGTTCACCTCGGAATTCGAGATACCCAGCTGTAAGTCTGTAAATACTTGTATATTGACACCCTAAAAGTTGTCTCAAAACCTACACATGGTAGGGTGTGCGCAACTATAGGTGCTGGTAGCTAGAAAAGTCACTCAGCTAAACAGTAGTGATACCTTGCAGTATACTACTCGTGACCCGTTTTCCAAAAAAAAGTGCCGCATGAACATTTTCATAAGGATCGAAAGGGTAAACGATTCTGAGTAAAAAAAACCCCAAAATAGTTAAATTCTGGAAAAAAATTTCATGTGGACATTTTTTTTGGAAAACACTCGACCACAGCGTCGCGGCCGAAACGGAGAGGTAATTTAATCATTGAATAAGTAAGTGATTAAGTTCCGAGTAGTGATTATAGTTACGAGCGAAAATAACAGAGGTTTAAAACATTGTAGAGCAAAGAAACCTGCACTAACTTTACGAACTCCTATCAAATTAATCAAGATTTTTTTTTGATATTATATTTTTAGAATTTTACCCGTTAGAAATTAAATCTCTAAACTTGTTTATGGGTGGTGTAGCATAGCCGGCCATAGCTTTACTTTTCGGATTTTTCTGTGTTCTAATAATTTTCAGTGTCGAAATTTCGAATTCCTGCCATTCATTTTGCGATGACTGTGATATTCGGAATTAAAAATACAGTGTTCCATTACAGAGCACCATACAAAACGATGTACCTACAAAACAATACAAACACACTGAAAGGCTAAATCAAAGGCAGTTTCATCGCAACCAACCTGGAACTCTACGAATACCTTTATTTAACAGTTTAATTTCAAATTGTTTTCCAGTTAAAGCGCCATTTTACTCCGCCTGAAACCAAGTTCCCCCAGCAAACACGGTACAGATATTATTTGCACACAATTTTCACCGATACCAATGTTTGAGTTGTCACCGTACGGTTGCAAGGTAGTGTTTGTAGTTAATTATGCTAATGGACTGCAATGTAAACAGGTCTCGGAATACGGATTGCCTCGTCTGAGACTGTTTGCCTTGGGAGTTCGTGGCAGGATCGTGAGGACGCCTTAAAGTGATGGTTGGTAATCTGGATATGTCATTTTTTAAGCGCGTATCCATGTTTTTTGATGCACTAGGAGAGCATTTTTTTATGAAACAAGATGGAAACCAGCAAGTGGGTCACCTGGTTGTAAGTGAACACAACCACCCATGCACACCCGGATCACCAAAAGATTACTTAGATTAGATGAGGGAATGGGCGAAATTCTTAGGAATCATGATATAGGCGATGGGGCTAGCAACCCATCACTATTTTGATTCCCCTTTCCAGCTAAACCCCGCCAATCATGCTAAACGTGGCCTTTAGATCTTGTTACCTCAGGCATTGTCTACCTCGTAAGGGATATAGACGTGATTTGTGTATGTATGTGTGTGTATGTATCAAATGAATAGTTCCGTCATGGCAAATTTAGTTAGGTTTAGTTTCTAAGAAAACGGGACACATTGAAAATCAGCGCTGTGGCTTGCCGCAACATCACGCTGAATATGGCCCTTTCCGCAGTATTCGGCACTTATTTTGTCGTTTGTTAATGTTTAAGTTGTTTATTTTTATTTTCTTGTGTTGTTTCGAATTTTGACAATAAACGTATTGCTTCTTCTTTAACTAGAATCCACTCAATGCCGAGTGCAAGTCTCTTCAAATGTACGGCATTCGTCCCGATCTTGCGCCTTTTGCATCCGATCCTTCCCTGCCACTGTGACAAGATCATCAGTCCAACGCATCGGTTGCCTAAAATAAAAGTAAATTAAAGCAAAGTTAATTATTTTCACTAGCATTCGAATAATTAAGTAAATTAAGTAAAGTATTGAACCGTATAAATTGGCTACTCACCTTTGCCCAGTCTATATGTAATTTGAACGCATGCAACCAAAATTTTACACTAATTATAGTGATTTACAACATGGAACCAAAGCGCTTATAAAGCTTACACCGGGCCATATTTATACAACACCATTTCATAATTGGCTTAATCTATTGCACTATTCCTAGAAACAAATCATCCAGCCAGCTTCACCTTTATTTATAGTTGCTTTATTTCATTAGTCATATTTCACACCCATTCGAGCCGTTCTCGATTCACTTTGATCACTTAAAGCAAAATATGGCATCGTTCAAACCAGTATACTGGCTCGAGAAATTAATGTTAGACGGTGTTGGTACCGCAAATAGAGTAGGGAGATGCTAGGTTAAGCATTTTAGTCTGTATGTCTCTACAATTTGGACATGGAATTGTGGAAGGAACGCGAAATGAATTGTGATGAACGAGCAGGAGCGCGTGCCGAGGTGAAATACTCGCCTGCCTTTTGGCGATGAAGTATTGATGGAGGCCTGTTCTGACGTACATGTAAAATATGGCCATGGAAATCGTTTTCTTTTTTTTTATCAACTGTCAGCGCTGAACGGTTTTGGGTTTTGTTGGGTATAAAAAAGTTGCCAGCTCTCGAAGCAGAAAACATCGAAGCATATTTCGGGAAAAATCGATAAAACGTTAGTTACTGTTTCATCTCAATCTCAATTAATATTTAATAGAAAAAAAATAATTGAGGGATTTGATTGTGTAAACTACACAAATACATTCATATTGTGGACAATGCGAAGAAAATTTTAGTCGTAAGTGCATTACGTTATTTCAGTTGTTGTTTGTAACAACGATAACACAAAATAATAGGTACTTAATATCAATATGTTATATTAAGTTTATTTATAATTAAGTAATGTTATGAGTTTTTATAACTTTAGCAAAGTTATGGCCGACATATTTCGAACCACTATGCAGTTCTTCCGTAAAGTGAACTCAGGTGGAAAACAAACTAACAATAAGCAAAAATACCTAAATATACCTACACAACAAATACGTGAATGACACGTTCATCTTATTTTAATATTTTTTACTGTGTCTCAAAACAAGTCACCGTAAGTATAATCAAAGTTAATAATTTCTATCTGTGTAGATTTCTAGACTACGAGAAATTCGTTAATTCGTTCCATAAATCTTTTCCGCTTCGAATCCGAAAAGTACACAGAGACACATTCGTTAATTCTACAACCTCCTTCAGCACAAAGGCTTAGCAACTTCAAAATTTCGAACATTAACATTTCATTGTTCCTGCTACCCAACTTCCAATGAACTAACCACATTATACTCATGCACAAACAAAAGCAAACCTGTCGATTCTACAACAAAGGTCTCGACCGGTCTCAAAGCTTTAATTAACAACTTGAGTCTAGTCCGAGCTATAACAGGATCAAAAACTCCAATTATACCAGTATCTGCTTCGGGAGATAACAAGCAATTTAGCACAGATTATGTTGTACTTCACGAAACAAGGTACAATGTGAAACTAATGATATGAGACGGGATCAGAGAGGGTTAGAACTAGATGATGATTTGATAGTCTTACTGACATTACGAATGTGACAGTTTAGGAGTAGCTATTATACTCTTTCTCGCTAGGACAGTGGTAGTGGATGGATCTAGATGTAATTTGAGGGCCTGGATCTGTTAAACAACACATCAGACCGTGATGCATTTCTTTATAAAGTAATTCAAAAAACATGTAAAGCGAAAGCGAAGCGAAGGCGAGTTTTTAAAATTCAAAATATGCTCTTCATGTGCGGCACGTATGCTTGCATTTTCTCAAACATCAAATGTGAAAAAGGGACACATTGACGTCCTTAATTCTACATTTTTAATCCGGAAATATGTTCTCTGTGCTCTGAACGCGGTTTTTATAGGGTTCCGAAGTGAAAATGGCAAATATGGAAACCCTAATGTTTCGCCATGTCTTTTTGGATGGTTGTCTGATTCTCCACGGATTACTTGAGACACTCTTAATATCGACTGGGTGGGAGAATAGAAACTTAGAAATTCCTTGGCAAAATCATCATCATCATCATCATCTCGAACCTTAATACGTCCCACGGCTGGGCACAAGCTTGCTCACAGAAAGAGAAGCCACAATATTTAACATTAAGTTCGTGAAGTTATTGACAAGTGCCCCACCACGCAGAATGTTATACCGTCTAACTGCCGCGAAAAAATCTCATTTTAAAAAAAAATCGTTTTACGGTAGAAATATTAAATTTCCAAACGAAAACACAGAAAAATCCGAAAAGTAAAGCTATGGTCGGGAATCGAACCTGGATCCGCATCATTCCGTGATGCGTGCTATAAATACCCCTACACTGCCCATACCACATGAGTAAGCCTTAGAATGTTTTTATCTGCACCAGCTGTCAAGTGACCTTTTTACTAAGCGAATTTTTGTCGCCAAGTGTCAGTGGCAGTGATATTACCACAAACATTATATAAACTAGCAGACTTAACATTATTTTACGCCAACATAGACTAGTGTAAAAAATACCACTACCCCTTTCCCTCTAATACTAAATCGTATAAACCTAATTCTTTTTTGCATTTGTTGCAACACGAAGGCACACATAGACAATTTTGAACCCGTGGCAGTCGCCATCTTTGCTAAGAGACATTTAAGCGACATATGGCGTCAAACTTTTGTTGTGGTAATCGAGCGTCGGATATCTTGTGCGAAATAATATTATTTTGAAATTAAATTGGACTTGAAAGTTACACAATCATGGTGAAATGCTGTGTTCCAATGTGTTACAACGCATCATACAGGAAAACCCCTGAAATTACGTTCCATCGGTAAGTTAATCTTTTGCTATCATTCGTCATAGATTTTTTTTTGTTTATAGCGTCCTAACTACCATTGGTCTTCAAATATTTAGAAATAATTACAAAGGCAGTATTCACGAAGCTGATAAAACTTTCAATTTAAGGTTTTCTAGAGAAATACGAGAAATATTTTAGTTTTACTGAATAAAGTAACCTCAGTTGACAATTCATGTACTGTGCAATTGATACAGGGCCGAACTAGGCCTAGGCCTGACATTTCTTTTATAATGCTTCTAAGCAATACTGGATTTAACAAAATTGTGAGCACTACTCGTCTCGCCATTCAACGAAATATTCTCTAGACAAGTGTTATGCCAACGTAACTACCGACCGACCCTATTTAAGTACGCTAGTGTACAGCAGCATCTCTATTATGATCTCCGCGTTTGGATTTCAGGTTTCCGAAGGATGAAAATCTAAGGAACGCCTGGATCAAGAACATTAATAGGAAAGACTGGCAGCCTAATTCATCGAGTGTGATTTGCTCTGAGCATTTTGAAAAAAATGTATTTTCTAGTGGTGCTTCTCGCAAAACTCTAGCTCCTGGTGCCATTCCTGTCATATTTAAAGAATTTGCGTCGTCAGCAGAGGTATGATTATGTAACACTAATTTTATTGAAACAGATTTCATGGAACATACTGATTCATTGAATTTCATTTCATCAACACGACACGACAGCCGGGGAAATTACGGGCACAAGAGGCATTTCATCTTAGTCCTCTAGGTTGGCAACGCATCTGCAATCCCTCCGGGGTTGCGGGTGTCTATGGGCAGTGGTGATCACTTACCATCAGGTGACCCACTTGCTCGTTTGCCTTCCTATTCATATAAAAAAAAAAAAAAAAAAAAAAAAAAAAAAAAAAACAAACACTATGTTCTGCTGAAGCCAAACATTTTTCAGGACTACTTGAACTTATATCACAGACAGGTCTAGGTGTAATATGGTATATGTTAGGTTATCTTTTATTATAATAAAATAATAGTAACAGTGGAACCTGGGAGTTGATGAAATGAAGTTCGAGTATATGTTCAGTGAAATGTGATTGAATACCTAACTAACTGATTGAATTAAATTTATAAAGTTACAACCCAAATGTTTATGTCTCTTTTATTACAAGAATAAACGGTTGCAAGTTTTCTGGGCTTCGGGTGATGACATCGAATTTCAAATCCCTATAAATTATAATCACATGGTTTTTTTTAAAAAGTATGTATCTAATGGTATTTTATGTTCAGATATGTCATTGTTACTTTGCAGAATAAGGAAAATGAAGCATTATCTGCGGAACCATCATCAATAAGCAGAAAAAGAACTGCCACTGGAAACATAGTTTTGCATGAAATTGTTGAACAGAGCACTTCTACTACACCTGAAACATCAGCAGTACATCTTAGTACAGCTGCAATAACTTCAAAGCCTGAGACGTCAACTGTTCAGCCGGGGCCATCTTATGGTACTCCACATGTTGTAAGTCCATAATAAATCTGTTGTTTCAAATCCTGTAAATTAAAAGCTCCACTCTGAAATGTATAATTTAGTAATCTATGCTTTTCTTTGGTCGTAGAAAACTATTGGAGACTTTCATGTCAAAAATCCCTTGCCGGTTGCTCCAGTGATAAAAGTTCTTCAACCTAGTACTTCTACAATGTTTGGAACTCCAGCTCTTCACCTGAGTACTGCTATTGTACCGTCAAGGCCCCAGATGCAAATGGCTCAGTCCAGTTCATCTAATGTTACTTCACATGTAAGTTTTTTTTTATTCAGTGTTGTGAATTTTAATAAATTTATTGTTTTTCATGTGCCCCCATCTTAATGCTCTACAAAACAAACCACATAGTTCAACTAGATGCAAAAATTTAAGCAATTTTGTAGAAAATGCGGAAAAGAAAACGCCATAAAACAATGGTTCAGTGTAGTGCCTACAAATGTGAAAATCCAAGTCACATGTAGTCATCAGTATTTTTTATTAAGTATTTTTCAGATTGTTTTATATTTGTTTCAGGCTCGAAAAACAGGATGTTGTTGTTCGTCAGCCCGAGATCTTCAAAAATTGAAACAAACGTTGATTTCTAAAAATAAAGGTTTGAAGGCTCTACGAGAAAAAACTCGAAGATTAAAGAAAAAAAATGCCAAATTTTTAGATGTCATAACAGAGCTGAAAGGCAAATTGCAAGATGAGGATTTAACTATTTTGAAAAACATACCAGTCAATAATAATGATTTTATCATTAGATATATTAAAAAAGCACAAAATTTAAAATTAGAAAGTTCATATAGTCCAGAGTTAAGATCTTTTGCACTGCAGTTAAATTTTTATTCACCGAGATCTTATAATTTTGTACGACAGACCTTCAACTCCGTTTTGCCTCATCCAGCTACAATAAGTCGCTGGTACAAAAAAGTCAATGCGGAACCCGGTTTCACCACAGAATCGTTTAAGTTATTAGAGGAGCTATCAAAAAAAAACAACTCAAAAAACATATGTAAATTTAAGTTTGGACGAAATGTCTATCAGAAAAGAACAGGTCTGGGACGGTAGTAAATTCCAAGGGCATGTGGACACAGGGTCTGAAGTTCAAGATGACAGTCTCCCACTGGCATCATTAGCGTTAGTCATGTTTGTCACAGCCATAAATGGTGTTTGGAAGTTACCAATCGCTTTTTTTTTTATAACATCAATGAGTGGTGAGCAGCGAGAAAATTTCGTAAAGATTGCTGTTCAGTTATTAACTGAAATAAATATTTATGTACGCGGTCTAACTTTTGATGGTGCAGCAGCAAATATAAGTATGGCCAAACATTTAGGATGCAGTTTCGATTTAGAAAATCTAAAACCATATTTTTTAATAAATGATCAAAAAGTTCACGTATTCTGGGACCCTTGCCATATGTTAAAGTTGATTAGGAACACCTTCGGTGATTGTAAAACTATAATAGATAATGAAGGCTTGCACATCAATTTTGAATTTATTAATAAATTAATGTTACTGCAACAATCAAAAGGCCTGCATTTAGGAAACAAACTCCGCCAGGCCCACGTGCTATATAATAAACAGAAAATGAAAGTACGTTTAGCAGCACAATTGCTGAGCAAATCTGTAGCCACTGCCATTTACTTTGCTAGGGAGACATTGAATTTGCCTGAATTCAAGGATTCATATGCCACGGAAAGATTTATCACAATAGTTAACGATTGTTTCGATATTTTAAACAGCCGATCTTTACGTCCACCTGGTTTTAAAAAAGCTTTGTGTGAGGCAAACATTGTAATGACCACAGAATTTATAAGTAATGCAATTGACTATTTGAAATGTTTGAGATTTACTAACAATCAATTAGTAGTTGTTTCAGCACGCAAAACTGGCTTTGTGGGATTCATTGTTTGTTTAACAAGTGCGTTAAATATGTATCAGGAGTTAGTCAGAAAAGAAAGATTGTTATTTCTACCTATTTATAAAATAAGCCAAGATTTCCTGGAAATGTTTTTTGGCAAAATTCGGGCACGGGGAGGATTTAACGATAACCCAAATGTGGTTCAGTTTAAGTTAGCTTATAAAAAAAATTTAATTATGACAGAACTTAGCCTTAACGATTCAGGTCTGTATACAGACCATATTTCTATTTTAAGTACTCCGTCTACATCAAACGTTCAAAAAATCAATTGTACAACCCCAAGGTTCAATTATTATAACGATTGCGATGCTGATAGCAAATATAGCGAACAATTTATAAATAAAATATTGAACCGCCCGTTGGATGATTTTGCATGCCATGTCATAGTATACATAGCCGGATTTATAGCAAGAAAAATTTTGAGAAGCGTTAAATGTAGCTTATGTCAACTTTTGGTAATAGGAGAAAAGGAAGATTTTCTTTTCTCTTTAATTAATGCAAAAGATCGAGGTGGTCTGACTTATCCATCCGAAGGTGTTATCAAAATAATTGAGAGATGCGAAAAATATTTTAAAGTGGCCGACAATGTAACTGTTAACTATATATTAAAGTCATGGGAGTATTGTGATTATTTAAATTTGTTTCACCCTGGCTCTGGCGACGATGAACACGATGCTGAACACGTTTATTTGATTGTCAAAGTGATAATAAGCTATTATGTTAATTTAAGAAATAAACACATAGCAAAAGAAATGCAATCAAAAGTTTCCAAGCGAAACTTCTTTAAAAAAATTATATTATTTGAAAATAAATGATTCGTGATGGTTTTAACTTTTTTTTTATACCACAATGAACCCTACATTATTATTATTAAAATGTTTTAAACTACTTGGTTGGTTGCTTCGATTTTTTCTCTAAGTAGGTACCTTTCAATTCAAAGAATACTCTAGCTGCAGCTGCCCGCTTATATGCCTACCTATGCTTACCTATGGCTGTCAAACACCGCTGCCGTGTTCCTAAATTGGGCAATCAACTTTCCTCATACCATAGTCCATACGAAAATCAATTTACGAACAAACTGCATTTATTTTGTACGAAAAGATGAATCTGTATAAATTTCTACCTATTTACCTTGGGCATATCGACTGATTCCGAGACCGTAAGTATTCCCACTCCCTCTAATATTTAATTTGCTTGCACTTGACCTCATTTATTAAAAGTATTTATACTGTTAATATTTTCAGGTTTCAGTTACCTTAATACGTCCCTGCTTTTGTATTAGTGTGAGTTAATATTTTATGTGTGCAAAGCTGCCACGCATTCTGAGCAGCAATGTCAAGTCTGCTAGTTTATATAATGTTTGTGGATATTACCTACTACATAATGATTTTTTTTAACAGTTAAGTAGGCTTCACATGTTAAAGAGTCAACCAAAACTTATTCATAAAATACTTGCCACATTATAAATGCGGAACCCTACACAATGCGCGTTATTCGACATACGTGTCGAGCTTGGCTGTTTATTAGTGAGATATGTGCTAGAAACAGTTGCAAATTTTCACGTATTTTCCTCGATTATTATTGTAGCGAATGTGCAGTAAAACACATTCTTTGTTACAACTTTACGTGCAGTCAGACATCACAAGTAACTATATAACTACCTAATAAGAAAAAAAAGATTTTCATTATTACCCTTGTTCTTCGTACATAACTAAGTTACATTTCTAGGACATTCTAAGATAAAATAAAGACTATTTCTAAAGTTAAACAAACATTTTTGTGGCCCAAGGGCACAGTAAATAAATAGAGCAGTATGGAAACTAGGCTTATTTTTTGAAATAAATACCTACACTAGAATAGAGCGTTAGGGTTGTCGATTTAATTTTTGTGAAATTGAAACGCTTTTTGTTTAGTTAGCGCTATCTCAGCTTGTTAGCAAGGCCTGTTTTAAAGTAGCTAGTTACACTTAATTAAGAGTATTAGGGTTGGCACCCTTAATTTCCGTAAAAAAGAAACAAACGTTTATTTGGGTTCTATAATAAATAAATAAGCGATTAAATTAACTCGTTTATAAATAAAATTGGATATTTAAAAAAAACTTCAACAGTTTAAGATTTTTTTATTCATCGGTAGGCAAGTACTATATATTCCTTACTGAAAAATACTTTCGCCTACTACGACACGTTCGGAAAGCTCTATTATTAAATTTTATGGTATGAAAAATTCTCATCCGAATGAATAGCTTTCTTAAACAAACTATTGGGAAACATGGGCTCACTGCGCAATACGCTCTTGGCATGTTTATAACGAAAAGATTGCGGACTGTCTAGGCGCATGTAGCAGACGGCCGCTCGTCTCAACGCGGCACTCGCGACTGACAGCACCGCGAGATCCGCTTAGGGCCATTGTAGAAGCGCGCGTCTATGTGTGCGTTCGTTTCGACCGTTTTGTTCGTAGTTTCCTTACTGCTTTAGCTTATATGTATACTGTGCCAAGGGCCACCCCGCCGCACCTAAACATCCAACGTTCGTTTTACCAGTGCTGATAATATAACTTGGTTATGTACGAAGAACAAGCTCATAATTAACCCCCAACGCAAAAATAGGAGCATGTGTGTGACACTATCATTCTTAAACGGTAAGTTGGATGTGGTTTTCTTTATTTGAAAGCAGGGTTTCTTGCGGCGATTCCTAGAGATGTTTTATTATAACCTGTTCAGCCGTTATAAAATCGTTTTTTTTATAAATCTACAGATTTTACTTATGTTAATTTACAAAATGACACAGTGGTTTTTGTGAAGTATAAAATACGTGAACATTTTTCTTTATGACCTTTCTTTTCCAAACATGGGAACGATTGGAGGAATTCACAATCGCATCGGCCATCGGAGGTGGTAAAAAATAACGTTCTGATAGTCCGGCAGTACGTTGTCATCTCGAGTTTATGTTTGCGCTTCTTCGGAGAGTTTTTGCGCTCGCCAAAGACTCAGCAAAAAAAACGAAAAAACATTCACATTGTTCCCATTCGTTTACAAACAAAGCTACGTAAAAACATGGCCCCCTAAAAACAGGCATCGACATAAAACCGCGTCATAATATATCTCAGTTATACAGGGCTCTCGCTTAAGTGTGAAATATACGGTTGTTCAATATTTATAGGATTTTTATTTGTGTTATTTATTCAAGAGGCACGTTTTGTCGTCGAGACAAAAGGAGAGATGCTAAGTTAGTACGTTCTTTTTCGTTAGTATCTTGCATTCAGTTTGGTCTTAGGGCGTATAAATAATGCATTATCACGCATTGGGTCGCCTCGATACGGGAACGGTCTGCGAGTATAAAATTATTTACAACGATTTAGCACGTTTAAAACATCCATTGTCGCATGTGAATTTAAAATTGAAAAGGAAAAAGCTTATGGATAAACACTTAGTAGCTTTCATAAGTGCACTTGCTTAGAATCAAAAGGTTTCATTAATTTTTTACTTCATTAAAGTCACGCGCTGGGAAGAAATCGCTCAATGAAGCAAAGCGTTTTTCTGAATAAAACTGATATCGTAAAAAAAACTGATACATGTAATGTCACATGTCACCTCTGGAACAAGTACCCTTGCAACTGAAAAAAAACCAAGTCAGACCACATTAGCCCAATTTATCAATAAAAAATATGTCAAAATGAGGACAAAAATAATATTAAATTCTCCACCGTTTTAACTTGAAGTCGGTTAAAATAAAAAGGAATTGTAGATTTTGTTTTTTCGTATTTAAAATCACTCCGTTATGAATAGACGTGGTTTTACTAACTCTGGCAAAATATTTTCAGACTTTTGCTGACCTCCTTTCCAGTGTAAAAGTTACTGTTTGATGTGACCAAAGTTTTTTAGACGAAACCAAAACTGACTAAAATCGAAACCTAATTTTATTTAAATATATTTAAGACGTCTACTGCATATATTCTTAAATTTTTATTTAATATAATTTTGAAGACACATTACTCAGAGTGTAAAACATCACAAGCGTGGCGGTACGAAGAAGAAGTAACAATTTCATCTCTTCATCCAATTAACCACTATTATATTGACAAGTGTACGACTCAGAATAAGAAAACTGGTTTTTAATGCAACAACAAAGAAATTTGCAAATGGCAGGTTCTTGTACAAAGTCTGCCTAGATCACAACCAACATCTTCCTCACCAAGCACTAGTGAAACACGATTCTTCCAGAACTAGCCGAAACCGAAATCAAAACCGAATTTTCTTTCAATCACTAGTAAAAATCTAGAAAATAATTTTCAGGTGCGCGTCCCAGGCGATAGCCAATAGCGGTGTCTCGTTTTAATTAGTATGCAAATCTAATAGCCTTAAGGCATTTACATGTCAATGGCTTCCTAAATAACGCAATCTGAGGCACAAAGGATCCTACGGGCGCTAGTGGCTGCTTACTAGCTTTGGCATATTGATCTCCCGGTTTACGGCCTTTTAAGGTCATAAATACTAATTACGAATTATTAACAAACCTGAAAGGAAACGACGGTGGTCCCGTTTTTATTGACCCTGAATAATTTTAAACGTCTTTTAATGCATAATAAAATTTTCTTTAATGAAAATGTATTATTTCTTGTTTTACGTGGAGGTCTCTTTAATTTCGCTTATACCGAATGACCGTACGTATTTCTTCTGGTACTTAGGTGCTTACCTAATTTCATTATTGATCCTGTATGTAATGTTATTCTTAGAAATTATTGTCACACTGTCTTATATCGAGTAGCTAAGCGTTAGTGCAGCTGTTATACTTTCAGTCAGATTTTATTCAGTTCTAACCTTAAATACACCTATAAGTAGATGGGTGAGGACTAGAAAGTTAAACAACGTTAAAGTTGCGTTAAAATTTCCACTATTTTTGTCCATTGCGTACTTATTTGTGTACTTATTTTGCCGCTTACATCGGTTACTAGGCACGCACTTTCCATCTTATAAGATGGAAAGTGCGTGCCTAGTAACCGATCATCATATATTCGCGTACCATCACGCGTGTTTGTGGTCAGTCAAGTTAATTTTGTTTCTTATATACATTTCCTACAAAATTGTACGTGAATCAGCTATCACATTCAAACAATTTCCACAGTTTTTGAACGGAATTGTATTGCTCCCTACAACCCTCATTCCGCAGACGGAATAATAGTAAAGATACGCTACACTCGGGTTCAAGTTAATACAACTTAAGGCCTCTCACACCCATATATTCCGCTAATACTCGGCTCTTGCGGAAATTCTCCGCAGCTTAGACCCACAATTATTATGAGACCTACGTGGTGCGCCGCAAAGCTACCGTTAACAGCGGAGGAGCGGAACAAAAAATATCCGCAGAGCTCAACCTAATTGGCTGGCTGCGGCCATAATAAACATTTTCGCGCCCGGTTTATTAAAAAGTAATAAAGATTTACTATGTTATTAGGCATGGGGAATGTATTTTTTTGTATTTTAATTACCTGTTCGTATAGCTTGGAAATAACTGTGTCCCTAAGGAGGTTTATTGAAAATAACGTCCTCTTGGACTTTTCAAGCTTACCCTACGAGCACTCCGAGTATAATACAGTTAAAAAAACCTGCTACTAAAATTTTACGGTACTAAGGTAGTGCTGTGCGCAATTTTCGTGCTTTTATTCTTACAAAAACAATAACTTTAAAACACATGCTGCGTCGTTCTCTTGGGTATTTAAATATTTCTGCGCATACTTCACTATTTCGTGGAATATCTTACGTGGTTTCTATTTAGAATCTCACCTTAATTAAAACAGTAGCGCGCCTTTGGTAGTGTCGCCGCGTTTATAGCTTACCCAAAATAAAGACATGCAAATGCCATTACTGATATTAGTTTTATGGAGACCGTTGAGGCGTGACAAATTAAGTGATAGTTTAGGGGCGAATCTTGTTAGGGTATTAATTAATGATTTAGTTTAAAAGCTATACGGTATTCTTTTACTAACTAAAAATTGCTTCATTTAATGACAATACACTATTTAAGGTGTGAGTCGGGTTACCTCCACGTGTGGTCAAGAGCGGTTCGTTTTTGGATCCGTCCGGGGGAAGAGCAGTGCTTGATCCGGTGCACCCTGGGCATCGGCTAATGATTTCCTGGCAGTTCCTGAGGGATATCATTGACCGTTAGCTAAGAGCCCAACATGGGGGGAGGGGGGTCTTTGACCATTACCTTACAACGTTGCCGACATTTTGTCACAAGATTTTTTTATTATATTTTTGTTACTTTGACTTTGGCGAAGTTGTTGTCGCTATAATGACTTGATACGCCACAAATAATAAGAAGAAGAAGAATACTCTATTTTAGAAACTTATGGCAGTTGTGAGACAGGTTCATTTTAACGTACATGTTGATAATTTAATTAGAATACTACTGTGAACTTCGAATTCTGAGAGGAGGCCTGAGCAGTTGGACGTATATAGACTGGAGATGAGATGATGATGTCTATTCTGTATCTGTAATAAACTAAGGCCGAGCAAAAACAACGGGTCACGTGCCATACAAAGTTGTGTGAAAAGCGACCCGATATTTTTGCTGGTCAATGTATTTCTCTAATGAGAACGATTGAGAATAGAAGAGGAAATATGCTGGGGATCTTAATAAACAACATGACGATTACATTTTAACTTTGATAGAAGGAAGAATAGCAGGATGAAGAGAAAGAGTAAGACCGAGAGCGTTTATGGATCAAGCAAAGGAGGAGGTTAATGTAGTGTAGTATCAGCTCGAAGCAATGGCAGGAAAACAAGTGAATTACTCCAGTAAATGGAAGTATTTATTTCAATAAATTGATATAAACTTAGGCTACTTTAAAATTACTTAGTAAAATAAAACTTATGTTAAAAATTAAAATAAATTTGGACCCTTAGGTAGGGTCCCCATCACGCAGGCAGCATTCCCGCGTTGTATCGCAATTGCGAGTCTTTGTAAAGAGGTCTAAGCTCTTAAATTTAAATGATGATGAGGATGAGTATATTTGACGATGACTATGAGACAAAGGCCTTAAATTTCTCCTCTACCAATCACAAGCACAATAGTCGATTTTGTGAGCGAGGGCTGAGTGGTCAAACCCAATAAGTCGAAATAATTGACAGTTGAAAAAAGAAAACTATGTTAACGTATCTATAATTTCAAAATTCATATGGACTGTTAAGTCGACTTATCGGGTTTGACCACGCAGCCCTCGTATATTTGTTTCATGTAGTACTAATCCGTGATAAAAGAAAACATTTTAAATTGACGTACTTTTTAAATTTAACCAACCGAACTGAGCTCAAAGCCAACACTGTTCGGTTCGCTTATGAATGAATTAATATCAAACGAAGCGGAAACATTGTTTCCACATAGCACGTACCGCTTATTCAACGTGGAGCTTCGAAATCTAAAAAAATTTTAGCTGGAGTAATTTTACTATATTAATGTACTTAAAAGCCCCTCAAACGGAAGATCGTGGGTTCAAAACTGGGGTTGTACCTCTGAGTTTTTCGGACGAAGTAATATTTGAAACTACGAGCTGTTTGGCGAAGGAAAGTATTTCAAGGAAATCTGTATACAACTCCAAAGCAATACAATGTTATGCGTGAAGCTCCGTTTCTAGTACGTACTGGGCCTGCGTGGTTAGTAAATTGTATGTATTTATGTAGATATGTGTAACTTTTCATGTCAAGAACAACTGCAGCGATTATTTCAGCCAGAGGAAGCCGCTAAAGTCAATTTACCATATTTTTTGTGTCACATACACATATAAGTACACATACACAAATCACGTCTTTATCCCTTACGGGGTCGACCGAGCCTAAGGTAACAGGTACCTACAGGCCACATTTAGCAAGATTGTGGGCGTATAGGTGGAAAATGGAATCAAAATAGTGATGGGCCTCATCGCCTATAACATGATTCCTATGATTTTCGCCCATTCCCTCGATGGGCTTTTACCATCAGCGCGGGTAGAGAAGCAATTGGTACATTTGCTCCCAGATTAGCATGGATTTTATGTCAAAATGAATAATTTTCTAAAGATGAAAATAAAACAAACGTGCCCGTTTTTTGCAAACGGGTTTAGCAAGGAAGTCCTACCAAAGTCGCCGTGTGACGCCAGCGAAGTCGCAAAAGCTGGTAAAAAATAAAAATCCAATTTTACAAAACTCTCTCCCGGCTCTTACATTCAGGGTACAACTAGTCCGCACAGATTCGATTAAAGACAACGATCGCGTTTCCTATTAGGTTCTGTTGCAGATCGTGTCGTCACGCGCCGCCCCCAACCCCAACTTTTATTTTTAGTGTTCCGCTGTAAAACGGGAAAGCCTTCCATTACGGCTGTAGATTGAATTGTTTAGCTTTAAGGCGTTGGCAATAGTAAAAATGTTGTTTTTTAACACTTGGGAGGAATTAGATTATTTTGTGCTTAACTGAAGCAAATATATCTTGATTAGGTACAGTTTCTTTATAGAATTTGATGCGAAAGTGGTCTTTTACGATACTTTTTCCTTCCTAAACGCATAAAGAGTAATACAAAAGTTTGATATTTCCATTTTTAAAATTAAAAATATGAAGAGTAGGTTCTTTTTTATTGGCACTTTCATGTTTCACGTTTTTATGAAGGAATCTGCATAAAGACAGACAGAGTCAGTTACGCTTGATTAGAAAATAATTGACACGCGTTTGAAGTAGGAGCGAGTATCTTGATGGATCTCGTGAAATAAAAAAAATACCACATTTTTCAAAATCTTAAATAATCCAAGTCTTTTGTCGCTCAGACGTACCTAAGTCACACACAACACTTTGTAACAGATTTTAAAACTAAAACCATGCTGGTCGATTCTTTCGTGCCTGTTTTATACAGAACCGTTTTTTTGTAGATGACTCGCGCACTTCTTTTTTTTGCTTATAGAAAATTCTTGCAGGCCAGTAGGGTTGCATTGCCAATAATTGGAGTGCGCTGGATATTGTTATAAAGGAGTTTTACAGTTTTTTCGAACATAACGTACTCGTATAGCCTGTCGTTAAAATAAAGTTGCAATTTGAAAATGCATACGTTTGTGTTGTTGGTATTACTCGTATTTGCTACAAACGCGACTGAAAACAGTTAAATAATTCTTAGCTATATATTTAAAGAGGTAGTTAAAATGTTGCTGATATATAAATTGTAGCTTTTAACTCTTTGTTTCGATTAAGTATTTATTTGTGTAATATTTTAAAATTGTGTACAATTATTTTGGTTATTTCTTTAATATATTTTTTACTATTATGATAAAAGTTAAAATTGTAAACGCCGAAAAAACGAATATATTTAATGAAATACATATAATTTTTGATCAGAGAAAGTTTTGGTAAAATGAAATCATTTTTAATTCAAACTTTTTTGCTGACTGAATCTACCTGCTCGTATTGACCCTGCATTGTCATCCATCGTAAATAATTTTACTTGCAAGATATTGATACGATCATATACAATGCAAGTCGAATAACAGCTACGTAGCTAATAATAGCAACTGAGAAAAATGCCATGTCTTAGCAAAGACAAATTTGTGGTAAACGTACCTAAATAACATTACCCTTTGAAATAACTACCTGAACTGATTAAAGCATTAGAACTCCCACGAAGGCAAATGTGAAAAATAAAAATATTATCCTGCATCCAAAAAGGTTTACTCCATTTGACACCCGCCTTAATAATAATATAGCCTTTTTATTCCGAATTCGCTACAATTTCATTTTTTGTTGTTGTTGTTGTTTTATTATTAAATTGTCGCGTAATTCGGCGTACCTCATGGCATAGGCCTCCTCCGTGTATTGGAGGGTTTGGGCTATAGTTCCCACGCGCGCCCAGTGCGGATTGGGAACTTAACACACACCATTGAATTTCTTCGCAGATGTGTGCAAGGTTTCCTCACGATGTTTTCCTTCAACGAAAAGCTCATGGCAAATTTCAAATGTAATTTTCGCACATAAATTCCGAAAAACTCAGAGGTGCGCGCCGGGGATTTGAACCCACGACACTCTGCTTGAGAGGCCACAGGTCAAACCACTAGGCTACCACGGCTTTTCCACGCGCAAACTATTTTTCTCCATAAAAAATTACAGGTACCTACTACATATTATACTCGAATACGGTTTGTAGTAATATGACGTCTTATTTTCTAAATAAACCTAAACCTAATTATAAACTTACTATTGCAAAATGTATAGTTCGAGTGCCTGATAGGTAAAGACGAACGAATGTTAAGTAAACATAGGCTAAAAAGCGTTTGTTAAGAAACACAAAGCGTACAAAAAATGTTAGCCTACTTTAAAATTAATTAGGGAAATATAATTTTAACTTTATTTCCTTCGCCAACTTTCCAGGAAATGAAAAAAAAGAAGAAAATTATGTAAACAAGTATGGTAAATTTACTACACCACAGACATTCACAGTTATATACCAGGTAATGTCATAAAGTTTTGTAGAAAATCGTTAATCGAATTGAAAAACAAAAATACACATGAACAAACGAAAAAGGTCAACCAGAAACAAAAACCCTTCTGGCGACCAATTTTCCGTCGTATTCCCATTCGTCAACATTTCCGCCAAAAAATTGATAGAAACGTTCAAATATCAATCCAATAACCACAAAACTGCAACCAAAGGCTTGAGTGCAAACACTAAAAGGCCAGAAAGAACAGACTTGAAATGACGCTCACTGAGATATGCCGAGCAAAAAGAGATGGCAAATTACGCGTCCCCATATCATGTTATTACAACTGTTGGGTGCTCATCTTTGATGCATTCGCCCATAGTCGGGTAGCTGGCATAATCTAAAGAATCGAAAATAGCCTTCAGTGTGAGATACAGTCAAATTACCCTTTAATTAACACTACAGAAAATACAGAAAATGGTATACAAAGAAAGTTTACTCTACAACAGAAATGTTAACAAAATAACTTGCCTGCAGTGCTTCAAATAAGACTTAAATAGATCCTTTTTACATATAAAAAAAACCCGTATTTCTTATGATTTGAATTGAATTAATATCTCACAAAGGTCTGCTCGTTTTGTCCACAAACTTACATACATAAAGTCTTTATTCTTTTCGGGGTCAGCAGAGCCTGGGGTTACAAAACCCTATAACCACCGAAGGTTTTAAAATTAACATCAAGACTTGTGCCAAAACACAAATTTTGAACGTACTTAAGCACATATTTATTACATTATCATAAAAGTTTTCAAAGGATGTTTGGTTTACACCACGTTTTATGAACACAAGCTTACGATACCGCGGCGTTTATATGTAGCGTACCTTGAAAACTAAGTCGCATAAATATTTCATTACAAATTTCTAACCAACAACCTGTCGGCTACCCCGCCCTCCGTCACGTCAGACGCAAACTCGAGATGCAATGTGCACAACCCACTTTACAGACAGCGAATATACCGATCCATGCTACTGGATTAAGCGTTTAAAACATTGGTAATGTAAGTACTATTTTGGATTTCCATACAAATGTGCCAAAGGATCCTTCTCCCCCAAAGGCTCCGTTGCTCGGGTTGTTCCGTTGTCTATCCGTCCGTCTATCATTGCGCTATATTTTTGAACTTGCTACTGTTCCACAATAATAAAAGCTGACATAGTTCAGCAAATTGCACATCTAAAATGGCAGTGGGCGGGTCTCAGCTCGCAGAACTGATGCCGTTGGTTCTGGAGTGGTGACCGCTGACCGTGTACCGCAAGGCGGCATGTTGGATACATCCCGAAACATTATTTTGGGTAGCTCAAAGCCGATCGTCATGGAGAGCCGTGTAGAAGGCCTATGTCCAATAGAGCACACACGCACACAAAAATCACGTCTCCATCCCTTACGGAGTAGACAGAGCCTAAGGCAACAGGTACCCACAGGCCACACTCAGCAAGACTGTGGGCGCATAGGTGGAAAATGAAATCAAAACAGCGATGGGTTGTTAGCCTCATCGCCTATAACATGATTCCTATGATTTTCGCCCATTCCCTCGATGGACTTTTACCACCTGCGCGGGTAGAGAAGCAACTGGTACATTCTATGTTTTTTCTTTACTCCCAGACCAGCATGGAAGAATAGAAGTGAGTATATAAACTTCAAAACTGTACACAATTGCTATTCAAAGCAGCTGTTGACAAAGTACGAATTGCAATGATGATTGCTAATTACCGGTTGGAGATGACACCGAAAGATAAAGTGCGGAAAAATGTAGTATTCAATATTTGTATGATAGAGGGTTCCATACCCTTTGTGGTCAAGTACAATTCTCAGACCAGTTTTTATCAAAAAGAGATAATTTGGTACAGCGTGTGACTCACCCAACTTAGCCTTTGCTTGTCCTGCCTGATTGGCCACAGGTATGGAAAATGTGTGATAGCCGCAACGACACTTTATGATTAATATTTGGTGCATATTTGTATGCATTTACTAAGAATATAGAAGAATGTGACAGTCGTTAGTGTTTCTAATGACAGTGATGTCACTAGGAGACCAGGCCGTATGCTTATGACCGAGTGGTATTTTTGGCCAACGATAGCAACGCCTTTTTACGTACGTCAGCACAAGGAAACCAATATTTTATTTACATTATCCATATTTTTTTAAAGATATTTAATAAATAAGACTACCGTAAAATACTATAAATATTATAGTAGCTCGAAATCTGAGTATGAGAAGAATTCGTTTATTAAATTTTCAGCGCAAACTGTGCTACGGAATATCAGGTAGTAGTTCATCAGGAACATGGTGAGCTTTTTAAAAATTTACTTTTTAATTATTACCCGATATAACCAGAATATTACCTAAGATTTTACAGACAAATATTTCTGTATGCTTTGAAAAGAGGCACGTGGTTTTAGAGTGAACGTGAAAAGTTTTAAGCTATATTTCTAAATTTCATTTTTAACACTTTGGGTGACGATCAATGTTATAAGAGTAAAAACGTAAGTAAATGACTTATTGTATGTGTGAGTAATGTGTGCGAATAGACAAATTGACGTTCCAACTAGAAAAATGACTTAAGTCTCCTATCACTTCTGAACACTACATACAACAGGTAATTTACTTAATTTTTTACCTATATACATTTATACATATACCGAACTTCAGGTAAATCAGACCACATAACACGGTAAAATTAAGTTATTACACATAAACGGATAACTCACGTATAAAAAATCGAGTGGTGCTCGACATGTTTCGGACTAATCAACCGGGATAGTGGATGGTCGGTGCCCCCGAGTTGGAAAACTGTTTTAAATATTGACCAAACGGTGAGTGTGAGCGAACCTTTACGGAGTGACGTGATCAGTGTTGTGTGCTGCCCTACATTTGACAGTAATAAAAATGACGATGAAAACGAGGGTAGTTGTGCGCCGCTGTCAGTTGCGTCGAGCAGCCGCGCGAACAGAGCGCTGGCGCGCAGTGTTGGTCTCGCTGCCGCCGGGGCGAGCGCTCCAGGAAGAAGGACTACGAAATAGTCCGTTTATGTGTAATAATGATTAAGTCTCACGGTAGTTTCATGTTGAAAGTAAAATTAAGTTGCAAGATTTTACAAACACATAAAGAAATATACGAAATTAAATTTCTAAAAGACACTGGAAAATTACACCCCTACACCACCCGCAGGTGGGTAAGCCTTCGAATGTTTCTATCTCTTACTAGCTGTGACGTGACCTTGCTACTATGCGATTTTTTGTGGCTAAGCGTAATCTGTTTGAATTATGTATTCTATGTTGTAATGATGTTTGGTGTTTATACGAAATTATGCTAAATGAAAAACTTTGTAAAAACAAGTTAGACTGTAACATTACGCATTATTAATGAAGCTTGAAATTTTGCAGTTGCGAGAATCCTCGGTTTATCCTTGACAGCGTAATGAATATTAATACGCCGCATAACCTTGTGTGTTAGTGAATTATCTATTGATACTGTAACACCATGTTTCAGTAAGTTAAGACAACATCATTAAGTATTCACTTGACTCCTCTTTGATGTAGCGATCCAGCGGTTCGTGAATGATTTTTAACTGGCTTCGAAAGTAAATAATCGGAAGCAAAGAAACCGGATTCACCATGGTTCTTCCATGCTGGTCTGGGAGCAAAGAAACAACATAGAATGTACGAGTTGCTTCTCTTCCCGCGCAGTTGATAGAAGCCCATCGTGGGTTTTGGCGAAAATCTTAGGGATCATGTTATAGGCGATGTGGCTAGCAACCCATCACTGTTTTGATTCCTCTTTCCATCCATACGCCCACAATCATGCTAAATGTGGTCTTTAGGTCTTGTTACCTTAGGCTCTCTCTATCCCGTAAGGGATAAAGACGTGATTTATGTATGTATGTATGAAACCGGCTCCCTTCCCGCAGAAAGTTGTATGAAAAGTGAACCGGTTTCTTTGCTCTCGAGTATAGATGGTTTTTATAGGGTGCCAACGGAACCTCTGCTGCCCGTCTATCCGCCCGTCTGTCTTTTGAACCATAGTAGGTAGACATTTAAATTTCTTACAGTGTGTAGTGCAGCACAAGAAAAAAAGGGCTCCTGTACACGTTGAATTTTGTACGAACTTGATCTAACACTAGAAATAAAACGTTACACAAACACTAGAACAGTATCTTTATTATTAAAGTATTAATATTGAAATAAACGCGGACATATTTAACAAAAAATTAATTATAAATATCACAGGGTAAAATCCGTATGTCCAATTTCCGGTACGGCGGTAGTAGGGTTATTATGTCTCAAATAAGGAAGCCAAAATTAAGGAGGCCTACAAGGGCTTTTTGAATTTAGAAAAGTAAAGGTAGGGAGAATTCCGGCTGAACTGCACACTATAAAGGAAGTCGAGGCACGTATTAAGGTAATAGGATCTAGATAATTTTCGCTATGCATACGTGATAGTTTTGTGCGCACAATACCAATAACGTGTTAAAAAATAAATCACCTAGTGCAAAGGCAAGTCAGACACCTAAGCGTAAATTCGCTATAGTTAACTTAATAAATATGCAGTTGTACAATAACCTTTGGAAACCTTGGGAGGAACGGTTTTTTAAAAGAGAATTAATGGGATGAATACACGGAATGTAACACGAAGCTCGTCGTCTATGCGCTCCTGGCGTAAACTCCGGGTCGTACAATCGAACCTCGTCGGTCGTCACGTACTCTCGTAGAGTTGAACGTTTTCGCACTCAGCACGCAGCAAATCCCGGGAACCTCAGTCCACGAGTAAATTTATTAAAATACTCTCCGTGTGGAAAAAGCTGGAAATAAAACTTACAATGAAAAATAATGCCTGAACGCGCACAACCCTAAACGAATAGACACCAAAACAGCATACATACCCGAAATGGAAAAATCCGGCTTCAAGACCACGATTTGTGGTATCTCAGTATCTTAAAAAAAACTCAGCACCAACGAATATATCAAGCGGTTTTATGAGCACTCCGAACCACAAAAACAAGCCTCCGGAACTTGAGGAAAAAAATCACTACTCGGAGTATCTTGTTCGGCCTGGGTAAATATTTCCCTCACAGCAGGAGAATCAGATCTGAATCACTTTTTTCCTTAATGTCAGTTCTGAATTTTTGATACCGAACACCAATTTTAAAATTCAAACGAATCTGCTCAAAAGAATGATTAATAACCAGTATGAACGGCGGAAAAAGGTTACTAACAAAATAATAAATAAAAAAGGCTAAATCACCATGCAGCAAAAATAATGCTGCAGTAGGTACTATTGAGGCCCTTGTTACCAACATGAAATGGTGTAAGAAGACTGGTTTTTCCGGTACAGTGGTATGCAAACCTTCGCGTCCAACTCGCGCTTTGCCGGTTGTTTATTTGGTATCTATCTCCAGTACCTAATCTTCTTTACATACACAAATCACGTCTTTATCCCTTACGGGGTAGACAGAGCCTGAGTTAACAAGACCTACAGGCTATGTTTAGCAAGACACGTAGAGGTAGAAAGTGGAATCAAAATAGTGATGGGTTGCTAGCCGCATCGCCTATAATAATAATAATAATAATTAATTTCTTTATTCGGGTAACTGGGACCCACAATTTGTTAGTTACATAATTGCTTATTGCTAATGTTAGTAAGTATCTATACACATACACAAATCACTACTGCACGTGACCACCATAACCATGTTCTTTTATATATAAAAAATGAATTGTTGTTCATTTGCCTCGCCAAAATTTGAGAACTGCTGGACTTATTTGGCTAAACTCTTTTACAAAATTAATTGCTGTTCTTTAGTCGTGCTAAAACTCGAGAATGGCTGTACCGATTTCAATAATTTTAATTTTTAAACATTTGTGCAAGTCCAGGTAACATTTAAACGGTGAGAAAATACCTATTGAAAGAATAACAGGAACTGCGGCAAAGCAGCGGGTAGCAGCTAGTATTTATCTACAATTTCCATGTGTAAGTCAAAGTTAATACCTACGTGATTATTTACCTCGCCACTTCGCTAGCGTTATTCGAGCCTTCTTAGATCTATGTCGATTTGTCTAAGCCGTCTCCCTTGAGGCACCCGTAATGAATATTAACATCCTGGCTAGAACGGCACGTTGACTGTTCCAGTCTGTTATTTCAAGCTAATTTTGATGTATTTTCTATAGTCTAGCAAGTTTGTTGTGCTTCTAGAGAATTACGGGTAAAATACCTATACTCTTACTATATAGTTTTGCATAGTGAAAAATATCCTTGCTATTTTTATGTAAATGAGGAATCAGAATAACCAGACTGTAATTTCTATTTCTGAAGCTTGGCTTTTAAAGTTAACAAACATTTTTGTCGAATGTTCTTTAAATAGGCAAATCAATTCGTAAGTAAGATGTTATCTTAAAAAAAACTCTTATTTTTGATACACAAAGTATCAGATGCACGAGAAGATTTTTGTATGGACAGAAATAATCTTGAAAAAACGCTTCTGAAATTTACGTTACAGTCAAAATTCCTTATTTGATCTCCTGTCTCTTTATTTTAGAAAAATCTTTATTAACAATTACACATCTTCTTATATATAAAATTCTCGTGTCACAATGTTCGTTCCCGTACTCCTCCGAAACGGCTTTACCGATTCTTACCAAATTTTATATGCGTATTTAGTAGGTCTGAGAATCGGCTACTATCTATTTTTCATATACAGATTCATTTGGCTGTACAGAGAGGTAATGCCGCCAGTGTGTTGGGGTCTATGCCGCAGGAGGGCCTTTTAGATGGTGTTTTCTTTTTATAGTTAGGTATATTTATTTAGTTTTAAGTTTTGTATATTTAGTTAGCTTTTAGATTAATCATGATGTATTGTATTATGTTGTAATTTTAGATTAGTTGGTTTAAATAAATTAGTATACGCTATTTTTCATATTGAAATTTAGAAGAAAAAAAAACGGGAGCGAAGCCGCGGGCAACAGCTAGTTACTATGTAAATTTGAGTCAACAATGTACTACAAATACATATGTAGGTATGTATATACGTGTTTCCGTCTGGGCGCCTATAGCAAGACTGTCGCCTGCACTCCCGCTGTTTGCATTTCACTCAGCTGAGATTTATGATGTATCGGATCGCTAAGCCTTCGTAAGAAGACGTGCTCGATTATGTAGACTCAATAAATTGTCACGGCCCGAGAATGGCTGATATTGAATTATTACAGCCCTCCTGGGTCAATCTGTGTGATCCAGTCACCTTACTCACTCGAAACGAAACGTCTGTTAGACTACGACGCGCATTATAATTTAGGAATAATAAATTTGATGAAAGGTTTGGTGGCTGACATTAACTAAATAAGAGGGACAAAAAATCGAAGACTCGATTTTCGATAAGTCAATCCAGCAGTTAAATAGGACAGCGGCAGAAGATTGAAGTGAAATTATACTTATTTCTAACGACAATTATTAATAAACCCATACTCGTACATTGCTTTAATTAGTAGCTTTTTGAGAGCATACTTTGAAAGGCAAAAGCAGCTCGCGTAAAGCTACTAATTGAACCAATGTAGGGGAGACCGAGGCAAGTTGAGACAGAGGTGAGTTTGATACAAAGCCTTTTTCTCTGCGCCTATGACAGTTAGCGAGATCACAACTTCACACAAACTGTGGAGTGTAGAAAGCAACGAATTAGTGAAGTTACCAGCCCGATAAACTGACACAGTTCAGATAAATCGGCTTTGTATCAACTCACCTCTGTCTCAACTCTCCTCGGTCTCCCCTACATACGAATGGGTTTAATAAATATGGGTGAATAAGCACTTTTAGCCTCAGTGTTTTGTTGAGACCTAATAGAAAAAACAGTAGTACAGTGAGGCTAACTGAATTGTTCAACAGTTCTCTTGTCGTCGAGTCTAGCGATCCGTTTCTTGTGATCTTTACCCGGCAGCTACGGGCTTGCATTAAAAGAAAATTAACGGAATTTGATGCACAGATTATGCAAATCAACGCATATCCAGACAGGTTCTTTGTTATCACGTACACTAAATGAGTTTTAATAGCGACGCCTGACGAGACATTTGCATGAAAGGAGTTCTTGCGCCGCGTTTTGCTTGTTTACTTGAGCGTAATTGTTTTCGACTTGGATGCAACAGCTCAGTTGACTGAAGTTGGGTGAAAAGTTTGTGAGAATCATGGATACTGGTGTAGATGAGAAAGGATACTCTATAGTTAAAAACTGGTGAATAGGGGAATGATTGTGGCTATTTGACCGACACTTACATACACAAATCACGTCTACATCCCTTACGGGGTAGACAGAGCTTAAGGTAACAAGAGCTAAAGGCCACGTTTAGCATGATTGTATACGTATAGGTGGAAAAAGGAATCAAATTGGTGATGGGTTGCAAGCCGCATCGCCTATAACATGATTCCTAAGAATTTCGCCCACGCCCTCGATGGGTCTTTACCATCCAACTGGTACATTCTATGTTTTTCTTTTGATCCCAGACCAGCATGGAAGTAAGTGGAAGTACTTTGGGTCTTAAAATTTTTCAATTGGTCGTAATGAAGTAATAGTATTAGGAGAATTTAGATTAATAATGAAAATGTCCTGACTAAAATGAGCCAACTGTTTTTCGTCAGCAATGCTTCCCAAAACTCTAAATTTATTTCTATTTTTCTTCATCAGCTTATGCTAAACTCAGAGCTCATTGCGCACGTTTCTTCACAACAGAATAATGTCTCAGATCTATTTGCATTGAAGTTGCAGCTATTGTGAGAACAGTTTATTGCAGATACGGGCTGATAGAGTCACTTCCAATTTGTTTATAGTAATTATTACATTTTAAGAAACAGACAAATGCGTTGGAATTTTTTTGGAGTACAAAACTTATACTAGAGGCTTTCCTATCACTGGACCTATTCTAGCTTTTGTTTTTTGAGTTGGACGGTACTTGGCTCATAAGCTGAAATAACTCCATGTTTATGCTTCTCATTAGTAAGTTTTTGTTTCCTAGAAGGTAAAAGTAAATGAGTTACAGAATTGTATTATTATTATTCACTTTCAAAAATTCTTTGATAAAATAATCTGAATCAAAAACAAGGGGAATGACAAATGTGAAACCAATTTCAGAAATCACACCCGAAGTTTAAAAAACCATTCCGGGCCCCTCAAACAAAATTACTGTATCGAAAAACAATGATTTAGAATCTCGAAGTTTGCCTTATTATTACCATTCGGGGGAGTGAATCGACATGCAACCGTTACGTGGATACCCAGGTATCTATAACTTGATTTGATAATAATAAGTTGCAAGCGGAAATGTGGAAATCAGGGGGCGGCTGGCTTGGGGCGTGAAAATGTTTATACACTTTCATAATTTTGAGGGGATGATATCGGATACGGTGAGGGGCCGCGGAGGGCTTTCAACAAAATACTTAATACGGAAAATACGAGGTGGAAAACCTGGTTATTTCCAGCCCTATTATTGCGGCTGATGTTGTATTTGGGAGGCTTTGCAGCGAGAAACGCATTACCATAAAGAATAGTGAATCGATTTACTGCGGGGCGTTTGTTTATTTTCGTACAATCTGGATATTTATGACTATAAAAATCGCGAACTTCGCGAAAGACAAACGTAAGTCATATTAAGTTTTAATACTTACATGCGTCTTTCATCCACAAATGGTGCGAATTAAAGGCAAAAGTTTATCTTACTAATAGATCTCTAAAGGCTCTTAAACATATCTTTAATTGGTGCTATTAGCGCTTTCGGAAAGACCATCATTGCCAAGAACAACGCAAATAAGTCACCACACTAAAATCATCTATCAAGCTTGGCAAATACATTGTAAGATGCAACCAATTTGTTGAACATAATTTACTGGTAGTTTTAATAAATTTGACTACAACTGAGCATGGCTAAACGGCGTTGAAATGAAACATGCCCTTTTAACAGCTATTTCAAATGCCACCGCTCGCTTAAGTATCGTTTATTGGCGATAATGCTTCTAGCTTGTGCAATGCTAGACCGATAGAGAGGCCAATTGCACGGTAAAATGCTTGAAAGTTGCAGTAACACGTTAGCGCAAACATAAGAAAGGGCATGCATTGAACAATTCCAATTGCCTCATGGAAGTGCTGAAGAGTTTAACCGTGGAATATGGTCCGTATTACAACACCATTCAAGTATCTACATACATACATATATCACGTCTGTATCCCTTACGGGGTAGACAGAGCCTAAGGTAACAAAAGCTTACGCCCCGTTTAGCATGATTAAGGGCGTATGGTTCAAGAATGTATTAGGTCAAAATGTAAAACGTTCCTTATGATTTAATATAATGGTTGCAGACTATTATATACAAAGGCTTGTCTTTGGCAATTGTAATGCAAGATGATCAAAACCGAAGCTATAATTTGAAGAAAAGTTGCATACCTACTTCTCTTCTCTATCTCTATCTTCTCTCTCTAGGTTGGAAAAAAAAATATATAAAAAAATATATAAAAATATCAACATAATTAATTAATACAAAAATTTTTGGTGACCATAATTTGCGTCACCAACTTTAGTTGCGTTGCCATCCATCCTACATAATGTTTACCAAAGTTCAAGATTATCTGGTGAATAGAAATTTGACTAAAAGATTTGACACAAAACCCCTACCTAATTTAACGAAGTAAGGTTTTGTAATTATTAATAATAACTTCACTTAATCCTCTTTAGATATCTCTTGATATCACGTGGTATCACCACTTTATTATTATAAATTAATTAAGTAAATTTCCGAAAGTCCGAAAACAGCTATCTTATGTGTTTCTAAATGCTTCTGAACGCCTGAATCATGAAATCAAAACCAGGAATCAGATATTTAATTAAACCTGCTATAAATAAACATCTGCGCTAATTTTATGAACCACGAAATTAGAAAGTGATGAAGCAAGAAATAGCTAATAACTTGGTTATTCGCAGGTTTTACGATCCATGCAAATCATAAATGGTTATAATTATCATCCATAAAATCGTTATATTATTTATTCAACGTTCTCAGACATTATGACGTTGGCTAACTTACACTACCTAATCTTTGAGAAATCATAATTTTGATCGCAAAGTTTTATAAATAAAAAAGGAAACAAAATATATCAAAAGATTAACGATCCCTTCTTTAATTAAAAAACCTTAAAGTGAAACTGGGAGGGTCTTGTTCTTAATCATGAATTTATTTGGGTATTTTTTTGCTGAAATTATTCAGGTTTATTGAATATCGGGGAGAGGGCAATCTATCACGGGATACGCGGGACCCAAGACCTTGTGAAAGCCCGACCCGGGATATATAGGTCGCCAAAATCCTTTGAAAGTCGGAGTTTTAAAAATTGGATTTAGTCGTTCACATGTTTGCGGTTTGGGTTGATTGTTATCTGCTCTTACCTATTCGTGCTATAAAATATAGGAATAGTGACAGTATAACATCGTAGTATCATTTGACGATGAGTAAGGTAATAAACAACGTGTGAGTTAGATTTAAGCAGAAACATAAATAAATAAATAAATATCTTGGGACAAATTACACCAATTGACCCAGCCCCAAACTAAGCAAAGCTTGTACTATGGGCACCAGGCAACGAATAAACATAATTATATAATGAAGATAAATACATACTTAATACATTACAAGATAAATACATACAATTCATCATACAACTGTCTGCCCCTACCGGGCACACACATTTTTAGTCATTGCTATAATAATGCTACATCTTAAGGGTACATCTTGCATATCTTCAGAGAAGAGAATATTAAGTTGTCACAGTGGTCCGCTCAACTGTTTCCTTTCGTTATGGCTGTGGAAGTTCCTGGCGCGCATCTCCTACGGGATCTTTCTTTTTCACATGACTATTCCTTTGTTTGCCATTATTCTTGTTCCTGTTCTTGTATGTATTTTTATATTATTCACTTACTATAATGCTTAATGTTTTCTCCAATAGGTGACGCTCTAAAGCTTTATGCGTCTCTGAAAAGCCTTGTTCACAAAAACCAGGCCCCTTTCATAAACGTGACAGGCACAGGCGACAGGTGACACTGACACTTCAGCATACATTTCAGAGACAATATAAAATCCGGATAAGTACGGAACTTCTCAAGCTAGCAATGTTATTATTATTATTATGAGCCTATTGTGTCCCACTGCTGAGCAAAGGCCCCAATTCTTCCACTGGTCTCGGTCTGCTGCGGTGCGTGTACAGTCCCTAAAGAATCTATCTATCCGCAAGCTAGCAATGTAGTTATTTCAAATAGTCTCAGTCGCTTGTCGTCTGTCACGTTTATGAATTTAGCTAGTTAGCTGCTTTCTATAGATTTTTTTTGACACTAGGTTTTCAAAGGCAATGTTTCAGTTTTAAAACGACTGCTAAACAGTCATATGTTAATGCATACATACACACATGCACAAATCACGTCTTTATGCCTCACGGGGTAGACAGAGCCAATGGTAACAAGACCTACAGGCCACGTTTAGCAAGACACTGAGGGCGTAGAGGTGGAAAGTGGAATCAGAATAGTGATGGGCTTCTAGCCGCATCGCCTATAACATGATTCCTATGATTTTCGCCCATTCCCTCGATGGGTTTTTACCATTTGCGTGGGAGGAGAAGCAACTGGTACATTGTATGTTTTTTCTTTGCTCCCAGACCAGCATGGAAGTATAAAATATGTTAATGAGGCGAAACTAAAAAAATAATGAACAAGAGAACCTACGCCACAATTTTCCTACGGTTCAATTTCCAAAAGATTTTATAAAATAGCCTAACAAGCTTGCTCAATTGCCGTTACGTATAGAAAAAGTCTCTTACTTTAGAAAACAAGTGCAACCAGTAATGGAAGAAAGTAATGATACGGAACTTAAAGCAATGTTCAGTGCCAACCCTAGAGCGTATCCGAGATCCGCAGGCTTTTCTGGACCCTCATTCGCGTTGGATATCCTCGGATCTTTTATTACTATTGTAAAACATAGTGGCAGCAGAGCAGGGATTCTCGGGATGGGTGTAAAGGTAAAAATGTTATTTGACCGACTGTTTGAGTATTCTCTTTGTTAGAAACAGTTTTGAACAGGAAAACGTCGTGTCCAATTTGGTCTAATGTTATGGTTCACTCTGCTTTGTCATCATTTGTAATTCTTTTGAAGATTCTTTGATCAGTTATCAGATCTAGTCAAGAATTGTTAAGCTTTCTTGTAAATCGAACCAAAATTGTATTTTAGTTTGGCCAAAATCTAAAGACCTAAAGGTCACGTTTAGCATGATTTTGGGCGTGAAGGTAGTATCAAATCATCATCAATCATCAGGGTGTGACTTAGCAAGGTTGATTTAAAAATAATGGAATTCTCAGAGGGTCACTTATGTCTGTCTCTCTGTTTCTCTTTTAAGTATTGGCTTCACCAGAAAATCGAAATTCACACAGTAACTTAAATATTTTAACTTACAAGTCTTGCAAAAAAAAATGTTCGAGCATTTACTTGTCCGACTATATCTTGCACAAAAAATATTACCTTGCTGCTTCGCTACTCACGTGCAAGATAACTAAGCCTGTGCAAAATAAATATGTTTTTCATGCAATCCCTCCCTCTACTACTGCCACATAAAACACATTATAAATCCCACAGGCTTAATTATCCCTTAAACAAAACAAACACTGACGCGACTATCCCCCTTATTCATAAACGCTCTGTAGGCTTCTGCTAACTTAGCAATCGTTTGTCCCTATCTGTCACTGTGACATTTACCTTTCACAGATAGGGACAAACGCTGCTTAGTTAGCAAAAGCGTATAGAGAGCGTTTATAAGTGGGTACATTTCCTTCGAGGATTACCTAGAACCATTAATATTCTTTTGTATACTTACTAAACATTACATCCCTAAAAAGTTATTTACAAAACTGTTCAAATTAGCCCAAAGTCCGGCAGTAATAAGCTCTTGACGTAAAAAAGATAAAAACCTCACCAACTTTTCATTGTTAGCTTAAACAAAATTCCTCTGATACTTTATCAATATCTTATCTTACATCAGATTTATCTGCTTAAACAAATCTTATAACGATTCTTAAAACTCTCCGCAAACATTTATTTAATTTAAATTAAGTTTCGGAATCCCTGTCGAGTTTGAAAGTAAAATATTTTTCGGAACAACAGGAGTGAGTGAGAATTTCATTATCGCGCCTCAGAACATCAACAAAAAACACAGCAAAATATCATTGGTAAGAAAATGCATTAGCATTAGATCCCTGAGGGAGGAGAGCCAAATGCAGGGGGTTCGGAGCAGCGCAGGCAATCAAAAATAACAAACCTCACGGAGGAAATTGCAATTCAAATTGGTCTTCTTACTTCTAATGGATTTAAAGCTGGTTATAATGCATATTTTGCAATCGTCTCCAGCCTATATACGTCCCACTGCTGGGCACAGGCCTCGTCTCAGAATGAGAGGGCGCTATAGTTCCCACGCCCAGTGCGGATTGGGAACTTCACACATACGATGTGTCCAGATTTCCTTCACCGTAAAGCTCATGGTAAATTTCAAATGTAATATCGTACTACTACTACTACCACTACTACTACTACTACTACTACTACTATTACTACTACTTCTTCCACTACTACTACTACTACTACTACTACCACTACTATTACTACTACTTCCACTACTACTACTACTACTACTACTACTACTACTACTACTACTATACTACTACTATACTATACTATTTTGTACAATTTTCTCTGTATTTCTGTATTTTTAAAATTTTTATGTGCAATAAAGAGTTTACATACTACATACATAATATCGCAGATAAATTCCGAAAATCTTTGAGGTGCGAGCCCGGGCTCGTAACCACGACCCCCTGCGAGGCCACAGGTCAAACCACTAGGCTACCAAGGCCTTCTAATATTTGCAATAGTGTGATAGTAATAGTGATACTTTGTTAGTCCGTTCGTACGTCTATTTGCTTGTGCGATTTATTTTCATTCGTAAAATCTTTGATAATTTTTTACTCTAGGTACAGTACCTACCTTTTTTTTCCTTCTTTTATTTCCTTTTGTATGAGATACGGTATCCTTTAGAACGCAGAGCACAACAAACTAAAAATCACCGAGCGGAAAATTAGTATCTCTCTTAGTGACCTAACATTACCATTGCATGGAATAGGAAGTTCGTTTTGTACCGTCTCTCTCACTCTCCTATCAAACTACATAGTTGCGAGCGTGACAGCACGTTACGAAATTCTTATTGCCGGTCTACGTCACTGCACTTAAACAGTACCGTGGACGTTCTTAATGCAAATTTTATTTATTCACTTGCTGTTCCCCGCGACTTTGTCTGTTAATAATTTGTTTATCACATTCCCGCGGGAACTATACAATTCTTCTCCCGAAAGAAGTTTGATATATTTGATCCAGGTTATAAACTATAGAAGTGATACATTTTATTTGAATCTGTCCACTCGTTTGAGTGTGAAAGAATAACAAACAAAGAAGAAAATCACAAGCATACTAGCCTTCAGTTCCCCTAAACGACTCATCACATCAACAATACGAATATATTTGCCCAAGGCATGGATGTTATAAAGGAAAACATGTATGATTTTATAAGTATTTAAGTATGTATCTATCTACATTTTGTAAGTATGTTAATCCGTTGCCTGTTACCCATAGTACAAGCTTTGCTTAGTGTGGGACTAGGTCAATAGGTGTAATTTGTCCCATGATATTTATAGTTATTATTATTGTTTGTACGGGTTTCCGATCACAGGCCCATGGGGGCCTGGTCATTTGAAAGGTATTCATGGGTCCGAGGCCAACACGAAGAGGCCTTTGGTACCATCCTTACTAATATTATAAATGCGAAAGTAACTCTGTCTGTCTGTCTGTCTGTTACCTTTTCACGCTTAAACCGCTGGGCCGATTTAGTTGAAATTTGGTATACAGATAGTTTGAGTCCCGGGAAAGGACATAGGATAGTTTTTATCCCGGAAAATTGCATAGTTCTCGCGGGATAGCACAGCCCAAACCACTGGACTTAGAGACTTGAAATTTTGCACATAGATACCTTATACAATGTAAACATCCACTAAGGAAGGATTTTTGGAAATTCCCACGGGATAAGGAAAAAAACGGAATTTATCTACGCGGACGAAGTCGCGGGCATAAGCTAGTATAATATAAAAATGAGATGGGCGCAACTATGGAGATCCAATCCCAAATACATTATTATTATTATCACGTATCTATTAAAGTCCCCTTTTGAAAATAATCACAAGTGAACCAACAAACAAGTTTTCATGTTTATAATGTTTGTAGGATGTAAATTAATATCTAGTTTGAAGGCACTCAGTGAAGCGACAAATTGAGTACGTGTAAAAATAAAGCCCGTCTGCCTTAAACATATAGCACTTACTACGCGAGTTTCCTTTAGCTCACTTTGTTTTACATTTAACGGCCACGTTTTGCGTGGGACGAGGTTAGACGACCGAAAAGGAGTTGTAAAATCTGCGAACAGGACTAAATAAAGTAATAATAAATAAATAAATATCTAGGGACAATTGACACCAATTGACCTAGTCCCAAACTAAGCAAAGCTTGTAATATGGGTACTAGACAACGAATAAACATACTTAAATACATTTAAAATATCCAAGACTCGAGAGTAAACATTAGTATTTTTCATACAAATATCTGTCCCAACCGGGGATCGAACCCGGGACCTCAAGCTTCATAGCCATGTTCTTTATCTACTAGGCTATCCGGTCGTCAAAAATACACAAAACCTAAACGTCGTGGGGCCTCATCTTTGTAGGAGACACTTCTGCCATATTACGAGTATTATGATGAATAATAATATGATTGTTGCTCCCCGTACCTCTGCTTAATTAGATACTTAGATCACTTCGGTATAAACAGTTTCATTTATTTGTCATACCTACGGCACACATGACTTCCATGCTGTTCTGGGAGCATAGGAAAAACATAGAATGTACCAGTTGCTTCTCATCCCTCGCAGATGGTACAAATCCACCGAGAGAATGGGCGAAATTCTTAGGAGTCATGTTATAGGCGGAGCGGCTAGCAACCCATCACTATTTTGATTCCCCGTTCCACCTATACGCCTACAATCATGATAAACGTGGCCTTTGGGTCTTGTTACCTCGGGCTCTGTCTACCCCGTAAGGGATATAGACGTGATTTGTGTATGTGTATGTACGGCTCACACGCCTACACTTTTAAAAATGTGTCACGTTTTTACAAATCACAATTGTCGTACAAATTCAAAGCACGTCGTGAACAACTAAACATTTCTGTGTCGTTCCATGTCAAATTAAATGTGAAAATTTTCTTAGCACATAATGAAAGCGGGCGTTCATCTCCGGTTCTAATTACTCTGTGTCCTCAAGGCAGCTTATGCAAAGGCCGTAGCGCTCGGTAGTTGCCAATTACGGCAGTTGTGCCGTAATCTGTAACAATGCCGTTGCAGTTATGTATGTACGATGATTTGCTGATGTGTGTGTTGTTATAGTTTGCGTAATACTAATACGCGTAGGATTATTTGCGTATTGAATTAAACCTTCAATTGAATGACTCTCAAGGACGTATCGAAAACGAGATTTTTAGGTCAGGTTATTTAAATATAGTTTTAACGTCAACAACGCATTTCTCTCCGAATTACCTAACAAGGACTTCTTGACTATTTTTTATTTACTACGGGGATCTCAGAAACGGTTTTGGCTATTCCGATGAAAATGTAAAGGCTTTTGGGGATGAAAAGTGGTTTTGAGAAAAGTAACTGGAAGCCTTCAACATAAAATAGAATTTAATTAATGTAACAACTTTTGTATTACACAAGTACATTGTAAAGAAAAATTGAAACTACGAAACACCAAACTGACCCTTACTACCTTATTCGACCAACAGCATTTCAGCCTGCAAACCCTCCTATGATAACTTGAAAGAACTTTTTCTTTAACGCACCATTTGCCTTGAAAGAAAATATGAAAGGGGTTCGCACGAATTGCGATGTCACTTGTCAACTGGCTCGGCGGATTCGGTGTAAATGGTTTTTTTTTAAGTCGTCACAATACTTTTCCGGCTCTTTGTGTTGGCTGTCAGGCAATTTCTTGTTATATTAGTGTGACGCTCAAAGATGTAAAAGTTTGTTGGGACATGTGTTGCAATTGTTTAAACTCTTGACCATTACGAATAAAGGAGCGAACACACCGCTGCGTATATGCATGCGTCACGTTCTCTCGCCGTTTCTTCATAAATTATGTAGCGTAAACGCACCGTCGACATCTTTTACGCACTGGACTGGTGTGGCTGGACCTTAAATTGACGAGCTTTGTACGCCACGGAACAAACCGTCTAGGTAGTAGGATAATATAGGCCTTACTATAACGTCCTAATGCGATATTCCGACTCAGTTCAGGTTTTAGTTGTCAATTTTAGCGAACCTAAACTGAATCGGAATTGAGTCGCATTAAGATCGCAGTAAGGCCCTGTACTGTAGACTTTTAATCTGGATAACTGTCAAGAGATTGAATAAGTAGGTCACTGCTTTATTGTACAAAAAAGGTTAAAATAAATAAACAAAAGCGAACTTATCCCTATTAACCTTGACTTAACAGATGTTTCAGCAATTAGGTACTAAAAGATATAGTAGTTAATTAATTATTATCTTTATTTCATACCAACGATGTAAAAGGTAGCCTCCCAATTAATTATCACATACGATAAATAAATAGCATTACAATAATTTTAACACGTGTAGCAACAGCATGTTTATTATGTAAACAAAGTCGATATAAACTGTACTCTAACACAATGAAATATGAGTCTGTTTAGATATATCGCCGAGACGTGAGGGTGACTAATGGAAAAGTGATATTTGATAACCATGGACGAATACATTATTCAAATTTTGCAACCACTCCTTGTTTGTTTTGAAGTTGCACTTGACGTTCAGAAACACAAGACCGTATTAAATTACAGGCAAATAAATTTACAGAGCCATGTAATTCCTTTTTTGTTGCAAAAAAATCGATAGGCATTGAAGCAGTGTCGCCATTTGTTTATTTTAATCATTATTAGTGATTAAGACCTTTTTAAGAAGCTTTTTCGCTGACTTTACTTGCATTTTCATCAATTTTAATTATTAAAAAAAATACTAACAAGGTTTCACATAGCAAGTTAAAAAAAGGTGTAATTATTAGTAGCGGAATCAACTTCATTCTTCCCTATTCAGCAAAAGAAAACCAGATGTATTTGTAGTCAATAGTAAAACGTTACTATCGAGATTATGCTTACGCAAACGTAAATGTAATGTTCCGCAAATATATTCCACTTCGATTTCAGCTTTTTAAACTCATCTGTTTCTTGTTTAAACAGTTTACTAGATTTCCTGCGACACTTATTTGGGATCAAATCGTTTACCACGCCAACCGTGTCCACACTTTCTCACGTCATGTCAAGAATCGCCATCGTTTGTTAGAAGCAAACAACGTTTGATATCTCACTGTTTGACAACAAACAAGCTTCCCGCGTTTATTCTCGAGTACACAACGTTGCGTCAATTCTTTTCCGGTTCCTTAATTGTTTCTGAGGTGAAACACAAGTTGGGCACGGCCAACCAACATGTGGCATTTGCGATACCTTTAAAGTGGTTTAAGATTGCTGTTTACTTTAATAATAGTTACAATTTACTAAAACAATTGCAAGCACCAATATTGGCTCAAGAGACTATCACTACTGTGTGATGATTCCAAATATTATTCAACTATTCTTATGATGCCTCTCTAACTAGCAAAGGTCAGGTACCACCGTCTCTCCCGATGCATATTACATGGAAAGCACTAGCGATGCCAACCCACTCCTGAACATCCCTCAGCCAAGATTTCCATCCACTGCCTATTTGTCTCATGCCAATAATATGAATAGTCTTATCTATATCTCTTCAACAAATGTCATCAACATAGACAAGCAAATTAGCTCGTTGAAGTGGCAATGGGCAGGCCATATAGCACGGAGAACGGGAAGTTGGGACCAAAATGATCTCGAGTGGAGACGGAGATCTGCTAGCGCAGCGTAAGACGTCCACCAACGAGATGGACGGACGACCTGGTGGGAGCTGCAGGTTCACGGTGGATGCAAGCCGCTTCCAACCGAGGCCATTGGAGTTCGGGGAGGCCTATGCCCAATTAATGGATGTCCTACGCCTAATATGACGATGATGATGATCTTCAAATGTTTCATCTCATTCAAGGCTTCCATTGCAGGTATATCCTAAATACAATTTATTTCGTCATCTCTACCCCCTATAATCAACAGTAAGTGTTAATGACACGTCATTATAAGTATTTGTTTGTCGCGTATTGTCCGCGCGCCGTACGTATTTGGTGTTGTTTCGGATAACAATTCGAATAACTATTTGATTTGGTAATTGAAATGTTTTGTGCATAAATCGGACTTTGTTGACTCAGCTTGGGCCCGGACACCCTCATCTACATAATGTTAATATCACGTACTAGACGAGTACTTTTATTTGCTTTGGTTTTGTATCTCATCGGAGATAAAGCTATGCTTAAGAAACTAGTCAAAGTCAACACTTTAGAGCATATGCTTAACTTTACATGAATTGAATTGAATTATGTGTGGATTATCTATAATATTATTATGTGTATGTTGTGTTATGGTTCGGGTTAATACTGGGTTAGTTTGTAGATTAGGTTTAAGTTTAAGTTTAAGTTTCATTATTTATTTAATTTTGCAATGCCCTCCTAGGGCTATTCATATTGTATTTTTAACAATGTAAATGATGCAAATAAATGAAATGAAATGAATTGTCGGATTTTGGATGTAACCCAAACCATGTTATTTGACGTTTGACGACACATTCTTTTATCGTTCATCATTTGTCCAAAATAAACTATCATTTATTTCGTAATATCACTGTTACCAACTCGTACCTTAAGTCCACAATGGGTGGAATTCACTTGACTGCATATAGCAGTTCCCGCCACAATCGTAAAACCTAAGCACTAGAACACAATAGCATCTTTAGCAACTTTGTATGCGATTCTAAAGACATCGTGTGCAATATCCGTGGGGTGAAACAGGATAAGATCGAACGCATAAATATACAACATATAACGGATTTTGCAGGTGATAAAGTCTTTAGTTCAGCTGATAAAGTCTAGGCCTTCCCCTCCCAACGTAACCAGTGTGAATGGTTACGTTGGGAGGGGAAGGCCTAGACGGACGTTTCGAGACCAAATAGGAGACGTTTTGGCAAAAGGTCAGGTCAGGAGTACCCGAAACCGACGAGCATGTATGAAGAGATTGATGACTGTGGATGAAGCGAAAGAAATATGTTAGGATCGTAGCAAGTGGAATAAAGTAGTCTCTGCCTACCCCTGTGGGAAAGAGGCGTGACGGTATGTATGTATGTAATAAAGTCTTTGTGCAAAGTTCACCGGATCGGTACCTCCATTTTTTTTGCTAATACGCCGTCAAGTAGCAGTAATATGGATGGAACAAAAGCACTCACACACACATACACACATATATAAATCACGTCTTTATCCCTTACTGAGTACACAGAGCTTAAAGTAACAAGACCTACAGGCCACGTTAAGCAAGATTGTGGGCGTATAGATGGAAAACGAAATCAAAATAGTGATGGCTTGCTAGCCGCATCGCCTACAACATGATTCCCAGATTTTCGCCCATTCCCTTGGTGGGCTTTTACCATCTGCGCGGGAAGAGAAGCAACTGGTACAACTGGTTTTTTCTTTGCTCCCAGACCATCATGGAAGGACCATTTCATTTTACTGGATCGATTATCGAGAAGCGTTTATGGAGTAGGTAGAGGTAGCAGTAGCTTCTGATTTACTAGTATGTATGTTGATTAAGTACAATTCGCCTTTTTGTTCTATTCTACGTAACTAACTCTGACTCACAGGATATACCAATGTATGTTTATCCAGTCCATTGTTTTCTGAGAAACCTAAGTCAACGATGGAATTCATTGCGTTATAACGCATTGTTACCAAATCTCAAATTACGATATACACACTAACATAACTACATACATAAATCACGTTTTATCCCTTACCCGGTGAACAGAGCCTTTTTTTTTTTTTTATGGTGTGGAAAATGCGCCTTATGCACCCGCCCGGTACGGGTTTACCGGGGGTATGTGGGGCTCTCCCGTGACGGCAGGCATACCCACTAAAAACCACACGTATTCCCTATGCAGTCGTATGTGAGGCGCTACGGGAGCACTCGGTGTCACCGCGACGCCCCACGACCACCCCGGGATGGGGTTCCCTCTTCGCGGCACCTGTGCAATGCAAGTTTGAGAAATCCCGCCCTCCCCCGCTGGTGCCGCTTGGATTTTTTATAGAGGTTGTCTCCTCGTGGCCCCCGTCTTGAAAAAGACAGCGGCCCACGTTCCGACCCCACAGGCCGGGTTACGTGTTGACCGACAGTGGTCGAAGCCACGCCGCTCCGCGATCTGAAAAAGACAGCGGCCCACGTTCCGACCCCACAGGCCGGGTTACGTGTTGACCGACAGTGGTCGAAGCCACGCCGCTCCGCGATCACCCGGTGAACAGAGCCTAAGGTAACAAGACCAAAAGACCACCTTTGGCATAATTGTGGGTGTATAAGTGGAAAGGGTAGTTAAAATAGTGATGGATCGCCTATAACATGAATTCTACGATTTTCGCCCATTCCCTCGATGGGCTTTTACCATCTGCGCGGGAAGAGAAGCAAATAGTATATTTTATGTTTTTTCTTTGCTCCCAGACCAGTACGGAAGTTAAATACAATATAAGGTTCTAAAATTCAGATTATAGCTCTGAGAGTTTTTTCAAGAATTGCTGCGGCTAGCAACCCATCACTATCTTGATTCCCCTTTCCACCTATACGCTTACAATCATGCTAAACGTGGCCCTTAGGTCTTGTTACCTCAGGCTCTGTCTACCCCGTAAGGAATATAGACGTGATTTGTGTGTGTGTGTGTGTTGCTTTTAGAAAGCAGCATAGTTATTGTAAGTTTTTATTGGATGTTCAGTTGGTTATAAGTTATACGTGTTGGTTTATCGAATGCTTTATCATTTCAGCTAAACAGTTGCATTGGTAGAAAGACCTAGCAGATATTCATTGCAACGGCATTTCCCAGTTCCTTAAATATAAAAATTGTTTACCTATGCTACTGTTGTATATTTATTTAATTGCTTGTAAGTTTCTAATTCTTAACTTTAGTTTCCAAATAGCTGCAATTCAATTTGACATCGCTAAACAATTCTATTATGAAGCACTTTTTGTGACTTTTAATAAATGCGCTCTGACGCAACACAAAACAAACAAGTTCTTGACCAAACTATATAATACAAAAAAAAAAAAAAACAATGTTTTTAGAAATAAACAAGAACACAACGAAAAATTCATTTCAATTGATTTAGTTCCGACAGTCATTTGTCGCCTGTAACGAACCGACGAAATATTTACAGAAATATCTTAACGGTCGCTTTGGGGACGTGATTCTTTTAAATCGCGCTAATTGTCTACAACGTGTTTCTACTGTGATGAAAAATCGCGCTTTAAAGTTAGGATTAAGGATGGCAAGTAATGGCGAGTACTAACTTGTCATGAAATTTTTAAACGTGCTTTAAATTTCGACTTTAAGTGTTTGTAGGTATGAAGGCGAAATCTAACCCTATTCATACACGCTGGTTAAGTTTATTTTGTAATAACATTGATTTTCCTTTTTCACTTTGCCAGACACAGATTAAAGAACATTCCGTTATTAAAACTGGTTTGTAACTTCTTACATAGAGGCAATAGTTTACGAGGCTCTTACTAAATACGATCTCAACGGTACGGATTATTTTAAAGTAGTAAAAATATATATATTTAGTCATCCATTCAATGCCAATGGAAAGCTATAAAATGTTAAGTCTCCTTAAGATTACATCTAATTCCCTAATAAAATAACAAACGTCCAAATTCACTTTGTCGTTCCAAGTCATTAGAAAGTTACATACGAATCGACTTCTTAGAGCTCCGCTTGATGTACCACGCCACATGGGACGTTTTACGACTCAGCTGTAAAAGTATACGTCGTCTTAAATGAGACATAAACACAGGGACGTGTAAACGAATGTCGCACATTTATTTTATTAGCATCATTAATTCCTACGCTTTCGTCGCCGTCCGAAACAGCTTTGGGACGAATGGACAGATGAAAATTATATAATGTTAACGAATCTTGGGTAAAAACTTGTGTGGTCTTTATTACGCCATTACTGTCATTGTTATCCTCGCCGACGCTTAACGGACTTTGTCTTAAATGGGTCTGGACTGCGTTCCGCTGTCATATAGTGTTATGTGAAAACATAAATTATTTGCAGAAATGTTTCCCAGCGCAATAATTTTGGGTTACTCCGTACTTTGTAAAATGACGTCTGTTTTCAATAGCTTTAAATGTAGTCTTGCAAGCTCGGGTTTCTTTTTAAATTCTATTAATGATGAAGATAGTTACAGAACATACAACGAATACTTTTAAACAAAATGGTGTTTTGATTTTGGAAGGAGGATTATAGGAGCCATTGACTGCGGGTAGTATGAAATTGATCTCAGTGAAAATCCTTAAAGTAGGCCTATGACCAGCAGTGAAATTCTTTTCGCTGATGACAATATGTTGGGGCAACTGACACATTGACCTATTACCTAACTAAACAGAGATTTTACCCATAGGAATGGGTACTAGGCAACGGATAAACAAACATAAATATCCAAGACTGGAGAGCAAACATTCGTATTTTTCGTACATAATATCTGCCTCGACAGGAGATCGAACGGGTGACCTCAAGCTTTATAGTCTGGTCCATAAAGGTCCGGCCACACCAGTGTGTAAAAGACGTCAACGGTGCGTTTACGCAACAAAATATATGAAGAAACGGTGAGAGAACGTGACGCGTGCGACACGTCACTGCGTATACGCAGCGGCGTGGTAGCTCCTTCACTCAATTAAATACATTTCTTTAAGCTGTCTTTTTATCTTGCACGATAAGATACAGCTTAGTATCCTCTTAGATAAAATGGGAGTACCGAAAACTGAAACGAACTGCTGACAGTGCTTCAGCGTTTTAGAGTGCACTCGTTCCTTTGTGCCAATAGTTTTGTTGCTCGAAACGTTGTTTAGACCTTTTACGCTGACTAAGATAAAAGGATGGCTAGTGTCTCACGATTCAAGATCCTGGCTGTGAAAACTTTACACCACTATAAACAGTTTAAGCCGGTTGATATTATGTATATACCTAAACTGTTGTTCTCTCAGGTATTTATAATCGTTGGTTCTTATTGTCATGCATAGCCATTGAATTAGATGCCGTAAAATTAACTAAATTATTTATTATATACCTAGAAACGTGGACTTTAGGTGTGTCACCTTAGGCTCTGTCTACCCCGTGCTGCTCGAAGGGACAGTTTCCGTCCTGGAGAACAACCCCTTTGTGACGGAGGCGCCTTAGGGTGCCTGTCGTGGCTACGCGTAACCTTGGCGTTCCGAATGCTGAGGCCGCGGGTTACTGCAGTGACTGTGAGGAGAAAACCTCTATAAAAAATCCAGCGGCACCTGCGGGGGAGGGCGGGAATTCCCAATCCTGCTTTGCACAGGTGTCGCAGGGAGGTAGCCCCATCCCGGGGTGGGCCCGTAGGGCATCGCGGTTCACGAAAGTTCTCCCGTGGTGTCCTACAATAGTGCCAAATTAGGGAATCCGTGTGTTTTTTACTGGGTATGCCTGACGCCTCGGGAGAGCCCCAGATACCCTCGGTAACCCCGTACCGGGCCGGATGCATAAGGCGCATTTTCCACACCATAAAATAAAAAAAAAGGCTCTGTCTACCCCGTAAGGGATAAAGACGTGATTTGTGTTGGACGGCTATAATTGCAGTTCCAAATGATATCATTTTATTTTAAGAACTACTAAAAGTGCAACTAATGATAATAGTACAAAGTAACTCGGGAGCGCCTGAACCAATCAGATATTTTTTTGGACATTGGTTGAACTTCGAAAAAGTTTTTTGTTATTCTTCAACGTGTGCGAAATGAAATGAAATTTATTCTTGGTGACAGGCAAAAAGTCAAGAAATAAGTTAGTTTTAAATACTAAACATTTCAGTCAGCGTTAATAAATAAACGTGTGCATATAAACGCAATGTGCAAAAAACGGCCACGTCAGAAATTAACTCACCCTACTTGCGCCTATTTTCTTGCCTTCATTATTTACGCATATCACTTTATTGTACGTACAAAGAATGCATTATCCTTTCACGTTTTGATGTAACTAATGACGTTGAAAAATAAGGTAAGCTTAGCCCGTGCAGGGCTCGGTTTATTAAAAGGGTGTGGGACTGACGTATGGCGCGTCATATTTTCTGCATCATTACTGCGGCAGTGACTTTTTGTTTTGGAAGAGTGACAGGTTAGCGTCATATTGGAAACTTGTAGTGTTTTCAGCGGGGTTTATGTTGACGACAGGTTGGTTGGTGGCTTCCTTATTGCTTATAGTGTTATGTATAGTTGTAGTTTTAAAATTGATTGACGTGGCAACTGAACATGCTTTGACGGATAGGAAGAATTAAATCGTACCTAATCTAAGCATGTCATAATAATCAAAGGTCTCTTAGAATTATTCTGGGATATTCAGCATTTTACGATAAAATTCATCATCATCTGATGATGATTCAGCCCATGTCAGTCCACTGCTGGACATAGGCCTCTCCCATAGCATGCCATTGGGTCTCGATCTTCAGCTCTCCTCCAATCCCTGCCGCTGCCTTGCGAATATCATCGCCCCATCTAGCAACAGGACGCCCAACACTGCGAATGCCGACACGTGGTCTCCACTCCAGAACCAGTTTGCCCCAACGGCCATCACTTCTGCAGCATATGTGACCTGCCCACAGCCACTTCAGCGTGCTAGTTCGCTGAGCTATGTTGGTAAGCTTGGTTCTTTGACGAATTTCTTCGTCCCGGATTAGGTTCCTAAGAGGAATTCCGAGCACGATAAAATTGTGATTGTCAAATGTTTCCATACGTTTGTAAGATGTCAAAACGGTGACTTAATTTTGAATCCAAAACTACGATGAAACATTTGTACAGAAGTATTCAATCACACTAACACAGCCGCTTTTTGAAATATTCCGGAAAAATTCTGAAAGAACTTGTATAGTATTAAATCACGCAAGCCAACCTGTCACCAACACCACGAAAGAAGCTTACGTGTTGACAGAGTACTCAATAGTAGCTTTGAATGAACTCTAATCGTATTGTTATTTATGTTTTTCTATATTTCCTTCTCTCTTTGTATCTAAGGTGTAAATGTCTCTAGAAATATCTTGAGGAACATTTTTGGCTCGTTCACAATTTACGTGCTTAACGAGCATTAAAACATACAAATACAAGCAACGAACCGCCATTACAGAATTTACAAAGGCGAGATTTTTCTACTGCACGATCCCGCAACATTAAATATTCCTTTAATAAAAAGTAAATGATTATCCATTCAAGTTATTCGCCGAGTGAAAATGACCTGGAATTTTACATCGCACGCTAATGGGCGTTATTTATTTGTTTGCTTGCGGCCACAGTTTACCAGTGACCTAAAATGTTAAGAAAATGTAATACGGGATGCCGTGTGCTTTACTGCTGGCATACAGACGAGCGTTTCAAACGCCTAGACCTTAGCGTACGGCCTGAGTGGACGCTCGAGCGGAGCGTGCAGCGGAGCGGGGCATGCAGCGTTCATGTTAAACACAAGCAAATGTACGTAAACGTCCTAGTGCACGCTGCACAGAGCCCTTTAAGTTATAATTTGAAGTTATCATAATTAAGATGTACAGGCAATGGTTTGTATAATGCAAAATGTGTACTAAAACATTGTAAATGTAAATATTTCACGCGCTTTTTGTCACTTAAGATCTAATCGGAAAATAGTGATTTGCACACTGGTTTATAATTTACTAGCCTTCCGTCCGCAGCTTCGCCCGCGGTAAATTAATTTTCCCGTAGGAAAAGGTATTTTCCCGCGGTAAAAAGTAGCCCATGTCACTCAGTGATAATGTAGCTTTCTAACGGCAAAAGAATTTTTGAAATCTGTCGAGTAGTTTCGGAGTCTATTCAATGCAAACAAACAAACAAACAATCAAATTTTTCCTCTTTATAATATTAGTATAGAAGGTATAGATAAGTACCAATAATAGACTACCCAAGTGATAATAACAGATCTTATTCGCAAATCAATGTAATACCCAACGTAAAAGATTACATACTTATTTGAAACGTTAATATTGCATCGCGAGATGGCAAATTTTCAGGAAAAAAATTCATACTTTACCCTGTCTTCCCCTGAATTCACTTGTCATGAAACGGAAAAAAGCGTTCTTGGCCAGCAAACGCCGGCTATCCCCGTTTCGTTAGCGTCAAGACATGTTTTTTGTAATCCAGATTAGGTTGAAGAAGAATAACGGTCGAGTCCAGTCGAATGGAAACGCAAACAGGACTTAAAGTTAGCTTCTAGGGTTTTAAAAATATGTATCTACTTTTTAAGAATATGTGGCATATTGTTGAACTTTTAAAACCAAGGTGTGTTCTTCTTTTTCTTCTTCGTGGTCGCATTCACCTTTGTTGATGATCGTGTGGTGAAAGTTTTCCATGGCTCTGTATACTAGATGCCTTCACTTGTTCTGGGTTGCAGCTTCCTTAAGTGCGGTTGACACTGGTTCTCCACTAAATAATTATCTTTGCTGCTGAAGGCTGAAGTTTCCATGCAGGTCCAGAGCGGATTAAACATTTCACACACATACTTAGGTACATTTAAGTAAAATGATAAAAAATCTATTATGATATTTGGCTAATTCATCTTACGGAAGCTTGCCAACAAAGTGTTCGTTTCGCCCAAGGCAGTCTTCTGACTCCATAATGTATTGCAAGGGAGCGTCAACTGACAGTGCTACTGCCATCCATTAAACGTTGGGATATATTCTGGGAACCAAATGAGAAAGAATGAGTTTAATTTTTTATACATTCACCATCAATGTACTTTACCGGAACTTTCATAAATAATTTCACGATTCATCCTTACTATATTAAAGTTATGAAATCTTAACTAAAAGTTTAACGATAGATTATACGGAGTTAAGGCTAAAGTAGTATTTGAACAAAACAAGCCCATATCAAAGAATTAGTAAAATAAAACTACTGAAACTCAACAAACAGCTTAGTTCCTGAAGTTTCACTAACTATTTAGACATTAGTAAGTAAACTGAACATTTGAAAATAATTATGTTTTGTTTATTATCAAGTGTCCTATTGCTGGGCAGACAGACCTGTTCTCTTTTTTATCACTCCTGTAAACTTTTTCACCCCCTTGAATAGCAAAACTGTTATCTCTCCATCTCTGCTTTGGTCTGCTTCTGTGTCTGTAATCTGTATCCACCACTAGGTCAAACTTATGGAAATTTTGGCGCTGATCTTTCATTAGGTACCTAATTGCAAACAAATTGCTGACTATTAATAATTGGTCAAGTGCATGCAAACCAAAAATAAAAACCATGGAACCGTAACCATCTGATTTTTAAAATAATTATAAAATTGCGCACCCGCCGGAACTCATACGAAAACATGACGTACATAATCCATCAAAAGCTTGCTAAAACTCTGGAAAAATAGACAAAACCTTATAAACTTTTTCCTCCCCAGGGCGGGGATTTCTGAATAGGGGCGCGCAAAGACGTTGCGTACAGCGCTGCATTCATTAACTAATGTAATACACTTTCAAAATATTTGCACATAAATTTCGCTAAAGCGAAAAAGTAGGGAAAATGTCAAGAGGGAAATGAATGGTCTCGTGGCATCATTATTTTTACGTCGATTATATCAGTTGATGTGTGCCGTACTAAGATTTAACGAAGCCCTGACGATGTGAAATCATTTTGAATATTGACGGCGCTGGCTTTTGATTTATTATTTTTGAGCTCTGATCGCTTTTAGTGGTGCTTGGTCGATTTAATGTGAAGGTTTTGTTTGGTTGGCCTGAGTTGCTAGAAAACACAACTTTAAAGGAGTATTTCAGGCTAATAATGTTGTATGAGCCTTCACTGCTACAGAAATCTGAGTATATTATGCGTTCAAAATGATTATTTAATATCACTTTAGTAGACGGTGGTAGCCAGCTAAACAATTTCAGACTGAGAAGCTTGACACGCGGAAATAAATATATTTATATTGGAAGTAAATTACGCATACTATTAATCTTACATTTTGACTTTAATAAGAATGTAAATTTTAGTCCAATTTTGGTTTTTATTATGTTTGAACGTTTCTTCACAATTGGCATTGTTCATTTTTTTTAAGCTGTGCTTTTAACACCTTTATTTGATAAAATGGACTATTTCAAGCAACTAATTTGAATATTATGCTTTTACGTAGCTTTGTTAATTAATAATAAATATTTTTTCGCTGTTTGATAATTTGTGAATTTAGACAGAATCCCAATCGCCTTCGTTCGGCTGGGTATAAAAAAAAACGGCTTTGTCTATGGTTTTGTAGATTTGACAGTGACACGTGACAGTTGCCGTAGCCAAACTTTTTTTTTCATTTTTGTGGCAAACATTCGATGCTGAATTCTGTCTAAAAACCCGGTCGTTCGGTCAAACAAAGGTTCAAAGTACTTTTACAAAAATATCTGCAATCATAAAGTATTTTTGAAATCGGACAAGATAAATCGGATAATTGATGGTTTTCCTCGAAATGGTTTTCGAATTGGAGCATACTAAAAAAAATGAACAATGCCAATTACACCAAAACCCTTGTTGTCAATTCACATAACAAACTTTTAGGTAGTTAAAATGAAAAAATTGTATCTTGTTTCCCGTTAGCAAAAACCAATCTTTAAAAATCTTTTTTATTTGACTTGCCATGTTAGTACCTACCTGTGGGTCAAATCTTGGAAGTCAAATTGAACCTACTTCTAGTGTTTAGGTTGACTTGAAATTTAGTATGCATTATGTCATCATGTCCTTCTTGACGAACCCGTCAACGGCGAGCCCTGATAGCTCTAGAGGTGAAAGCAAGAATGACTGGCGAAACCAAATTTGGTTTTAAAGGTGCGGTTGCACGGTGCACAGTACAACTAACTGACCCACGGAGTTGTAGGTGTACGTGTAGGAAGGCTTAAGGCAGATCTTTTTGTGAAGGCGTTTGGCTTCGAGGTTTTCAACACGCAGCTTATAAAAATTTTTGACTGCCTTATGAACAGAGTTGCGCTACATGGATGACATGTTATGTAACATGGATGACAATGCAAACACAGCAAACAAAAATTCAGCCAGCAAAAATAAATTAAAATTAAGAACACTTCCAGCTCTAACTACCTCAATTCTTTATTTCGCTGTTTGCTGTGCCCAGACGGAGTTTAATATCTCAGAGTGTCAAGACAGTGCAATCACGGCACGCGTCCCCGACGCTTGACGTTTCTTGTTAAGCTCGCCTACTGCGCTTTCCAGTCTGGAACTATTTCCATTACCCTTTGAATGAATACCATGAGAACTATGAGGGAAGGGCTAGGGGAATTCAATCATCATTCAATAGTTCCGTTCTGCGATCATGTCAGATTTTGAGGTTTTTGATTTGTAGCTTTAATTATTTATGAACACTTTGATATAATCTTTTACCTATTCATTTCATTGTTCGTATCACTTTTTGTAATTTCACCTCGCTTTAAATTTTCTTTAAAAAGTAAAGTAACGTAAAGTGTAAATTTGAAAAACTTGATATTCATAAAAAATATAACACAGTGTTCAAATTAAACGTTACACTTGTACATCGACTTACGTTTCCTTCCGCTAATTTGTTAGCTTGTCAATTCCACGTACAGTCAAGGGCAAAGATATATATGCAAGTAATGTGAAAGAAAATAAGTAATCATATAAAGTTAAAAAGATATATACTCATTCAAATGGGAATTAATATGCAAACTACACTGGCAACATAAATATGTACCTGGCAAGTCCAAAAACTTGTATACAATCAAAATTCCATTATTAGTATCCTGCAAATAATGCAAAATATTATAGTCATACTTATGTAATTAAATATAGATTCAGTAATTGCCACAAAAATATGTATACAAAATGTAATCTGCGAATATCAACTTTACGGCCTAGTCACACGAAACAAATTTGTAAAGTATATTTTGACAATTCACGAAAACAGTACAGACTTGTCATTGCATATGTTTGTCGCATGTTTTGACCTGTCACCACGACGTTATCAATCGGCATGTTTAATAGATTTTACAGATTCAGATTTCGTTGATTTTGATTGAAGATGAAAACGCTAGGTAAATTCAGGGACAACTCAAGAAGGCTTGTGTTATGGGTATCTACTAGTTACGAGTAGATGACGATATACATACCTATATAAATAAATACATACTTAAATATATAGAACATAGAATGTACGTATGTATGTATGTATGTGTGAATGTATGTATGTATGTATAAGAAAAACATAGAATGTACCAGTTGCTTCTCGTCCCGCGTAGATGGTAAAAGTCCATCGAGGGAATGGGCGAAATTCTTTGGAATCATGTTATAGGCGATGCGGCTAGCAACCCATCACTATTTTGATTAATTTCATGCTAAACGTGGCCTTAAGGTTTTGTTTCCTCAGGCTCTGTCTACCCCGTAAGGGATAAAGACGTGATATATGTATATCGTATGTATGTATGTATGTAGAACATCCATGACCCAAGCACAAATATTCAAGTTGATCACACAAACATTACCCTGGCCGGGTCTCGACCCCGGGACCTTCGACTCAGAAAGCGGTTGCTTCACCACTGAGCCATCCGTGTCGGCAATATCAAATCATACAGTAATTGGCGATTTACGCTATTTTCAATTTTTTTTTACTTCATCACCATCATCATCATCATCATTTCAGCCATTACAAGTCCACTTTTTTACTTAATAAAAGGCAAAGTATACTTAAAATAACTGTATAATAAAGAAAACCACTCCTTAAACTTAAGACAAAGTGATTAGAGAGTAATATTTTCTATAGTACGTTATTATTAACATGTTTAATATTTCTTACCGTGATGCCTAATTCGTCAGCAGAGCTATATCAAGCACGTATATACCTTCCTCGCATAAGGCAACAATCCTATGTTTTAAATGATCACTTAAACGATACATTTTCTCCTTCAAAATTAATGAAAAGCCGCAAGAAAAACCATAAGAAACGGTAAGTCAAATGTAATTAAAAAATCCAAAAGTGACACATGACACATGCACATACATATGCACAAATCACGTCTTTATCCCTTACGGGGTAGACAGAGTCTATGGTAACAGGTACCTACAACCTACAGGCCACATTTAGCAAGATTGTGGGCACATGACATGATTTAAAATAAATAGAGTAATGATCAGTTAAAGAGTTTGGAATAGCAGTTGTTGTATACGACTTGAAGCTTCAAGTGGTTGGCTGATTACATTAAGATTACAGAGTTCGATGTTACGCAAATACGTTCATAAGCTCCTAACAATAGAGTTGTGTTAATAGAATTTTGGATTGTTTACATATTTTTGGTTATCATATTAGATACATAATTAATGGTTAAATAGTGTATACATATTTTTGAACTTTACGGTGTTTCTAAGTTTATGGCCTAATACATGAGGACATAATATTGCAAATGTTGTATACATAGTTATCTCTCAAATCATGTATACTAATTTATGTACTTTTGTATGTTGCCAAATTTATGACCATTTAGATGACCATGCTTTTTGACACTCAGTGGTGTTTACATATCTTTGCCCTTGACTGTACCCTACGACATGTTTTGATACATCGCGGTGTTTCCCTTGGCAAAAATATCAATTTAATTTGATACAAACGAGTAACTTACTATAATGTATTAATAGAGGAGTTCGTAATAGGTACACATTTTTACAAAGTTTTTTTATTGTAAATTCACTACGTTTTGTAAAACTATTTAAATGCTTAAAATACCAGCGGTTGCACAAATACTAAAGAAAATAAAGATGCACTCTTATTATGGTCCGTCATCCAGCATTTTCAAGTGTTTTTATGAAATTTTATTTATAAATATTTAAATAAGTACCTAAATGAAAAATATAAATGTATAACAAGATAAATTAATTGAAGTAAAACTAAAATAAGTCTAAAAACGGGAGTTCCCGGCATTATAGAATATGAAATAGTATGGAATAGTAACAAACAAAAAATAAATTAACGAAATAGCCACACGTGATGGCGTGACCTAAGAAAAAAAGATTCATTTTTATATGTACCCAAAATGACAACAGGAAAAATCTAGTCAATTCTGATTGCCTAAACGTCGACGTCATAAACCAAGCTAACGACAACTCGAATTTATGTCCCACCTACAAATGCGAACGTTTCAATTGAGCCAGCATGCAAAATATAATGCTAACACACGCGGATGCGGTCTCGGCTACTTCAGACCGGCTTGAATGAACGTCTTAGCTGACCAGTCAGATAGCCGGTATTGTGCGTCAGTCTCACAGCGCTGCGCAGACGTCCACTAAGGCGCCGCACTGACGTCTCCAGTTATTTAGGGCTTCATTGTGCCACTGACCATTCAAACTCGAGATTCTGTGATAAGCATGGATTGTTTCGACTGATGACGCGTCACATTAGGTTTAAAAGTTGCAGCGAGATTTATATGGGGTAGTCGGCCGCGCACAAAATGCCTGTTAAGAGAGGCTACAGGACCAAAATATCGCTTCATATGCTAATACGCGTACTCTGAAGTAGCATCTGGCTTCTAGGATATGTGGAGAGTGAGCAAAATTTTTATATTGCTGTAATCGGAATAGTAGTGTTTTAAAAAGCACAGAAACTTCCTCCTTTCATTGAAGTCTGTTAAAAATAAGAGTACAAATAAGTTTTTTATAAAGATGAAATGGGTCTACCCCGTAAGGAAATACGTGATTTATGTATGTAAATATATGAAATGAGTTATTTCAAATAAAAACAAACAATCCCGATACATCTCGTTAAGAATACTTATTACCTTCGTCCTCATTGAGCATACTTAATGTCAAATTAAGAAACAAAATAAACGGATATTTTATCTTGTTTGGCAACATCTCATCACTGAATTGATTTTACTGGCTCATTCATCAATCTCCTTGACTTATTGATTGATGATTGCGTATCTCATTGACGGAAAGTAATTAAAAAAATATATCTGGCCACGTCGTGTTTCACACGTCACAATCGATAGTTTTGAAATGTCCATTATTCGGAGACCCTTGATATCCCTTGGTTCTATAGTTGCTTTGGTAGATGAGGCTCTGGTTTGTTAAGAGGTCCAGTTAAGCTGGTTCGATGTGAGTCAGAGTTATTATCTTTCTATCAAGACAATCGGCCAGCTTGGGTTGGTAACATTTTGGTGTGTGACAGGTTATTTATTTTATTCGGGTCACAACGTGATTTTTTATATAAGGTCGTGCGAGATTGGTCGCACTTTGCTAATAGGGTATTGCGCAACTTCTGGAGGTGTTAGGTAATTCTTTAGACCACGATGTCATACTCGATGTCGATGTTTAACTTCCTTGCTGGTCTAGGAGCAATGAAAAAACATAGAATGTACCAGCTCTTCTCTTCCGATGGTAAAAGCCCATCGAGGGAATGGGCGAAAATCTTAAGAATCATGTTATAGGCGATGCGGCTAGCAACCCATCACTATTTTGATTCCCCTTTCCACTTCCACCTATGCGCCTACAATCATGCTAAGCGTGGCTTTTGGGTCTTGTTACCCTGGGCTCTATCTCACCCGTCGGAAACCCCCTCGAGAGCTCTAGCGTTACAGTTTCCTTCTAACAGAGGCTCTTGGCCTCACGGGGGGGGGGGGGGGGGGGGGTTGTAACGCTTAGGCCGGTGCACCCTGGGCAACAACGGTGAATTAATTTATTTAATAAGTTAGTTAACTGTTGGCTAATATGCGATTGGGGGGGGATGGGGTGAACCCGCAATTCGTTGCGGGGGATCTGAGCCAGGATTCGCAGTAAGGGCGGTGCTTTTGGGCGCAGTGAAGGGAAAAGGAAAAGGTGAAGGCAACCCTTATTGTTAATTCATTTTTACTACCATAATTTTATCAATTACAAATGTAACCGTCAAACCATTTCACCTGTCACTAGCTCAATCACGACCTTTTGTGGAAATCTTTGACAATTAACGTCAATTATGTTTCTTCAGTCATTGGCTTCACTGTCTTTTTTATTGCCAATAGCAACAACCCATCACTATCCAAACGGTTACCAGCTACAAAAAGCCACCATACAAAAACCAATCAATTATACCAATAAAGCATAACATACTCTTAACTGGCTGGTTTCGTTTGTCAGTGGACAGGGACGGTACCCGATAACCATCGGTCTGTTCCTAATTAGGAACAACTCGTGCAATTTATACGTTTGATAAAGTCCCAGTTCCAATTGCTCGTGCCTTTGAAACAGATAAGGAATAATATAATCAGTAAGGTTGGGGTTTAATTGGCCCAAAAAACGCCAGTAAATAGCAACTTAAATTATGAAGTTGCTGTATTTTTTATGATTACCTAGCCCAGAAAGAGCAATTGAAGATTTAAGTATTATTGTTAAAACAAGGAGCAAAGGAGGAACAAAATGTACCAGTTGCTTTTCTTCCCGCGCAGATGGTAAAATGCCATCCAGAAAATGGGCGAAAATCATAGGAATCATGTTATAGGCGATTCGGCTAGCAACCCATCACTATTTTGATTCCACTTACCTCATATACTCCCACAATCTTCCTAAACGTTACCTTAGGCTCTGACTACCCCGTAAGGGATAAAGACGTGATTTTGTGTGTGTGTGTTATGTGTAACCTTAATCTTCTGGAATCACTTTATTTAAAAAAAACCGCATCTTAATCCGTTGTGTAGTTTAAAAGATCTAAACATACATAGGGACAAACAAACAGAGGAAAGCGACTTTGTTTTATACTATGTAGTGATTAGAAAATGATCATCGTTATCAGTCCTATCGACTCTGAGTAGATCTACTTGCGACGCTTAAGAATCAATACCGTCTAACTAACGTTTTGGACGTTTTTCACCTTTTAATGCAGTTCGGTTCAGAAAAAAATAACGAATAGCATGCCATAATCGTCTAAATTTTATTTTATTAAATGGATGAGTAATCCGCTCTGGAAATATCATCTATCAGTTTAACGCGTTTACTTTTCTGCCAATACCATCTATGTGCTCTGACGAACGTCCATACTCCACGGTTGCTCGCCCGCAATTGAAGTGAACGAGTGGTGTGGTGCCGAAACATTGTCGCTGCGGTCGGCAAGTACTCTGCGCGTGTGAAAGAGACCAATAGAGCGCGGCTCAGCTATCCCGAGACGACGCTAGTGTTTTTAGTATTTCAAGTGCGTAACGTTAAGTTCCCAACGAAAAAAAAAATTTGTAAAACGGTGATAAATTCATATTTTTTGTGACTAGTTAAGCCGTATAAGTTATGTTTTGGTGTATTTTATAATTTACGCATGATTATATTTAATAATTTCATGTATTTCTACGATAAAGTAGCAGTTAGGTATATTTCAAAATTGAGATAGACAATCTTTCCAGAAGAACCGTGATAAACACTTAATGAAATTCTGTCAATATAACATAACATGTAGGCACGTGTTCTCGGTTCACTGAAACTGCGGCAGATCTTAGTGCGTGTACTTTTGGGTCGTGATACTATCTAGAGCGGCATTGCCTGCCGAAACAAAAACCAAGTTATTTATTCTGATGGTTGCACTTATGATAATCGCAACGCAATATTGACGAATGAACGAATTTATTTTTAGAATCAAAAACATAGTCACTGTCACCCAAAAATTTCTTGATAAAGAGCACACTAAAATGGAACGTGATTCGGTTCACAGTGCAATCGAGCGCAAACTTACAAATCGAGAGATTTATTTGTCATCTGGGTAGGTATCTGCTTGTAAAGAGGCTAGACTTTCAGATCCTTACGAGGACCACAATTTTATTGAAAATTACGCTAATGAATCAATCTGGTTGTACAAATCTATAAGACGTGCAATCGAATGCAACCCATATGAGAATATTAAAGTGAAGGTCTATTACGATCAGGAATGGCTCGCTATACCACAAAGACCAAATAATTTAATGTTTCCAGCATTGATTACGCTCCCATACACGCTCAGATGATCCCAATAACAGCAACCAAACATCGGCTCTTGCAAGATTCGAAGGCAGTCCTGCCCAGAGACTGTCATGATTTCTATGCCTCGCTGCCGCATTCATAAAATTATTGAATTTTTATTTTTGATCTCGTTACTAGTATTTATGAAAATATAGAAGTTATTCATACCAAGTAAAGCTATGATTACATAATAAATACATGTTTAATTATTATAGTGATATATCACTCAATTGTTTGATTTAATCCAGGTTAACTTTACATCAAAATTATCAAAATTAAAATACACATTAAGTAGAAATATTGAAACCAATACTGTCTAACTTACAAGAACTTTGTTTAGGGCAATGCTACAGTTATGTGCCATTAACGGTATTATTTCAAAATATTTTGCAATGACTTGTTATTTGTAAAAATGCATTTAATAAGTTAACTTAAACAAGGAATTTGTTTTTCCGCTTCAGCTACTTATCTTACAAACCAAATAAAAATAGTACTATATTTAAACCAATACCACCTTACTTACACAAACTTTTTGTACGGTTATATTATACAGCAGTGATCCTTTCAATTTGGTATAAAAGTATTTTTTTATCAAGGTTTTCGAGTATTGATATGTGTAGCGTTAATAAAAACATTTTTTTGATTTTTTTCAGTTTAACCACTCATCTTACAAATTCAAAAAAATATAAGTTTATTTTGTAGTAATACCACCTAACTTCCAATATATTGGTACAGGGCAATGTTACAGATTTGCGTCGTATAACAATCGTTTTAATACATTTTTATCATTTTAATCGTCTTTAAATATTTTCAATAATTTAAAATTCAAAATTTTAAATCGTTTTTTACGCTTCCTGTAAAATTGTATTTTTGATACTTAGACAGTATTGATTCTTAACCGTCGTTGTACTATTGCATTGTATCTTACAGACAGATGACGTCGTAGAATGTTATATGGGCAGTCTTTTTATGATTAACGTTAAAGTTTTGTTAACAAATTATTTATAACTATTTAACTAAGCAAATGATAATGAGTACGACGTTGGCTTGCATATGTAACAGTTGTGCTCTTTAAACTTTGATAATGATCTAGTAGAGTGATCGAAACGCGTCAGTGTTTGTGTGGTGTAAGGGATAATGAAGTTTGTGGGATTTATATGTGTTTTATTGGCAGTAGTGGAGGGAGGGGTTGCGTGAAAAACATATTTATTTCACACAGCGGAGGAGCAAGGTTAAAATTTTTGTTCATTTTTATCTCAATTACAACTTACATTCTATCACTTGATGGTACTATCGAACCAACTGAATCGGCCCAAACCTTTTCACAGTAAATATCATAGTGAAATCGTATTTAATGACATGACATATCCATTGACTCATTGTCTTCAGTCTCTCTGTTCACTACGATACTGTTTCATTTGAGATGCACGACACAGTATATATATAAGCTAAAGCAGTAAGGAAACTACGAACAAATCGGTTGAAACGAAACACGCACACAGGCGCGCGCTTTACACGGCCCCTAAGCGGACCTGAGCCTGAGCGGAGTGGACGAGGTCCGCTTAGGGGCCGTGTAAAGCGCGCGACGCTCAGTAGTCGAAATTGGCAGCACACACAAGAGAAAACGCTGGCCGCGCCGCCTGTCGCATGTATTTAGTCGTAACCGGGGTATTTACAAAGCGTTTGTCGGGCTTCAATAGCTACAGCCTTACCTACCACTAAACTGAGAATTAATTATGAGGGGAATCAGCGGCGATTGGTTCTGCCATTGACCCGTGCAAGGAAATTGCGAAATTAATTTTAAATTAGCAACTGTTCCGATTGTGATTTTAGGCCAAACGTTTATATGAACTGGTGGTAATTTTACCATTGTTTCTTGTTGGGTTTCGTGGTCAAATTGAAAAAAAAAACAATTATTGCCATAACGTCGACAAAATGACAAATCAAGAATAGATCTAATGCTAATCCTGTCGCTAAGTAGCAGTGCTTGCACTGCTGTGTTCCGTTGTGGAGAGTAAGACAGCCGGGGAAATTACGGGCACAAGAGGCATTTCATCTTAGTCCTCTAGGTTGGCAACGCATCTGCAATCCCTCCGGGGTTGCGGGTGTCTATGGGCAGTGGTGATCACTTAACATCAGGTGACCCACTTGCTCGTTTGCCTTCCTATTCATATAAAAAAAAAAAAAAGATTCTAGACATGAGAGAGATTTTGTGTTAGTGTTCGTGGATGATCTGGGAACAATTTATTTTTCAAAGCCTTCGTATGTATTTCAAATTAGCTTAAATGATTTACTTCTTAAAGATCATAGAACTACTGATGTATTCTTTTAGTATTTAGTGCGATATTGTATGTTTAGTGTATCTACGTAAAACGTCAAGTGACATCAAGCTAAACATTGTTACTGCCATGATAGACAAATTTTTATTACGTTTTTATTAGATATATGTCATAAAATAGATCCCCCATACATTATTACCGAAGCCGCAATAAAATAGTTATTTGCCAAACAAAACGTAACGTCCTGGCTTTAAAGCTAAATCTATTCGGAACTGAAATATGACCGCATGAAAACCGATACGAAAAAGATAAATAAAACATTGTATATGCCGTTAAACGGGCTCGTAAACCTCCGGACCGGCGAAATACTGGATTTTGCTCACGTTTCACAATCTCTTCAAGAGAAAACGTCACATTTATTTACCAATACACGTAGTATAACGGTAACTTTGTCCGTAAATGTAGATTTTTTCAAGAAAACAGTAAATTTTGCCAAAACCCGTAGACTTAAGACAAACAGAAGGTTTGCTTAAGCCATCATGCCAATGTTCATAGTTAAAAAGCGATCACCAGCTTTTTCCCGCGGATACCCGATGGTCTAAACCACCTTGTTGAGAGTGGTGGATTGTACCCAACAGTGATGCGGTGTGGTCAGTGGTGTAGCTAGGTAACCAAGGGCACTGATGCAAATAAAAAGATGGGGCCCCACTACTATCTAAACTGGTTACGTTTTAATGATAATAGTTCGATCGAGATTTTCTGGTAAGGATTCGAGGGCCCTCTGAGCTTGAGGGCCCCGGGGCACTGCACCGCGTAGTCCCTAGGTAGCTACGCCACTGGGTGTGGTCATAGTCTGCAGACCATGATGATGACTTGACTCCCGCTATGTAGGAACTGTATCAAACCTACCAGCTGCTTCTCTACCAGGGCATTGCAGACTAATTCGAGAATTGTTTTTCGAATGACGTGGTCAATAAACATTTTAGATATCATACCGTCACGCATCTTTCCCACAGGGGTAGGCAGAGACTACTTTGTTCCACTTGCTACGATCCTGACATACTTCTTTCGCTTCATCCACATTCATCAATCTCTTCATACATGCTCGTCGGTTTCGGGTACTCCTGACCTGACTTTTTTCCAAAACGTCTCCTATTTGGTCTCGAAACGTCCGTCTAGGCCTTCCCCTCCCAACGTTACCATTCATACTCCCCATATAGATCTGTTTAGTTACTCTACTTTCATCCATCCGCTCTACGTGACCAAACCAACTAAGCATACTTTTTTCTATCCTAGTCACTATATCCTCTTTCACACCAGCACGTTCCCTTATCACACTATTCCTAATTCTATCTTTCAGTGATACACCTTCCATAGTTTAGATATCGATGGACTTTAATTTCATATTTTCCTCAACGATGGACTTTCATATTTTTCGAATGATTTCATTGTCTTTTCATATTTTGACATTTTCATAAATGACTAATTTTATTTTTTTAAAGAAATATGTCATAAAAATACATCAATTCTTCTGTACTGTAAACAGAAAGAGCTAAGTGATAAGCCTAGTGAAGCATTTTATTCTTAGAAAAAGCATAAAACGGACCGATAAGATTTTGTCAAGAACCTTGAACTGGTTCATATAAATCCGTTCTCAGTTTATTATTTTCGTGACTACAGCACAACTGAAATTACATTCAAAGTGGTTTTGGTCCGAAACTTGCCTAAGATAAGTTTTATCCTTGAAGCAGGTACCTACTGAAGTTTCATTTTGCGACACGATCGAAGACAAATACACAAATAAAACAAATATAAGTTAAAAGTTACATAATGAAGAACGTGGAACGTTTTTACCAAAGAAGTATAAAACTAATTAAAAATTGTTTCAACCTTCATTTTAAAAATAAACCGCGTAGTAGAACGCTGTATCTATGCAAACCATTTTCTTTTTAATCCAATTTTAGACTGGAAATCGTCTTAAACACTCCACGAAAACAAATGAAAATCGTATCCACCTCTCACCAAACAATTTGCAGTAGTCTATTAAATTAGCATAATATTTACAAATAAACATTCAGCTTTTAGGGCCGTGCACAAACTTCATACATATACAAAGTATAATACTCGTATGACTCCCTTACATTAGGGGGTGGCGCAAATATGCAGGGTCAACGAACTGAGAGACGATGCGAAGTGTCTTCCGGGTGATTTATATTCTTTCAGCTTTTTTAAATATATTGCGTATGTGGGAACTTAGCGAATATGACAAGATAAAGGATATTAAAAATGTATACGGCGCTAAAGAGAGATCCATTTAGGAGAATTGGTATTTTTAGTAGAGATATAGCTTGCTGTATCTATACCTCAACAAAAAAAAACATAATACATTTATAAACCACATCTGTATGTATGTATGTATGTAAACTCTTTATTGCACATGAAAATTAAAAAATACAGAAGTACCTGCCATGGTTGGTGTAGGGGTATAGCACGCGTCACGGAATGACGAGGATCCGGGTTCGATTCCCGGCCATAGCTTTACTTTTCGGATTTTTCTATGTGTTCTAATTTTCACTGACATAATTTAGAAATTTTATACAGAAGTACACAGAAAATAGTACAAAGGCGAACTTATCTCTAAGAAGGGATCTCTTCCAGCTAACCTGACGAAACACGGACTAACACACACAAATTAACTAGAAACCTAAATACGGAACACCTATTTATGCTAGCAACCTGACAGAGCAACTGTCTTCGTAGTTGATGTCAACACAAAAGAAAGGTATTTTAAAATTGGATCATACAATATTGAAGTAGTTAATATATACAAACTATGAACTAAAGGAGGCTCCAACAATTTGACTTGCGTGCTCATTGATCAGTAGTTAAGTTTTTTATTTATTTGTGTGAAATTTAATGTGTACCAGGCTTCCGGGAAAAAAAACTGTGTCTTCGTAGATAACTCACTTTTCTGGAATATCTATGTACATACGACAGAAATGTTAAACTTACTTTTTTATTTTTTATGGGTTCCTAAAATGTATCATTTAATTTACATATTCTGGCGACTTTCGTGCATATTTCTGTCATTTTTCATGTGTATATAACAAGCTTTTTATGTTGCATATATCGTAGCAGTTGATTATTAAGCTTGTGTGTAAGATTCTAAGGTTTCCTATCTTAAATGGAAAATATGTATGGATATGAATAGTTTCGTTATCCGTCTGTCTGCCCGCAGGAAAGACCCGTTTTCTTAGTATCTAGTCAAAGTATTTTGAGCAGTATAAAAATAAATATACAATATGTTTTTGGAAGTTTGTCTGTTTTGAAGCCATTCTTATTTTATCATACACGAAATAGGTACCAATTTCGTGATCTCGAGCTGGTGGTGGTGATTGCCTAGAAGAAGCTAAAAATTATTCAAATACAGCTCTGATATCAGCACAAATGAACTTGGTTTGTTCATTGACCCGAAAATGGATCTAAGTCAAATAAGTTGAACGACCTCCCATATTTTCAGTAAAGATTTATAAATGTATTTTATTAAGTTATCTTTTGCCATAAAAGTTTTTCAGCAAACAAAATATTTAGCCTCAAGATGACAGCCGCGAATATAATTATAATTAATACAAGAATAATAGAGATCTAAAATTCTCGAGGTTATTGACTCTGAAATATTTAAGTCGGAAATAGAAAAGCTTTTTCGTAGAATTATGATAAAATAAAGAGAGCTTTTTGGGGAAAATATCAAAAAATGTTAAAGTAAAATTAAGTAGTGGTTGAAATTCTTGAAAAAAAAAAATGTTGGCTATGTTAAACTCTAAGATAAAAGGGATCAAGATGTGACATTATGAGGCTAAGCTCTTTGGCAAAAAAGGTTTTGTTCAAATTGTATTTTTTGCAAGCCATTTTTGCGGAACATAAAAAAACATATAATGCACCAGTTGCTTCTCTTCCCGCGTAGATTGTAAAAGCCCATCGGGGGAATGGTCGAAAATCTTAATCCATCACTATTTTGATTTTCCTTTCTACTATACGCCCACAATCATGCTAAACGTGGCCTTTAGGTCTTGTTACCTTAGGCACTGTCTACCCCGTAAGGGATAAAGACATGATTTATGTATGTATTACTGACTGTAACAGGTACTTAAATTTTAATTTAACCTATAATTTATTAAACACAACCGGAGCACTGGAAGTCGGTAAAATTCAACTTCAAAGATTGAAACCTAAACAAGCTAACAATCAGCCATTGTAAGTGTAATAAAGTGCTTGAAAAAAAGTTACCAAGGTTTACAGAAAACCTAGAATTTTATGTGTCGTTTGCGTGTCTGGTGTCAGTATTTTTATTCCTCAAACAAGTCTCAGCTTGTTGACTGTTAATATTCCTTTGCACTTTGCACGTTTCTGCAAAGCTAGACGCCATTCGTCTCTGCACGTACAGTCAGCAACAAATAGTGTGACATCCAAAGTGCCCAAAAAGTTAGCAACTCGACCTTATTTCGACTGTAACAATGACGTGTTCCGAACTATTTGGCTACTTTGGGTGTCACCAACTATTTGACGCTGACTGTACATAAACGCCAACACTCAAATCTACAATTCCGATATTAGTTCAACGAAAACCGGCGGGCAAATAGAGAAACTGAAATTTCGTTGTCACTTTCGTTGGAGATGTTTTTCAGTGTTGCCAAGTCACTTCCCTTGAAAATCACATTGGCATCCCTAAAAAGTTCCATTTTTGGTAGAAAACTTCCATTTTCATTTAAATCTTGAGGAACGAGCTTTTTTTTACCTCATCCTAGGAATTAGGAATAATATTTATATTTGTGTTAATAGTATTAATAACAGGAAAAAATTATCTTTATGCCGGGACCTTAAAAGTTCCGAAAAGTTCCGCGGGGGTGTCAAAAGTTCCGAAAAACGAAGGAAACGGAACCAAACGGCAACACTGATGCTTTTATTGAAATGCATTGTTTTTATAGAGCAACTGCTTTGCGCACGAAATTTTGTTCTCGCTTTTGTTGAAATGCTTTGTTTACCAATTATATGATTTATTTGTTCAGTACCATAGTAACAGTAGCATAGTATATTTGAAATTAACAATGAGCTTTTCTGTTAAGGAAACCTTTAACGGTGTGTGTGAAGTTCCCGATCCTCACTGGGCCCGCGTGGGAACTACAGCCCAAAACTCTTTCATTCTAAAAGGAGGCCGGTGCCCAGCAATAGAACGTATATATAGGCTGGAGATCATAGGACCTACCTAACAGAGTATAGGTACTATCTAATGAACCAAGAATTTTTACTTCTTGATTTTTTATGTTTACTTTTACGATTTTACCAGAAATTAAATTTCTAAAGGACACTGAAAATTAGAATACATACATACATACATACCGTCACGCCTCTTTTCCACAGGGGTAGGCAGAGACTACTTTATTCCACTTGCTACGATCCTGACATATTTCTTACAATTAGAAAATTAGAACACAGAAAAATCCGAAAAGTAAAGCTAAGGCCGGGAATCGAACCCGGATCCTCGTCATTCCGTGACGCGAGCTATACTCCTACACCACCCATAGCAGTGCACACTTTGTGTAGTGTACACTTTTTGAGTGGCTTTGTTTTAGGATACTTTAAAAAAAATACTGGCCAGCAAAACGTAGTAAAAAACTTAGCACCTACATGCCGTGAGTAAAGCAAAGAGGTGTTACTGCTCTCAGTGCTTACGAAACAGCCAAGAAATATTGCATGCATTTCTGCTGCAAAAATGCATGCAATAACGCCCGACGCTCGCTTTAGACGCTTCAAATTCAATGTTGTGCGCAATCCGTTTCATCATGAAAAATAAATATAAAAATGCACACATCTTGGAAGTTCAAGAAAATCTGGCGCACTTTGCTATGAGCTGTTTCTAATTTGAAGTGGCCCCGAGTCACCGAGGAATTACCGCTAGAGATTGGCTATTCAATACAGAAGCAACGCATTCTGGCACTAGATTTTCGCAAACTTTTTTCCTTTTTCACCTAAGTATGTGAAAGTAACTATTTCTCTCTGTTTATTGCTACTTCTTCATGGTAACACCACTTTACTGATCGTGATGAAATTCAACTAGAGGATACTTTCATTCAACTAGACGTTACTTACTAGAGGATACCGGCTTTTTATCCCGGAAAATGGCATAGTTCCCACGGAATTGCGTTGAACGAATTCTTCGCTGACGTTAACAAATAAACACTAAGGCACGCTTGTACCATTTCAAGTACCGAAAATAGCCATAATCATGTTATATTAAAACAAGTAAGAATGTACCAGTTGCTTCTTCGCGTGCAGTTGGTAAAAGCCCATCGAAGGAATGGGCGAAAATCTTAGGAATCATATTATAGGCGATGCTACTGGCAACCCATCACTATTCTGAATCCCCTTTTCATCTATACGCCCACAACCATGCTAAACGTGGCCTTTACGTCTTGTTACCTTACGCTCTGTCTATCCCGTAAGGGATAAAGACGTGATTCATCTATGTATTTTTCTTCAGTATCACAGTAACATAATGTCGTGCCATGACTAAAGATTACCATTGATTGATATCAGTCGCTAAAGTCGATCATGCATGAACAATATGAACATGTTTTAAAACGGCAATAAAACTGTAACTCACTTGTTTTAAAATTGCGTTAAGAAATGTATACGTCGGTATCGATGTAGGTTTCGCACTGTCGGCTGAAAAGTGTGCGATATTGTGAATAAAGGTTGAATGCAGCCTTTGGCTGGAATTGCCTTTGCCCGTGGCAGGCTGTACTGGCTTCTACTGTGACGCAAATGGCTTCACAGAGTCGATTGTTTCGCTAACTGTCAATAGTCCCGCGATGTTTTAATAAAACCCGGTGGCGTGTTGTCCTAACAACTCGACTTCCACTGGATTCCTCTACCAAAATTCTCTCTCTCGCTCCTTCTTCATTTGCCACTGTGAGACACTGTAAAGTTAGGTAGTATAGTTATCGAGCTGGCTGGTAAGAGTGGCTACACACGAAGTTCACAAATCGAACGTTCTTTCGATTAGATATTGTTTTTTAAGAACTCGGAGATGGGTTTCAGATCAGCTTGAACCGGGATAGAAACCACTTCCCATGATGTATAATTGATTATTTCAAATTATTAAGTAAAAGAAAGTAATGCTAATTATCGCTCATCCAAAAGAACAACGACGTAATTGCATTTTTACATGAGAGCGATTTAATGTTTTTTTTTAATATAAAACTTTTACGTGGCTTAAGTGCACCTGTGTCTCTATGCCAGTATCATTGTATGTCTCTTGGGTCAGATTCATCAAACACTCCTCTGCCCACTACCAGTGTCTCTGGCAGCAAAGGAATACTTCACGCACCTGTATATTAGTACTGCGATTTAATGATTACAAACTGAAATTTAAGATTCCAATAACAGGTTTTTTGCACTAGTGTCATTGTTGATGAGCGATGTTTAATTAAACAGCCCTCATCTCTCCACAAGTTTGTTTGGTTAGGAAATGGACAAGGATCCCCGTATTAGTAATAGTGCCTCCTCAAGGCAGCTTCACAGAGTACTTAGGTAGTTGTATTTTTATGTAAAACGCTGCTGATAAAACCTTCATTTTATTTACCTCAATATTTTATGGTCCTAGGTCTAGGTCACAGAAGGTTTAGATCGCGTGGTGTATGAAAGCTAAGGACGTCCTAATAATGTTTGAATGCCAATAACATGAAAGTAAAGCACTTAAAATGCTAGCTAGCATTGTAGTTCTACAATAAAGTGGCTTCTTAGACACGACATTTAACAATTACCAGAGCAAATAAAAAGTAAATACTCAATTCTAAGCTTCAAACTGCGCCGCGATTCGTGCGTACAGTATATCGCTTCTCAAAATTTGTTGCACTTGTGTGCGTGTGATGCACACGGCGCAAAACTGCATCGTAACTTTTTATTTGGTTTGGGAACCTTTTCCTTCTTCCGTGCTGGTCTGGGAGTAAAGAAAAAACATAGAATTTACAAGTTGCTTCTCTACCCGCGCAGATGGTCGGCCCATCGAGGGAATGGGCGAAAGTTAGGAATCATGTTATAGGCGATGCGGCTAGCAACCCATCACAATTTTGATTTCCCTTTCCAGCTATACGCCCTTAATCATGCTAAACGTGGCCTTAAAGTTTTGTTACCTTAAGCTCTGTCTACCCCGTACGGGATAAAGACGTGACATATGTATGTATGTATGGGAACCTTTTTAGTTAACATACATTGATGCCAAAAATCTGGCATCATTATATAATTGGCAAGTAAACTTGTTCGTGCAGCTCGTTTTTTAAACAAACTATGGACAAAATACGTGCATAGTCCGTTCTGCTAACGTGTGAGGTGCGAAAAGCAGCGAAGCGGTAGTGTCAACTTTAATTGGCGCTGCTTGTCAGGCTCGGGTCGTGCTCGCGCGCAGCGGGCTTTATAGCACAGCCGACTGATGGCGGATACCGAGATTAAAATCTGTAAAGTTTTATGGAGGTAATGGTTAAACTGACGTCTTAAATAACAATAAAAAACTGAAATGAAATGTGTATGCAACATTATGCTATTCTAATACTTACATAAATCACGTCTTTATCCCTTACGGGGTAGGCAGGGCCTAAGGTGACAAGACCTAAAGACCACGTTTAGCATGATGCTATTCTGAAATCGCAATAATTAAGATAAATTAATAAATAAATACTTAACATAGGAAAACTTTATACCATTAACCAAATTAAACTTAAACAGTCTCAAGAACAATGAATTAAATTGTACTTTTGATGAATTAATTTGCTCCTCTATTGAGAAGACAGAAAGGTGTCCTTTTACGATCCTGTTAACTGGATAATATCCATTTTCTATTTCAAATTATAGCGTTGATTTTATTTTTAACGCACCTTATTTGCAATATATTAAGAAAAACATTACCTTTCATGTGAAATCGTTTTCATTTGTGGTTATAAGATTGGCGAAAGTTCCTCTTAGGCGGGACTTTCGAGCAAGACCAAGCACTTCTTAATACCGCTCTTACTCAGACCACACATTATTGCCATTTTTCATTCAATATTGCGAGGCCTGTTCGTTTTTCAATTGCACTTTAAACTAAGTCTAATTGGTTTGAGCGTTTTTTCAAACTAATATCAAAATAAAAATGGCCTAGTTTTACAATTTCAAAGTTTATTTTATATAGTGGCTTAAGACGACTACTTCAGGTCAACAAGTACGTGATAAAACCCGAACATAATTATACGGATCTTATGTTACAGTCCAATAAATCCAAGTCCAGGGTTCTGGTGTTCGTGATCAAACCCCAAAACCAATTCAATAGGGTGTGAAAAATTTCCAACACGCCATACCCTCACAGTCCGAGTAGAGGCTTGTGCAACAGCGGTGTAAATAAAGGCTGAAGATGCGAGTCTAAAAAAAACAGTTTTAATAAAATTAAAAAAAAAATCTCAAAATAAATAAATGAAGTTCCACTTTGAATATTCGCTGCCAACACTTGACTTTAATCTGTTTTCCGACTATAATGGGCCAGTATAATATTGAGTGTTGGCAGGTCACTCGGTTCCCGTAACTTTTTATTGAGAACTCGTTTAAAAAGTCGTGAATCCGATAACTCTTTGTTTGCCATATGAACCTCTCTATATTAGCTTAACAACATTCAACTTAATGCTACAGAATTGTAAGAGAAATGCATGACTTGTCGTTAAGGGTTTAAGGTTTATAAGAGTTTGTGACGAAACGTGGTAAAAATATAAAGAGATCAGTTATGTTTGGTTTAATGTTGGTTGGGTACCTGGAGTGTGATGGTGGGAACACCGATTATGTTCACAAATATATTAAACAGTGTTGCTTGTATTGAAATTTATGCGCGCGAAATAATGGAGGAGCTATAAGTTATTTATTTTTATTGAGTGAAAAATAGTAACAATGGAAACATTAACCCATTTACGTTGTACGGATTGGAGATGCCATTAATTGATTTATTGCACCACACTGTAATGTAGCAAAAGAAAATTAATATTCCGACATGGTTTTAAAATTACTAACGACATTTTTACAACAAACATACTTTTTTGTAAAAAAAACGGTATTTTTTTTCGTCCTAAAAATCTGAAACGAAAATAACAATACAAAAAAATGATTTTTTTTAATATATACTCAATTAAATTTACTACTACTGCGATTACGAAGATTGTATTTAAAGATTGTTTTTTGTTATTGTGGACGATGGTAATAGGACCCTAACAGGGTAGAGCGGTAAAAACTTTGCCAGATATCGAAACATCAGCGGGCGGCTTACTTTTATAGACGTAATTCAAATAAAAATACCACTACTGGAACGTTTTAATTAACAAATTTCAATAACGTTTTACTGATATGCAAGAAGGAGCAAGTGGCAGATACGGACAAAGTGATGGGTTTATTAAAAATAAAAATATGTATTTTTTTAAACTTATCAATGAATTGTTCTTTTTTTGTGTTAGGCCTGTTGATATTCGCTAAATTTTTACTCAAAATTGTTTCGCCATTCTTTTGTAGGTGTTCATTTTATCAAAAATATTTTTTATTATATTTTATTTACATTGTAATTTTTTTTTACTTTTTTATCAAACCACTCGTATTAACGACTCTTAAACGAATACGATTGTACGGACTCTATTTTGTAACTTTTTAAAACAATAAAGTTGCCGGCAGTCCGAAGGCAAGGCGTGAGCTGATACCACGCGGTCGTGCGCAAGCCTGACATATTCCACAATTCTTTCGATAATATTGAATAAGTATTAATCTTACACGCCTAGCTCACGTTCGGACTGCGCCTGTGAGATATTATGAAAACTCAATATTTACGGGTAGGGTAGCCTTTGAGTTATGCGGAGCATTTGCTAGTGCACAATTTATTGTCTCTATCAACTAAGCTTAAAGCAATAAACTGTTTTTAAACTGACTATAAAACATCGCCATTCCCATCCCAATATTTCCAACTATTTTCAGTTGCGTAATAATTGCTCGAAAATTCCAATAGCATAAAAATAATCGAGTAGGTGTCGGTACAATAGGAAAGCTCTTAAATCAGAAATTCATTTCACTTAACTGGGGCCTTTCATTCTATTGTTAACCGACAATTTGAAGTACGCCTGATAACCATAATCGAAGGCCGCCTTCCGAAGTATCGATTATTCAGAAATATTTGACAAAAACACAGTAATTCGAGTTAAGTTTATGGCGCTGTAATCACAGCCGGCGAGTTCCGAACGCTCGCAACTTTCCTCGGGGATAATTAGGTTTTTTAGAGCAGCCTCCAAGCGACATAAAAGTGAAATATTAGTCATTATAGGCATTTGCGCGGGTCGAGTCATCAGTCAGGAAGTTACTGTCGATGCTCGGCAATTTGCATCGCAAATCGCCGCTCTCGACGCATTCTTACGCGATACCGTTTTGTCATGATTACGAAATACGTAAGTAAAGTGTTGTTATACAAAATTTTCGCTGTAAGTATCCATTGTTTTATAATACGACGTTATTGCGTCACATGAACTGCTAATGCGTTTTGACGTAAGTTTCTCGACAAGTTTCACGTAACGCTTTCGTAATAAAGGAATGATAAGTTGCTCTGGTTCAACTAATTAGGCTGTAAATATTAAAATTTGTTCGAATAGTGACAAATGACTAATTGGCTTAGTTCATTTCGTAATGTTTCGAAGTTGGCCGACTGTTGATTTAACAAAAGCAATTACTTGGCGTCAGTGACTTGTGCCGCGAGCGTGGCCCCGGGGCGTCTTGACTATTCTTTAACATGACAGACGCCACTCCAGATTAATTAGACTCATTTATTGCGAGGGGAAGGCATCCGTGCCTTACGGTAGTGCCGTCATTTACCAGCGTGCTATGACGTCGGCTACGTTAGAACCTGAGTACATAGGAACTACTAAAACTCATTATAAGTTGCTGGAACGTGCGATGTGCTGAATAAAAGACACGGAAACTGCTTGAAGTCATTGCATATTTAAATTCAATGAAAAGTCCTTATAGTACAGCATAGAATACAAAGATAAAACACGTCGATGTAAAAAAAAATTAAAAATACAAGGTATGGAACAGGGCTGTTTAATACACAAATCACGTCTATATCCCTTACGGGGTAGACATAGCCTGAGGTAACAAGACCTAAAGGCCACGCTTGGCATGATTGTAGGCGTATAGGTGGAAAGGGGAATCAAAATAGTGATGGGTTGCTAGCCGCATCGCCTATAACATGATTCCTAATACTCGCCCATTCCCTCGATGGGCTTTTACCATCTGCGCGGGACGAGAGGCAACTGGTAAATTCTATGTTTTTCTTTCTCTCCCAGACCAATATGTAAGTAAAATCCGATCTGAAAAATAAAACCTACGTTTTGTGTAGATTTTTCTGGATATCACGTTTTTTGGCATAAAATAAAAGTGGCTTTAGAACGTAATTGCTACAATTTCCCGACGTAATATGAAAAATTCCTCAAATGCATGTGGCGCATAAATTTCATGGGGAAGGTTTATACGAGTCATAATACCGGTTTCATTGAGTCAGACAAATATTCATATTAAAGGGGATATTACGAAAATATAGTGCGTGCTGTGTGTGCAAACCGAGGTAAGTGCTTTGCGGTTTGGAAAAATGCTGAATGTTTAGCTCCCTCTTTACTGATTTGATTTATTTATTGGGAACGTGAAAAATAATTGTGTGAGCTTTTGAGGTTATGGACTTGCATATAATCAAAACTGATGTTTTATGACGCTCCCACACCGGAGTTATATTTTTTTTATAACGTGATCAAATATTTGGTTTCTAACATTTTATCACAAATTTCATATTAATTTTTAAATTTCCTCATTCAAGTTATAACTAAATAGTACCTACGAAGTGTTAGTGAATGTTATTGCGTTTTATAACGTTATACAACACTTTATAACTGCAGTGTGGAAGCATCATTATGGACAAAAAAATGCACTAGCATCTTTAAATTCCTAATTTCAATTTCTTCAACGTTTTTACTTTGTGAATCGATATTTAGCCTAAGCTTACCTTAATTAAGGCACGCAACAATGGAACTCGCACGACTTATTAAATTAAGAGGCGATACTTTAATTTCGTGTAAATTCGCGTTACAGGATCCGCCCGCGCCTTTGAGCAGACGTGATGTGAAGGAACTGCCTTGTGCGACGAGAACTTAGGTAATATTGAAGTGGTTAATTGTCTTTTTGAAGTGAAACCTTCTTTGGCGGCGTTGTGCACTTTTTGGGATGAGTAAAAATGGTGAACTCGCGTCAGGTCACGTGACCGTCAGGACGCGTGACCTGATCGAAAATTCGAAAGACGGAGGGAGAGTTGCTGCTGGGTCCAACTGACCACCAAAAAAGCTCAATACCTCATGGAAAGTTTAATGTAGATGAGGACTATGGTATTATAGTTCATTGATTCAATCACAGCCTATTCACTCCAGCCTCAAAGAGAGGACTCTTGAAGGTTGTGTCTGACAGGACATTCTGACAACAGGGGTGATAAATAAATAAGACTTAAACACCAATTGACCTAGTGTCTAACTAAGCAAAGCTTACACTATGAGTACCTGGTAACGGATACACATATACATGCAGATTAATAAATACTTAAATACCTAGTAAATACCCAAGATGAGATAAAACTAGCAAGCTCAGAATTTTTATGTTTATTATTAGGATGCGAGTGGCACAACTTTGTGCAAGCATTATCCGATTTTCTGTCATATCAATACTTATTAAGTTAGTATGTATATAACGTATCCAATTAAAGCGTTCTTTTATATTTTACAAATAATGTGGGTTACTATTGGTAAATGACCTTTTAAAATCAGTTCAGTAGATCCAAAGATTAGCTCCAACAACGGTACAAACTCACAAACTTTGCCTCTTTATAATAGTAGTCACGGTAATTGAAAATTTTTGCATCTTGAATTTTTGATATACCCATATTATGACCCAGTTAATTTTGTTCGGGATTAGTTTAACATGTCACATCCAGTTGATTATCATATCCGTCCGTGTAAGTCACGTATATTGCGGGGAGGTGTATCCTCATTTTGGAGTCATTACACGAAATAGTATCACCGTATAAAGTCCCTAGGGAGGAGGGAGTGACTCTGCGCAGGTTGTTTGTTTATGCCCTCCCATATATATTTCGGTTAATTAAGTTTTTGTGTGGTTTGCGGATAAGTAGCTTCTAGGGGAAGAGTGATAGTGATAATTACGTTATGGTGATGGTAATGGGGAAATTAGAATTTATAAGTGGGATTTATCTATTGTTAGCGCTAAGAGCTGCAATGAAGGGGAGATGTGATACCACTATTTGTAATTGTTTAAAATTTATCACTACTAACGTATTATAATTGAGGCTACTCTAGGCAATGCACATGTTTTCCGAAGATATTGAACTTAAGAAAAACATGTCGCATTTTATCAAAGAAGAAAAAAAGAAGATATCTATCTATTGAAAAAAAATGCATCAAATCGTAGTTCACCATATTCCTAAACATTAATGACCTTACCAAAAAAAAAAAAAAACACCTCTAAGACATGCTTAAAATGACAGCGTTTTATGAACTATCCAAGTTAAATAGATAGTAATGTTTTCATCTTACAGATAGCTAAAATGCACAAGCCGCCCCGTCTAATGATTTCTCTCTGGTAATTTCGAAGTGTAATTGGCAAAAATTCGTTCACCTACTTACTGAGGAAATTACCGGGTTTCCTGTAACAGATTGTACATCAAAGAAGCCTTAATTAAGCCTTAGGAGGACCATAAATAGCTACCAAAGTAACACTGAAATATTTACTTAGTCCGTTTTAATTGAGTGAAACGAAATTTCTTATGGTCTCTTTGAAGTCGAAATATCGAGTCATGATAAACAACCAGTTCAAATTCATTAATTATGATCCAGTGGAACAATGTACACAGTACGTTTTCGTGTTTTATAACAAACTAGATGCTGCCTGCGAGTTCGTCTGTGTTTCTTACTTAACTTAACTTTGGACTTTCCCGGACTTGAACGAAACCAATTTAAATCCGGGATTCTTCCCATTGGGTAGTGGAAAAAATTTAGGGATAGATTTAGAATTTAGTCCCAAAGATTGCCCCATGTACAAATATCAAAGAAAAACTTTTCTCTTATTATTACAGCGCGCCCGCGACTGCATCTGCGTAGAATAGATGATCAAACGAACTTCTCGAGCGAAGTTCGATCATTATTATATGAGTCGTTTCATTCGAAGATATAATATATAACCAGGTAGCAGCAGGTAGCAGGTAGCAAGTCGCCTGTAGGTTTAAAGGACTACCTGGTTATATATTATATCTGAAGAATGAAACGACGAAATATAATTTTACATATAAAATCCGTTGCGTAGTTTTAAAGATCTAAGCATACACATGGACAGACAGACAGACAGGGGAAAGCGACTTTGTTTTATCCTATATAGTGATTACTGTTTTTCTTACTTTGATTGACTAAAATGTAACTTTATAAAAATCATCCATTCTGTACCATACAATTGAGTTCTCATTTTAACTGATTCTATAAATAAAACTGAAACAAAGTAAGCTATAACAATCTTGCTAAATTGGATCTTTGCCGATTTTGGAAACCTACAAAAGTTTCCTCTCTGTTAAATCTTCGAAGCAGTTTTATGAGATCATACTTTTGTACGAATCACCACGAACGCCTGGCAAAGGCTGAATATTGGAGTTGCTCTCAAAGGCACCCATTCAAGCGAGAAATCCCCCCCAACTAAGTTGCCACTCATAACTAGAAGATATGCATATAAGATTCGAATCTGTCTGTATCTAACAGCCAGAGGCATTCGGAATTTTATTAAAACTTTGCCCCTTTGAGATAACTTCTGTTTGATAGAAACCAGAGGCGGGTGGCGGCCGTCCCCCCTCGACAATTAATGCCACCATTTACGAAATTTTATTTCATTTGCGAACGCGAACTCCCGTTATTTGATTATTAATAAAATGAGTTTATTTTGTTGCCATTTGCATAATTATCTCATTTTCACTTTCGCCAACTGAATTCGATAAAAGTCCATGCTGAAATCTCTTAAAAAGAAATTAAACTTGCGTTTTGCTATGGCGAGGAGTTTTTGTATTTCCCTTGGAATTTGTTATTGAGGCGTTTGCCAGATTAAATTATCTACCCTGTTACTCAGTTGCTTATTATAATTTACGGCGAAATTAACATATTTATAACTTGGCGCTACAAAACAGAAGAATTCAATTTCCATGGTGACGTCTTCTTTTACAAGTACGCTTGTTTGTACATTCTTCTTTATACCTACAATAGGTATAGGTAGGCTTATATTATATTATTATGGTAACCATTCTTTCAAGGCTAGAGTGAATATGCTGTACTATACTAGCGAGTTACATCTTTGACTTTATCTCATCAGATATGCCCATGATCACATTATGGATGATCTACTTTACGTAACAGAACATAATCACTGAAAAAACAATTTCAGAGTCAATTTTGGTGCAAATCACGTTATAAGAAATTGATTTTTACATGTAAGGTACCTATTCATTTGGAAATCACCTCATACCTAATCATGATTGTAGCTTTGAAGTTGTTCTCACGGTAGGCATATAAAATAACAAGTGCTATAAGTCGTAAATTCTGCATCAAATTATGCGTTATTGCAGCTTCTGTACTCCCAAATCCCTAATGCTACCGTAAAAGCTCTATTATGTTCATATTTGGAGAAATGCGGGCAGACATTGCTTTGTTAGAAACCCTTATACGGTATAACACGGAATGCCGTTGGACAATATTTCGCAACGCAAGCGAAACTTGGACGTAGTTAAGTAAGTATTCTAGACAAAGTATCTCAGTATCAGGTGAATTGAGTATATGATCTTTGTTGAAGGAAAATAACAATTCACCCCGATGCATACAGGGTGTCACAACTAGCATTAAAATATTTGACAAGCTTATTAGTCTAAATATTTCGTCACAACCAACTATGTTTTTAACAAACATCCTTCTATGTTATAGTCCGAAATTAAGAGAACAATTTACTGCCAAAATATACTTAAGGGCGCAGCTGCCAATTTGTCCATAATAATTTAGACAAATTTTAATGTTTTCGTAAAACGTTATATCAGAGGCACAGATAGCATTGAACAAGTTACATTAAGCGTAATAAAATTATATTTAAGGAGATTACGTTTCCGTCAATTTTAGCAATGCAAAGAAACTAATTTGTACGAATTAGTTAAGTTTTTTTATAAAGAAACAAATCTCTAAAATTGTATGAAGATAGTTTCACAATCATCTAAGATAAACTACGTTCCAATTTCACATTAAATGACGTCGATTAAATTAATATATCAAATACAACCTCAACAATTATAACAAATAGAAACGTTTGCTGCACTTTATGGATACAGCGGCCAATCTGATAACAATTCCTTAAACCGGTTTGACTGTTGTGTGAATTAGATACGACGGGATATTTTGCAACTGTACCACCTGATGGCGACGGATTGATACAAGCCAATAGAAGAAAGCGGGAAATAAATGAAATAAATAAATTGTCACGGGATAAAACACACCAAAAATGTTATCTAGAACGAGTACAAGTGACAAGCAAGATTTCAGGAAAATTACTGGTACTGGTTGGGGGAGAGTTCTCGAGTGGCGACCACGAACCGGAAGACGCAGCATTTCCATGCCTCCCACTAGGTGGACTGATGACATCCTGAAAGTTGCGAGAAACCGGTGGATGCAGGTGGCGAGTTGTCGTTTATTATGGTGTGCTAAGGGGGAGGCCTTTGTTTACTTAGCTAAAGTTTAGCTTGATACCTAGATTCATAGTCAGGATCTCCAACTACTTAGTCTATCCGGTGATAAAGTAAAGCATTATCCCTTTGACGCTGTACACTTTAAACATTATATTTAGTAAAGTTTTTACTACTTTTTAAAGAACTTGCGCCGATATCTAGTCACTCGATAATACTGACAGTCATGAACCGATTATTTAAATAACTACATAGTTGACTTGAAATTGTCTCGATGCATTTCATAAGCCTACGGCACCTGGGGTTTCGTGTTAGATTGGTTTTGTTTACGAGAAACATAAAGCAGTTTAATTGACATTTAGTTCGCTGTTTTACTAGTAGTTATTACTAGTGATTAAAATTGTCAATAACCACCAAAAATAACAACACCCTTAACAAGTGTATCCCACTATTTCATTTTGTTCTTTGACATAATATTAGCATTTAAGTCATATAAATGCATGTAAGTAGAATAATGTATTTTTACCACTCTGTAACTTTTTACCCGACGACGGCAAAGCCAAAAGGAGGGTAATTTTAAACGAAGGGTCCACCTATATAACTATATAATAATACTCGTCTATACTAGTATTATACAGAGGTAAAATTTGTGAGTTTGTTAGGTTGTCGGGGGTAATATCTGGAACTACTGAACCGATTAAAAAAAACTTTTATCAATAGGAAGCCACATTATTTGTGATATTCTGCGCGGCCAAAGTCGCGGGCAACAGCTAGTAGGTATATTATAGTACTCAATTGGTAATTTAATATGGTTATAATACTTCAATGTGGCCTGGCATTGTGTGTAGGGTTGGCAAATATCCAGTTGTCTAATAGCAGGAATTCAGAACACGATTCTTGAGCCTATCTGTTGTCACTTGACTGCTTCGCTGCTAAATAGTAGGTCATTGATAACCAAGTCAACTGGATTTGATTGATGTTTACGTAACATTTACTGGCAAAAAAATACATACCCCAATATTGAATTCTCTTACTTTTGATCTGTATTTAATTTTTAGGTACCTCTTTAATATGTACGGATTAGCTGGTTGTTTGTGACTCTGTCTGAGCAGAATTAGCTTATTTTGCTATTTCACGGGAGCTAATAAATTTTCCCGTAAAAAAATATCCTATGTCTTTCCCCGGGACTGAATTTATCTCTGTATCAAATTTCATTTAATTGGTTCAGTGATTACTTCCACATAATATTAGTAGGGATTAGTGGAATTACTGAGTATTCCTAATACGGGTGCGCCAAAGTTGACATAAAGTTACAAAGTAGTTTTTTTTTTCTTGTATATATATTTTATTTTAAACAAACATATTTACAAGATCTAAAAGTTAACTAAATATACAAAACTTAGAACTAAATAAATATACCTAACTATAAAAAGAAAACATTATAAAAAGTCGATTATTGAAATATCGAAAATAAAATTCATTGTATGCTTGTAAACATCCTACCCTTCACCTTTGCACTTCATGCTCTGAACCACAAATCAATCCACGACAGCATAACATGGCGGCCCCATTAGTCTGCTTTGCACCTTACTATGACCGCCACAGATGTCATCCCGCCGCATGTCTTGTCGCGATGTCCATTAGAAATATCTGGCGTAGTTAGCCACGAACACGGAGGTGATATTGAATCGCATTCACATTTAAATAGCCAGTAAACAGCGCTCTACTTTAATATTATCTATATGGGAACTTTAAATATAATACAAAATTATAGAGTGGTTAAAACCACAAACAAAAGAATTCTGGGGCAGTACTACCCATGGTTATGATGTAAGGAACTGCGTCGAAACACCGAAAGCTCGTGAAATGTGTTCGTTTTCTACATCCCGTAGAGAATGTAGGAAATTTTGGGGTAATTTATTTAGAACAACAAAGCAAGGACACCCCTCTTTCTAATTGTTCTAAAATGTTAATGATATGAAGGATGTTAGAACTAATTATAAAAATTAGAACATTCTGAAATTAACAACACGCAGCTCTGAAAGATAGACAAACGACGACGACAAACAAAGAACACCTTATTTATTTCACGAACGTCTCTGTTAGTTTAACATTACTGTCTTAATGTGACACTTTTTTTCTCCTCTGCCGTAACTAAAGAAGACATACATTTAGCTGTATCAATGTAAAATTCTTTTAATGATAATAGCAGATAGCCTTTAACTTTTCTAGATACATCTAACTACTGCTTTTGAGTTTTTTTTTAATAACGACAACCAGTAATAATATAAGGCGTGAAATAGGTATCCTACTTAAGCCGGCAAACCCCCACAACCCAGTAGTATGACGACTCGTTTTCGGTTAACTCAGCTCTGTATAAATCCCCGTCATTTAACCAAGCAAGGCGGAATGCTGCCGTAGGTTGTTAACCTGTCCCACGTTTACATCTGATACCCGATACGCCGGTATCTCAGTGTATCGGCTACCTAATAACTAATACCTCGGATATTATAATGAGAATCGCCATTGGTGAAATAATATGTAAGACCGCCTACGATCAAATAGCTGAATGTTACGAAAGATTTATGACTTGACTGTGTCTACTGGTCTTAATTAGCAAGGAATCTGTACTATTTAAGTTTTTGAAGTAACTAGGTAGCGCGTATAAATCTAACGTTTTTTTATTACAGTTACAGTTGTCATAATATTATGCTCGAATAAGTTTTAAATAGTCATGATTTATCTCATTACGTAAATGAAAATCACATATTTAGCCATAAGTATTGAATGGCAGAACTCATTGTTTGTAGAACTGATGGCCGTTGGGGCTTGGTGACCACGTACCGGAAAGTGAAATGTTGGTAGGCCTCGCGCAAGGTGGGCGGACGATCTAATTGAGATCGCGGGAAGTCATTGGTAGCAGAAAAACCGAATCCTTGGGGAAGGCCTAGCCAGCAGTAGACATCTCCCGACTGATACCATGACGATGATGATTCATAAATACTAAATGCACTTACTAACATGACACGTAGAAAAATAAAAAGATTTATTCTCCTAAGATGTTTCTTCTCTAAGCATTAAAAAGGAACTAACAAGTGAACGACTTAGGAAAAGCAATACAATTACAGCACGGCTGAAACAAAAGGCGATGATTAAACCATCTTAACGACTGCTAACCGGGTGTAAAGTAAGTTCATTCAATCTCATTCAATGCCAAATAAAGCGTTAAGTTCCTAACTTTTAATTAAAAAGGGGTAATTATATACGGTCAGTGAATATGATAATTAATCCAGGGGTTAATTCTTTAAAACACTTCCATTGTTCGAACGCAGTAAAAATGTTTCCCATTGCGGCTGCAATTGTAAGGAAATGGAGTTGATTGATTTAAGAGAAGTGGACTGCGTATTTTACTAGGCTTAAGTCGACTGCTGCGATATTTCTGCTTCGCGCCTCATCTGCATCGCAACTTTTTATTCTTTTTAAATAATATTTTATCCAAATGTTTAAAGTGGTCTAACGCGTAATATCCTATAGTGTAATTTACGATATTTTATTATTTTCAGTTCTAACTTCATAAACATCCGTCACATGCATCCTCAGATACAGGTTCATGCAGTAACGTTGTCTTGGGTGCTGGAAAACGACCAGCGATACCGAAGCAGACTAATTTAGACGATTAACAGATAACAAGGTCATAGAAGCAATAGATTTACAAGAAACATAAACTATATTGGTGTCCCACAGCTGGGTAAGGCCCCTCCACAATTCTCAATCAAATCGTCCCGCTATCCTCTTGGTCGGTCGTCGTCGCTGGCCATTCTCTGGCACCCACCAAGTAGCTGAGTGAGCAGCCCATGTCTATATGTGCATGCGGCAGACATGTCCAGATTGTCTAGCTCAATCCTATTTTAGCTTAGCAGTCTTCAAGGATGCATAAGAAACACAAATAAACAATTCATAAGTAAAACAAATCAATGATTGAGGTTACAGTAATAAATATATCAATCTCTTCACGAAAAGCGGCAGTTACACCAAGGAACACCTATTAACAGGACGTAATGCAGCGCTTAAACACAACGGCAGCTCCTAAATTCCGATATATGGATGCAACTGTATTCGGCGTAAAGGAGGTGGGCGTATCTGATCTAATTAATTCGACGTTGATTGATACTAATGTAGTTTGGGACGTCAAGCGGTGAATAATCGATTGTCACAACATGATATTATCGTAACGGAATCGATGAAGAGCCAACACAAAAACATCCACACTTACACGTCCAAACACGTTAATGTTGCCGGAGATACGGCGCATGAAAGGTTTTAATAGGTGTACGCTATAATAACATTAAATTCAAAAACTCCCCACGCATTAATCGAGTAGTCATACATACATACATAAATCACTTCCCTATTCATTACGGGGTAGACAGAGCCCAAGACAACAAGACCCAAAGGCCACGTTTAGCATGATTGTGGGGGCATAGGTGGAAAGGGGAATCAAAATAGTGATGGGTTGCCAGCCGCATCGCCTTTAACACGACTCCTAAGATTTTCGCTCACTCGATTTTCCCTCGATGGACTTTTACCATCTGTGCGGGAAAAGAAGCAACTGACACATTCTATGTTTTTTCTTTACTCCCAGCCCAGCATGGAAGAGTAGTCATACGTAAATAATAATAAAAAATAAATAAAAAATGCCTTACTTACATCATTTTGGAAAAGAACTGATACTCTTCTAACTCCTAGACCGATTTTTACCAAACATGGTTACGAACCACCGCATGGAGACTGGCTTTACCGCATTGAAATTGGTTCACCCATTTGAGCACTATGATGCCACAGTCATACACACACACACAAACACACACACACACACACACACACACAGAGAGAAATCAATGTCAAACTTATAACACCCCTCTTTTGCGTCGTTGTTTAAAAACTGTACGTCCATTGTTTAACAGAAAGTTGTGTTGTCCTTCAAGTGATAAATGTATCATGTTTGTAATCCTTCAACTTTAATTTATTGATCCCACTGCTGAGCGCAGGGCTCCTCTCAGAATGAGAGAGCTTGGTCTATAGTTGCCACGTGGACCCAGTGCCAAATGGGGAATACACAAACCATTGTTCTACAAAGTATGCAGGTTTGTCAAGTTGCTTCCCTTTTTAAGGGATGAAAAGTAGAGTATCAAGAGAAATGAATTATGTTAATTAGCTGCGAGTTTTGACAATACACATTCAAATTCGAAGACAAAAAACTTCGGTGGCTGCGCGACATAGGTATAGTTTTACTAGCCAGTGGGCGTAGCGGCGCTGTTCTCACACCACCGAAAAGCCCACGATAAATCCCATGTTTTTCCGCACACAAATTCCAAAAACTCAGAGGTGCGAGCCTTTTCGCTCTAACTCACGATCATCTAGGTACTTAAGAGGCTATTTATCAAACTAGAAGACTAGGAACCACAGCTTTTTTAATTTATGATTTAAATACTGTTTTCTGAGTCATACCAGATAAGAGCGGCGAGTAAGCAAACAGCGCGCGTGTGTGTCAAACTTGCTCTGTGTTATACACATTAACTTTACCACGTTCGTTCTTGTTAAAATGTCTAAACGAAAGATTCTTTCATTTGATTCGTTCTTTTCTAAAACCTTTTGACCCGTGACCTCAGCCTGTTTCTAATCCATCTTTATTCGATCTTATCGTAGTATAATTTTGACATTCGAAGTACATCGTCAGGGTAGAAAGTTTTATCCTTTGAAGCTAAGAGGTTTAACTTAAAGAGATAATTTTATTTATGAGCAACACTTGTTTCAAAATTTACCAAATATTCTCCATTCTTTCCAATTTAATTCATACATAGACTGCTATGGTTGTGTAAGTTACAAAAGGATGTATATTCTACATTAATTAAGGTATCCATTTTTCCAAACCATTTCTAACAATTACTACCTAAATTTCTAAATGTCAATGAAAATTAGAACACATAGAAAAATCCGAAAAGTAAAGCTATGGCCGGGAATCGAACCCGGATCCTCGTCATTCCGTGACGTGTGCTATTGGCAGAGTGCAAAGCGGGTGGAGGGGGTAGCCTAAACGATCACAGCGCTCGCTACGGCTAAAATTGTCATTTTTGTCGCTGACTTGAGCTGTCAAATCCATATTGCAGTAAACATTTTCTAATCGTTTTTGAGATAAAAATATGGTCCTGGTAAGATGTGTTGTTGTGAATTGTAATAACACCAAGAAGAATAGCGACTGTAAATTTTACCAATTTCCAAGACCATGGTGGAAACGAGACCAAAGAAATAAGTGGATATTTGCCGTAAGAAAAAAAAAGTAAGTTACCTAACCTCTAAAATTTCACTGAAAACAACAATTTTAATATTATTGGCAATAATGTAGTAACATTATTGCCAATAATAAGACCCTTGTCCAAAATTGTGTAATATAGTAAAATAACACAAGATTTCATTAATATTTTTCACAATATTTACTTACTTCTTGTTTGACAGCGGTGACAATATTGTCCATAATGGCCGCCTATCACGTGGCGCTGTCGTCGCGCACGGTCCCAATACCCCTACACCACCCATAGCAGGTGGGTAGTCTTCGAATTTTTCTACCTAGTTTTATTTGCTTAATAATGTTAGGTAAAATACTTTTTAATTTAGGCTAAACACTATTTGGATTTCTTGAGGAAACAGGATTGATTGCTATAAAAAAAATCGCTATGTGTGTAATGTTATTAACCTACGCTCTATTGTGGCTTTTGCTATCTGGAATTTTCTTAAACTTACACTTTGTCGGTCCCTCGTTTAATGCTCCTCTCATCTACTCAAAGGTTAACTGGTACCTAGAGATCCCTTATAGGGATAAGTTCGCCTTTGTGCATATATTAATGTTATTTTTATTTTTTTGTGAATAAAATTGTATCTGTTTCTTTATATTTGTACAATAAAGCATTTACTTACTTACATACATACTTACGTACTATTTTTCGTCAAAACGTTTGCCAAAAATCTGTAAACGCCAGTTCGCAACTCTCAAAAAACTTAGGTTATGGGGTTTAAATAACTTCAAGCCCTACTCAAGGCTTAGGGTAAGGTTTAGGTTCTTGGTTTCTACTCAAAAGTTAACTGATAGAGATCCTTTATAGGCATAAGTTCGCCTTTGTGCATGTGAATTGTGCCTGTTTCTTATATTTGTACAATAAACCATTTACTTACTTACTTCAACGACTGAGGCAGAGTGGTTCTGGTAGTCATCTTTCATTTTCACCACGTGTTACAATCTTACATGCGCTTGTCAATACAACAACTACTGGTCTTCTGAACGGCTAATGTTCACGATTCTAAAGCCGTCTGGCTCCTTTAATAACCATTTCAATTAACTCGTTGAGGCAGCAGTAAATTTGCTCGCCTATTCGATTTCATTTAGCGTAGGCAGTGGTGCCGTAAATTTAGATAGTTATTAGACTGGTTTGCCGCTACTAAATTACAGAAGCGTCTTATTGCAGTCGCTGGAACACTTTATAATTAACCACATGAAAAGGTACTATGTAAGGGTCTGAGCCCTGAATGGGCCTTTATAGGTCATTTGGTGTGATGTGATCTTGTTAACACACTACTAGAAGGAAATGCGTGGTAAACTGTCACTTGTTCTTTGGGATGGAATACAAATATTCTATGTAGATATTTTTTAAAGATGGTTGTGATTGAGCTCCCATCTAAAGAAGAGTTGAAAGGCCATCGAGGGAATAGGCGAAAGTCTTAGGAATCATGCTATAGGCGATGCGGCTAGCAACCCATCACTATTTTGATTTCCCTTTCCACCTATACGCACTTAATCGTGCTAAACGTGGCCTTAAGGTTTTGTTACCTTAGGATCTGTCTACTCCGTAAGGGATAAAGACGTGATATATGTATGTATGTATATGTCATTGAGTTATGCATGATTTTCGAAGAAGAACCATTGTACACAATATACTGCTCAAAAATGACTGAGGATCAAACGTGTATAAATTTGTTTACTCGACTGATCGTGTCACTTTTGATGCGTCGTATTGTAATCAAATTCCAAAGTTGAGCAAATAAGAGCCTATCGCTAAGTTAATATAATCTCTGCTTCGAAACAATCTTCAAACTACACCTGTCACAATTTAACAAAATGTTACGTGCAATGCAATCTTCCACAAAATAAACATCCATAAAAAATACATCATACCCACAGTTGGAAAACAAACAGCTTCCGCGCCGTGCATATTGTTATCCAAACACTTGAAGTTCTAAAATATGGAGGCACACCATTACTAAAAATAACACAGAGCCTTGAAAACTAAACATGATTATCGATGTTCACCAACAGTGATAGCGTCTGTTGACACCATGACTATATGCTGACCGTATTAGGCAAATATTGATAAAGATACGGAATATTGTTTACTCTGCTATAATGTGATTTTATTCCTGACTTCACGATGATAAATCTACCGAACGATTTAAAGCCCTAAAATGTTTTTAAGCAAATAAGAAGGCATACAAATCCTTAGTTCATCTTGTACTAATTGAATAGAATGGTTTCTTTATACAATGAAATTGAATACTTCTACCTTTTAAAATGGAAAACTCTTTTTATTTTACGAGCAGGTTTCTTCAGGACCAGTAAATTGTTTAGCCAGGTTAATAGGTCACCGGCAACATAGTACGAAACATTTTTACCAACACTGTTTCTCCACAAACTGCAGCTCTTAACACTTAAGAGTTTTAAATTTAACACCCAAACTTTGTCTTACGGAGGCGACATAAAATTCAAAGCTACAATGTCATCCGACGGGTATTATGCAAAATAATTTTTCTCTGTGCCATTTCATGGGCAAACTGAGTAAAAATTTCAGAGCAGTAAAGTATGCAGGTTAAACAGATGTTGTTCGGTACCATCTGCACATATTACGAGTTTTAACATCGGTTCAGTTTTTAAAACCAAGTCTATCTTTAAAGATAACGAAGATCGTTTACGTGGCAGCAAATATACGTTAGTGAAAAGACACAAGATAGCCTACAAAGATATTGGCTAGGAGCAAAAAACGACTTGTAATTTTAAATATGAACAGACACATTTTGAAACTTAGTTTAACAAAATGGATTTATCTGAATATTGTCGTAGTAGGCTTGTACCTGCGTTAATAACAAACTAGCTAAGCCTGAGGCTCTAGTTACGTGGAAAATAGAGGAGATACGTTTTCTGTTTTCAATTGCGTTTTGCGTTGCTGTTGTTTCATTAACGTACAGCTTGCTGTTAACCATATTATTATTAGCGTGTGACAAAACGTGCATCACGAGTGACATCGGTGATTTTAGTTGCGTAAACTGGAGCGATGCCGTAGGCGCTCGCTCATTAGTTGACCAATTACCTTCCTCAAAATGTCCGATGATTACAGGCTGGCTACGCCAGAGGCCAGCCCATCCAACAGATGCCATGTTCTTTGTCGAATGATCGGCAATTTTTCATTATGGTTTTCAGAATTTGTGCTTGACTGAGGACAGATGATGATTGACAACGCCGCAACACTAAAGTGCTTTTAAAACTGCTAAATGTTCAAACCAGGTATTATAAAATTCTTCTAAAATTGGCATTATTATATAAGGCATTATTATTCCATTTTCATCCGTGAAGAGTGCTTAATTTTACGAATTTTTTGCATACGAAAGGTTACTTTGTTAGTATCTAGCAGTGAGTCTTTCCAAAGTTTGTCATAATTTACGATAGCAAACTGCACGGTATACACGGAAACTTCCAAGTGTTTTTAAGATAGCATACTCCTAATTTCAGAAACTTGCTGTGAGACTGCGCTCTTGGCAAAACTTGCAGGTGTTTTCAGCACAACTTTGACGGGTTCTTAGCTGAGGTATTTGTCACAAGTGGGTTGTTATAGCTCGAATCGAACCAACTTTGTTACGACATCTTCATTAGCGGTGGCATAATTATTAATGATCTTTAAACTAACTGGTAGCTGCATTGGTTACAGCGGATGGAACCATTCGATTGTTTGTGAACACCATTGACCTAAAATTGGGCTCTCATCAAAACTTGCTCAATCCCTAATGAGTTAGGATAATTAATAGTCTCTCTATCAGATGCAACCTTCATATCTTTCTGTGCCAGTAGCGTAATCTTTTATCTTCGAACCTTCGAAAGTGAATTCGTTCGCGATATAATTATTGAACGAGTGACGTCCATACAAAGGAACGTACAATTTCGCCCTCATCAGGCCTCAATAAGTGGTTACGGAATAAAATTATGCGCACAGACTGTAATAAAAGATAATCTATTGCGTCATTAAAAGTAAAAGTTCTGATGTGCGACTGTCATCAGACAGTTGAATCACTGAGGACTGGCATTTTGAATTTAATGCTACGTTTTGAATTTGGGACCGCATTGTAATTTGATTCAATGAAATTTAAAGTGAGTTTCTGAATTGGCGTTAACGCCAAAATTTTGTACAATTAATGACCGCTTCGAAAATCTTCGGAACAAGATATTTTGCAGGGTAGGGATCTTATGAAAAACTAGCCCCATGTTCATCACGGATAATGTAGGATTCTAACGGTGAAAGAATTTTTCAAACCAGTCCAGTAGTTTCGGAGCCTATTCAATCAAATCTTTCCTCTTTATAATATTAGTATAGATATAGACTAAGCAGCAGTGCTAGCGTTGCTGTGTTCCGACCTAGAGATTCTGTAAGACAGCCAAAAGAATTTGACGTATTATTTGTATCTGAACCACTAGACAGTAGTAGACAATGGATACCCATCCGAAGGTTATGATGCTCACTCGCCATCAAGTAGCCCACTTGCTTGTTTGTTACATTAATTTAGTAGATAAGCATTAGTATCATTATGCTAATTATACTTCAAGTAATAGCCAGGTTCCTAATTACGTATAATTAGATAAACTTACCTCATTTATTCGTTGGATTTGTAGGAAATGTTTGCGGAACCAATTCTTATCTGAAATATTTAGTTGACTCCAGTTTGTAAGAACATGCATCGGTGGGTGTTCCACGTATTTACTGCATTTGCCAAGTTAACTTTATGGACGCAATGATGTGTTCTATGAAATTACTTTAACTATTGATTTAAATATTGATAACTAACTGTTGCTTGATATTTAGTAGTTTGTTGTATTTAGAGGTGTACGCTCTATTGTGGCTTTCACTTTCTGGAATTTTAACTCGCTCTTTGTCCGTCCCTCGTTTAATGCTCTTCTCATCTACTCAAAGGTTGGTAGAGATCCCTTATAGGGATGAGTTCACCTTTGCATATATTTAATGTTTTGTTTTATGTGATTTGTGTCTGTTTTTTTATATTTGTACAGTAAAGTATTTACTTACTTCGTCTGCGAAGCATTTGTTTATAGCTATCCCGTGGGAATAAAAATAATTTCCGGATTTATAAAATTTCCGGAATAAAAACTTGTCCTCCCCCGGGACTGAAACTATGTGTACACACAGCAAAATAATGCGGTTAGCACAGCCACGCACACGTCTATGCGTGTTGAGTATCGACATGAACGTTAAGTAGAATCTATGACATGTGAATGTGTGAGTGAGTTCGATCATAAAATCTACCCCCTAAGTACAGATTTTTTAGCAACAAGATGAATGAGCAATGTCGCTGTAAATTACCTGTTTATTGAATAAACAAGAACTAACTATAAAATAACAATGAAGAAAGTTACAACTATTTAAGTTAGTTTATAATAAATTAAGTAAAAAATAATTACAAATTAAATGAAAATAATCCCCCCCGGTATCGTGTCACACTCAAAGGCTGAAAATGCAATATCTCCGGTTTCAGTTACTTCTACAAAAATAATGTAAAAGTATTTTTTTTATTTAGACTGTCCTAAAAATATTTTACCTAATCTTACATTGGATATTGTCATCCCCAGTGTAAGCGAGAGAACCGAATCGAAGCTTCCTTCGACCTTGAATCTTCAAATTTATGCAATCCCACGCATTGAACTATTATTACTAGCGAAGAGTAGTTACCATCTCACTGATGCGACGATGTTATATTATTATTTCTCAACAAGTCTGAGATTCCAATTCCAAAGCAATATTCCTCACAACCAGCATGGCCATTGAAATAACATCCAAAAATGTCATTTTATTATTGCTAGTTTATATTCCGTTTTCTTCGGATACGAACCCGGTTCACTAAAGCAGAAGTCAAATCTTCGACCTGTCTTTGACCGCTAGGCCACCGAGGAATGCAAGTTACTCGGTGAATTTATGAATTATGTTCAATCTGCGACTACTATATTGCAATTTGTGTAAATAGCTGTTTTATGAGCTTTGAAATAAGGTTGAAATTATAATTTATTTTTTTCCGTAACTATTTAATTTTATGGTGGTTGCAGTCTGTTGTATGTTTAATTTTACTCTTATATAATATGTTAAAAACGCAAACGCATTGTGTTTTCTTTTAATATAATTATTAATAGGTATGACTTTTTTTACTGGAGTTTAAAAGTTGCTAGCTGATGGCTATTTTGGTCGTTATCGTCTTAAACAATATAAAGTGTTTTCTACCCTCAAATTTCTAATAATATGATTTTGTGAACAAACAACTGTCACCGCTGGCAGCCATTATTAGCTGCGGGATGAACCGTGTGTTATACTTACGAACTGTTTAATTTTGCCTTTCGAATACCTTGTGATTTGCAAAACATGGATTTTCATTTATCTTTGTTGAAAAGAGCAAAACAATATAACTATTTATATAAGGAATCGCTAGGCGTTTTTTGATATGGGTAAGTAGACAAACGGTGTTAAAAACAATGACTTATTATTTTATCGGTAATGTTTTAAACAACTTTCTTTGACGAAAAATGTTTTTATTTAAACTTCATTTATTTTGCAGCGGAAGACTGTGCCATTATCGATTCAACCTTACGCAGACTTCGGACACTATAAAAATATTCGTTCTGGGCCTAAACCTGAAGCCTCGCACCCGCTAGTGACCCATTTCACAGCAACAAGACACAATGCTACGTTGCAACCTGTGCGAAACCATCTGCATGCTGCAGGATTGCATTGCCGTAGACCAGCAAAAAACATGCTTTAACGGACCAGCATAGAAGAAACCTTTGCTCGTGAATATCTTGACTTTGATTATTACATCAATCAAAGTCAAATGTAGTGATTTTTAGTGATGAAGACGAAATATATTAACTTAATTAAATATATAAACACAGTAGTGCAGAACGAGTGGCAGTGTTACTTTAGGCTATGGGGTTGGATGTCATCGATGGGCCCTGGTGTCCAAATCCAAACCAAATCGAGATAGGTAGCTTAGTCGCTTCAAAGTGGAGATTATAACCCAGTGTGAAATGATGTTATTGTTAATGGCTGTCATTTAACATGTCTATTCATTTCACCACTGACTTACACGTCCGCAAATAAAACGTTTCGTTCATCTTTATCAGACTTAAACCTAATAAACCAGAATTTAAGATATTAATTATGTGTCATCTTAAAAATAGCCCTATTATGGTTGTGTATTCAATTTGCAAGATAATTATTATGTTAGTGACATGACTTTTTAGTAAACATAAAATCATACTGGCCTCTAAAGTGTGTGTTATTTTATGAATATTATTGTATAAGGAAAAGTGTGCAGTTTTATTTAGCTAATTTAATTACTTTTGGTTATAATAATAATAACACAAATAGAGGCTAATACAATAAAAAATAAAAGTTGCAATAAACAATTTGAACCAATAATTGCATTTTATTGTTTTATTCTTTTACGTCCTTTTTTCTTGTTTTAGGTAAACATGAGTTTATTCTGAGATTAGTAATTTAAAATTGAAAACAAAAAAAGATACACTTGTGCAGGATTCGAACCCGGTTCTTTAGGTTTCATAACTCTAGGTCAATACACCTGAGCCACCACGCTTATAATACTGGTGGCAAAATTATGCTTCCATTGAACAAAATACCAGCAGGTTTGAATAACTATGCGTGAAGGTAGTCAGAAAACACAATTAGCACAGATAGGGCATTTTGTTGTGTGCGTAATAAGGCAGCGGATAAGTGCGGATGTGTGTATAGAATGACACACGTGGATAACTAGGGTGCTCACCGATTCGCTTTGCTGTGTGTACGTACCTATACCAAATTTCAACTAAATCGGTCAAGCGGTTTAAGCGTGAAGAGGTAACAGACAGAATTACTTTTGCATTTATAATATTAGTAGTATTTGTAATATTAGGGGTTTTGCTATATCTCTATTCATTTTTTTTATCAATTTCTTTAGTGGCGCAAAAGGTGGTTACAATCTATTATCCCGTCTCGAGCTTTCATCTCAATTCTAAATATTATTCGTAACATTATTTTGATCAAATTTGTAACAAATAAATAACAAGTCAGCCAGCAGTTCCCTTGGCTACCATATATAAGAATACATGGAAATTGGTAAGAGTAGTATGTTATAATAGATTCTGTTGATATTATTTGACTTATATCAATTTGTACTGTGAACATGACTGTTCATATCGAATTTTACAAATGCTTCTTTTTTTTTTTGTTGTGTTTTCCTGTAAGTTATTTTAGTAAGGTGCATTGGGGTAAATTCGAAATTGGGGGAATTTCGAAAATCGTGGATATCCACTAAACGGGGAACAATTCCAGAATCTGGCAACGCTTACCTAGAAGCCAAAGACATTGGTGCTTCGCCGTAAAGGATGTAGACGTGATTTGTGAGTGTGTTTACCTCGTGCAAGGTCCGTCTGGATCGCTACCTCCTACTTTTTACTAACCCTATCGCCAAGCAGCATTGCTTGCTGCTGTGTTCCGGCGTGGAGAGTAAGTCAGCTGGTGAAATTACTGCCACATTAGGTATTCCTTCCTTACATACATACATACCGTCACGCCTCTTTCCCACAGGGTAGGCAGAGACTACATTGTTCCACTTGCTACGATCCTGACGTACTTCTTTAGCTTCATCCGCATTCATCAATCGATTCATACATGCTCGTCGGTTTCGGGTACTCCTGACCTGACCTTCCTTGTCTTACAAAAAATGTATCATGATCGGAATTCCTTACTCATAGTCGACACGTCATGTTTTTCTCACCATTACTTTAAGTCCAACAGTTAGGTTGATGCCACGATCCCAGTGACATTTACGTGTGGCTCGCATATGCGTTATGGTATTATACCACATCAAAATTAACATTTCGTGGAGACATAAACGCACCTCCATGTTTTCGGTAGCGCTCAAAGTCAGAAGCGTTGAGCGAAACCGCATGGCAGAATAGCTTATAAACAACTTTGATTCTATTTTACGGGTTTTTACTTCCATACTGGTCTGGGAGCAAAGAAAAAACATAGAATGTACCAGCTGCTTCTCTTCCCGTGCAGATGGTAAAAGCCCATTGAGGGAATGGGCGAAAATCTTAGGATTAGGTTTTGGGCGATGCGGCTATCAACCCATTGCTATTTTGATTTCGCTTTCCACTTCCACCTATGCGCCCATAATCATGCTAAGCGTAGCCTTTGGGACTTGTCACCCTGGCTCTGTCTACCCCGTAAGGGATAAAGACGATTTATGTATGCTTATGGATTTTCATTTTTTCTGTGATGAAAACACACAAAAATAAGTGATATCGAAATAAGCCTGGAGTAGAAGATTCAACTCTGATCTTCGTATAATAAATACACAATACTTACCTAACCATCAAATAATCCATTTAACTCGAAGAATCAGGCGAATTTTTGGTTTGAAGAAACTACATCAATTGACGCAACCCAATTTTGTATGTATGTATGTATAACTCTTTATTGTACATAAAACACAAGAAAAAGGTGAATACAGTACAGGACAACACACATGTACAAAGGCGAACTACTGATTTTCTTGCTATTAAGCAATCATCTTTGAAGCAATTCTTGATTTTGCGAGAGAAGTTCCCAATGCAACGCGTAGAAACTATAGTTTAAACACCCCATACAGAACCATCAGTAGATTCTACTAAGATGAAACCCTCTTTCTAGGGTTTACTACCTATATGGGTTTTGGCAACATTAACCTTATTCATAAACGCTCTATAGGCTTCTGCTAAATTAGCAATTGTCTGTCCTTATGTCACTGTCACTTTGACATTTACCTTTTACAGATAAGGACAAACGATTGCTAAGTTAGCAGAGGCCTATAGAGCGTTTATGAATAAGGGGGACAGTATCCACGTCTTTACAAAAGGCACCGGTTTAATCGCTATTTCTATAACATTGTGCCAACATACACGCAGCAATAAAGAACTGGACTACGACAGCTATTGTCGTGTGATATTTTGATACTGAACAGGTTTCAACCGCAATAATCTACATATAGAGCATGCGTGAACGGTGACATTTCTCGTGAAAAGCAGTTATTTCAAACCGTAAAGTATAGAGCACCGACCTTAACGCCATCTAGCCATCGACTGCAGTAACTACTACGCAAGTGTAGCTAGCGCCGGTGACGTCATCCACGTCTACATCGCGCCAACGAAGTATGTTAACGCAAATGCATAAATACAAGTCTCCTCGTTAGGGCTTTGGTCATTGGCGTAACTATAACGTCAGGGGCCCGTGGCAAATCCGTCAGATGGGGCTCCTTCCTCAATATAAAGAAGTGCATCAGCGTCCCTTCTGTGCTCTAAACCAAGCTAGTTCGGGGCCCCGTAGAGCTAGAGGCCCCTGACATTTTGCCACCCCGGCCACCCTATAGTTACACCACTGGCTTCGGTGCCCAGACGTAAGTCTTAGGCATTAAACGTACCAATTTTAATAGTCGCGTTTTCATTACAGTCATATTTCATAAAAAAATTATGAATGTCTAGACCGAAGAACATTAAATTAATAAACCATTTCGGGCTAAAATAGTTTTTGATCGAGTTATCCAAGTCTAGGCTGAATAACTCAAACTTTACTAAAACAGTTAACGCCGCGCGAAGTTTGAGACTCGTGTAAAATTTTAAATCGCGGCAGGTGGTGCAGGACCAAGAAAAATACTTTATCAGTGAGTTTGAAATAATACTAGCCAAATACGGATTTAACTTACAGCATAGACGGATAGAAAAATAATTTCCAAATATAAAGTTATAGAAAATAAATCACCAAAGTGCGTATGCACTGAAGCTTGGCAGTAAAACTAGTAAGCAAGATGGTGGTAGCGAACCGGACGGACCTTACACTGACGGAAATTACAATTTTTTATCCAACAAGCACTCAAAATTTAGGGGCATAACGAAACACTTGCGCATAAATTTCTAAAAAAATTTAGGTGGGAGCCCAGGCTCGAACCCACGTCCCTCAGTTTGAGAGGCCTCGGGCTACCACTGGGCTACCACGTTTGTGTTCCAACTATCGCTTAAACATTTCAATTCTTAATCTCAGCCATATTTTTTCGAGTTTTTTGTGCCGTTTCACAATGCACTACCAACATTGCCTCTATTAAGCAACGACAAAAATACAAATTACAAGCGTTTGCCTTCAAAGCGACATTTCAATATGCACCTTCGGGACCAACAATTTATGCTAATGGCGTAGTCCGACAAAATGTCACCGACACGTAATCCTATGTACGACTGTACGACGGTATACTCCTCTTAGCTCCACAATACTAATTTAAAACACCTCTTAGAAAAAATTGCAATTCAATTCGCTGTTCTTTTAAAAAAAAAAAAGTTGTTGATATGTTTTATCATCACTACATAGTATAAAACAAAGTCGCTTTCTTTGTCCCTATGTCCCTATGTCCCTATGTATGCTTATATCTTCAAAACTACACAACGGATTTTGACGCGGTTTTTTTTAATAGATAGAGTGATTCAAGAATGGTTTTTATGTATAATTCTACGCAAACGAAGTCGCGGGCAGAAGCTAGTAAAAGTATATTTTGCAATAGAAGACCGCTCCGTTTGCTTTTTTATCACCATAGAGGAAATAGCCTACTAGGTTGTTTGCTCTAATTTTCAAATATTGTGACTGTACTGTCCCCGTCTGTACTAACTTGCAGGGCCTTACCATGACGTCTGACAGCGAGCGAACCTAAACTGAATCGGAATTGAATCGCATTAAGACCCAAAACACAACAGGGATACGGCTACTATCAAGCGACAAGACTGGAGAGAGAGATGTTGGTAGCAATTTTGACCAACCTGCCCAAGATCCTCCGAAATATCAATTAATACGAAAGATACTGACTTTAAACACTCATTTGCTGAAACAAAGCCTTTCTTGCACGTTTAACTCAACATAAATCAGTTTTTTTTTTCCGTTTTTTGGTATTTTACTGGCAACTCCATAATTCTCCAGTGTTGCGAGTGTACGTGGATGATGGTGTTCATTTACCATCAGGCGCCCGCCTTGCTCGTCTGACTTCCTTGTCCCATAAAAAAAATTGGTAAAAGTCATGTATTGGTCATATTAAATATGGAATTATTAAACGCTAGTTTTGCCACACTAAACCAATACCAAGCCGAACAAACCTGAGCACTGACACGCCTCGCATATCAGAGGCCAACTATGATATCTGTCGTAATAATGCTCTATTTAAAAATGTCTCAGTACAAATTACGTTTTGCGCAACCACGTCGAATAACCTGATCGATATAGATACCTGCCATACGAATCACTCATATCAATAGATTCGATGTGAGATAAAGGTTAATTGATAAAATTGCCTCAGTTGACATAGTCTAGTCTGTTGCGTACTAATTGATTGATTTAAATTGTTTTGAAGTTATAATTGGCTCGGCCAATTTTAATTGATCACCGCCGGTCACTTTTTTAATAACTGTCTGTGATGTGGGACAACAGTAGGCTGCTTACATTTTATCTTATTAAATCAAATATCGTCAAATAATATGTAATAAAAAAAACATTGCAAAAACCATGAAAACAAATAAACGTGAGCTTCTAGAAACATTCTATAAATTACATCTCGTAACTTTGGTATAGGATTTAAGTAATTAATTTTAATCAACCTCGTTTAAGAGGACATTAGCTACCTTTGATCTTTCAAGAAATATCTCCAAAATCTCGTTTCTATGGAGTCAGAGGGGAGTGAGAAAAGTATTTTACGTAGAATGATAAAATAATTCAAAACAGGCCGTAGCACAAAAGCGTCTTTTGAATTAAATTAATGCATTTTTAAACAACATTTTGTCGCCAATTTGAATTCAATTCCGTCATAATTACCAACGAAGTTGTTGTGTAATGTTTTGTTTGATTTCATTTTTGTACCTTCTAGCAGATACTTAAGTCCATTTACAGTTGATAAGTCTTGAGGCCGGCTCACTACCATTTATTTTGGAGATAATTGTATTCATCTCTGTAACACTCGTGTGAAGAG